>CM036905.1:175572700-176772700 GCA_020800305.1 Porphyrio hochstetteri
AAGTCGTTACAGCCTACCCAGAAAAATTAAGAAACTCTTTTATGCCACTATTTCCCTTCTGAGTTTCAGGTTGTTCTACCTTGCAGCTATTTTCATCAGCTGTGGTAGAGCAGGTAATAAATGAGGCTCCACTTTCCGCTCACAGATTTGGCATTCTGGTGGCTCTGTCACCAAAATGAAAGACTCAGAGCGCTGGCTGGCTGGATGATGTGTCTTTTCAAACCACATGTACGTCTTACATTGGGGAACTCAAACATCCTTAAACAACAAGATGGCATGGGTAAGAGATATATAATTATCTGGAAGTATATTCAGTACTTTGTGCTTTTATTGTTCTTACACTCATGACTGGAACATGCAGAGCTTCAATTTTGATCCCATTCAGCTAATGCCTGTACCAACACAAAACAAAAGATGGTCTCTGCCCATAGAAGTATATGATCTGAGCAAGACATTACAGAGATGCAGGGTGATCCACAGATTATGCCAGCTGGAATGATGGACAGTAAAGTAGTCAGTCTAAAAATATATATCCACTTTAGTGTGAAGTAGGCAATGCTCCCCAAAGTGCCCCTTTCTCTCCAGAGACTATAAAAGGAAGCAGACATCCACCTTCCTGATGTCTAAAATAAGAGGAGATGAATCTCAAAGAGTCGGAATAGCAAATTAATGTCAATTTGCTCTGGGACACACAAAGGTAAGAGTTAAGAGATGCTGTTTATATATAAGAGAGCAAAGGAGTGATTCTGTGCATAGTTAGATAGAACTATCTCAGCCAGATTGACACCCACTACGATACCCGGTTAGGTACTTCCCAGTAGGGCAATGATGCAGTCAGTGCTTTTTCAATGTTTTGGGGGTTTTTTTATACATAATTCAATTTACTCATTATCCTCAGCAATAATAAGACAATTCTGCCTATATGGTAGAAACTTTATTAAGTTGCAGGAGCAAAATGTACAGCTAATCTTGCAGATAGTTCACTTTGTGACTCAACTTGCATGACTCACCACAAACCCTGTATTATCCTCCAGCTGGGAGCACTGAAATTAAAGCTCATGCTTTTTCTGGTGGCCTCTTTCCCCTCTAAACCCAAAGTTTCTGCGTGATCCTGCATGTATTTGCGATGTCTGAGCCTGTTTTTGACTAAGATCCCTTGTCCTCCTGAATGTTTCTTGCAAGAGCAGTTAAGTCTTACATTACAGTCTGCGATTTTCCTTTGGGATAAGCCAAAGTTCTTGTTCATATGGTATAAAATCATTAGGATTGGTGGGACTGATCAAGCTGCAGCTAAATGCATCGTCATCTTAATTTTGCCTCTTTCAAAGAAGCTGTTTGGGTGCTGGGAGGCTGAGCTGCCGCTGTGGCAGTAGCTCACAAAAGCAGACAGAAAGGGTGCGGATCAGGCAGCAGCATGCTTATGCCTCATTTTGTACCTCTACAGTGTGGTTAAATTCACAGCCTGTTGGTACCTCTTAACACAGACCCTCGCTTGCAGAATAGAGATGATACCAGCTTCTTAGTGACCTTCTTTGTCTATCCTGGATTGTAAAAAGAGAAACAGCAGTGCAAATATTCCAATGAGTGGTGAGAAAGCACCTTTAGCGGGGTGCTTTTGGTGTGTTTTTAGTAGGTTCAGCTCCTCCTATTAGTTTCTGTATTAAAGCAGTAAAAGACTGCTAGTTGAAGAAGGAAACTCCCTTCTGTATTGTGATCCGAAGAGTAATCTCTCCATGCTTATACTTGTGATGATCATAGTAGTCTAAAATTGAAATTTCCCATTTAATGCGCTGGGAATTTCCACAATGCATCCAAATGATGGTGCAAAAGTCTAAGTCGGGAAGGAAATGGCATAACTGTTGCAAGGCATACTTGAAGAAAAAAAGGCATACTGCTGTCTACCAAGGATGTGAATATTTCTTTACACCCACTTTTAAGACATTCAAGTCATTATGTTGGCACTGCCTGAGTTGCTTGCATGTTCTTTGGCTGTGTACAAATCTTCAGATTTTAAGGTATTTTCACTCATTGCATCATGCTGTCTTGTAAACAAAGCGGTGAACTTTGACAATATTAGATTTTGTGGCTTAGCTGCGGGATGGGGGCACAAACAGAAGATGAATGTTCAGCCTGAAGGGAGAGACAGGAGCATTCTTATTTCCCCTTGATGAACAAGGGGACGCTGGCCAAAAGGAAGCAGTCTTTGAAGGGTAAGTCTCTGCTCTACTAATAACATTCTTCTCTTGATAAATAAGCAAGACTATAATTTTCAAGGATCATGAAGAATATAAATCTAATCTTTTATTATCGTGTTCAGCACATCCTAGCTAACTGTTGCACTTGGATTAGGGCAGAATTCAAGGGGTTGTGAATGGGTGACTCTTCTGCAATTTTCTTTTGTAACATTGCATTACCAGTGATGTTCCCGGCAAAAACAAGCATCCCACCCAGTCACAAGACATTTTGAAAGCAACCATAGCAATGTTCTGGTTTTGGAAAGGTTCTCTTATAGCAGGTTGGAAATGGCTCAACATTGCTGAGCTGTGTGAAGTCTCTTAATTATATTCTCAGCTGAAATTTTGACTGTTGCACAGAGCAGAGCTGGACAGAACAAGGTTTACAAGAACTCAGAGTCTGTTCTGTGATTATATGCTTTAATTAGTCATCACAAAATTAAGCCTCATTTTTAGGCATCCACTAATAAGCAGTTAAGCATTCCTGGCTGCAGAGACTAAACAGATACTATAGTGATAAAATCCACACTGCAAGATCAACATAACACAACTGTTTATAACTCCTTGGGGTTTTTTCTCTGTTGAACTTTGAAGAAGAAGTAGCTATAGCATGTGACATATCCTTATTTCTTAAGGTTGTTACTTCATTACGGATTACAACATGCAAAAAAGCTTGGCAGCAATCTCTGGCACATCAAAAAACAATAATGGGTCTAAAGCTCAATATTATTGATATATTTTTCTGGCTCTTTGTCAGGTCTTTGTTTGAAGCAAATAGTTTTTCCAGTTTGGTTCTTTCTGATGTGTCAGTAATTTAGGGAGAAAAATCAGAATTGCTTTCCCTGGCATCTCGGCTTCCTGTGAGCTGAGGCCTCCACTGCTGGGATCTCTCCATTGCTAATGGCACAACAATTGCTGGAGATGAGAAGCTCTGCACCATCCCAGAGTGATGGATGGACAATGGCACCAGATGTAGTGTCTTTTTAACCAACTCAGCCATCCCTGGGGACAGGAAAACAAGGGGAAGGTGACAGAAAGGGAAGTGTGGATGGAATAGTGGGAAAGTTTGGATCAATAGGCTGTGGGAGTTTAGGCAGGTGCTCTGAAACAGAAAAAACAGAAATCATTTAACTCTTTCCTGCTGCACAGAGCACATGCAGAAAGGTTCTTCCCTTCCATCCCCTTCCCTCTTTTGAAAAACCCAGGCACAAATTTGCCTCAGTTTGTCTCTGCTCAGCTGCCAGGCCAGAGACTCCAGCTGGACATTGTATATCCTGCAGTATTAGAGAGATGCAGCAAGTCCTGACATGCTGCCTGTACCCCATTTCACAGCAAGTGATGCTGCCTGACCATCATCCATGCTCCCCAAGTGTGACTGCCAGCCTGCCTTCTTTGCACGCCCACTTACAATCAATCTGCTGGCTATATGCATGCCATTAATGTACAGTAACAGCACTGAGTATGTTTTATATATTCACCCAGCTTATTTAATCTTCTGTTCCTACAAATACATATATACACCCCCTTAATTCAGTACAGGCAAAAATCACTCCATTTCTCTCACTTCTTCAGCTTCATTTCTGCTGCTGGTATTTATCTTGTCAAGCTCAAGTAACAAAACACACTTACTAGCTGCAGATGTAAGAATTGTAAACGGGTTTCTTGCTTTGCTTAATTTCATCAAACCAGAAGGCTTGGTAGTACCATCATAACAGGAATTTGTAGCGACACGATGCTGAAACAACTCCTGCATCAATTTGTTTGTAACAGGGCAGAAGTTTCTCAGTGTGAGAGAATCCCAGGGGAAATCAGGAGGAATACTGAGCAGACAGAGGAAAAAAAGAGCTGCATCACTTACTGATTCCAAGGCACCTTGCTGAAATACTAGCTACTTGCTTTTGCACCAGGGGGAACCGTGCTTAGAAATACCTTTGGGTCTATTGCTCCACTCATTGATTTGATAAAAACAAGGCACAAGTGTTACATTTGGTGCCCGATTCTTCAAACCTTTATACATCCACTTAATTAGAGGCATTTGTAGGAGTCCTGGTGACTCGAGCTTCAATTTGTATTAAGTCTTGGCAGTGTTAAGGCTACAGGTGCATAAAGCCAACTGCTCAAAACATGCCACTAGAAGTCGGGGTCAGTCCATCCATGAGATTATTATGATCAAAGTGCCCGAATCAATCCTACAGTATTTAATTAAGAAGTATAGGAAGCATTCCTTTTGAAGCATGAGTGCCTATTATGCTAGGAAAATCTTGAATTATTTTTTTTTTCTCATAGAGAAAACTTCAGATATCTAAAAGCCAAACAAGACAAAAACAAGGACACAAGAATCAAAGCAGGACTTTGCTGTTTTTTTCAAAGTAAAAATCAATTGTAGGATACAGCTGTGAGGCCCACAAGATCACAAAATATATTGGATTTAGGCACCAGACAGCTATAAAAGCTTTTTTTGAACGCAAGGACATCCCAGGCCTTCTTATTCACAACAGTGTCCTCTGCTATTTTTCCCTTTTTTCAACAATGAAATAAACCTAAAAAAAAAAAAGAAGCCAAAAAGCTGTAATGTCATCCCTGCTAGTACTGCAGCATAATGACCCAAAATTGAATAGATTATCTTAAATTGAAACATTTTTTGGCATCCTAACAGAGCCATTATGGGATATTTGGTTACCATAGAAACACAGGTAATGAATGAGGCACTGTCACTAAATCATGAAACCTGAAATAAATGAATACAGACATTGGAAGCATAGCCTTCTGTATTACATTAAGGGACCAATCTCAGTGACACACCACTGTCTCTAGAATACAAACTCTAACTTTAGCAGTCGTGCAAATCTAAAAGGCAGACTGTGCCTAGATGTCATTCAAATAAAAAAAAATAGCCTTTGTTCAATGTTTGGAAGGAAAAAGAAGGTATGGAGTTTTAAGAACTTGCTGCTGTATATTTGCTGCTCACCCATGTTAAACAAATATTCTTAAACAAGCAAATAGTGCTGCCTGGGAGGCAACATTTAAGGAGGGAACAACCACAGCTGTTACTACAACACTTAGGCAGAACCTGTAACTGCCAGAAATAACACTTTTCTAGCACTTCTATTTTTAGTTTTAATGTTAAATACCATCCTGTTTTACTAGGTTTTCCCCTAGGGTAGGTAAGGAGGAATCCTTTGCCTTCTCTATCAGTTTTGTCAACAGCTATGAAAGCTAGTCTCTACTCCACTTGACCGCATCAAAAAAATCTCAGCCTCTACTGCCTCTATCCAAAAGGAAAAACCATAGGTGATCTATAAGAAGGTCTGTGCAGCAAGGCGGAGGGGGTGTGCTTCTGTTTTCTCCTTCCCACACACGTGCAAAGATAGCATCAGCAGCCATGGGGGCAAAATTAAAAGTCTGCATCTTCCACAAACCTGGAAACACGCAAAGCTGGCTCTTTCGAGTCTCTCTAATCACGACTGCCATTCTCAGCTTACCCTTCTCATCCCTGGTTCTTCCTTGATTTTCTTCCCATATCCCTCACACAGAGGCTTGACTACTTGGATGAAGATAAATATTTCCACTCCGGTAATTCCAAATGTATTTTCTGGGAATTAAAGTTTATCATTACTGAGTATGTTGCCAATAAGGGAATACAGTGCCCTACCAGCTCAAGTTTATTACAGCAACATGATGTATAGATATCATAACTAAAGAAAGAGAATGAAGAATAAGGAAGGATGCAATCTAATAACATTTTTATTTACCTAAGGCTTAACAATCTGACACTTGCAATTACACAAAGGTCAGTGTTGTACACGTTAGAGGAGAGGTGAGATTCAAAGATAGGGCCATGAGACACAGAGCACTTATTACACACATGACTAGTCTCTGGAGGTGATTGACAGCTTTGTCAGAAGCTTGAGAAGAGGATGCGGATTTGAATCGTTGCATTTGCAGGACTAAAGAATCAGTATCCACAGTAGAATTTAGGAAATATTGGTTTCTGTATTGTAGTCATACTTCAGCCACCTTCTATGAACAGAAGTTAGCAGCAATATATTAATATTCCTTGTTTCTATTTCCATTATTACAGTGTTATAAGAGCAATTAAGGGAGAATTACTTTCCAGTGAGGCTGATAATTATAATCTCATCTTCCGTCCTACCACTGAAATATGACAACTGGTGTCATGTCTGCAGCTCACAGGCAAAAGGGAAACAAAAAAACACCACTCTGTAAAATGCAGCCTAATTCCTTTCTGTTTACTGAACAGCAGATACCAGCAAGCAGCTGAAATAGGAAATGTTGCAAGTGGCACGCTCTATGTGAGAAGCCGTGATGTGAAAGGTAAAGGTGAATTTCTAGTTTGTACCTTGTGTTTGTCATACTTACCCTTTCTCCCATAAAGATGAGAAGAGTTGTATAAATCTTTCCATAAGCCTTCAACAGAACATCCCCATGAGAGGACGGGTTCCTCAGAACAGCTGTCAGGTCTCTTTGGCAATCATGTTTAGGTCTATAGCTGCATGTGTAAGCTCCTACGGCTCAGGGAACCACAGTGCCTCTCCCCTGGAAGCAGCTGGATCTGCCACCCCTACAGGAGCTGGTTCCAAGATTTATCAACAGGCCACATTGCAGGTAAATTTCCCTTAGCCATGGCAGGAAACAAAAAGATCTTAATGATGCAATACTGTTCAGACCAGCTAATTGCAATCTCATAAGGCATTTAATGTCTAAATAAAGGACTGCTTTAAAAGCAGGACCAACACAAAGGGATATTGTGTTATTTCTCTTACAAAGCAGTGGCAATTAAGTTCTCTTAGCAGAACTCTTTAATGGAGAAAGTGTCCTTCCTTTTGTTTACACTGAATGAGTCAGAAAGTTCACATGGTTAGAGAAAACACAAAGGTCGACCTTCTTAATCTTAATCTTATGCTCGTCTGCTGGAGAAAGAGGGGGAGAACATAAATTGTACTCAGCCTAGCCAGGTCAGTGTCAATTTTCTTCATAGCATCCCATTTCGGAGCTGTGACTAAGCCAGTGTCAGTAAGACACTGGTGTCCTGGCTGTTGCTCATCACTGCTTACACAACATCGAGGTTTTCTTTTTCCTACTCTTCCCTGCAGTGAGTAGGCTGTGAGTGTGTGAGAGGGAGGGGGCACAGCCAGCACAGCTGACCAACCCCAGGGATATTCTATGCTTTCTGATATTACCCTCAGACATAAAAGCTCAGGAAAAAGAGGAGGATGGAGGGACACCTGTGGTTACGGCAGTTGTCTTCCCAAGTAACCATTACAAGTGCTAAGTCACAACTTCCCGGGAAGTGGCTAAACGTCTTCCTGCCAATGAGAAGTAGTGAATAAATGCTCTATTTAGCTTTGCTTGCACATACAGCTTTGCTTCACCTATTGAATTGTCTTTATCTTAAGCAGAGAGTCTTCTTGCTTTTGCTCTTCTCATTCTCTTCCCCCATCCATCGGGGCAGCAGTGAGTGAGAGATCGGGTAGGGAAACAACCCACCATACAAATACAGAAGAAGAACACAAAACTGAGGCTCCCAGATGACATTTTTTTAAAAATTATTATCATTATTATTCTTATCTGATGAAAGGAGGCAAATCCCAATGCTGGAAACGTCAGGGGACAGTAAAAGCAGGCCTGTGAGTAGAATGAAATGTAACTTCCACCACATTTTTCTACAGCTGGATATCAACTGAGATGAGACTAGTCTTCTCTTAGGATTTAGAAAGTTTGTGATTTTCCATTTTAGAGGTCTTAGAAATATCTCTGTATTTTGTAAAGGATATCCTGAGTTATTGATGCAATGTCCTTTTAGCAATGTTTATAATGGCTTTTTTTTAATACTGTAAAAAAACTCTCTTGTGGTCAGATTTTTCTTCAGCAAATTAAAGAAGTAGGCTCATAGTTCACTTAATGAATACACGTAAAACTTCTTTTCATCTCTATAAAATCACATTGTGCTGAACAATCACATTTTAAAACATTCAGTTTTCCTCTCTATTGACCCAAAGAAAATCCTTTGCACATTGACTGTCATCCTACTGTGATATCCTTAGGTGATAACATGTAAGTCATTCTGGTCATTTTAGCATTAAAAGAACGACTACAGTATCAGCTGCTTGTGTAGAAGGTTTTGCACAAAAGGCAATTCTAATCCTCAGAACCCAATTACTGTTTCCAAGCACTGAGGATTTCAAGGGAAGGAGACACTGCGAAGTGGTACAGGGCATGAGTGACACGAGCCTCTAAGGGCAGAGACAGCCCCACACAGGCATTTCTCTGAGCCCCCCACTGCCTTGATGTTCCTTGGAGCCTGGGGATGGCAAAGGGATCAAAACCAGGGAGAAGAGGGGACCAGACATTTGAAACAGAAGTGATTCAAAATTTTAAAAAAGGCAAATCCAAGACCCAGGATCATATTTTCTGGATTTGGCGTCTGTGTTTATATTGTTGGACACTCCTTCATGTATATAGATGCACATGAGCTATGCATACAGGGGAAACCTCCTGCCCACCTTGCCACATACTCCAAGGAGTTTCCAGCCTGCAAAGTACTCCATGACCAATCCACAAGTTCTTCGTAGCCTCTATCCATTGGAATACAAGTGCTCTAATGCAGCTGCATTTTATGCTACAGGGCAAGATGGACACCTCAAAGTTGTAAGGGAGCCCGTACCAATGTGTGAGTCTTTCAGACTCTCAGAAGAACATGGGCACTCATTCTTCATATTTCCATGCACCTAAATATATCACAGCTTTCCTCCAAAAATCCCTCATAGAGAGGCTCTGTTTATTAATTACAGCTAACCCTAACCATGAACTAGCACAGCAGCAGCCAGCTGGGGAGATGCTGCTTCTGTAACTTCACAGTTATTTTGTTTAAAGCAGACTAATGAAAGATCATCAGGAAGTAAAGAAAACAGACAGAGACTATAACAAGTACATTCAACAGCTTAAAACTTCCTTGCCTGCTGTCCCCAGATCAGCTGCTTCACCCCAGTTTCTTTGAGGAGCTGACTACATTGCAGGAACAAATCCCACTGTCTGGATGAGGGAAGAAAAATGGAGAACTCCTTTCACTCCAAAAATACAAATAAGCCCAGTTGTGCCACAGAGGCACAGCGAGGAAGAAGAACACGAGCACTCATTCTTCATATTTCCATGCACCTAAATATATCACAGCTTTCCTCCAAAAATCCCTCGTAGAGAGACTCTGTTTATTAATTACAGTGGCAAACAGCATGGTAAGAAATCCTGGCTGTAGGCTGCCATCTGCCGTTTCCTGTAATGAAAGGTCACAATCCGGCAGATTTTATCACAGAACATTGCCACTGCAAGCAGCGTGAGAAATTCCCACGTGTGGCAAGCCGGGAGCATCCCATTCCCACCAGCGGTAGCTGATAAAGAGTCAGGAGGCCAGTGGGTTTTCTGAACCCGACTTGCTGCTCCCCAGAATTCTTTAAATAAAAAGACTCGGCTTTGCACATAGATTGCTTCTCTATTAGCACTAATTTGAAATTAATATGCTTTGATTCTTACTGCCAGGTTATGAATGCTTCAGCCATACAATGTCACAGACGGAGAGATAAGAGGGATGCACTTCACTCTTAAGAGAGAGACAACAATATGTTTATTGATATAAAACAAAGGGCGTAACGGTGTTTGATAATAAACATGACAGTGTTTTAGGTTTGATGGTAATCTTGATTATTTAGTTCATAGAGAACAGGGTCAGATGAAGCTATCAGGGAGACCCTCCCGTTGAGACACGAGGTTCAGTAAACTCCTTCTCAGAGAGGAGCCTAGGTGTGGCTGGACCAGTCTTAGTCCCAGGCTTGGTCAACTGTTTATGTCTAAAGGCTTATATATGCACAGTCAATCCTTTATACTTCTTAGCTAAGATCACAAAGTTTAGTGCACTTCTTCCCAATTCACTTACCAAGGATCTGTTGCAGATCTGTTGTGGCAAGATTCTCTCAACCTCAAGGAGTAACCTGGAGAGGCGTCCCTTTCAAGGGGAGATCCTGACATGCAGCCCACTCTTGTCTCAGGAGAGCCCAAAGGGCTCTTGGACTGCTCAATATTTATGGACTAAGATGATTGGCTCATAGTCATATTTACATACCACCCACAGGTGCCAGTGGACACTGACCAGCGCTCTGTGCAGGTGGGCACACTAACATAGACAACCCTTGGCTATTGTGTTGTTATCTGTCTTCCCGAAATCACTGTGAGACAGATGCAGACATCACAGTCATCACCAATGGTAATCAATTAATCCAGATTTATGGGAAAAAGTCAGGCAAAGGTGGGGGCAGTGGGGGAAGTGTACTGACACACACAAACACACACGTGCAGTCCCCACAGAAACCACATTAATAGGCAAAGTCTAATTTTTCTGGAACTTCATGTCGTGTGCAACTGGCACATTGTTTTCTTGCAGCAGGATTATAGTTTTATGTTCTTCAGATGGCCTACCCTGAAGGTTCTCCATCTGTTTTCCTGGGATCTTAACACCACTTAATGACCTATTATGGCTCAGAATGCAAACATTTTATTGGGTTCAAGTGCAGCGTGTAAATTAAATGAACCTGTGCTGATGAGGAGATACTGGTTCTATTATTTAGCTGGTGTTTACATCAACATGTGCAAGACAAGTGCTCATAGAAAGTTCTAGAAACAAAATCTAGACTTGTGTGAATCAGCAGCATTTTTCCCATTGGCCTCAATGAGTTCAGGATTTCAACTGATAAATCTTGGTCTTGGTGCCTGAACTCCCAAGCCTGCAATGAGCTTTACACATACAGACTCTCAAACTACAGATAGTGCCATTAGTCTCTCCATATTGATCCTATCCTCAGTAAAAGGGTCTCATGATCATTTCAGTGCATAGTGTGTACCTCCATCTTGTGGTAGTTACTGTTTCAGAAATTGTGCTATTAATACTTCAATTCCTCATCTGAATCATTCACCAGTTTTTAAAAAGTCTCCCGAGTCTCTGTTACTAGCAATGTTGAACTTTCTTTGTTCCAAAAAATACAGACCAGAGTAACTGACTACCTAATGGGCCAAAAACACAGTTAAATTTTGCAATATTTGAGCATCACATTCATGACGCTGTAATCAAGAGGATATTGTCAAACTTAACAAACGTTAAAGTAATTTACTTTTATGTTCTATACAGCCCTTTGCAGAATGGATATAATTCTTTATAATGTGAAAGGGTGTTTCTTTGTTTGCTTGCTTCTGTGTTTTAATGGATCTCAGTGGAAAGTAGAGAAATCTGTGGCATTATGTATGTATACACATTCATAAGTACATGGTTGCATTTGCATGCACATATTTTACGTTTCTAAGAGAAAGAAAATAGGGTTTTCAAATGAAATTTTTGGAAGCTAAGAGCGTTGTGAAATTTCCTAAAGGCTTGCTGTTTACACCCAATGAGAGCCTTCAACAACTTCAGCAAAATTTGTTGGAGCCACCTTCTTAATTCTTTTCTCTTCTTAAAAACACTGAATCTTGTTAAAATTTAACACTTCTCATTTGCTTGAGCTGACAGGAACCTCCTGAACTTAACCAAAAGGGCCAATGCATGTGGAAGTCCTCCATGTAGGATGGGATAATCCCACGCAGCAGGGCAGGCTGGAGCCCAGCTGGACAGAAAAGAGCTTTGCAGGAAAGGACCCAGAGATTCTGGTGGAGGGTTTGAACGTGGGCCAACAACACAGGAAAGAGACTATATTCAGCACTTGTGAGACCACATCTGAAGTGTTGTGTCCAGTTTTGGGCTCCACAATAGAAGAAAGAGAGTGATGCCCTGGAACAAGTGCAGCAGAGGCCACCAAGCAGGTTTAGGGCTGGATTACGCGATGAGAGTATCATGTGAGGTCTGGGCCTACTCAGCCTGAAGAGGAGAAGGCTGTTGGTGGAATGATCTTACTGCTACAACAAACACCAGATGGGAAGGTGTAGAGAAAAGTGGAGTCAGATTTTTCTTCAAGGCACACAGTTACAGCATGAAAGGCAGTAAGCACAAGCTGGAGTGCAGAAAAATCTGAATAGCTACAAAGTAAAAGGTTTTGTGTTCAAACACTGGAACAGGTTGTCTCAAGAAGCTGTGGGATCTCCATCACTAGAAAGATTCGAAAGTTAACCGGATGTGGCTCTGAACAAGCCATGACATTGCTTTGAGCCAGGGAGTGGGATGAGACGTCTCCAGAAAGTGCCTTATGGCCTGTCTGATTCTCTCCTTTAGTTACTGAAGACTTTCCTGGTTCATGCAGCAGTAACAGTATGATACAGAAATTCTCTAGTGCCTCTGGGGCACTTCAGCAACTAAGGAAGAAACCGCACAGGACACTGCAACAGAATATTCACTTGAAGCTGTCAAATCTGTCAGTTCTCCATGCATGGAATGAGACAACTCCTACCAGTGCACCTTTATTAAATGTTTGCTTCTCTTCTGTGTGTTGGTGAAACAGCTAGCTTTCTGTTATTTAAATGCTTTTCTTGGGCATGATGTGTAAATGGTTTTGCCAGTCCAAAAGCACAACAATATGAGCTGTCACGTTAGCAGATAGCATGAACGGTATTTTTCAGTTAGTGGAAAGCAATTAAGAAACTGCTGTGGCACTCCAATAGGCATGATCTGTTGTTAATCACAGTGTATTGGGTTTGCATTGCAAGGTTTCTGTAATGGGAGGCTACTGGGGTGGCTTTGGTGAAAAGCTGCTAGAACCTTCTCCATGTCCTGTAGAACCAATGCCAGCTGGCTCCAAGATGAACTTGGAGCTGCCCAAGGCCAAGCCCATCAGTGACAGTGGTAGTGCCTCAGGGATAACATAGTTAAGGGGGAAAAATAAGTGCAGTGACAGCCAAAGAGAGGAGAATATGTGAGAGGAACAACTCTGCAGACACCAAATCTGTTAAGAAGGAGGAGGAGGCACTCCAGGTGCCAGAGCAGAGATTCCCCTGCAGCCCATGGAGAAGACCACGGTGATGCAGGCTGTCACCCTGAAGCCCATGGAGCAGATATCCACCTGCAGCCAATGGAGGACACCACACTGGAGCAGGTAGAGACACCTGAAGGATGCTGTGAACCCATGGGAAGCCAGCACTGAAACAAGGTCCTGGCAGGACCTGTGGCCTACAAAAAAGCTTGGAAGGGACTTTTTAGAAGGGCATGTAATGATAGGACAAGGAGGAATGGTGTTAAATTGGAAGGGGTAGATTTAGATTGGATATTAGGAAGAAATTCTTCACTATGAGGGTGGTGAGACACTGGAACAGGTTGCTCAGGGAGGTGGTGTCTGCCCCCTCCCTGGCAGTGTTCAAGGCCAGGTTGGATAGGGCCTTGAGCAGCCTGGTCTAGTGAGAGGTGTCCCTGCCCATGGCAGGGGGGTGGAACTTGATGATCTTTAAGGTCCCTTCCAACCCAAACCATTCTATGATTCTGTGTTTTATAAAAAACAGTATCTCGCATTCAGTCTGGTCTGTGCTGCGCTGCAATTTGGCTGGCCTGTAATGCCTTCTGCTTTTCCTAGCCTATGAATGGAACTTTTGGCAGCCTGCTGAGTTATTTATTTCCTTCAAGTTTGCAGGACAGGAAAGTTTGAGGGGCATCATGAGGACTTGAAGAAACAAGGTTGCAAATGGTAGTTTTCAGTATCCATTCTCCTCTGTGATTTCTGGCCATCAGGATAGACAAAAGATGATCATCAATTACACAGCAGTATTGTATGCAAAAATGTACTAAAACAAGACTAAATGTTATTATAACTTCCTATATTCAAATGTATATCTCTGCATGAATTTTTTGAACTTTTTTTTTATCACAGCTAATGAAAAGGCTAAGGAAGATAATTCGCATGTGTTTTCATGAAAAATAAAATCCTAGAGCTATTTTGAATGTCCTAGGCATCTTCAGACTGATAAACCAAGCATCTCAACTGACAGTAAATGGATTTATCTATTAATTCCTGAGGTATACAACATAATTTGTATTTGCTATGGAAACTCCATTACTGTCATTCTCAGTAGACTAAGGTAGATTTTTGGATGACCTCTGTTGGAAAAACTCGTAGATTACAGATAGTGACAGAGATTTATTTTATTTTTCATTTCACCTCCTAGAGTGCAAAATTAAGAGTTATAATTTAAAATCAGTTGCCAATTGAGAAGAACATATGAAACTGTGTATCAGTGCCTGTAATTGGCACATGTAATGACAGCTCCATGAATAATGCATGAGCAACAGTGATTGCTAATCATATTTGGAGTCTCTTAAATGTAGCTCTGACTTCATTTGGTCTGAAATTGGAGGAAAGCTGTAAAGTTCATGGAGCATGAAGTACAGTGATTTCTTCTTACATATACAGGCTTCAAAGGGTAGCAAGAATGCTTTCTGACAGTCTTTATCTATAAAAGAAATGTAAACTCCTCTGGTAAAAAATACAGAATTTGGGGCTTACATTTAGAGTACTTCTCAAGAAATAGTATAGGAAAGACAGATACTTATTTTAGGCGGATCTTCTGTCTTTATTTCAGAACGTCTGAGTTCTGCCTTGATTGTTGGCTGTCTGCTCAAGTAACTAAGTCTAACAAAATATTTGGTTTCTATGTATATATAAAGAGGAAACAGGTGACACCAGAGCTATTTTTTAAAATTTATTGTAAGCTTTTCAAATTTTGGTAGCTTCCAGTCCTGTAAAAGTGTCTGCAGTGTTCAACAAACTACTGATCTCTCAGCTTTTAAAATAACCAGTTATTAGTCCTGGAATAGAAAAAAACCTACCCCCACCCCCAAAAAAAAACCCCAACCAACCACACACACAAAAAAATCCCCAGACATAAAAGCATCTAGGCGATACATAAGAAAACTGGTGATTTTCCAGGCTCTCCCACTGCCTTCTTCTATGTGAGCAAGTTGTCTGATAGTGAACACCACTTTGATCTCCTGAGGGAGAGGGTCTTCTCCATAAATCATGATGGCAAGAGGAAATGGAAAGCAACACATTCCTTTGATGCTTCGCCACGCGCAGCTGCTGGTCTGGGTGTTTATAAAAGTAACCCTCTCTAGGCACACTGAGTTGCAGCTCCCCAACTTTAGGATTAGGAGCCCTGTGGAGCGTCGCTGTGTTAAGATGCTGTTCTCATACCCACAGCATGTGGTAACTTGTCTGTTTTATGGGAAGGGAGCACATTTGATCTGAATGTTTTGAATAGCTGTATGCTGATCCACTTCCTTTTTCACAATTCTAGATATTTTTCTCATCCTGAGTTTACTTGTCTAGTGTTGTACAGCTCCCCTGCACCCTGCAGTTCCCTTAGCTGGGAGAAAACAAACTGTCAGCACTGCCACAGCAAGCCTGTTCCCAAGGCAGAGGCACGTCTGCTTCTCTTCGTCATGAGAAGCCATGACAACATTCTATGTATGTTCACTGTATTAAGAGCAAGGTGAGACAGTTACTTCATAAAAACAGAAAGAGAAAGGATGGTTCAGGAGGTGTACGACAGGATTAACATGGTGCATAAAGGCCACAGACACGGGATGCAGCTGGTAAAAAAACAGGAGTGACCTGAGTCTTGGACAGGTACAAATACCTTGATATTTAACTGAGGAAAAAAGCAAAGAAAACAAAGGGAAAGGAAGAGACAAAGCACAAGACTGGAGTTTCAGCATTACTACCATGATATTTTGTCAGAAGCAAAGTGGTAAATAGGGAACTGGCAGTTTCTCTAGGGTAGCTAATACCAAGATTTCTCCGTGCTAAGTCTTTCCAGGAGAAGCACAAATGCTTAGGCACTTCAAAGGTAACGTAAGACAGAAGAACAAGACATGGATATTAATGTAAGGCAAACAGATACATGATTTCAAAAAGGAGAGTCAGACAGCTCATTAAAAGGCAGGAGAAAAAAGAAAGGAAAAAAACCCCAAAACTCACCAAGCAGTGCTTTTAGGTAAATTGGCTTTCACAGCTGACCTTTTCCTCCTGTCCCTGTAGTAAATACTCGGTCAAGCACTTAACTTCTGCCACTCTGCTGCCTGCTCCCTACTGCTCCTTGCCCTCTTTCAATATTCACAGTTCTCACGGTTCATGCGCAACATACCTACCGGTCTGTCTATCTACACAGACACATAGATACACAGAATCAACATCATTGCCCTTTGGTCTGATCTTTTCCTCCTGGCCTCTGAATTCTGTTGCTCTGATCTGCCACTTACAGTTCAAGTCATTTGGTTTTCTTTTCACTCTCATGCATGACACTAACAACTTCCTTCTGCTGTTCCTCCACGCCATCTCCATCAGGGATGAACTCTCACACCTACTAATCTTTGCAACTAGGATCCTCTACACATTGACATATCCTCTGGAGGACAATATCAGCTAAAAGCAATATGGAAGAAAAGGGAAGAAGTTGGAAATTTTAGATTTTTAATTGCATTCTTCTTTCTAATTATTTTTTGTGTGTCAATAGAAAGCTTTCGTTTTTTGCTAGAGGGGTATCAAATTTCTTTTTACAGCAGCTATCACTTTGACAGAGGCATTGCAAGCAAATTGCAATGGAGACAATATGTCATTTGTCCCAGAAAGCTGATGGAGTATAGAAGAGAAATTGAAGGTGTGGATTTCCCCATACCATTTAAAGTGATGAAATCACAAAATGGTTAGGGTGGAAGGGACATCTGCAGATAATGTAGTACCACCCCCCTGCCAGAGCAGGATCACCTAGAGCAGGCTGTACTGTACAGCGTTCAGGAAGGTTTTGAATATCTCCAGAGATGGAGATAGGCTTAATTCTCACTAAGAAAGAAGGTCAGACTGCTCTAATTTAACCTATTAAAGGGCATCAGGTTAGGCTCTGAGATCAATAGATATTTGAAGGGTAGCCACTGTATGAGATAAATGCTTTTGGAAGAGAAAAAAAAACATTAAGTGAGAACGTAAGTGCTGGTAAAAAGCTGACTGTTGCTTAAACAAGAACAGCAACAAAAAACTCAGCCTCAAAAAAAGCAGGGTCCATGCGCTTCTGGCACCTTGAAAATATTTGCCCAAGTCAGTGGGAGTTTTGGCTGTGTGCACACTTTTCACTGTTTTCCCTATTAAGCATACAGCTGAAAACCATTTCCTTGACTTATTTACAGAACTGTAATTGGGGAAAAAAAGGATTTTATTTTCTAGCTTGTTCTATAACAGTGCCATTATTCAAGCAAACAATGACATAAAGAACGTACAGAAATGCAAGTTGGGCAGCAGTATTTAACCTCTTCATTGCTTACAAAATATACTTACTTTGTCTCCATATGTATTAGTTCATTAAAACTCTTCCGTGTAAGCAATATAAATGAATCCGTGTAGAAATACCAGGCTGGCTTTCCAGTCCAGCTCTCACAGGGACTGTCTGCAAATGTATCAGCAGGACATTTTTGTCTTTTATAGATGTCAGAAAACATACTGGGATGTTGCACTTGTTGGTGTGGCTGAGCACCACACACTGCTCGCTCACTCCTGAAGGAGAAACAGGTAGAACCTCCATGAGTTGGGATAAGGACAGTTTACTGACAAAAATCACCATGAAAGGGGAAAAATAACAGCCCATCACAAATTACACTCACACCTGGTGATAACACAGAGTACTTTACAACAGTCCAATAAATCCAATTGTTTCTTTCCTCCACCTGGCTGAAGGCAGGGGCCCCCTAATCTTGCTCATTGCACTTGCTGTTTGCTTCTTGTAAAAAAAGACTTAGAGATCCCTTCAAGAGGATCACAGGCACAATTAAAATCACACAGTCCAGTGGGCTGTTTACTGAAAATTGGCACAGCATTCTTCCTGTAGGCACCTCTTTTTATAAGAGTTTTTCCTTGCAGCTCATTCACTTGGGCTTGGAGGACTGGAGTGCCTGGCCAACTCCATCTATTCAAAGAAAGTTCATCTTCCTCTCTCATCTCAGCTGTGGAGAAATTGTCCCAGAAGGTCCAGCAACTTGAAGAAAACTTGTCCTACTGTTCACCTGTGCAGACCACAATTTCAGATACCAGAAGCAGGCACTCCCCTCTTCCAGAAAGAGCTTATGAAAAGTACACACCATAAGACATCCTGTGGTTCTATCTGCATGATCATGGCAAGGACATAAGGAGGTAGGATGGGAGCTTCCCCTTACCAACATGACAATAACAGAATGCTACACACCACAAGGACCAACTCCCCCATCACACTGAAATTGCTCTGGAAGCACCCCAGAACATCCCTCCCCGACCAGCCCCTTTTATGGGGAAGTGATGTCAGGTGGTGTGGAAAACAACCAGGGCTGACTCAGCTCACCTGGGCTGGCTGCTTGGGGAGGTTAATTCTGTCCTGGCCAGAACCAGGACAGCTGGATAAAAAAGAGGATGTTTCAATGAGAAAGGCTTATGAAAGCCATCCTAGCAAAACAAGAAAGTGAGGTAGCCTCTGGAATAAGCACAAAGGAAGAGCAGCCGCCTGAGTGTGAATTGGAACTATGTAAAAGTGATGAAGAAAAGAAATTCCGAGCCTTTGAAACAACTCCAGTCAGCCTGAAATAAACTGGACTGCTATTCCAGTAATAATATTGCTAAATAGATTGTTACTGTTCCAACAAGCAAAGCAATCAGACTTTCTTTCTTTTCTGTGATGAAACTATACATACTGATCCCTTTTTATCTGTCTATCACAATGACCTCTTCTGAGCTACAGTGATTCATCCTGTAGGATTGAATTCTCCCAATAAAATTACAATTAATAAATAGAACCTTTGGTGGCAGAACACATTGCCTGTGAGTTTTTCCAACAGTCAGGATGAATATTTAAGGCAATTGTATATAGAAACAATACTAACAGTTGGCCAAGGTCTACAAAGTAATTTTCTCCTCAGTAACAAAGTGCTCAAAAATAACATATTTTAACCTGCTAATCTGATCTTCCCTATAGGGAACACTTTATAGTTAAACATAGAAAACAAATTTGGCTTACAAATCCATGTTACAATAATAAGCATTGTTTTTACAAATATACGGGAAAGATCAAGGAAAGATGCATGCTGTCTGGTGGTGTGTTGCCAATATTTTAACAAAGATCTCTAATTAAAAAAGTCCTTCCTTTGCTCACACTAAGTTTTATGGATGGTGTGCTACACAGCAGTGAAGTTGTAAAAATCTCTCCTTTGAACCCCAAAAATTCTTGCTCAGTTTTGCAGGAGGATGGAATCACAAAAAAAAAAGTGACATGTGAAATTAGCTTTTCCTGGCAGGTTTTGTTTTGTGTTTGGAAAGTCAAAGAAATCCACCTGTGGACTATGACAAGGGATGGTAATCCGTGCATGACATAGATAGCATAAACTAGGGGCAAGTGTATATCATGGGCTTCTGATGCCAAATGTACAGCACAGACAATGTAGGTTTAGCTGAAGTTCAGACCACAAAGTTTTAAGTGGTTGTATTAATTTTATCGATTTTGGTTCACCAGTACTGTCCAGAAAAGTAGCCACCTAACAGTTGGGGCTTTCTGAGAATACGAATAGCTATAATTTGACAGGAACTTCATTTGCAAATAAAAGAAGACAGAATTTATGCCGAATTTAGGTTCCCTAAATTCAAGATCGGTGTTCTCAAGTCTCTGTTTAGCTGATAACTAGTCTTGGAAGCATCATTGGTTTCAAGGTGAGAGTAGTTCAGCAATTGAGCTTTTCCCTGCCCATTCCTCACACTCTGTGAGGTTTGGCAGATTATGTTCAGAATCAGTCAGGATCTAGAAATTAATTGTTCCCCTACCAGTACCTTGTCATCATTTCCATTCATAAAGTGTACACTGAAAACAAATAGCCATGGATGTGTTACACAGTGGCAGTAATTTTCTTTTAAAATCCTGCTATTGCTACCTTCTTTCCTCAGCCTATACTCCAAGTTTCTATAGAGATTTTCCTAATTAAGTCACTATCTTCCTAGTTAAGTCACTGTATCTAAGAAAAGGGAGATTGAGGTCTACATCCTATGTCTTCCTGAGGTGACCTTAATCAGTAGTCTCTTCTTGCTGACAGAGGGAAAGACCTTGCAAGAACTTATTAGGATTTGTTCCCATTCTTTAATCATTCATTGTTACTTTGAGATTTGTGCACAGATTGTTTCAAGATCCATTGCATCAGAGACAGAACACAAAAGTCCATGAGGACCATGCCTTGGGCTGTTTAACAAGTGACTTCAATGTTGCCTATGAATGAACAAGGTTTGTGTGTGTGAAGACATCTCAGGTGAAATTGTGCTGGCTGCAGACTTCCCCCTGGCTTTGTTTTTCTCACTTGTCACTTTGAGAGTCTTTTACAGGATGGCCTCTGCTTTGATTCCCATTCTGATGTACTAGACTTTCCTCAGATCCATAGAGGGATCTGAAAGCTCTCCTGGATATACAGGTCCTTTTTAAAACCATTAGATAAATCACTGATGAGTCAAATGTTTTACTTCCCATCTATGATTAGTTCATTGAGGAAGAGGCCTTGTAAAGAACTGCTCATAGTTGTTTCTGAGGACTCCAGGTTACTGCAGTTCCATCCAATCCATTTCACAGGCAGAACATTTGCTCCTCAGTAATATATGTATGTGGCTTGGTAATGTGATTAAGCAGTAGCCTAGAGATGAGCTGCTGGACTTTCTCCAGATCAAAAGCAAGGCCATTGCTCCATCTTTGATCTGGTATAAGAATTATAACAAGCCTCTTAAGAGTCCCCTTCAGCAGTTCACTAGCATTGAACATCACTAAATTGCAGTCATAAGAAGAATTATAACCACAAAGCCAAAGTCAAAATGCTTAAAGACTACAATACCTGTAATTTCTCTGTGCCCACAAAACATTTCCAAACTCATTGAATATAAGACTTTTAGACTCCTTTGTCACCACTGATAAGTAATTCTGAATCTTTTGCTCACAGATGAGATACTGCTTGGAATATCATGAGGCTACTGAGGTGTTTTGTTTAAATAATTGGAGAAACACTCGTATTTGGAAAATGTTTGTTAGAGTTGTGAACAGCATAATTCAGACTCAGGTAGTGTTTCAAGATGCATGCAAGGACCCAGCTTTCCAAAGAAATTCCAGAAGGTTTAAGGTTTGATTTCTCTATGATGCTTTTCACCAAACTCTTTCCAAACTTGGGACGTATTGCCTGTGATGACATGTGTGGTCAGCATCTCTCAGTCACACAGAGCTTTGGACAGTCAGTGCAGATTGTACAGAAATTTTCAGCACAGGAGAAAAAACAATGCAGCCAAAGAAAAAGTTCATACGCATTAAACACCCAGGAAAGAAAGCAGAGTTTAGGGCATGTTGGGGGCTCTCTAAGAGCAAGATTCATACCTTTCCCTAAGGCCTGGGAGGAACAGTGAGTGTAGTCCTTCAGACAGCTCAGTGTGATCATTAAGGAATTCAAGATGCAGACAACAGCTACATTTGGACTATTATTTCAGCACGTCTTCAACCGGAAGACCTACATACAACGTGTCCTACCACTACTTTGTTCAGAGCACAACTTCTCTCAGGCTCTTGTCCTTTAGATATCGGCTATCTTATTGACTTGGTTCTATTTACCTTTTCAGACCCAAGGTCAGCAAGCCACCATCAAACTCAGCTACCCAGGAAGATCCATTAGCTTAAAGAAATTCTAACAGTTTTATTTTGTGAGTTTGTGGTAGATTTTTTTGTCTGACTTTCCAAGAATGGAGTGAAGAAAAAAAAAATCCAGGGAATTTGTAATCTATTGGCTGTTGAAACCAAGGGCACACTTTAAATTGCTTTACAGCTGCAGTACCTCTTTCATTTCAGCCTTTGCTGATTTTTTCTTTTTTTCTTTTTTTTTTACAGCTCAGCAAGAGGTTTACAGCTTACTGACAAAGCAGAAAGAGAAAGAAAGGAAAACAGAAAGGTGTCAGTTGTATCCCTTGGGCTCTGATAATCATAAGAGGGCTTCCCATTTATCTGGTTCTATTTTGGATCATTGGATCAAATCCACCCTTCATCTGTTGAATTATTACAGTAGAGTTTTAAGCTTTTATGTGGGAGGCTCATTACAGCTCCTACAATGTGTGAGAGGCAACTATTTCAGCGCTGTTTCAGGGGGAGGAAAATGGGTAAAAGCTCAGCAGGGCCTGGAAATGGCTCTTTCACAGAAGCAGAACGCTGGCATTGTCAGAGGTGGAGGGGCACCCAACTGCATGCAACTCAAGCAACCATCCAGGACCCACAGCTTTTTGCCACAGGAGGGTCCTGCCAGTCAAGGTCATCCAGCAGAGATGGGGTCCTGGGACATTCAGGCGCAGAGCCTGGCAGAGCTGTGTGACCCCCTGTCTCATTGCCCAGGGATGCCAGAGGCCTGAATCAGGGGATGTATCACTTTCCTGAGGCAGCAGGTCGCAGCATCTCACGGCTCCAGCTGGGCTGGCAGCTCTTGCATATTGCAGGAGCAGCATTTTCCACAGAGCTCCTCCATGGGTTTTAAATAAAATCCTCTTCCCCTAGACGTAGTGAGTGTATCTTGGGAAAACAGGATGAAACCTGAGGGCACAACAAACCTCTGTTCTCCCACTTTGAGGATTATTCTTACACAGATCTACAAATAGGCAAACTGTAAGGGCAGATAAGAGAATAATTTTCCTGCCTTAGCTCAGTGATTAAACTGCAAGCAGAAGCCAGACGTTCTTACCTCCTGACTCTGCTCTAAAGCTATCATCACAGCTACAAACAGCTTGACCAGACTTGAAAATACAAGCAGTGCAGGTGACATCATGCTGTGATAACTGAAGGTATCGAATATGAGCAAAACCAAATTACTCCATTGTCATCCTGAAACGAATCAGAATAGATAAATCAATCATAAATGGGATTGGAGCTCCGAAAAACAAAGGACCTGATCCAACAAAAGCCAAATGGCTGGATTTGCAGTCATCTGGATAGCCACTGTAGCTGTTAATAAAGATGGATTTCAACATGTATCTGTGGAAAGATCACCTGATGCACAGCCAGAAAGGGCTGCATCCTCTGGCAAAGTGTGTTACTGATCTATGACCCATTTCAGGAAGAACTGGCTCCTTACATTTATTTTAAATCTGGATGCCACTAGTTGAAGTTCACGGTGCTTTGTCCTCATGCTAGAAGAGAAAGCAAAGTCTTTTACCCTTCCTGTGTCTCTCACGGGCCTGTAGACTGTCCTCATGCTAGAAGAGAAAGCAAAGTCTTTTACCCTTCCTGTGTCTCTCACGGGCCTGTAGACCTCTGTGAAGCTGTTCTGGCAATCTCCATCCATTAATCATTCTCACACTCCTTTTCTCAACCTTTTCCAATTGTGACATGTCCTTTAAAAGATGGAGAAGCCAGGCTTCCACCCAGTGTATCAGCTCAGGAAAAAACACCAGTTTGTACAGCAGAAAGATGATGATTTTTCCTTGTTTTTAATTTCCTTCTTCATGATTTGATCTGCTTTTCGACTGCTATTTGTCTGATAATTTCTACTCTCTGTCATAACCCCAGGGTTTTTCTCTATAGCATTGCTGACTACTTCAGAGCCCATGATTTTATTCAATGATAGGGCTGGGGTTTTATTCCCATGTACATTGCTTTACATGTATCTACATAGAACTCCATTTCCCTTTTTTTGGTCCAATCATCCACTTGCAGACATATTCAACTTTGTTGTGCCAAAAATAGAAGTACCACACTCCATCTAATGACTTGGGTTGCTTTTCAGCCTCTATCAAATACTTTCTCACTAAAATCTTTGCAGAATTCATACATCTCCAATAGCTATTTCTGTTTTGCTGAAGCAAAAGCTTTTCAACAAAGAGTTGTATTCATCAAAAATATTGCATCCAGCTTTCCTTGGTGATATAATAGAGTCTTCATTTGCTTTGTAGTTCTGTGACTTTATGCCTTTCCAATGTTTTGCATATAAATTAAGCTGAAAAGGACATAGACACAGCTGTTGTAACTCAATGTGGCTTCAATGGAAGTTTCTAATTTTCTTCCCTTCTTTTCAGTTATTTGAATAATTTTTTTGTGCAGTTGAGTGGAACTGCATATAGAACTGCTGGTGGGACGTGTGAAGTAGCAATGCTAGAGATGATCAAAGCCCTTTACAATTTTTAATTATTTTAGTTCTCCCTTCTTCATCTTTTCTGCTTCCACTTTACCCACAATCTCTTTGCCACGCCTGTCTTGAAATGACAAGATCCACGACTGATGTGCACATGGAGGCATGCCAGTTTACATTGGCTGGCTGCTTGCTGGGATATGGGAATAAATTAGTGAATTCATAGCAGGAGCCTTTTCAAAAATACTGAATTGGAAATTCTTTGCAGAACTCTCATTGCAAATATAAAGCCAAAACATCGCACCATGCACGGGGCATCGCTTACATTATGGTCCATAGGAGGGTATCTACTGGATAAGATATATGATCATCACACCATATGCGATACCACCCCATGCAACAAAATAAACCTTTCTTGTTCCTGTCTAATGATCCAGACCAAGGGAGCCCCAGCAAGCAGTATTACAGGAGCGCTGAGTAAACAGCTTATTTTGAGCACACAAGCACATCTGCCAAACAGCGATATTGTGGAAAAATCTTAAAAGAATTTAAAGTAATTAATGATACAGTTGTTAATATATTCTGTTTGACAGTGTTTTTATTAGTTTGCAGAAAACATAATTGCTTTGGCAGCCCTCACTGTTATTTTCTGCTTCAGCATTTTATTATATACCTATATAAAGCAAGATGGTAACTGCTCTGAAATGTTAAAGGCAGAGCTAGATGGTATTTTATCCCTTAAATAGATTACCTGACCTCTTTATGTTTAATCACCCACGTTGAAAGGTGCTTACTACATTTACTTGGACTGAGGAGCTTAAAAGAAAAGATGGGGTCAAAATGGTGTAAGTACCAATGGCATTCCCAACTACAGCTGGAACTCTCCAAGATATTATAGGTGGTTTTATGACATTATGGTGATGACACCCTTTTATATATAATGTACTGTTTTCTAGCCCCCATGCATTAAGAATCTAAAGATATGGATTTCAAAGATACATTTGTTATGTAGATTAACAGGAAGGAGTTTCATGTGTAGGACAAGCTACATAAATGTATTCTGAGCCAAAACATTATAGCAATTTTAAAATGCTAACAGATACATAAAGTATCCAGTGCCTCAATGTTAGATCTACCAAAACTTAGTTTTAGAATAGACTCTAGGATCTTTAGTGAAAACTATATTATCAGTTTCCCTGGGACTGAGGTACAATACCAATAACTAGTTCAAGCTCTGCAAAAATTCCTTAAGAATGAAGAAATCCTTACAGGAAATAAAGGTTGTGGTTGAATTAAAATAGGCCTGGGGGAGTCACAGGACCATCATCCCACTCCCAGGAAGAAATCTTCTGTTGCAGACATTATAATCTCAATGAAAAAGAGATTTATCCAAAAAGATATTGTCTGTTCACTGGTATGAACTATATGATTTATATTAAGGCAAATAAAAATCAGAGCGTGCTTGCCCTAAATTTCTTATGGCCTCCTAGTAAGCTACAGAGTGACAAGATGAAGGGCAGTAAAACCAATTTGTTTGTTGTTTTATAGCCATTTAAAACTTGCAGTTGCCCCCCTTTCTGTTGTGATCAAATCAGCGTGCAGGCTAAAGGTATTTTACATGTGCAGTGTAAATGTATTTAACCGCAGCATTTTGAATAGGATAAAGTGTGCCTTTGGGATGCAGAGGAATACTTACTGGGACAAGGAAACACAGGGGACTGGCTGAGGTATTTGACATGAAAAAAGGAAAGAGAAGAGGAACAAGCTCTAGGCACAACATGGACCTATCAGGCTAAGGGAACAGCTGAAAGATAGAAAAGGGGCTTTCCATGTAAGCCATGCTAACTTCAGCTTTTTACAGTTTACCCACGTGAAAATTTCTAAGACATTAGGTGAAACAGTTAGATGGAAGATGGGGGAATGTATGAATTACTGGAGTAAAGAGGCTGCCTGAAACCGTGTGTTTAGGTGAGCTGTTGTGAGGATTAGGTATGTAGTGAGGGTCAAGGTGTTTAAATGAGAAGAGGAAAAAAGACAATGAAGGTCTAGAGAGAATGATTGAAAGCATTCACTTGTGGAAATTTTAACAGAAATGTTGATTGTTCAGAACGAAGAATTAATGGAAATACCTGTGTGTGAAATCATCAGACAGCTCAGTATAAAACAAAGGTCAAAATAATAGCATGTATTAATTACCAAAGACATGACTGACAGCAATAGGCTGGTGAAAACCCAGGATGATATTCACATCAAGACCAGAAGGTCTAGGATCTGATAAAGACACAGCACAGACGACTTACCAGCAGGAGACCTGCATGCTGACAACAGGAAGGTGGCAATAGGTGACACCACAGTGTGTGCACTATACCTCTTTCTCTTATGGCTGGAAGACGGAGTACAGCTATGAGGATACTTAAAAGGAAGAAACACTGAAAAAAACCTTGCTGTGTTTTAGGCAGGCTGAAGAAAGCAAGGCTCTGAGGCAAAAGAATGACAAAATGACTCACAAAATTATAAAAAAATATATTATTATTGCTAGACAAGGAGAGCATGGTGACATGACTCAACTGCTGGTGTCCCTTTGACCTGTCTCACACAAGCGACCCTGGGCACTGAGACATGTGTCTTTGTGCTTATCTCTGAGACTGAGACAAATCTATGCAGGAATGACCATGACTGTCTGAATGAATTGTTTGGGAAAAAAAATACCTCCTTGTCCTCTTACAAGGTCTCACAACTAGTGAATTTCCTGTTTATCTCAGATAAACCAGGCCAGTATATTTTGATCACAATTAAAAGCTTAAGAAATATGAGAATTCAAACAACATAAATTTCTCTATCTAATGAGACTATATGCATTGTAAAGCTTTTTTTTAACCTTTTCATATCACTATTTTTACATTGTTTGTAGAAATAATAGGTACTAAACTTTAAATTTGTATAAAAAGTTGCAAACCTCAGCATCAGTAGTGTACATTTACTAATAAATATTTTATAATAATTTTAAACTCAATAAAGGAAGTAAATTTTGCTGACTAGTTTGAGTTCTACCCACAACTTCTCAAAAATGGTCCATTTCTTACAGAATGCTTTTTTTTCTTTGTACTCAAATTATACAGTAACAAAAGTTCTTTAAGGTACATGATTGTTATCTTCCTACTAAACCCACGAATATAGTATTGGGAGGTGGGTTGTATGAATTTTGGAGAGAGAAAGTTTAATATTAAGCAAGAAGGACAGTAATAAGTATAAGGCTTAATTTTGATATTTATGCTTCAGAGTTTAGGAAGGAGGGAATTAACAGAATGTTATTAAGGTTAAGCTCAGAAGATCTTGCCTCAAAAATTCTGATTGTATTTTCTCTGAATGAATGAGCATAGAGTCCTCTACTAGTTAGCATGGCAATATTATAAAATGTCAAGTGAATTCTAGGTATAAAAGTGCATTGAAAATGCTGAGGTAAAATGCTGTTCATAGTATACACATATACAAATGGCCATTATTCAAAATAGTTCCTGGATTTTACAGACTATGTAAAAAAATGTGGTGCTCACTCATTATGGTACCAGAAACTATGGACCAATTAAAAGCCACATGGACTATACAGAGGGAACTCTCTCTTCTGCATTGCACAGTAATACTCCAAAATTCAGCACCTAAGGATCTGGGTCAGCACAGACAGGAAAAATGGATTAACCACTAATAAAACTGTCCTCTGCAAACAGTACGTGATCGAAGGATGCAAAGGACAAAACCAAAAATATTATAGCTACCTATAGATACAGACATGGATACAAATATATAAATACAAAGATAAAGAGATGCAGGGATATATAGATATATAAAAATATATGTGTGTATATATATAAAGATTATATAAAGATTACTTGAAAACCATTTGTCCTGACAATCAAACAACTGGCTGAAAGAGAATAATCTAGGTTAGAGATAAACCTGAAAGAAAGACAAAACAGAGCACTTCACCTCTCTTGAGGGCTGAGAAACCTGCTTCTCTCTGTTGACCTAGCAATTGCAAACATAATGGCTTTCAGCACTGTCAGGTTCATAGTGCACTGGACAACCTGGAGCAATTGACTTTGATGAAGCCTCTGTGTTAAATCTGTGCAGAACTTTTCTGAAATCTGTGACTCTGTTGAACATGGGGAACAATCGGTTCTGTAATTCTCAAACCTTCAAAATTCACCTAACTTCAGGCAGGACCCTGGAGGATTCCGACCCTTCTCACAGAGATGAAACTGTGACAGATTTGGCTTCTTTAATAAAATACATTCCTTCAACACTATCTCAGGAGCCTCTACCTGTTTCAACTCTCACTCATGCCACATCCCTTTTACTTATTTTTCTGCTAGAAAAATAGCATGGACATCTGAAATTTCAGGTGCCTTCAGCTGGGAAAAAGCACATAAAATAGAAAATACAATGTAGAGCTACAGGGCATTCCACTGGATCTAGAAGAGATCAAAAGCCAAGTGCAATAGAGTGGGAACATAGCCAGTTGTGAATTGGGTCTCCAAGAAAAAAAGAAGAGATCTGGCAACTGAAAAAGCAAAGGACACCTTATTGGATCAGGTAACTAGGTAGTTAATCATTATTCTCATTTTTTAATTGTGTCTCCTTCCCTGTCCACCTCACATTCCTCTGCTGCTCAGCTTAGTTTGCTAATGCCAAGAATGCCAAACTAGGACCAGCACTTCATCATGCAAGCTGGGGTGAGACAGCAATGCTTACTGTTTACTATCTATTGCATGAAATCTCCCCATCCTCTGCCAGTTTTGTCTTTGACAAGAGCATGTGCATTTCCAGATTTTTTTGTACGTACATCTTTATGTCTCCTAAAATATTAAGGATGAAGGTTATGTGTTCATCCACCACTTTCCAATTGCAGGTAGGTGTTCAGCCATCTCCACGAAAGCAGGGCTCCATCACGTGTGATAGTTACTTGAGAAGACAGATGTAATCACTCCAAACACATCCTTTCTTCCTTCCCCAAGTTTATAAGCTGAGCATGACATCATATGGTATGGGATATCCCTTTGGTCAGTTGGTGTCCCAGCTGTGTCCCCTCCAAAATCCTTGTGCACCCCCAGCCCACTTGCTGGTGAGGTGGTGTGAGAAGCAGGAAAGGCCTTGGCTCTGTGTAAGCTCTGCTCAGCAGTAACAAACACTGTTTTCAAGCACAAATTGAAACATGTCCCCATACTAGCTACTATGAAGAAAACTAACTCTATCATAGCCAAAACCAGCATAGTCAGTGGGGTTTCTGGAAGACAAAACTCTTGGCCTCCAAGCTGGATCTGTCACAGCAGAAAAGTGGTGGGAGCCAAACACATAGGTTGTAGCTGGCGCAACAGAGGGCCACATGTCTTGTGCTGCCCATACTGACCAAGAACTCCACTAGGACATCATAAATCCCTCCTGAACTGCATTTCCAAAGGAAATTGGGCTGCTGAGTTCTCAGCTTGGAGTGAGACAGTTCTGCATGAGGACATGCACCCTTGTGTCCTGCAGCATGCCACGGCAGAAGAAAGGCCATTGCCAGAGCCCGGACAAAATGGTGCCCATGTTTTCAAATAATGATGAATCTGGTTTTCTTTCTTAGACATTTACTCACCCTGACTGCAGGCAGGACTGGTGTCTGCTTGGAAATAACAGGCCTCAGGAAGCGCCATGAGAAGGTAAATACAGGCAATTCCAAGAGACAAATTAAAATGGTGAATTGGAAAGGATGGCATACACCAGCAGAAGGACTAGAGGACAGCTTGTAAGATCATCTATACCCATACAATTGTTCTTGTTCCCACCATTTCCAAGGTCATCTCTGATGAATTTACTTTTACTGTTTTCTTTACATATTTTCTCTATGATTACACACATACAGAGTTGTAAATTACAATTCTGAATCTCTGTTTCTTGACACAATTTCAATTGCATCTTTTCTTGTTCTGATACTCCGAAAATTCACAGATTTTTTCACTAATGTTAGCTTGATACTTCTCAGATAATCATCAACCTCTCCCACCAGCTTGCATATTAACAGGGAATATTTTACAGCATATATTAAACAGCTTGTTCTTCCAAACATAGTATCATATGCTGCTCCCTTAGACTTTCTATATGTCTAATTCTTCCCAAAGAACACAATCGGCTTCTGTGCTGTTGACAATAAATGTACTTGAAACATGTGTCGGCTAATATTGTGTCAGTTAATAAAACATTTTTCTCCCTGCAGGACAGCAAATTTATGTAACACATCCATGAACTTACATTCCTCAAAATCCCTACTTAAAAATTCTAGGTTCTCCAATCTTAATTTGGGGGCCAACTTCAAGATATACATGGTACAGAATGTCTATATCTGGGTCCAGCATCTGGAACTGCAGTAGAAACACTTGTTTTCTCCAACACCTGGCCATTTTTGGTTTCATAAGTAGATGAACTCCTGTAAATAAGCAGAGTTCAAAGCAGTGAAAGATGGGAAATGCCTTTGTTTTGTTCATATCTTATCAAAAAGAAAATAGCATTGCTCTTGCTTCTTTATTTAAATCTTTGCCCATACTGCTGCATCTCACTAAAAAGGACATTTATATATAATTTAGAAAAAAACTCACCCTCTTTTTGAAATGTTCCAATTATTTTTTCTGCTCATGCCACAAAGAAAACTAGATTGGGCAAAAACTCATTTAGTAATCTCACTCTGACTATGGAATTTCTTTCAATCTCATTTGAATTCCTCAGCATGGGCTTTGTTTTGCATAATATTCAAGCCTCTGAATCTAAATTGATCGATACATATTTGTATTCTTCCACAGATCCTACAGCTGTCAACATTTTCTTTTCCCCATCTAATGCAGCCCATTCTCATAGCCACCCATCAATGAAAGAAAAGCCACTACAGCTACATGGTTAGTAAGAATACATTAACAATATTTAATTGCATGGCACAACTTCAATTATTACTTAAAGACAAAGCTGTATTATAATACTTAATGCATACACAGTATTAGTGGGTTATGTGGTAGCCTTCTTGTTTGAAATAAACCAACTCAGTCTCAAAGAAAAAAGTTATTCTGAAAAAATATTTTTATGAATCATGGATCATAATTGGCCTGAAAAAAATGCAGAGCGCTACACATGCAGAATGCACTTGTCTTGTTCATGACATAGAGCTCTTGAACTTGGGGATTTTTTTACACTGACAAGGTGTAGAATAATGAAAGAGCTGACAAAAGTTACTTTATAGGCATAGATGTACACATACATATATTTTTCAGCTATTTTCAAGTTGCCAAGGGCCACTAATGCCTAAAAAGTTGCTGTTCAGTGGTTTGGGAAGGGATCCATCATGAAGTTAATCTGTCTCAGGTATCTGTGCCTGCTGTCTCCCATCATGAGGTGCCTTTGCACTAACAGGGATCCAGCATTAATGCTACCCACAAGGCAATCCAAGAGCAGGCACAGAGGACAGTAGAAGGCTGTCTGTCCAGCCCAGAGATCTATTCCCTGGACCACTTCCTCAGCCCTGACTGAACTGCACAGGCAATGCATCTACTCATTACTCCAGCCATGCCGTATCACTGCTCCTGACTAATAAATCATGTAGTTCTCAGTGTCACAGAACTTAAGCTACAACACCTTTCTGCTGCAGGGTTTTTAGCAGCTTGGCTCTAAATGTGCCTATGAACTGTGTTTTCACACTTATTTGGATAGCACCTGGCACAGTCAAGCTCAAATCTATGTGCTCTTCCAAAACAAGTATTAAATAACAGTGATAATTCTAATGGTAATAGTCACTTGGAATGGAAAAATATCTAGTTATATTTGAGAGGCATAAAGATCTTCCCAGAGGACTGAATTCTTATTGTTCTTCCCATCGTATTCGACATAATATTTTTCCAAGCATTTTTGCATATATTTTTTAAGAAAGAATAAGTTTTTTTCTTGAAGCCAGCTAAAAACATTTTTTTTTCCTCAGTGAGTGATGTATTTTTGCTTTTGAAATATACATGCAGTATTATGAAGAAATAGGTGTAATATGATTTCACATCCCATGAAACTAAAAATATCTGCCTGGCATAAGTAAAACTAACCATTTTAGAACTGCAGCCACACAAATCTTTCATTTGCTGGAAACAAGATACAGTCATTCATGTGACTAACACAGCATTGGTACTTAACATAGTCCTGGTAGCAATACCTCAGTTGCTAGGCTTGAAAATCCTGCATGAATTCCTCTGGAAAGAGCTACTTCTGCATGAATCCACTCCCTCTATGTTTTTCTGGCCGAATACCAATAGGGTCCATTAGCTAAATTTCATTTTGGCCAAAGCACAGCAACAGGGTGGGTTTGTAAGCCCTGAATATACAAATACATTCAAGGATACTTTTAGTAACAGTCAGATAATTACACACAGTGAATAAAGAAAAAAAAATAACCCAACATTCCATTTGCTTAGTGGTTTTAATTACTGTTTACAGTAATTTGAGGTCATTTCTGAATTGTGAGCTCCTGTCTTATGATGCTGAAATGCAATTTAATGGCTCTCCCTGAGCTAATAATTTATAAGTGCACCACATGTGGATTGTATATTTATAGAAAACAGCTTTTATAATGAGGCCCTGATTGAGTTTAATTACTCAGGACTTGCATTTATTGAAACAACATCTCCTGTTTCTCACCAAAGAAATTCATGAAGCTCTTTCGTCTCTTTAGCAACAACAACAAAAAGCTTGAGCATTATCTAGAGTTAATCTCTGGTGGAATTGGTTTTGCTTCATCATGGTAAATTAGAGTTGTGGTTTGAATTGATTAGTAGAACCAGGGACTCAGGGCCTGAGTCTGCTGCTGTTCACACAGGAGCTCCATCCACATCAGGAAAAAAAAGCCTGTTTTAATTACTGAAGGGAAACCTGAGTTACTGCAGTGTAACTGAGAGGAAAATCCAATCAATTAATTGAAAGGATGCAAAGGAATTCTTATACCTTGGGCTAAACTTTCACTCTAATTTACATAGATTTACATTAATTGTACTTTTCAAAGCTATTTCCATAAAGTAAAAGGTAAGTATTTGTCAGTAATCCCACTGGGCTACTCCAGAAACAAAGACCACTTTAACATTTACAACCATACAATACAAACTGAGACAATCTCAGTCCAATGAGTTGAAAACATCTCCTCTGGTTCAGTCCCTTAATATACAAAGAGCAATTAAGAATAACCCTGCCACAGCCCACTGTTTAGTAGAGTTCAGTTACATTCTGCAGCTCTCCCTGACTGTGAAACAAATAGATTGGGGTTTATATCTCAAAGAGACAGAATTAACATACGGAATCATTAAAATGCTGTTGGGGAAATGTAAGGCCCTCAAAAAGCTAAAAGCACACACTTTGTGCTCTGTTCAGTAGACCAGATCAATTTCTATTACTTGGACCATGAAGTCTCCTGCACACCTTGCTGTGGTTCTTATTAAACTGAGCACACAGCCAAGATCTGGGTATCTCTTATCACTGTTGTGCGATGTGCCAGCTCTGATCCTAATCTAGCCATGATTGGTTTTTATCCACTCACTGTCAAAAAAAGAGTATCAGGTCTTCACCTATCAAAGCCACTGCTCCCATGACACTTGGCCGAATGTACCCAGGAAGATCATAAAAGCAACAGTCAGGAGTTTCAGGAGCTAACTTGTAGCCAAAGCTCAGTTTCACACGAACCCAGGCTTCACACCACCTTCTCATGTGTGTGCAGGGCAGGTTTATTCGGTGGCACAGTTTCCAGAAGTGACCTGAGAAATGCAGCTTATCCCATTCAAAGAGCAATTGCTATTCTTGCACTCCTGCAAATTCATCCTTGAGCCTGCAACACATAAGGTCAGTGATTCCGCAGAGCAAGAGGGGGTGGTTTTTAGTCACTGCTGCTGCTCTTTTTGCAGTAGTCTTCTAAAATGACTGAATGATAGCTGGCATGCATTCTGTTTTCAACTAGCCTGTTTTCCACTCCTCTTCCTATTATATCTCTCCTTTCAAGCTACTACTTATTTCTTTCCAGATACTTTCAGAGGTCCCTATTGAGAAACAATAGCTGTTAGCTGTCTGCCACGTACAGAAACCCAGCAACTAAAGAAATCTAGCAATGACAAAATGATAACACCAGGGAAAAGAAGGTTACTATTTATGGTATCTTAAATCTCTAGGGGAAAAGAACAACACATGGATGAGCTGAAAGAAGGAGGGGTGGAGGGAGTGATGTTCTTGCTGAACAATAAAAAATTCAATCTTACACCTGCCTTGCATGTTTGCACTCCTTTTGAAGGGTAGTACCCTACTATGTTGATTCTGGCCTCAATTAGAAAAGAGCAAATTCCAGAATGGTATTAGGTTTTATTCGGAAGAATGGCTCAGGTAATTTAATATCCACCAGGCCACAGGCCAAAGCCAAGGTTGTTTGCTCTGGAGACAAAAATAGCTTTAGTCTTCCACTACATGACTACTGCTGCAAGCTAAAAAAATAAAAATCAAAACCCCAAAGCTCACACCTCCCGAGTCTCAGTAGCTCAGTAGTATTTTGTTCCAAATACAACCAAATATCGCTGCTTGCACAATAGGTGACATTTAAAAAATCACAGGTTAGGACCTCTGTCAGCAGAATCACTTCCCTGAAATCAAGCAACCTTTGCCAAGTCTCATCAGGTAAGAATCTGACATGGTGTCTTCTCCTGTCTCACAAAATGATTTTGCAGGTAACATAGTTGTAGCTAGTTGTCCTTGGCTGGCTGCCAGATGCACACCCACACACACCCCCCCACCCCAGCTGCTGTCTCACTCACCCTCTACAACAGTACAGGGGGAGAAAATAAGATGTAACAGCTCATGTCGAGATGAAGACAGGGAGATCACTTACTAATTACCATCATGGGCAAAATGGGCGTGACTTCAGAAGGATTTATTTAATTTATTGCCAATTAAAATAAAGTTGGATGATGAGAAACAGACAAAATTTAAACAGCATCTTTCCCCTGATCCCACCCTTTCCTCATTTTCAACTTCATTTATTGATCCTAACTCCTCTACCTCCTCCCCCACGCCCATAACAGCTCCTGCTTACCTTTTCTTCCTCCTCCACACACTTTTGCCCTGCTCCAGTGTAGGGTACACTCCAAAAACTGCAGAGCCATGAGTCCTCTCCATGGGCTGCAGTCCTTCAGAATAAGCCTTCTCCAGCATGGTCTCTCCATGGGCTGCAGAGGCATCTGCTTTGGATCCTACACCACCTCCTTCCCCTCCTTGTTCACTTGCCTTTGTTTTTAAATAATTTTAATAATTTTTGCATGTTTCAGGAGTTAATTAGTGTCAATGATTTTCTCCTTCCTCCCATGTTCAACTACAGAATCAGGCGTTGGTGATGCTTAAAATCAAAAAATCATTTCAGTTGATAGGTAACCATCATGGTCAAAAGTAAGATAGCAACTTAATTTATTTTCTCATCCACTCCAGTACTCCTGTGTGGCTAAATAATATAATTTTTTTGTTTGTTTTAAATTATTTTGTGGCAAGGTGCAGAAGGAATCGAATCATCACCGATTAAAGCTATCTCTAACACTGCAATTAAATCAAAGTATCACAAAACAAACAAATAAAAGTGCTTACTTTAATGTTCAGTGTTATGCAGTGACACTGAAGTTACTAAAAGTAAATCACTGAAAGGCATTTCAGTTTAAAACCTCTGAAGTGATTTTTTTTTAAATAAAAAAGTCAGTAATAAATGCATGTGTCCTCCTTCTGTATACAGTTATGATAAAGTTGGACCCTATTATTGGTGTGCCAGTGGAGTTTTCACGCAGAATGAGATGAATCTGTGAGTTACTAGGCCTGTTTTCCTAGTTGATTGTGCTTTATTAGGCTGGAAGGTTCCTAGCCCTGCTTTGAGTCCTATGGGGGAGCACCATAGAAAGTTACATCTATGCTTATTTTGTCTACTGCTATTGCTGGATATATATGGGGACAAAAATAAACATTAAAGAGAATTAAAAATTCTTTCTGTGTTCCACCACTAAACTAGTGGTTAGAAATATTAATTTACTTTGCCTTGAGACATAGCAATATCTGGAATACAAAAAAAAAAATGGAGATGTTCAAAGCACAGAAGCTGAGAGGCCAATTAGTGTTAGGAGAAGAGTGCCTTAGGGATAGTTTTGGTGGGAATTTCCAGACTCAAATGAAAATTACTGTCATAGCATTTCCCTGATGGAGTAAAGGACATAGTTAGTTGTCTCCATTAAAACAGTTATTTCAAAGATTAGAATAAGGAAAATGGCAAGGCACGGTGTTTGGATTTTGTATTTTAAATATTCTAATTTTTCTTTTTAAATATACTTTTTGCAGATAAAAGTTCCTCTCTCCAGGATGTACACAGAAATGACCTCTAGGAGAAAATAACTGTGTTACTGATAAGTTTAGGTTTTATAATTTGAGAATATGAAAGTTAAAAACAAGAAAAAGAAAAAAGAAAAAAAAAAAAGAGCTTTCTACTGTGGCCCCGATTCAGGAAAACACACAATTGCTCCACTTGATATCAAGCAGGAGCTTAAATACAAACTCTAAATGCAATACACTTAGCTGAAGTTCAGTAAGACTAAACTTTTCCAAAAGACATCTAATATAAGCTGATATAGGCTCCTTTAACAGCCAAGAAAAAAGAGAGGTGAGCCCCAAAGGTGATTCTTAGCACAAGTGTCGTCACTTCACTGTGAGCTGAGCTCTCCTGAAGTGCATACCTTTCTCCATGTGACAGACTGAAGGACTAGGAAATTGTTTGGCAGAACACAGATCTCTGTCCTGAACTCATCTCATAGGATCACACAATCACAGAATGGTTTGGGTTGGAAAGGACCTCAAAGATCATCTAGTTCCAACCCCTCTACCACGGGCAGGGATACCCTCACTGGCCCAGGTTGCCCGAAGCCCCATCCAACCTGGCCTTGAACACTGCCAGGGAGGGGCACACTCACAGCTTCTCTGGGAAACCTGCTCCACTGCCCCACCAACCTCACAGTGAAGAATTTCTTCCTAATGTCTGAGCTAAATCACCCCTCCTTCATTTTAAAGCTTTAAAAGAGAGAGATGTCCACAGCTTCTCTGGGCAACCTGTTTCAGTGTAGGAAAGAATTTCTTCCCAATATCTGAACTTAATCTCCTCTCCTTCAGTTTAAAGCCATCACCCCTTGTCCTATCCCTACATGCCCTTGTAAACAGTCCTTCTCCAGCTTTCCTCTAGGGTTCCTTTAGGAACTGGAAGTACTGGAAGCACCCTCTTTAAGGAATGGCCATCTCACAGTGTCACAGTGTGTGTCAGGGCCCCTGCAGCAATGCAGAGTTCAGTGCCTTAGCAATACAGAGGCAATGAGGCTGGGTGCTCAGAGTGACACTTAATTCTTGGTGAAGGATTAATCTCACCTAACTGTGGATGTTTAAATTACAGTAGGCTCACTGCATAGCCAGGAGAAAGGCTGGCATTGTTAGAAAATGATCCATGTGTTTTAGATATCAACACTAGGATGATATGAAATGCCCCCTTCCTCTCCACTGGCTAAGAAGGAACAATGAAACTGCTCTCACTGTTGTTAAAACTTGCACTGGACATCCTTGGATGAATCCTGCTTCAGGTGTCACCATGCTATAATTCTTATAAACTATGTCCAGTCCCTGTGCTGTGATAGCCAAGAGATACCTGGCTCCAAGGCTGTGCCCAGAACCCTTTTGAGTAAACAGCCTAAGCCAGTGTGTCAGTAAGTGATCCATCTTCCCCACCTTCTGTCAATAACTACCCCAAGGCCTTAATTCTTTTTCTATCTATTTAGAGTGTGCTCTCAGGCCAACCTAGGCACGAGGAAAAGAGGGAGCTGTGCTGAACGATAAGGTTTTCCCTCAAATCTGTCACCTGTTGTTGCTTTGCAACCCATTTTAGCAATTGTTAAACTTGTGTCAGTGGAACATTTTGTCTTCACAAGTGTATTACCATATATATATATTATATATATATATAAAAAATACTACTTTCTTGATTTATGAAACACTCATTTCATAGACCACTCAATGAAAACAGAAGAAGAGGGAGAGGCTTTGTGAGTAGTATTCACTACACTACTTAAGAGTATCAGAAATTAGCTCTGGGTTGCCTCCAGTGCCTGAGCCTTTGATGTACACCTAGTTCTGGCTCCTCAAACAATTCTAACTATAATCCCATTGTATTCTGAATAATCATTTAGCCTTCTGAACTCTCCTTTTTATTGCTAAGCCCTCACTTTCCTTCCTTTTCACCCTCCTCATTTCTCTGTCAGATGGGAGCCTCTTTGTTCTTTTCTCTCTTTCCCCATCAAGTGTTACAAAAATGTCGATTTACTTTTTTTTTTCTTTTCTTGCTATTGGAGAAAATACTGAAAACCTGTGGCAACTCCCCTTTCAGTCTCATCTGAATTGCTTTCCCCTGCAAACTTACTTGATTCTACATCATCTTGTGTCCTAGATTCTATGGGTTGCTGGCAGTTATGTTCATTTATGTCTTTTAATCTTCCCCTGTCACTCTTTTAAGCTGCTATTTTGGGTTTATCTCATTCACCTGTCATTCACTCCAATCCCCTGACTTCAATTCACTTCCTTTTTTTTTTTTTTGTAGTGAGGCAACTTAGACACTCATCCTTGTTAGCTCTCTATTTAAAACCAAACCAAACCAAATCAAAACCAACAACAACAAAAAAAAAACCCAAAAAACCCAGATACACAAAGAACTAAACTCTATTCTGCTCAGTCTATACATACTAAATGACTTAAATGGAGAAAAGTTGTTTTAAATGCAAGGGCTGAGCTCCCAGTCTCAAGTGTGACTACCGGAGCACTTTGAAAATTGTAAAGGCAGATGAGATCAAAGGAGTGAGTGGAGAAGAATACATAACTGGGTACCCATGCTCTGTTTTTTTATAAATCTCAGCAGACATTTTGCAATGCAAACACTGGAAGGAAAATCCTTTCTTCAGGAACAGTTTTGGCATCGCATGAAACTTCATTATCTTTCCCTACTCTATGGCCAGGTTTGGAAGGAAACAATTTTTAAATGGATTAATGTAAACATAAAATAAAAACAACCCCAGAAATCACTTGCAGCATCCCAAATCTCCCCTTAATGCTTTCCTACCCACAGTTATATGTAGAATTGTGCATCACACATCATGGCAAGTGTAAGCAGAGTGTAACATATTAATGAACTTACAGGCATTAGCACCTAATTTATTAAATCTACTGTTAATCAATTTAAATGCTGTGTTAATAACCATAAGCAAGTTAATAAATGAATTGGCTATATCCTGAGCAAATGATGTTGAAAGCAGTAAGTATGCTGTAAATCTAGGTTTTCCAGAACAGAAGTAGAAAGTTATTCTTCTGGGAGCCTTATTTTCATTCAGAGAAGAGCTATTCTGATTGCTGTCTTATCCTAAAAAAATACCACCCCCGTGAGATGGACTCAGCTTAGTGAAAATAAATCATTTCATAAAATACCATTCAGTCTTTTCTTGCTTGTCACCTCAAGGCCATAGCACTGATATTTGCAGTAGTTATGATGGCAGGCAAGACATACAGACACTTAACAAATGAACTTTCTCTCCTCTGACAGGAGCTTTGCTAACCTCGTTTGAGTTCTGCAGAAGGAAAAGGTGCACAACAATAGGTTTGCTTTCCCAGCCTCTCCTGCCTTTGGACCACATGCAGGAATTGCATCTTGAAGTGCAAACAGAAAATACCCCCAATATGTGGTGTTATAAGATTTTAAAAAGCAGTAGTCTAGCCAACGTGGTACCTGGAATAGTGTGTCAAATTCTGGGCCCCTCAGTTCAAGAAGGACATAGAACTGCTTGAAAGAGTCCAGCTCAGGCCACCAAGATGATGAAGGGAGTGGAACACTTTCCTTATGAGGAGAGGCAGAGGGAGCTGGGCCTCTTTAGCTTGGAGGAGACTGAGGGGTGACCTTATTAATGTTTATAAATATATAAAGGTTGAGAGTCAGGAGGATGGAGCCAGGCTCTTCTCAGTGATGGCCAGTGATAGGACAAGGGGCAATGGGTGCAAGCTGGAGCATAGGAAGTTCCATGTGTATGTAAGGAGAAACTTTTTCACTGTGAGGGTGACAGAGCACTGGACCAGGCTGCTCAGAGAGGTTGTGGAGTCTCCTTCTCTGGAGACACTCAAAACCCACCTGGATGTGTTCCTGTGTGATTTAGTCTAGGTGATCCTGCTCTGGCACGGAGGTTGGACTAGATGATCTTTTGAGGTCTCTTCCAGCTCCTAATGTTCTGTGATTCTGTGATATCACATTTTCAACACTGGGCTATGTGGCCTGGCAGCCTGTGAAGATGCTTTCTCACACACCTTCAGCTTCCATCCTCCATGCCATGTTTGTGTTTTCACTTGTGGCTGAATGGTCAGCGATATGAATTACAACCCAGGAATTACATCACAAGAGCAGTTTAAAGCATTCCATACACAAATTTCAGTAATAGCCAAGGTCACATCAGAAACCCAAACCATCCAAACAATTTGCAAGATAAAAGTACGTGAAAACTAACAGTAACATGGGTCTTATTACACATTGAACTGAAGAGGATTTTTAATCATTTTCAGGAGTGATACAACAATGGTCAATTTATTGTGTTGCATGCACAGCAAACAAATGGAGATTCAGGAGACTGACTATGGATTATAACTGTCTTGCAGCTGATTCTCAGAAAAAGTGCTAGTACACTCTTAATGTCCTCAAAACCACTGCTATAGGAACCCAGCTTACATTCTATGTGACCTTGCTGTTTTCTATGTGAACACATGGCAATTGCTTAGAACTGATGCCTGTCAGATATGAAATGTTGCAGGTCCCTACAGGACTGTAGGATCAGTCTAAATTTACATAGAAAAATTCAGTATGTTGCTTCCTAGGCTTTTTACTTCCTCCCAACCCATGACAGAACGTATGGATGTAAGATAAATATTACAGCGAGCAGTGCTTTGAAATCTTCTCCAGTATACTCTATTCTGAAAAGTTTCCAAAGGAGGCTTGGACAACCAGAGTCCATATTTAAGCCCACTGCTTTTCTTAGTTTCTTTTTCAATATGCTTTTAAAATCATGCATGGAGGCCCCTCCTCATCCACAGATTAAACTGTTTTGAATCAAGCAAAAAGATTGGGTGAAATAAATACACCTTTACTAATGCTGGATGAAACAACGCAGGGAGAAGCATTTCAAAATTAGCCTGAAAAACTGGGAGAGAGGAAAAGGCTCTGCTTTCCTATCAACCTTCTTGAAAACTCTGTGCCAGAAAGCAGAGAGACCTCCTGTTATTCCCCTGCAGCCAGTGGAAAACTCACACACAGACAGCCGTCTATGAAAAAAGAAGTCATTAAAAATCAGGTTTGTTGAAAAAAGGGACACAGCTGGGTTACAGCAGAGATTTAAGGGGAGTTTTTCAACTCAGATTTGCTCCCTCAGGATTTAGATTTGGTAAAAACAAGCTTATACAGAACCGTACTGTTTGCTTTGCTTTAAGACATATCTGGAAATAGATTGGTTTTAAACAAATAACATATTCCCCAGCACTGTTGGCAGCCTAAGCTTCCGCAGACACAGGGCCTGAAAACAAAACTGATATTAAACAAAAGTGCAGCTAACCTCGATGTCTAAGATGAGTGAAAGGAAGGAAAGGAACAAAACAAGCTGTCCACAGCCTGGAGAGTAAGAAGCTGTTTAATATCTTCAGTCTCCCAGAGATAAGAGGTTGATCTCAGTCTTACTCAAATCAGCAAAAAGATTTGCAGTGACTTTTAGGGAGCTGTGCATTAAGCCTTCCATTATCATAGCATCTTATCTAATATATGTTTATCAATGATTAGTAGTTTATTCATTAATTATCAAACTTTCTGGGATATTTCCATGTGAAAGGAAAGAGCTTCCAATATCCTTCTAAAAGCTTATTTGCTTTTATTGCTGTTTTTGCCAGAGAAGTTTTTGCAGTTTTCTTTTGCCGATAATCCAAGGCAGAATTTAAATAAAAACCATATTTAGTACCATATTGAATTATTTGTTGCAAACATGAGGATTTCAGAGTCTAAGATATTCCTGAATAATTTTACAAAATTACTAATGAGTCATCTGGATTTGGGCTAACACATGTCACAATAAAAAAAATTGAAAATGTATCCAGTTCCACCTCAAAGGGATTAGTTAATGCCTGGTTCAAAACATGGGCAAAGTAATGTATGCATATTCCTTTGCTCTGTAATCTGAGTACATTTGCTTTAATTCAAACCTTAACACCTAAGATCATGACTGGAGAAACCAAGAAAGGGATTGGGAATGAGACAAACAAGACAATTAGGAGCTTACAACCAAAGCTGTAATTAAGAACATGGTGCTTAACATTGTGACCAGTACTTTAAAGTGGGAAGTTAAAAGCACAGTACAAGTGCTCCTGCCAACTGGCTGTAAGCAATGCCCTCTGCATTCTCACAAGCAGAGCAAATCCTTTAATGCCCTTCACCCATTTTCAGGTTTCCTAACACACAAGCAGTAACTTGCTGGGAGTGATGCCCTTCACTTTGCCACTGGGCTTTGCTATGACTGTGATTGCTTGAGGCCTTTCTCTATTTTTTTATTTTTTATTTTTCTCCATACTAAAGGTGGAAATGAAACTGCAACAGAAGAGTTGCTTCATAAATTCTCATCTCCTTCAAGTACTGAAAGAAGTCTCTCCACAAAGAAAAGGCATTTCTCCCATATTCATTGTGAGATGGAGTCTGAATGTGTTTTGAAAAGAATTCCATGTTGTGGATTTCCTGAAAATGTTAGTACTCATTTTCCCTTCAGTCTAATACTTCTACAGAACAATTTACATGCATGCACAGACTCATAGAACCATAGAATGGTTTGGGTCGGAAGGGACCTTAAAGATCACCAGGTTTCAACCCTCTGCCATGAGCGGGGACACCCTTCCCTAGACCAGGTTGCCCAAAGCACCATCCAACAATCACCTTCAACACTGTCAGGGAGGGATGTCCACAGCTTCTCTGGGTAACCTGTTTCAGTGTCTCACCACCCTCATAGGAAAGAATTTCTTCCTAATATCTGATCTTAATCTCCTCTCCTCCAGTTTAAAGCCATCACCCCTTGTTCTATCACTACATGCCCTTGTAAACAGTACCTTTCCAGCTTTCTTGTAGGTTCCTTTAGGTACTGGAAGGCTGCCATAGGGTTTCCCCAGAGCCTTCACTTCTCCAGGCTAAAAAAGCTTCAGGGAGATCTTATTTCAGCCTTCATACTTGTAATTACAAAGCTTTTAAAGCACAACTTATTATAGTCATGCTTTTTTTTGGTCTTCATTTTTCAGAGGGAGGAGTGAGTAGCAGCAGCCTGCACCTGTGACACATGGGTACAGTGATACTGAATCTAATAGTCTACTCTCTCTCAGAAACGGCTCCTCGCTTTATGTCCTCCTCTAACTTTAAAGGCCTAGCTGGAGAGTCTTGACTCCTCATGCAGTCAGTGAAGGTGAAAAAGCATCTGAAAGGCATCTAAATAGTGAGGCAAAAAGTATATGCTGTTTTACCAGTCCAAATTACTTTCTGGAGTTAACTCTTCCCACAGCTACATAAGGAACTTCAGCTCTTAACCTAAAATAAATAACTGAAATGTTCTCACTGTAAATGTTGGGAATAACTTTCCATACTTCAGACTCTCTTTCCTACCTACAGAGAAGATTGGATAAGCCAGTTAAATGACTCATCTTTTTTATCAGGAAAAAAAAATATCATTTACCCTCATGGATATCCAGCTGTGAGTTAATGTGTATAATCATTCAGTGTGAGTCATAATCAGAGACCAATGAGACAAATAAGGGTAACTTGATAGACTTAAACATTTGGGGGGCAATGGTTCTGTATTGTGTTGGGGCCTTTTTTTTTAAAAACTATTCCTATACTCAAGGGCAGGCAACATCATTACATCTATTTAATCTACTTTAACTTGTACAAGCAAACACAGCTACAATTCAGCGATTCATACAAACAATCTGCAATTTCTGACAAGACTATAAGGTTGGAAACAAATCTGTAGTTTGAGTCCATTTCTATCTTGGTCTATTGTGGAAATTTGTATGCACAGTATTTAAATACCAAATTAGGCAGTATGTATTTAGGGACTGCTTTTAAAAACCTAGTTCATTGATACATTTGAACTGTTAACATCTACTCCAGACACACATTCATGAAGATCATAAAATGTTTATTGAGCAAACTGAGGAGAAGCATAGTTCTTACTCCTTGCTGTAAAGTAAAAATTTCATATTAAATGTCATTTTATCATCAGATGGAGCATAAAACACCCATGAATTATTTTTACATAGACAATATAAAATGAACATACTTATGCCCAGAAAATCTCTATTAAAAACAGAAACATGCTTATGTCCAATAGCTGACTTAAAATTGCAGGGCTGAGCCAGCTATGAATTATTTTTAGCACATCAGGGGAAGAAACTATGCAACCATCTTCAGGGATTAACAGCTAGACAATGCCTGAGTTCAGTAAAAATACAGATCTCTCCATCTTAGTAGCCAAAGTCATCAACTCTTTAAATGGTTTTAAAAATCCCTCTTTCCCAGCACAGGTAAGTTTCCATGATTCAGACTTCAGAGATCTGTGTGGCTGGTTGAAGCAGAAGAGAGCAGAGCAGCACTTAAATCAGATTCCCCTATCACTGAGATGTTTGGATACAGCAGCCATCCTCTTCTTCCTCTTTAGACAGACTTGCTGTCTGATTTTGGCTTGGATAAAGTTAATTTTCTTCCATGTCGTGCTTGAGATTCAGGATGAGAATAATGTCGATAACACACTGATGGTTTAGTTGTTGCTCAGTCGTGCTTACAGTAAGTCAAGGACTTTTCAGCTTCTTGTGCCCTGCTAGAGAGAAGGCTGGAGGTGCACGAGAAGCTGGGAGGGGACACAGCCAGGACAACTGACCTAAACTGGTGAAAGGGATGCTCCATACTGTATGATGCCATGCTCAGTATATAAACCAGGGGGAAGGTGGCTGGGAGGGTGATGTTCATTGCTCGGGGACTGGGCAGGAATCATTTGGAGGGTGGTGAGCAATTGTTTTTCATTTGCATCACCTGGTTTTCTTGGAGTTCATTTCTCTTTTTTTGTTATTTTCCTTTCAATCACATAATAATAATAATAATAATTTCCAGTATTAAACTATTTTTATCTCAACACATGAGCTTTCTCACTTTTACCCTTCCGATTCTCTCCCCCATCACCCTGGGGGTTAGCGAGCAAGGGGCTGGTTGGTGTTAGCTCCTGGCTGGAGTTAAACCGCAACACTTACTTGTCAGTCCTCGTGTCGGGAAAATTCTGAAGCCACACCAACCACCTGCATGTTAAGAAATCAGGTGCTCATGTCATCAACATCGCATCACGTCCCCCCTCGGTATTTCCTGCTTCATCCATGTTGCGTGCGCACGCTGGGTTGCATTCTCCCCCAGCACGGAGCAGTGGGTCCCTCAGCCTGTTTCCTGCAGAGGGAGCGGTTGCCCTGGGATTAGCCTGTGCTCCCCAGCATCTCCATCTCTCCCGCAGCGGCAGAGAGAGCAGAAGCTTCGTGTAGCGGTTGCTAAAGGGAAAAACCAGCAGCAAGGTCCCTTCTTGTCTTTGCTCTCTTATTGAACACACCTGGTGTAATAGTTCCTGAGGGATAAGGATCACTGATCTTCACTCTGACAAGGTGCTTCGAGCCAAGTTTTCCAGAAGGGAAGAGGGACTGTTTTCAAAAGGAACTAGTGATATTAGGATGCTTGTTCTCTGCCTAGCTTACTTAAAAGAGTTTTGCTCTGAAAGTAATCTACTCCTATCCTTGGACTGTAAAGCAAATTACTTAAAGTATCTCACCCCTGAGTACCAAAGAAAAGTGTGGAGGCATCTAGACTCTTTTCCTTTTCTAAAAGTCAGATTAACAGTTTTAATAATGAACACCAACTTCCCTGTCTTACCCATACAGACATGTGGAGTTGTTCCTTCCTTCTGCCCCATGTAAGAGAGAAAAGTGTCAGAGCTAAAAGGAAAAGGATGAAAACAACAAACATTAGATGTGTCACTTCAATGTCTCACCTGCTAAACCTTCTGAGGATTGACCACTGACATTTGCTGATTGTATTTGATCCCAGACTCCATGTATTTTGATTTATTTCTAAGTATCCTGGTTTTGCCTGATAGAATTTTCTTCCTAGTAATTGGTAAAGTGCTGTGGTTTGGATTTGGGCTCAGAATGGTGTTGGTAACACACTGATGTTGTGGTTGCTCCTAAGCAGTCCTTATACTAAGTCAAGGACTTTTTAGCTTCTCGTACCTCTGCCAGCAAAGAGGCTGGGGGTGCTCAAGAAGCTGGGAGGGAACACGGCCAGGACAGTTGACCCAAACTGGCCAGAGGGATATTCCATACCATATAATGTCATGGTCCATATATAACTTGGGGGAAGCTGGCCAGGGGCTGAGGCTGTGACCTGGGAACTAGCTGAGTATTGGTGGTCTGTGGGTACTGAGCAATTGTGCTGTGCATCACTTGTTTTGTTGTTTATTATTATTATTATTATTATTATTACCACCATCATCACCATCTTCCTTTTCAATCATATTAATCTATCTCAGCCTAAAAGTGTTACCTTTTTTTTCCCCAAATCTCTCCCCCATCCCACAGCAGGGACCATGGAGGCCAGGGAGGGGAGCGTGAACAATTGTGTGGCCGTTTTAGCTGCCTGCAGGGTTAAACCACAACAGTAAGCCAGCTCTCTGCTTCACTGGTGGCCCTGTTACAAGGAATTCATGATAGAATTGCTCTATGAGGAATTAGAAAGCACAAAGCCTCCTAGGAAGTACAAGATACACAAAGGCCATGGCAGCAGGGTACTGTCATGTTTACTTTAAAAATCAATGTCAAGATGCCCATTGACTTTGCTGGTGGCAGGATTTCATAGCATGTACACAAACTCCAGGTCTGAGTGCTGCTGAGATCTCAACTTCATTCCTTGTGAGTAAGAAAGATACTGGGAATTTTCAAAACCCTGAAACCAGCTTTGATATTCCAGTGCTATTTCATGTCCCTGCAAGGAAGCCTCATATAGTCTTGTGGTTTTGTTAATGGTTGTCATTAAAAGCTCATTCTCCATATCCTCACTCTGACATAGTTTGCTGTAGCATATCTTTTTAATCTTAGCTGAAATGGCTTGAGGTGGCTATGATATGCAGAGCATCTCTAGGATAACAAAGCAGGAAGTGAATTCTGCAGTTGTAAGAAAAATGAGAGTGAAACCAATGAGGTAATGCCAGAAAAGGGGTAGATCCAGCAACACCAGAGACAGGAGACATAGAGAAATGGTAATAAATTAGAGCAGAATTAACTGAGACTGTGAAAATAGTTCTCAAGTGCAACCTAGTTTATGTGCAGAACTGATCCATCTCAAATCACTTAAATTTGGCTCCTACCTGCATTGGCACAGCCTGAGTGCCTGCATGGGAAGCTCATTAACTGCTCAGTGGAGCTCTTTATTACAGCCTTCATACTATTTCATTTCTACAAACATCTGACTGCGACAAAGGTATTGTTTAAAGACTTGGGTTTGCAATATGAAGTTTGAGACCTGCTCATTTGAGAACATCTTCTGTAGTCATACAACAGCTACCATCAGTACAGAGCGAATTCATCAAGCCCCAGTTTGGGGCTCTGTGATTTGAATCAATGAGTCAGCTCCAGATCCAGGCATCTCAATGTAGATATCACAGAATCACAAGGTTGAAAAGACCTTTAAGATCATCAAGTCCAACCGTTCCCATCCTATGCTAAACCAGATCCCTAAGTACCTGATCTACCCATCTTTTAAACACACCCAGGAAAGGTGACTCAACCCCCTCCCTGGGCAGCCTGTTCTGGCCCTGACAACTCTTTTAGTAAAAAAATTTTTTCTAACATCTAATCTGAACCTGAAAGTATCCACACTTAGTGGTGGTGGATTAGATAATTAGTGATTGTCTAATCAATACAGCCAAGGGGATCAGAAGAGCAGTGCACTGAGTAAATGCAGAGATTCAATTCATCTCAGTCAGTCATCTCTCATATCTGCAAGGTTCATGCAGATGCCTCAGCTATTTAGGGTTGTTTCAAATAGCATTAGATGTCTGTGTTTTAACTCAATTGAGCCTCAACTATCTGGTATAGGATAAAATGCATAAACAACCCCCTTGATCAGTCCCACTGACTGTATTGATTAGCTCTCCTTGGATTGTAGTGGGAGCATAGACACTTCAGGTGCAGATGGATGTGTAGACATACACATTAATATGTCAATCTGTAGCTAAAACCCACCTTGGCAAAGTGCTTGGATGCATCAAATCTCTAAAGAACAGAGGATTCCAAATTCATAAGAATTTGATTCCTTTCAGTTCAAAGTGGACTAAGCCTCTCTGTGTTCAAGATCCTTTCCCAGATGTTTCTGCATTGATTGTGAGTGTTTATGACAGACATCTATTTGTTACCTTAGTGAGGAAGATGAAAAAAATGGTATTTACACAGGGCATTAAAAAACAGGCAAAGTTTGGTTTTTTGTTGGGTTTTTGGTTGGGGTTTTTTTTTGGGGGGTGGGGGTCCTGCTTTTGGACCCTGTTGAGTTACACCAGGCCATGTGTCTACTTTGTTAACCCACGTGTTATATATCCGTGACATACACACACGTACTTTTAACAACAGTTTAAAGCACCTCGAAATTTGGAGCACTGACTTGAACACCTATTTATTTAAGTAAGCATTCACATCCATGAATAAACATCATTTCTATCCTCTGCCTGACATCAGCTGTGCTGTGACATGAGCCAGCTAGTCACTGATACATTCCAGCTACCCCTTTGCAGGCTATTTGGAAAAGATCTGCTTTGCTTTTCACATTATCTCGTCTGTCTTCAAGACTGCTTAAGGTGAAGAATGTGGAAACAATATTCCCAGCTTTGAACATGAACTTGGGTGAAAGTCAGGGAAAAAACTTGGTGCTAGGGGGTGGAATAAAACCCAGGTGGGCAGCAAAGCATGAACAACATGACAAGACTTTTCGGTACGTTGCAAAGATATTTCCTTGTCTGTTCAAAACCAACTGCTCCCAAGAGCAGCAGAACGTCCTGCCTCTGGCTGCTTACAGGTTTTTGACCTCTGTCACCAAAACTTCTTCACCACCACAACTACATCTCCCCACACCCCCCTGCAATCCCTCCCTGAAGAGCCCGGCATGGTTGAGAGCCACTCAGTTCATGCATGTCAGCTGAGGGATGTAACAGCCAAGCCTGGATCTACTTCTGTTTATCAAAAACTTTCACTGTGGGCACAGATTTGGGCCTTTTCTGTCCACTCAGCACTTTCAAGGAACCCCCAGGAATGTAACTATTTTGAGATTTCCACATCTCTGCCAGGTTAAGCAGATGTTAGCCAACAAAAGCCTGGCAGACACAGACAATGCAATCACAGAAGTCTTTTGCTCAGAGGAAAGCAGGTAAGAAACCAGGTTTCAAAGGTATTTTCTCAGTCAACGGGGAACATCTCCTATTTCACTCATCCTGGTGGATGTGTGAATTGAAAGTAGCACGCTTCTTCCAGTGAAAACATTTAGTTTATACAAAATCTGAAGCAAAGGTTTATGTTTGATGGTGCACTGATGTCACAAAAGAACAGTGAGAGCCATGTTAAAATAGATCACTGTAACATGAATGCTGAGTTTGGGTTTTGTCTCCTAGGCATTGCACAGAAAAGGTAAACCTTCACAGTTCATCCAGGAATTTCTGGATTTTTCTATGGGGAAAGGCAAGGAGCACAGACATACCTTACCCACCTGTGGATTCAAAAAGAAAAAGGGTTACAAAGTCAGAAAGCAAACGGTGAATGACACCAAAGGGAAATCATTGCTTTCCCATTGAAGGCAGGCAATTAAAGTTCAGTTCGGAGAAGAAGTCAGTGCTGACATCTGGTATTTCTTTACTGCTTTTCTATTTTTTAGCAAAGAAGAGAAAAGGCAGTTTCCCTGAACACACAGGAGTCAGACAGCAGTGAACAACAGCCTGGCTCGTCAGAAAGCAATTCCTCATCTGTCTCTCTGCATTTTTACCCATCAATGTGGACCTAAAATGTTTCTGTTTAAAATTTCACTGAAATTTGCTTTAAATCATTAGTACTTTTCTATTTTTTTTCCCTCTGCTTCAGTTTTTTAAAAAATGTGGTGTTTCTCCACTTACAGTGCCTGCTCTCTTTCTTCACTCAGAGGATCGCTGTCTGGACTTTTCTGGGGTCTATGTCCCTGGGTATGGGTCTGGCTTTAGGCTGTCTCTCCTGTTTTCAGACACATGCACACCTTTTCTCAATAAAGCTAAACAGGACCTTTGTAAGCCTTTGTTAACACCTAGACAGATGAGGTGGCGGCAGGGAGAGGCTGACAAAATGGGATGAAAATGCAGGAAGAAGCAATAAGAAGCAATGTGAGGAATCATAGAATCATAGAATGGTCTGGGTTGGAAGGGACCCCAAGGATCATACAGTTCCAGCCCCCCTGCCACAGGTAGGGCCACCAACCTCCAGGCCTGGATCTACACAAGGTTGCCCAGGGCCCCATCCAACCTGGCCCTGAACACCTCCAGGGACGGGGCATCCACCACTTCTCTGGGCAGCCTGTTCCTGCACCTCACCACTCTCTCTGTAAAGAACTTCCCCCAATATCTAATCCAAACCTTCCTTCCTTTAGTCCATTCCCCCTTGTCCTGTCATTGTCTATCCTTTTAAAAAGCTGAATCCCCTCCTGCTTATAAGCTCCCTTCAGGGACTGGAAGGCTGCAATGAGGTCCCCCCGCAGCCTTCTCTTCTCTAGGCTGAACAAGCCCAGGTCCCTCAGCCTCTCTTCATAGGGCAGGCGCTCCAGGCCTCTAATCATCTTCGTGGCCCTCCTCTGAACCCTCTCCAACAGTTCCACATCCTTCTTGTATTGGGGGCCCCAGATCTGGACACAGGACTCCAGATGGGGCCTCACAAGGGCAGAGTAGAGAGGGACAGTCACCTTCAGCATGTGAGTTAGAGATCCCAAAGCAAACACCACAAGCAGCCCAATTTTTCACACATAATCACATACATTTTCAACACAAGCATCATTTTAAACCCACATAAAAGCTCTTCGAGGTTTTTTGTTTGTTTTCTTTCCCTTTTTTCTATTCCTGGGGCAGGAAAAGAGGGAAACACTTGTCATAGGATTTTTATATCTTAAATGAAAGTTTCACCATCTCTTTATCTGCACTCCTAATATGAACATGTTATGCAGTGATTTGCTTGTGCCAGGTTTAAGGTAAAGCTTTTCCAAAACAGAATAAGCAACAAAGAATTCTTGCAATTGCAAACACATTTTCCTTTCTTTCTTTCCCTCAGACAACACAATCTCCTTTGGGGTTATCCTGTGATGTATTTTTACACCTAAAAATTATAATTTGTTGGAATCATCATTATTTTGTTATTTGTGAGATCCACAAAGGTCTTTCTTATAACAAGCTTTAACTAAGACCTTTAAAGAGAGAGAAAACTGAAATATTACCAAATCCTGGAATTACACACCAACCCACAAAACCATTTCAAGGAATCAATCAGCTGGCACGTGCTGAGCTTTGCTTCCTAATGAGGTATTGGTTTTGCAAGGAGAAAACTTCCTTTCAAGAGTAAGCAGACAATTGTTTAGGAGCATATCAGCCATGAGAGGACATGCTTCCTCCAAGTTATTGTTGTATCTCACCTTTATATGGAGAGAACCAGGCAGCATTAAGTGGCCTGTGACAGAGGTTATCTGAATTAAATGGCTGTGTGCTTGCAGAGCTTTCCTTTTTTTCACTGCTAGCCGTGTTGTTCGAGGGGATGTTGGCAGTGCTGACTGTATCCAGGAATGTCTGCGTTTGCACAGCAGAGAAGCATCTGGGCCTGTACTGCAGGCAGATAAACACTGGGAAAAAGAAGTTGTGTTTAGTGAACAGATTAGTCAAGTAAAGACAGATGGCAAAGAACAGACTAACAGCAGTTTTTTTGTTTTTCAGTAATGAAGAAATTATAGATTTCTCCGTTCCAGTCCCTCTGAGAGGTTTCCTGCTACACCCACGAAGAAAGAGCCTGCAGCTCCTCTTTTCTGAGTCCCCGTTCAGCACGACGTGCATGAATCTGTGCACGACAGCTGCAGCCCACTGATGTTTTATCGCTGGCGTGTCTTCAGCAACAGGCTTCCCAAACAGCTGGCAGACGATTGCCGCCAGTGGAGAGGCCGAGCTGGAGATTCAGGCTGGCGACTCTGTTACAGTATTCATTCGCTCCTCACCACTTCATTTACTGAAATCAGGCATTTCTCCTTCAGAAAGACTGTCAAGTGGGTTTAACCTCTACTACCCTGTGAAGAATAGCACTAAGCCCTTTCAGCAATGAGTACTTTTTGAGAAAGGTTCTTTGCATCACTTGTGGCCATGGGTGAGCTACTCCCTTAAACAGCAGGACTCCATACATAAGCATGATTGTCATCTTTTCCTACATTCAGCTGCAGGGTAAAAGAAATGTTTGAGGGTATTAATCCATACCTTATCTGCACAGCAGTTACACACTGTAAAGAAATCTGTTGTTCTTTCCACAGGTGCAACCCCTCCCCACAAGATTTAGTGACATGCTGTGTGATAAATTTGGGCAGCACAGATGTTTACTTTGCTTGAAAGTCAGCCAGCCTTATAAACAACAGCATCCCATTGCCCCATGGAGTTGTTTTTATCATGGCAGTCTTCTCTACCTCCAGGGAGATCCCCAGCACCATGTGGTAAGAAAAAGACTAGCAGTGGAGGGCCTTTACAACACAGTGGCTTTGAATAGCAGAGAATTATCATCACTTTCTTTAAAATTAAAAAAAAAGGGGGGGGGGAATACCTATCTTAATCAACAGAATAACAACATTTAAGGGAAAGCAACAAGTCTGCAACAGTACCTCAAGGGACATCCAAAGAACCAAGAGGAGTCCCTGGGCCACAGTGCACATCACTGCGCTGCTGGGATGGGAAATGTGCAAAGATTCTCTCTGCTGGAGTACTGTGGTCCACTGAGATAGGCAACACAAAAATGCCTTTGAATAGAAGCTAGCATAATGATGATGTGAGAACTAATGAGAAACAGTATTACCTTAGGGACTCTGCAAGAGAAACAGGAGGGCTCTGGCCCAGTGTTATCACTGAGCCTGATTCACAGGGTGCAAAACTGGAAGGTTTTAACAGAAACAATGAAGTGCACTTGTTAAATATTGCAAGTACCACAGTTTTACCCTAATTTCTAAGACATATTATATGTTGGTGAATAACAATCATATTCTAGATTTATGATATTATAAACAGAGCCAATACGGTCTTGCATATTGTTCCATGGTTATGAGTTTAGGATTTGAGATCTGCACCTTGTGTTACAGTACAGCACACGGGGCCGTCACGATTCAATTGTGGGACTCTCCTGCTTTTCTACAATGAGATGGTCCAGCCCTAACCCACAAACCTGAATCCCTAGATGCTAAAATGATTTAATAAACATGTGTCAGAGGAAACTACCCCCATTGCCTCAGAATGTAGCTTTCAACATGCCATAATCTTGTCAAATAATTTTGAATATATTTGGCCTTTTGGGTTTTTTGCTGCCTGTGCTCTCCTCAGAGTATTTAAATCATGCCACACGTAGTCAATTCACATAGCCTTGAAAATATACAAACAAATGAACAGCTAAAATCACATCAAGCTGTAAGAATCTCACTGCAAGTGTCTCAGCAGAAGTACTAAGCGGTGTGGAGAGGACAAAGGGGGAAGAGTGGGTCAACTGCTTCAAAAGAGGTGCAAGGGATCCCAGTGAGCATCACATGCATCAGTAAATAATAGGAATGATACAAAATGAAACATGGGGATTAATACTTAAAATAACCTGCAGAAGAAGACTAGAAGAATGAAAATAATAACAACAATAATAGCATTTATATAGATTCTTAATGAATTAAGAGCCTCTCTCTACTAAATCCTTTTGCAAAATTAGACACAATGCTCAAGGATGACTTAACATGCTACTCATAAAATAGCATAAAATACAGCAGCATTTACTGCATTAAGGCACTATAAACTACTTAAGCTATAATTTGGGACATAGCAAATTAAAATGTATTTCTTGAAGGAAATTTTGCAGAAGAGGTTGCCACGGTAACTAATAAAAATCACTGTCTATTGTTAAACTTAGTACTTACCAACTTATTAAAGATAAAAGGAAAACCTATTTTAGGTAGCAAACATACTCTGTGATTAACAGCTGGAAAATTAAAATGCAGAGGAAAATTGTTAATTGTTTCAATTCATAGCTCATTTCATGTTTGGAAATAAGTAACAAGAGCAAGAGTAAAAGAAAGACAACTACTGTAGAACAAAACTTTCAGGTTTTCCAGGGTTTTTTTCCTAAAGCTGGTAAAGTTCAGAGCTTTTGGAAAATCATCATCAAAGTTGCTGAATGAAAGATCAGATCTTTCTGACAAACACACAGCCATCAGTTCCTACAGTAGAGAGTGGGACAATCCCCTCCCTGGACTGGCTTGTCTGGTGATACCGTGCGTGATGCAACCCTCTCCTGGAGCACATCAAACACTGCACTGGTGAGGTTTCACCTCAAGTACTGCCTGCAGTTTTGGGCACCACAGTGCAAGAGGGACACGAAACTATTGGCGAGTGTCCAGAGGAGGGCAATGAGGATGGTGAAGGCTCTGGAGGGGAAGTCTTACAAGGAGAGACCTCAGCACAGTGTATGGCTTCCTGAGCAAAGGGGGAGGCGCTGATGTCCTCTCTTTGGTGACCACTGACAGAACCCAAGGGGATGGTATGAAGCTGAGACAGGAGAGGTTAGGTTGGATATTACTAGACCCCCCTTTTACTGAGAGGGGAGGTCAGGCACTGGCACAGGCTCCCCAGGGAAGTGGTCACAGCACCGACCTTGACTGAGGTCAAGAAGTGCCTGGACAATGCCCTCAGCAACATGCTCTGACTTGGCTGGCCCTGTGTGCGACCAGGAGTTGGACTCCATGATCCTTATTTATCCCTTCTGACTCTGGATACTCCATGATTCTATGCTTTTATTGCATACAAGGAAAAGAATGGGATCTTTTTTTAGAAGCAGTCACTGCCCTCCAATGTGGGACAATAGGGAATAGAAAACCTTTCCTTTGTTTTTAAGATAGAGCTCCCAGCATCTCAATCTTTTTAATGTGCATGACACAATTCTACAAGGGTGAATTAATTAATTTTTTTTTAGGAAAAATCATTTAAGCATTTCCTGAACTTGTTTCCAGGACATCATACTTAAAAAATGAATCCCACAAACTGACTTTAAAAAGTCTTCATTATTTTCACTGCCTGATTTGGAAAGCAAGGGATAAAATCAAAGAACAAGTACTTAATGTTTGTTAGCTATTCATTGTAATTTTTCCCTAATAGAGCAAATAAATAAATATGAATTATTAGATTAATTCCCTAGTGTTGAGAGAGGAGGAGGGAGCTGTGAGAAAACTAAACACATGGTATTGGTCTCAGCTAGATAGGAATATGATAAGCACCCACTCATACTTGTATGGAGTGAAAAAGACGTAATGCATAGGTATCTAACATCCAAATTCATCCAAGAAGCCAAGTTTTTAATAACATGTCACGGAAATACAGCAGGAAAGATCAGGTGTCTTTAATCCTGCCAGCTACAGGGAATTTGCTCTGTAAAGCTCACTTTTTCTCCTAGTGTCCCCCACACATTGACAAAACTCCAGTCAGTCCTCCTGGGAAAGGCTCTGGCCTGGTCCCTAGAGTGACAATCCAGTCAACCCTGAGTCATCAAAACGCACAGGCCTGGGACCTGCAAAATATATAAGTGCCATCAGAAGGACTAACACACACCCTACTCATGCCAGTAGTCGTAACCAAACTACCATGCCTCAGAAACCATCAAGAGAGGAACGAAATGAATTCTGGACCTGCCAAACAGTTAATCCCCTCCCCTTTACCCCTCAAAAAACCCCAAGCATATTAAGAGAAAATAAATTTTCAAATCCACGTTCCTTTCACCCCCCTTGCAAGGTGCCAAGATATTGGACATAAAAGGGTTTGGGCCACAAGATATTTTTTTTTCCTATGCCCAGGAACCGCTCTATTTTCTGCCATACACTCTCCTCCATATATCTCTGAAAACCCATCTTGTCTCTACCACCATGTTTGGAAGACCAGCTCAGACCTCATTCTTCAAATGGTCAGAAATCTTGTTCTAATTTCCAGTCTAAGTTTATGGCCAGTGTACAAGGCTTTGATCTCATGCCAGTACTTCCTCTTAACTTGAAAAGATCTTGTCCTTTTCACCTCCTTCCTTCTCCTCAGCACATTTATACATGAATCATCGTATTCTCTTTCAACTCAAACAAATCCAGAAGCAACGGGTCAAAGGCAGCCACAGAGCATTCTGAATGATTAAAAAAAATAAATAATGAGCACAAGACAGCCTCACATGGCATCTGCATGTATTGTAACACCCACATGAGATCTATAATAAGCTGTATTTTGAATATAATTTAGAAGACTTAATCTGCTCTTCTTCCATTTATTAGGATTCTAAGTGTACGCAGAGGAAATACAATTAATGATTGTCTGGATTCAAACTAAAAGTGAAACAGAATTCAGTCTTAACAAATTTGACTGGTAGCTGGTAGCAAATAAAACAAAAACTGGTGTGCTCACCTAACTGAAATTATACTGTGCTCTGAAAGCAGTTCATTAACTCCAATCAAGTTTCTCAGCATAAAAAGACAATTAAGTATAGTGTCATTTTAAAGAAAAAAAAAATTAAGCTCGCTCAATAAATAAATCTAAATGGTATTTATGGAAAAGAACATGACCTTTTGTTAAATGGTCTTCATGGATTTAACCTGTGCAAATGAGATTCATGCTGGCTGACAAGATTTTTGAGGGTAAAGAAGAGGTGAAAAGAACATAATTACTTTGTGTCAAAAAACGTGTAGCAGTTTGGGTTAATGGAATCAGTCTTGCAGAATTATTTTAATAGTAAATATTTCCATAAATGGCCAGTACACTCTGTGAGCCTCCTTGGGCCTGGGTTTCTGATCCATACCTTCTGAATCTAGGAACAGACTAGAGCACATGGGGACAACAAAGTACTCAAGGTCTGGATGCCCTTTGCATTAAAACATCCATGTACCCTGGCCAGTTCTTAACCAAACTAGAATCAATTGAGTTCTCAAACATAACAACAGCTGATGCCAACTCAGAGCAGAACAAAGATTTCAGCTTTTTAGGACTCTCTTTTTTCTTCTCCACTTCCTCCATTTTAATTAAAAATTAATTAAAAGGCATATCAAACTTTAATCATAGTATGGGTCTGCAAAGCCAGAGGCGTTGCCTCCAATGCCACAAGGGAAGTGAGGTCAAACCTACAAAGAGCTTGATATGTAACCTCAGAGAAAATCTATCTTCTAGGCAAGAAACCATCAATTACAGATAGTCTAAAACCAGCTTTGTTTTAATGAAATGTAGAAAAGCTGCTCAGTATTTTTCAGATAAGTATCTCTAAAATTCAGCTCTTTCATTGCTCTACTGCCAGTGGATAAGCTACTCTCATCTCTGAGTCATTCCTAACTAAATTCTTTAGAGAAAAGACCTGTAGAAACGGTGCCTTTGATTGAAATACAAAGAAAGGGGTTTATCACAGCCTAGAACATAAGATTAAGCCAATGATACTCTCTGTTGATGTAAATAGTTTTGAATCCAGTTGTCCACCATGTCATGCAAGCCATAATTCCATCACATAGTCCTCCAGTAGAGTGAGGTTACAAAGAGGAATTAAATACATCTGTCAGAAAATGCCAGAAACCTATTTTGCATTGTACAGTTTCCTTTAAGTTCTTTTTTTTTTCTATTTAACAAAGGTGTGGCTCAAGGTATGATGAGGGAAATAAATGTTAATGACTGCAGCCAGTGAAGTTGAAAGCTGCCTTTCCCTATTGCAGGTCGAGCCCTTTCACTCAACTTCCTGCAGTCAGCATATACCATCACACTCATCACAGTCTCACCTAAGCAGGAGGCAGTCATTCATATAGTTCCCCTTATTTTTGCTTTTCTTGGGGATGGGATAGAAGGGGATGCAAGGGGATGGGATAGCTCCTCTGCTAAACGTTTCATGGTTGTACTTCTTTTACTCTAAATTTATACTGTTCCTCCAGTATCTAACTCAGACAAAGGGTGAAAAAGTACTGCTCCCTCTGAGTCTCTGACAGCAGAGGTGGCTTCTGATGGAACCTTCTTTGGAGGTTGTAGAGAGGTGGGTGATGGTCCCTTCAGCCAAGTGACAGGATTTAGGACAAAGGGAAATGGCACAAAGCTGGGCCAGGGCAGGGTCAGATCAGATGTTAGGAAAAAAATTTCACTGAAAGAGTTGTCAGGGCCAGGACAGGCTGCCCAGGGAGGGGGTTGAGTCACCATCCCTGGATGTGCTTAAAAGATGGGAATATCAGGTACTCAGAGATAATGGTTTAGTAGAGGACAGGTATGGTTGGATTCGATGATCTTAAAGGTCTTTTCCAACCTTGTGCTTCTGTGATTCTGTGAAATAAGCAACTTCCATTGCATGGTGGCAGACAGCTATACTTCTGATAGAAATCAGGAAACTCCAAAACTGCTTCACATTATGAAGCATTATGAAGCCTACAACTTGACTTATTTACAAGGTTAACAGTTAGCAGGAAGAGTTCCCCTCAGCATACTGAATGTAGAAAAGGAACCTAACCCCTGGCTGAATCTCTAAAGAGGTGCTGAAGGGAAGAAATAATATCGCAAGCACCAGGTCATATGTGGGCTAGCTGCCAAAAAGACATCACTCCTTCTGCCAGCAACATGACTGTCAGTAGATAATCCCTGAGGCAACCTGACAGTAGAGTAGGGAAGCGAGGAGACTGCCACATCTTGCTGTCCAGCAGGGCTGCAAGAACCCCAAGGCTTGCTGCTTGGTGAACAAAACGCTACAGTTAATTACTGATGTTACAGGGAGAGGCTGATGGAGGCTGGACATCAGGTTTCTTCCTGTTTCAGCTGTCAAGAGTGCAAAAATTAGTCTTTAGAGCTGGCACATGAGCATGGAGAAGACAAAAGCAGCAGCCATAGTATGGGAGCACATCCAGCTGTCTTGGCCAGAACTGCCAGTGAAAAAAATCTCACCAGAAAGCTCTGTTCCGCACAGGAAAGTGACTAGGTAAACATGTCAAATTCTGCCCAATGCAACCCCCAAGGAAAAACCTGTACTGGCAGAAAAAAGAGACTCCATGTTCCGATGCTGGAAGAAGTGGAACAGCAGAACTTGCCCAGCATTTATCTGTCTTGGCTGTTATCTGCCCAGTCTTGCATTGAAAAACCAGCAGATGAAAGCGATTTCTACTTATTTTGGCTTCCAAGTGTTGAATCAGTGGTTAGAGGTTCAGAGTTTAGTATCTAGGCAGAGAAAAGAAACAAACACTACTCCTTCTAATCTGAGGGACTTGTCTGACAAGAAAATTTTGAGTCCCAAAACCCTGGACCACTGCTGAAGATTATATGCTACGGCACAATCTCCTCATCCCCACGGTGAGCATCCTCCGCACAATGATAAAGTTTAGATCTCAGTCAAACTTAGATCTAAGATTAAACAGAAACATTTATCACCCTTGTAAGCATTCTTCTCACAGGCTGGTTAGTTGAATACTGAAGATTACTAACAGCTGATGGGTAACACAAATATGTCTGGAAAACTTAAACCTTAAGTCCTCATATGGAAAATAATAACTAGTGCAGCTATGCAGATCCATGTTACAAATGCCCAAACTAGAAAAGCTAGAGTATATTGCCCATGGATGCCTTTTAAGAGCAGTGGGGAATCACAAGCACATTATTCAAGAGCCCAGGACTAGCAGAATGTTCGAGATTCATTTTACAGCTTAAGAAAGAATTGAACTTTGGCATTTCTTTTGGTGAAACAATCACCTATCAAGGGCTTTTCACACTCAATTAGCTGAAAAAATGCCAACAGAAGATCTGTTTTTGGTTTTGTTTTGCATGGAAATGCAAATCAGCAAGTACGCTGATGATACAAAGCTGGGAGGAGTGGCTGACACGCAGGAACACTGCGCTGCCATCCAGAGAGACCTGGACAGGCTGGAAAGCTGGGCAGGGAGAAACCAGATGAAGTTCAACAAAAGCAAGTGTAAAGTCTTGCACCTGGGGAGGAATAACCGTCTGTATCAGTAAAGGCTAGGGGGTGACCTGCTGGAGAAGAGCTCTGTGGAGAAGGACCTGGGGGTCCTGGTTGATGACAGGTTGGCCATGAGCCAGCAGTGTGCCCTGGTGGCTAAGAGGGCCAATGGGATCCTGGGATGCATCAGGAAGAGTGTGGCCAGCAGGTCGAAGGAGGGGATCCTCCCCCTCTACTCTGCCCTGGTCAGGCCCCACCTGGAGTATTGTGTCCAGTTCTGGGCTCCCTGGTATAAAAAAGACAGGGACCTCCTGGAGAGAATCCAGAGAAGGGCTACGGAGATGATTAATGGCCTGGAGCATCTCCCGTATGAGGAAAGGCTGAGTGAGCTGGGGCTGTTCAGCCTGGAGAAAAGAAGACTGATGGGGGTCCTAATTAATGTTTATAAATATCTTAAGTATGGGATGCAGGGGGAATTGGCCAACCCCTTTTCAGTGGTCTGTGGGGACAGGACAAGGGGCAATGGCTGTAAACTGGAGCACAGGAAGTTCTGCACCAACATGCGGAAGAACTTTTACACAGTGAGGGTGACAGAGCCCTGGGACAGGCTGCCCAGGGAGGTGGTGGAGTCTCCTTCTCTGGAGATATTCAAGACCCGCCTGGACGCCTATCTGTGCAATATGTGCTAGGGAGCTGCTTTGGCAGCGGGGTTGGACCCGATGATCTCTGGAGGTCCCTTCCAACCCCTACGATTCTGTGATTCTGTGAAATGTTTTGGTGGTGGGGAGTGCAACAGGGGTGGCTCCTGCAAGAAGTTGCTAGAAGCTTTCTCTAGGTCCAACAGAGCCAATACCAGCTGGCTCAGGATGGACCACCACTGACCAAGGACGAGACTATCAGTGATGACAGTAGTGCCTCTGGGATAGTATAGTTAAGAAGGATTAAAAAAAAAAAAGGAGAAGCAGCTTTTGCAGGAGAGAGCAGTGAAAAGATGTGACTTTGCAGACACCAAGGCCAGTGAAGAAGGAGGGGGGGGAGGTGCTCCAGGCACTGGAGGAGAGATTCCACCTGCAGCCCATGGAGAGAGGAGCCCACGCTGGAGATGCAAGTTTGCTGACAGGACTTGTGACCCTGGGGGGGTCCCACACTGAGCAGTCTGGTCCTGAAGGTCTCCGCCCCATGGAAGAAACCCCCAGTGAAGCAGTTTGCAAAGAACTTCAGCCTACGGGAAGGACTCATGATGGAGAAGTTAATGGATGACTGAATCCTGTGAGGAGCACCCCACGCAGGAGCAGGGGAAGAGTGTAAGGACTCCTTCCCCTGAGGAGAAAGGATTGGGGAGAGGACATATGATGAATTGACCCCAACCCCCATTCCTCGTCTCTCTGTGCCACTGGAGGGGAGGAGGTAATCAAGTGTAAAGTTGAGCTGGGGAAGAGGGGAGGGATGGAGGGGAGTTTTTTAAGATTTGGGTTTATTTCTTATTATCCTACTCTGATTTGATTGTTAATAAATGAAACTAATGACCTTACATCGAGTCTGTTTTGCCAGTGATGGTAATTGGTGAGTGATCTCTCCCCATCCTTATCTCAATCCATGAGCTTTTTGTTCTATTTTCTCTCCCCTGCCCAGCTGAAGAAGGAAAGAATGGAGCAGCTTTGGTAGGCACCTGGCCTCCATCCAAGGTCAGCCCACTGCAAAAAGTTAATTTGTTATTGAACTCTCTGTTTTGGTCACATTGTTTTCTTGCTTTAAGGACAAAAAAAGGTTACACAGTTTGTAGACATTACCATTTACTTAGCCTGAAATCAGAAACTTCAGGAATGTCAGAAAGGAAATTTACAGTCTGACAAAATAGGTGAGCACTTGACAACTTCACAGAATCACAGCCTATCACTTTCTTCACTCTCTTAAGTCTCCAGCTACTCTCTCAAGCTTCAAAAAACCCCACCAAAACACCAACCACCCCACCTGGCCATGCCTGTGTGCCAGTACAAGACCTCTACAGCACCTGTACACGAATTTAAAGTACAGATGAGAACGACAAGGAAGTGGTGATTTTTTCTGTGCTGTGAACACACCCCCAGCTGAGGCCAGTCAGTGCCCCTCCGCTCCCAGCAGCGCAGCTGGTTTTTCTAACCCTGTCCAGTGTTTAGGCTCAGTCAACTTGTATCACTTGGCAGCCTCGCTAACGGGCCTTGCTGATCTGAGTCATGCTCCTGTGGCAGCTGGCCAGCAATGAGGAAGACCTCCAGCGGTGCAGGCTCTCCTTTCCCCGGCGTCTGTGGCACAGGAGAACATACCCAACGGGTTGCACGGGGGAATCTTTTTTCTCAGGCTGGGTAACAGCAGCTCCATGTTCCGTCAGGGGAGGTGAGAGGCGGGTAGAGGACTTCCCAGGCTCGCTTTTGTTGAGAGCTCTGCTCAAAACCAATCAGGCTCTGTGGGAATCAGAGTTGCAGTCGATCTACGTGCATGAGAACAGCATTATGAATGTGTCTGTTTCGCTGCCTCAGCACGAAGCCTGATCAGAAGATAAATATATTTGCTGAACAGTATAACCACTGTTGTTATGGAAAAATACAGTGAAGCAGGGCTGATGAGAGGGGGGAAAAAAAAGAGCTCTGACTATGAAAATCAGTGAATGTAAATATCTGCTTCTTGGGGGACTGACCCAGGAACATTTTTGCCCTCCTCTGTTGATACTGTTATGGACATACTTCCAAGGTCATAGCCTTGAGACACTGAAGGGAAGAATTCAAATGGTCTCTAGTGCTAGGTGAAGGTATGCATTGGGTTTACAGGCTTAATGAAGTTAGCACCTTTGGTTAATATTTTATATACAATCCAGTTTTATGAGCAATTCATGATCTGGCAAGGAGTTTAAGATGAGAAGATTATGTAAACTGTGTTTCTGAATAGGCAGTTTTCTTGGCTTCAAGTTCAAGATGTTTTCAGAGAAATAAAGAGAACATAAGTGCTTAGGATACCAAGAATACACTGTAATAACACTGTATGTCTTCAAAGACCTATAGGAAACAATCAAAGCATATTAAGGATAAACTAATTGTGTAGATTGCACATCCCCTCTTTAGCATCTACCCACCTTTCCAGTACCATACTGGTTGGTGTTTATGCGATCACTTCTTGTTTTCCTTTTAGCACTACACCACTAGAAGCAGCAGATGAAAAAGATGAGGTGATTGTGAAAGCGAGGTGGCTGGTGACACACGGAATGTTCTAGACAACCTACAGAGCTTTGTACATTGACATGATGACCTTCTGTCCAGAACTGCCTTTCTTTTACTGTTGAGTTGAAACAGTACTGAGGGAAAGAGAACAAAAGAATCCTGAGGTTTGCAAGTGTTAGACATGCTACGAACTATATCATGGGCAACAGAGAACTCCATAGAATACTGAATCTACCAGTCAAAAGTCAAAGCCATCCAAAGCCATCCAATCAGCAAAGGGCAAAGAAGTGTTTTGCCACTTTTTTTTTTACATGCTGAGGTCCAAAAGTACTTATAAGCATCCAAATTGCTGGCAGAAATGCATGCTCATTTGTTACATGAATTTCACATAAAATATTTTGACTGGCACAGCTCGTGACTGCCGTTCTGCAGCGCGCCGTGCTAGGCGGCCATGGCTCATTAAACAGCAGCAGCCGTGCCTAGCTGAAGGCTGCTCGTTTACTGACTTACTCCATCACAGCCAATGGGCCTTTTCCTAAACTGTTTTGGGACTCTCCTGTGATTTGTGCAGACAGTATACTGGCACAACCACTGGCAGTAATAATAAGGCGCAGTACATCTATATCTCATACATGCAATAGTAGTAGGAATACATTTTACTAAAGTATCACATGCAAGTAAAATCAACGTTTCTCTGCAGGAGTCTTGTTTACGTGGGTATCCAAAGCCAGCAACTTCTCTTCACAGAGCTACAGTTTGACCAAAGGCTGCAAGTTGAACCCCTCCTATTGATACCCACCAAACATAGCAGGACCTGATGGTATTTTTGCAGCTGATACTTCATGGTGAGAAATAAAAGTGGAATGTCCTCTTGTCCTCTTGTCAACTGAGACACGTTAGCATGGGACTCTCTTGCAGGTGCTTCCCTAAGATGGGAAAATTAGCAGAGCCACACAGGAATTCGGGCGTGGCCATTCCCACAAAGGCTCTTCAATGCCTTGCTAATTATGCTGGAAGATTTATGCAGCAAAATTCACTTGTGGACACAAGCTCTTAGTTGAATCTCTGCATTACGCAAATAAATTCTTCTAGAGCTTCAGAACCTTTCTTTTAATGCTCTTAAAGATTATTTTTCCTTTGTGTTAGATGTTCTCCTGTGAGGGTTTTTTGTTGCAGCTCACTGAGTGAGGACCAGTCTATCCACAATATCATCCCCTGGAGGTGATCTAGAATTTTCTGACTGATGTGAGCAGTAAGGCTTTGTGCACAGGTATAAGAAATAAAACTGAAAAAAAAAAAGGGGGGGGGCAGGACTGTATCAAAGTCGTATCTACAATGTCAGACAGAAAAAAAAAGAGTTAATCCAATGCTAAGAGCCCAAATCAAGTTAAATAAATGAAAATAAGATCATAAGAATCTAGAAAGCTCATTAAAATAAAATCGCTAAAAATAAAATTAACAATTTTAACAGTGCTAATTAACCACCGGAGCAATGTCTGTCGACATGTGGGAGACTGTCTATCATTTGCATTCTTCAGATCTACACAGTGTTCTTTCCAGCAGAGAACACTGGGGTTCACACAAGTTGTGTGTTCAATACCGGCATTATTGGGTGAGAGGTTCTGATCTTTGTAGGGGTGCAGGCAGACAAAACGATTGCAGTAGCCTCACCTGACCCTGAAAATCCCTGAATTTCCATCCCAGAAGGACCAGTGTGCAATTGTTGCTCCACTAAATGGCTAAACCACACAATGGCACATCTGGTTGACTGCCTAGGGGCAAAAGGAAATTCCAGTTCAGGGAATCAGAAACACTTGCTCTGGCACAGCTACTTGCCATTTAAGGTGGCACGCTGCACTGACCGCAAGCCTGCTCTCACCAGGCCGTGCTTATCCACTACCCACTCCACAGCCCTAGATTTTCCTTTCTTTTTTCTATTACAATGAATAAAAAACAATCTGCATGTAGAAACACCCTTCTACATACCCTTTTCCTTTTTTTAAGTGCTCCCATGCTTTGTATGAAGCTGACTGTTAGGGCAAACCCATAGAAAGCAGTAATTCCCCTTGCATGATGCATCTCTTGACTGTTTGTTGCCTACAGTGGCTACTTAATTAGCGAGTTCATTTCCAGTAGGTTGAACCAATTAAAAAAAACTCTTCAGCTTTAATAAACTGATACCCTCCTGCTCACCTTCGAACATTCCTTTTGTGAGCAAGTGCTCTACATCAACCTCCCCTGTAAGCTTTACGTTGGTGCCCTTAGCTCCCCAGAAGCATGTAGCTAAAATGAAAATGCTGAAGAGCTTCAGGTCTGAAGCTGTTCTTTGATGTAATTAGGCTGCTGCTAACAGCCTTCGGTTACAGCCACAGATTCACTAATCCATTACAAGTGATTGGTTGGAATTTAAAACACTGCAGCAAGTGCATTTGTTTTGGGAGATTTTGAACCCTTTTAACCTCCTGTAAGTGACAAAGTGGGCCAGGTTACAGCAGCTCTTACTTGGACACCCTCCTTTGGGTTCCCTTGTGAAGGTGCCTCCCTGAAAATGACGAGACTGGCCCTGCCCATTTCCTATATCAAGCGTTGAATTCAAACTGCTGTGTAAATCTCACCCCTAACCAGCACTGCCTGGGGTGCTGCAGCTCGCCTGAAGAGATGAACATGGATATAACGGAGTTTGGGATTTCTGACAAATCTTCTATTACAAAAACCAAACAAAACCTCTTTAAGAAATCTCAAGAAAACTGAGCATGCACACAATACCCAGAGTTTCATTCCACGATGCTCGATTTGGTTGTTCTGACCTACTACAGAAACCCCACAGTAAGTTCACCCTGAAAGCCACAGGAAACAGCTCCTGGTTTTGAAGCACCACTTGACTTAACATTGCCCTGTGCCAGAGCCACCACCCGTAAATGACTCTGTTCCAAAGTCATATTCAAATAGACACTCCAATTAATTAGCTAACAGCCTGTGAGCCTAAAGATAGGCCAGGTGGAGGATTTAGCTGAATCAATGTTTCTCAGATATTTTTGATAAGATTCAGACAGCATTAAGACACGGGTGTGTAAAAACACAGGTGTCCACATGCCAGCCAGGGCCCACATGCCTGTTGAAGTCTGTGAAGCTTAGGCAGCCAAGGACTTCACCCAACAGCTGACGCCTACTCACTGGCCCATGAAATCACACCTTCACTTCACTGTTTCTGAGGAGTTGAGCTTGATTCAGTTGTTTGCTCACAAACCTCAGTTGCCCTTTCAGATGCTTTAAAACATCCCACAAGATCTGCAGACCACCAGCTGCACGAGTACCTCCCAGACTTGCACCGCATCTCCCCCCGCTCTGGGCAGATATCCTAGACAATCGACAACAGCCCAAGCTCTAACAGACACCTGAGAGTAAAGAATGGACCAGAGTCTTAAATGCATTTTAAAACAGATTTTAACACCAGTGCAGAGGCTTCTCTCACCTGTAGACATCTGCATTCAAGAGGTTTAACCTGCTATGTGAAGCTGATGACAGGAGAGAAAGCAATTGGTGGTTCTTCCTTGAACAGCATCAAAAAAATTAAAAATCCAATAAAATACACCAAAACCCTCCTCTATAAATCATCTGGTTTATTTTTCTTCCTAGAAAGTCATGCTGGTTTTAGCTAGGATAGAGTAAATTTTCTTCAGAGTAGCTAGGAAGGAGCAATGCTTTGGATTCCTGCTGGAAATAGTGCTGATGATAATATAGCAGTGTCTTTGTTATATAGAGATGTTTTTGTCAGTGCTGACCAAGTGCTTACCCAGAGTCAAGGTCTTCTCTGCTTCTCACCCCACCAGCCAGTGGGCTGGGGGTGTGCAAGTGACTGGGAGGGGACACAGCTGGAACAGCTCACCCCAACTGACCAAAGGGTTATTCCATATAATATGATGTCATACTCAGTATATAAAGGGGCTGGGGGAAGGAGTAGGAAAGGGAGGGATGTTTGCAGTGATGGCATTTGTCATCCCAAGTAACTGCTACACCTGATGGAGCCCTGCTGTCCTGGGGATGGCTGAACACCTGCCTGCCCATGGGCAGTGGTGAACGAATTCCTGGCTTTGCTTGTGCACACGGCTGTTTCTTTACCTATTAAATTGTTTTTATCTCAACCCAGAAGTTTTCTCACTTTCACTCTTCTGTTTCTCTCCCCCACCCCTCTGTGAGGGGGACTGAGCAAACAGCTGTGTGGTGCTTAGCTGTTGGACAGGGCAAAACCACCACAGAAGTGTTGTCTTTACTTCTCTCCCTGCTCAGTATCAGTTTAAGTAGCAGTTAATTAACCAGCTGGCAGACAAAATGAAATTAAGCTGCTCAGATTCAGCTGCACATTGCACTTCCATGATGCCAAGTGGGGAGAAAGTCCCAAGATTAAGAGAAAGTTCTCTTTACAACTCTTACTAGATTGCAACTTGAATATCGTTTAGCAAATGCACCCCATTTTATACAAGATTACAACCTCGAAACAGGCTTTTTACTGTGCGAGTCGCACTGACACACTGCCATCTTGTGTTGCAAGAGGATAATCGGGTTTGCTGAACTTCGGAGCCCAACACATGCTTTAGGGAGGCTCAAAACACATGGACACAGCAAGACCCATTATGTGGGTTTCCCTGCCTGTTCCCCTCTCTCCAGGGAAAGGGGAGGAGGAAGGAGTTTTCGTTGCTCACATCTGCCAACTTGATTTAGCAAACACAGGTTTCGAGGAGCCCTGTTAAGCCAGGCCTTTAACAAGAAGGGTGAGAAACTCAGCTCTAACTCTGCAAGTTTCAGCTGCAGCTCTTTGAGTCCCACCAAGCCAAAACTCCCCTTACTGCTTTGCTCACAGGCAAGGCTTTTGGAACCAGCTAATGAAATAACCCTTCCTCCCCCCCCCCCCCCAGTATTTCGTAGGAAAATGAAATTGGAGCCCTTGACACTATTTAGGAACAGCCAGCCTGGCCCAGAGCACATCACTCCAGGCTGCAGGACACCAGCCAGGCAGCTCTAGTGGCATTGCAGACTGTGGGTTGCTGACCTTTTTTCTCTCCCTGCATTCCTCACCTCCCAGGCAATTTCTGTGCCTAAAATGATTCCCTGAGACAGGGCAACACAAGCAGTCCTAAGGTGCAAGAGATGGTATGCCCATCCCTGAATTTTCAGAGAGCTTTGCTGCATAGCACAATGCTGGGAGAGTGGAAATGATGGATAAACTAGGACAAATTCATGGATGCTTTGGGAGTTGAGAAACCTTGATACAAATTTTTGTCTTGGTGTATTTCAGGGCTGGTGATGGGGATTGTGGGGATCCTGAATTTACAGTGGGGTGGGGGGTGTGTATGTCTGTGTATGTGGTGTTCGTAGCCTGATGTTGCCTACCATAAAAGGAGGATGAAAACCAGACAGTGTAGAGGGGCGTCTGCAGAACCTAAACCAAAATACTTTCAGCAACTCATTTCTAGCCACAGCAGAAAAGCTTTGAGGAACTTCCACCTCTTCCAGCTGTCACGCTTCAGGGATGGGCATACAGGACTAAGAATCAGTCCTGCCACATGTATTAAGTGCTGAAGAGAAAAAGCACGAGAAGCTTGACGACGAACTATATACAAAAGCTGGAGTCTGTTGTGAAGGAAAAGAGAAAAGCAAGAACTATTGTTCTTACACATAATAATTAAGGGGAAATCTTAATCCTTTCATAAAAAGTATTTTCCCAAGATGAAATTCAAACAATTTTATATTTCAGCAGACCACCTCAGATACTTTTAGCTGGATGGAAAGAAAAGAAACTTCTCATAAATGCAACATCAGAAATTTTATTTACAAATATACTGTAATTCAACAACCATCCTCCACTCAGTTTGTGGAGGGAAAAGTGGTAGTTACATTTTTCCAAATGGGAAAAAGAGAACTTTTCCCCTTAAATGGATCCCATGGAATATTATGCCAACACCACTGAGCAAACAGATTATTCTTTGTATTTAAGTTTCAAAAAAAGCACATAATTTTAGAAACCAGCATATGGAAAGCAAACACATTTGTGTGCATTTAAATGCAGCTTCATATTAATCTAGAGAATTCACTTTAAGTATATGTCAAAAATAAAGACAGCAATTGCAAATATATATTTATATTAACTATTTCTCTAACGCTCATTTTAAGAGCTTAGAAACAAAATACCCTCTTTGTATACCATTGGAAAGTGAACTAGTTGATTATAAGCCTCAAAAATATTTTGAAGTTATTACTGAAAATATACTTATTCTCCCTTGTGCTCTCAGTACTTGGAAGCTGAAAAAGTGAAAGCATTTTCCCCCAGGTATTTCCTTACTGCAATTACTTTCTCATAAATAAAAACAGGTATATGAAGAATACAATGCATTGCTATTAAGACTAGACAAGCAAGAGTTACTCTTAGAAAAAACACACACATTCACACAATATATATATTTATAGATCTACATCAGCAGCAATCACCTCTTCTTTTATCTGCAACAGTGGTTTCATATCTTCATTTGCTTCACATGGAGGTTGGTTGTCCAGCTGTTAAAGAGAGACAGAATTGTAATTAAAGGTGAGCTATTCAAGAATCTTAGAGACAAAACCTTACATTTTTCAAGTTCAAAATATTGAACTATACATCTCCAGATAATGGTATCTCCAATACCTATTGAAAATGGTAACACAAACGAAGGTATACACACTGAACCTAGAAATCCATGTTTAACAATACAAATTTGAGCTGAATCCAATTATAGCACTGCAAGTATCTCAGGCCAAGTAATATTCCACAGAACATGCACCTTATCAAGTTTTAAGAATTACTTTTAGCATTAATACAGAGACAGAATGTCAGCTTTTCTAGATTTATTCTTGAATAATCAGAATTCGCTAAGAAACTGTAGCAATATGAAAAAAGAACAGCATTACAAATTTAAAACAACACAAAATAACATAAAAGTGTGCAAAAAATATCACAACATAAAATTACACACTGAGTATTAAATAACCCTAGAGTTTACCTAACCTTTTAGCCAATACATTCACATTCCAGTCTAAGGAATAAATAGCCAGGCTGATGCCAAATGCCAACTGCAAACTAAGGAATCCACATTACAGACCAGTGCTGTGCTGTCAGTGTGTTTTCATTGCAGTAATAGCTGGGTTTCTTTGTAATATCCAAATAGCTAATTTCAATGACTAATCGCTAATATCAATGCTTTGTTCTGTACCTACAAGTTCTAACAAGTCCTGATTTACTCCTCTCATACAATTATCTTTTGAGGCACGCAGTGGCCCAAGAAGATGCAGTCTGAAGGGAAGGGAAGAGAACTGCTCCTCAAAGATCAGCTCTGCTTCTGAAAGGCACTGCCGTAACTTTATGGGCTGTAATATTAGAGAGACACTACATAGCAACACAAGTGAGATCCAGATTGAATCTCCCCCATGTTTTTTGGGTGCTTCAAATAGGAATGAGGTCCCTTTGGTGTGGTCTTGTCATCAAGCAGGAGATAAATTCTCCAAACTGTTAACTCCGAGAGATTACAACCCAATGCTGTGGATCACCTCTAGAGGGATTGGGGGACAATTCTCTTCCTCCTTCCACTAATCACAGCTCCATCCTTGCACCTAGTGTTAGCCTCTGTGAACACACTGATAGCATCAGGTTTAGCTTGAGCACCACACAATTATTTCTGTGAGGTGCAGGTAGCTCTTCCTCTTCTTAGGAGCCAAAAAGAGCCTGGAAACAGCAACGGATTCAGATGCAGAGCTTCACTTTTTCTGGGTGAGGCTCTGCAGCCAGCAGATGCTCAAGCCCTGTTCAAGTGTTGTAGCATGAGTATCCTGTTCCCTTCACTGCCTTCTTGTCCACCATGAGAAAAACATGCTAGGCTCATGGAGGAACAACGGACATGTTTCCCATGAAGTCATTTAGAAACCCTTTCCCTTAGCTGAATTTTGTCATTCTGGAGAATTCTGTTATTTGCTACATGAAAAATGTGTAGAGCTATATAAAACTCTCAAGACTTGTCAAAATTAGGAAGCTGTCTACCATCACCTATGATAGCAGAAAAACAACACCATTAGTCAAAGCCTTAACATCATGCTCCAATAAATCAGAATTCTGCAAAGTATAATAAAGGAAAAAAATTATACCGCACCTTTTAATTAAGATCTGTAAGTAAATCAATTCCTCCTGAACTTGTACCTAAATGAATAACCAATCACAGACCTATAATTCAAATAATAATAGCATTGCAAAAAGAAACCAGCATTTCTGCCACCTGCACAGGATAAACTAATAGCTTTCCAGGTACAAGTTAGGATCACATTAAATACGTATTCAGATTATTTAAAGAAAAAAAAAGTAGACATTTTTTCAGAAAGACTTCTCTATTATCAAGACAAGCCTGTTCAACAACTGACAACTCCTTGACATCACTATGAAGATGATGACTACACCACATTGTCTGTTTGAAGCAGCTTAATAACAAGGTGGTAAAATCAGCTACCAGCAAGTGAAAAGTTCGGAATGACTACCCTACAAAAGACAGAAAACTGGCAGACAAGCCTTGCCAAACCTATTCACTAAGATACCCACTTAAAAGTCAGCACGAAAGCTATCGAGTGGCTCAGCTGTGCAAACACTTGAGGCTGTAAGAGCACAGAGAGGAACGACAGCCATGCACACTGCAGTCAGGTTGCCTTACTTTTAAATCGGATATAGCAGTCGTTGCAGAAGAGTTTGTTGTTTCGGATCCTAACTTCAGCTCCAGAGCGGGATCCCCCGAGGCTGCATGCGCAGGCGACGCACTGTGTGGCAGATGAATAATTAGCAAGTCCTTACACCACGCTAAGGAACGAAAATGCTGTTCAAAAGCAGCTTGGATTAAGCTCAAACAAAGCCTGGACCATAAACCCACAATCACTAGAAGCAAATGTGTAACAATTAGTAGATCAAAACGCAACCACCCCTGAGAAAGTATTTGAAGGCGACGACTGGACAACGAATAGCAGAGATACATCCACTAAGCAAACATAAAGCAGACAGTTTTTAAGAGATTAGTTCGTTAAATCTAATTAAAACTTTAGTTTCACTGAAAACTAAAACTGGTTTGACATGAGAAACGTTTCTTCTCTAGATGGCAACAGCAGTTTTGGCACAGAACACCTGGGTGTGCTACCTGCAGATTTCCATGCGGCACTGTGCGCTGCTGGTGTCCCCCTGCCCTTTGGCACTCAAAGCCGCAAATACTGAGGCCCCCCCAACCTCCTGGGTTGGCATCACAGAAACGAGTTCTTATTTGGAGAGGAGGAGCTGATGGAATTTGTCTTGAATACACCCATGAATATGGGGCTTGACAGCTTTCATACTAACATTAAACTATTTAGCTATGGTGGCTGAACACATCGATGTTATGAACACGAACCACTTCCAGAAGTAATGTAATGCAAAACCTCCCTGTACTGAATTTACAAGACAAAGCACTAGGCTGACTACAGGAGGAGGAATGGTTTGCCTGCTTAAATGAGTAATGGCTCTTTTGGAGGGCCATCTGCTCAACAGCCCATTAATCTTCAGAAATTTGGTATTTTTTTTATGTAGGTTAGGAGCTACAGGTGGACTCCCTCACACAGAATGCATGTTCTGCAGAAAGGGAATGACAACCACTTCCCATGGATTACTCCAGTCCCAGCTGCTCTGGGCACAGAAGAGAAGCATTCATCAAAGAAGTAGGGTTGAACAGCACCTCTAAATCAGTCTGATTCCTCTTCTGGTCCTAGGGCAGGGGAACCAGGAGTGCTTTTATGCCTTTTGAAGGCAGGTATTTGTCCCTTCAGCTCTGAGTAAGGCCCAAGCTCACTGGAAATCAGAGAGCTGTGTCTCAAGTGCTGAGCACGAACTAACATCCCCAGCTTCTGACCAGGGTTGAGGAGCACTAAACACAGCTTCTGGTTTGGCACTGGGCTGAACTCTGTCAATATGCCTTTGCCTGGAAAATACCATGTGAACACAGTCTGCTAGGATCAGCTTAGCAGTGGCAGGTCATCTTAAATGGTTCAATTGCCAAGGTCCAGACTTTTTTTTTTTTGTAATTTTTTTTTTTAAGGAGCTGGTTTCTCTGGGACAAGTGGCTTGGCACCTCCTCCTGTTTCCTCCTATTCTAAGGAGATAAAAACCCTTTGATCTTACAGTGAACATACCCATCTTGCTTGTCAAAGTCCTACTTGCTAGCTCTAGCACTTAAGAAATACTTTTAAAGTTGAGTGCTAAATGCCTGCAGATAGAACAGCCTCATGGAAATCTGCATGCACCACACTGTCAAGAGTAGAAGGCAAAGCAGGTGATTAGTAGAGCCCCTGTGAGCGTAACATTAAGTAGCCATGCGTGCTCCTGATTAGTTCTTGTTCCTTCAGGATGTGACTCCCAGCTCTCACCTTAAAGCAATGTAAATGATAACAAAGACCAAGAGACTCAATGATCATGGCTGCTCCTTTGCCCAGAACGTTATTACAGTATGAACAGATTTTCTTCCCACTGACTGACCTAAATACAGAATGAAAATCCTTAAAATCAGCTTGAAAAGGTTTAAAAGACAAAAGAAAATTTATCAAAGACTTTGAGATTAAAATTAAAAAACCCACCCTTGTAAAAGGGGACTATTAGGCTGCTTAGGGAAAATAAACTGAAAGTTAATATTATTTACAGTAGATCTGAAAGCTAGGGAAAAACTGAAGTGTTGTAATTTAGATCAAAGTTACATAGGAACAAATGAAGACATTGTCACATTATTGGGAGATACTGAATTCTATAAACTATCTCCTAACAAATAAACATAAAAAAATGTATTATTAAGTTTGGAAAGTACCAACACAGGCTTTGTGCTCCTGCCTTATTTCTTATTTGTGGGGAATTATCCTGAAGGCTAAGGTTTAGCAAGCATCCCTGCCAAGTCCCACCATCTGCATCTTGTTAGATAACAGAAGGCTAGTCCTGGACATATAATATTAGGTTAAGTCTTTGAACATAAGCCATCCGGAGGTCAGTTTCCGTAGGTCTACCAAGACATCAACAAATGGAAGTGAGAACAAGATGGTTAAGAAGGTAATTTTCTTACATCATAAAGAATGTAGGAGCCTAGCTTTAAAAGAAAAAAAAAAAAAAAGAAAAAAAAAAGAAAAAAGGCAAAAAAGAGTCATCTTATCATAAAGTGCCTGAGAGCATAAGAGCTGGCAAAGCAATGTTCACACTGATGTTACAATACATGTAATTGTGCAGGGATGATTCTCTACAGTCTTATCCCAAGGTATTTTTAAAATGTTTCAAGTACATAAAACAGCAGAGTTATCTACCCTACCACAACCTAATCCCATTTTTTTGTTTCAAAATATGTTGCAATTTTAGCTTTCTCCTCCTAGATTAAAACCAACATCCTACTCTGTAATTCTCCAGGGTCACAGGTTACGAGCATTCCTGAGTGCTCCTTCAGATGATATTGACCACATGCCAGGAATGGGGGGGGGGAGGAGAGACCAAGATGAGGGCCATAAAGCGTGGGTTTCAGGAATCTTTTGTTAAAACAAACCTAAGAAAATAAATGTCAGAAATGCCATCTGGGGTAGGCTTTTGCTAATCATTTTGGTAACCAATGTACAGCTTGGGAGACTGGAGATTTATTATTCCAGTTCCTTTGTTTCTTTAACCCATGTCAAGCAGCAATGACAAACCTGGGGAATTGTCTCAGACTGGAGCAGGGAGATGGTATTAGCCCGTTTCTCACTGTCAGAAAACTCCAGGTCACATTTTGGACTTGCTAATCAATATTATGGGCAAGAACATTGCTGTAGACCACCATATATACAAAGTCTGTCCTTTAGTGTGGACTACCTTCTCAGCAGAAGGGTTCCTGCTCACCTGCTGCGTGTCTGGGACCCTGGCTGGGAAGCAGAGAGGGGAGACTGAGCCCGGGGGGCTGCCTGGGACATGGAGGGGGCTCTCGCAGAGGTGGCTGCAGGAGGTGCTTTGCTGGAGGAAGGAGTGCACATGTAGGCTCGGTTTGAAGTGGACACCGGGCGACTGAAATCTTGGCTAGAGGACAGAGATGAAGAGGAGGCAGACTGGTTCATCCATGAATGGTGCTTCCATGAGCTTGATCTTGAAGAATCAAGGTTGTCCAAAGACTCCCCTCTGAAATATAGGTACACATACAAATGTAAATGGCAGTACAGATGGAGCAGAAGAGCTACTATATATACAAATATATATTAAAAAAAAATTTTGAATAAATTAAAGGAAACCATTATCTTCACATTTTTAAGATTTTCTAGCATTAATATGCTCATCTGATCACCTTGAGCAATATTCTTTACATACAGATTTAAGATGCTTGAGCTACAAATTGTCCTTTGTGTCCAGTCCTTGTCTCATGGGAAAAAAGCCAGTAAGGAGAAAGAGAGGTGGCACTTAACCACTACAGAATAGAAGCAAAACACCCTTTGCTCCAGCCTTATCAGGGTGAACAGTATCAAAGCCTGCTGTACAGCTACAGACCTCAGATACCAGGTTTGTTTTTGTTTTCTCCAAGGGATACCAGATCAGAATAGCAATCCGCCCAGACTGGATAGCATCGCCTAAGTACAAGGTGTTGGCCCAATAGCCAAACACTCTCCTGACTGATAAGTTGGCTGTTTCCTAAGTGACAAATCCAACACCGATACATTACTTAAAGCAAGAAATGAACTCCAGGCTTGCTGACGTATTTCTATGTTTAAAAAAAAAAAAAAACATGCTGCTTAGCCACAATAATTAATCTCTACAATAAACTGTCATGCTGAAATTCTTCAGCACATCCGTCAGCTACAAGGCACGCACTGATTTCCACTGCTGGTATACCAACCAAGAAATAAACAGTTGAATTATTTACAGGTCACATCCATATTCTTCATTTCAAAACATCCATTTCATTCCAGATGTAACACTGCTACTTTCTCCTATCTGTGGCTGCTGATATTCAGTTTACCTTACAGCATTTCACAGACTTGTTTGGTTTCTGTGCTCTGCAATACAAGCTGAAGTTTAGAGTAACCCAACAAACATATGTGACAAGAGGCTAAAGGTACTTTGTAACGCAGCTCCTACCTCCGCATACTATTGCTGTACAGACTGATAGGCTCCTTGTGTATACTGGAACTGCGCTGCCTGATCCAGCTGCTGTCTGTGTGCAGAGATGTTTTCTTCCTCATTTCCTGAAGGATTTGCTGTCTCTCCAACTCTGCTGCAGACAGGTTGTGCTCCTTCTGAGATTTCTTCTGAGAGTCACCCACATTCCAGGACCTCTCCTGATTCTTGCTCTGTGTACCTGTTCGGGTAACACATGCAAACTTCAGCTGGGGACTTTCAGGCACAAAAAGCAGTTATCACACATCTGGTACTGTGGCTGTAACTCCAAAAGTTCATCACCATGTTCACAAGTTTGTCCAGTTCCTTTTTACAGAATCACAGAACTGTAGGGGTTGGAAGGGACCTCCAGAGATCATCGGGTCCAACCCCCCTGCCAAAGCAGGTTCCCTAGGACATATGGCACAGGTTGGTGTCCAGACGGGTCTTTAATATCTCCAGAGAAGGAGAGTCCACAACAGGGTGACCAGTATTGAACTTGGTAATACCTCATTATTACATTTTTGTCATTCATGTGGCCTTTTTTATTAGTGGCCTTTTACTGCTGTGATGTTTAACTTGAAGAAAAGTAGGTATTTTCCTTCTCCTCCCCAGTATATACTTCAGGTGTACAAATACATGTTTTTTTAAAGTGCATCATTTCTTTCAGTGCCACAATTTGGACTCTTCCTCCAGTACAAACTGAAACATGTATGGAATATAATTAAACAGTGGGATACCTTCTTTATATTCTCTTTTCCTACAAGTTGTCTCTGCTTTCAAGAGCTCTTTCCTCATTCAAGGCACTAAACACATTGATTTATCTTGCTTTACATGAATATCTATTTTGTGCGAGGGGGCGTAGGGTGGGGATGGTGTTTGGAGAGAGAAAGAGGAGAGAGAGGAAATCTTACAGCCTTTGAAATTTTAGAGGGGAAAAAACCAAGCCATTTTTCTCCAGTATGTGTTGTCTTGTTAGAAAGAAAACAATATTTTTCTTTAATTCCTAGATCCAGCATCTATTTTTTCTTTTTCCCTTTTTCTTTTAACAGTAAGACTAATTAAGAAAATTACTCAGCAATAAGTAAAGGGATTGAAATTTCAATACCTTTAAACACTACTCTGACTACAGATTTGCTCTTGGTTTCATTGCTAATGATTGCCATTATAAAACAATGTGGAAGTTTCCTCATTAGTTTCAATGACCAAGCTTTAACATGTGAAAGCAGTGTTAATGTGAGAAGTCAGCATTGTCATCTGCACTATTTCTTCTAATATACCATTTAGTTTTCTATGATTACTTCTCATTACAGTTTTTAACTGTATTTTAGGCACAGGAATAGCTGTAACATCCCTATAAATCTGGTTTGTTTGTTTTACACGCTTTCCTCTAAAAATGGAGTAATGTCCCAGAAGGACAAGTCTCTAAGAAAGGTGGTGATGGGAGTTCAGGAGACAAACCACTGCGACAGTATGGAGAGCTGACTTCTAGCCATGTTATCCCTGCACTAGTAGAAGCTAGAAAGAGCAAACAGTTGTGTTAAATACATTAGCATCTTGGTATGTGCAGCTTATTTTACTGACAGCCACATCAAGAGCACATACACCTTCCATAATGTACCTACACGACTGGTTTAATCTGAGATAAATACCAGCCATCTAAACTTGAAGCCTCTAAGATCCCTTTGTAAGCACTGCTATGACACTCCAAGAGAGCAGCTGATCTTATTCGTCCTAGGTTTACATGTTGCTATATGAATTTCCTCTTGCTGTTAAAATCCCATTAAGTTGTGGCATGGTATGAGTTTGAACTGCAATTCAGCTACCAAAAAGCACTCAGACAATTTTCTTAGCATGTCTACATCCAATGCACCTTTTAAAAAATAAAAACCCTAAAAAAAGTAAATTAAGGAGTATTTACCATTTCTGATTGTGTTGAATTCATTCAGTTCTGAAGTTGACTTGGACTTATTCCTAAGGATACAGAAGACATTCATTTCTCCATCTCAGCTAGGAGACCTCATCACAAAGATCATTGCAGACCACAGGTACAGAGCCCCCTTTTTTCACCATCCCTCCCCATCAACAGTTTATGCTGTACTTAAAACAAGAGGCCAAAATACCCAAAGATCAAACAGTATATTAAGGTGAACGAAAAAAGTTGAATATTAGGTGTTAATAGGTAATCACTGATTAAAAATTAAAATTGTGTATTCAAAGTTCCCAGTGCTTCAGGTATATGGAACTGGTCATTGTATTTGCTTCAACCAAAGCATTAAAAACCCCAAAGTCCTTCCCTGTGAAGCTTTGTGAAGACTACAGTCAGTCAAATTAACAATAACTTTCGAAGCAGGTTAATAAATAATTTAACTTCATGAGAGACTTAAATCATACTTCAGCACCATTATTAGACCATAAGCCAAACACCTCAAATGCCACATGCAAATTGTTCTTGGGCAATTAATTATTCACTGATTATACCCAGCAGCATAATTTTTTAATGAGCTTTCCTCAAGAAGTGTCATTCAATGTACAGGAAAACAAGTGGCTAAAAGCTGTTTTTCAGACAGGACTGAGTAGGAGCTTCAGCAACACCCCTGTGCTGTATTATTAGTCTCCAGTAATAGAGGTGGTTTCTTAGTTTAAAATACTTCAGAAAAGAACAGAACTCAGAGCTGTTACAGCAGTGTGTTCACACATACAGCACCGGCTGCACAACAGCATTTTGAGGGAGTCCTGTCTTTGTCTCTAGGTAAATGATACATGAGCTTCATCACGTTTCTTGCTCCTCCAAATTCTGATTCTCTGTCCTATATTGTGGGTGTATTTTATTCTCTCTTTGAGAAGATGCAACAATTTCACAGTTGTTTGTACTGAAGAGCAGCTCTGAAGAGCCTGTCAGCCTCTCCTGGGATGCTTTTAGCACCTGAATGTCCTCCTCACATATAACCATGATCTAACTGCTTAGTAAAGGCACCTCCTGAAATTAGACTTAGATCTTTCAGGTAACAGATCCATTAGTTGTACCCTGTAAGTTTTGAGGTTCCATATATATATATGTGTGTATATATATATATGTGTGTGTATATATATATATATATGTATATATATGTATGTATGTAAAAAATTTAAAAACCAAAAAGAGCCAAAAAAAAAAAAAAAAGGACACTCTCACTCCAGCTACAAGAACCAACTAAATATGCAGCAGAGGTGATATTTCAGAACTGCTGTGAGATGACATCTAAGACAAAGGCTTGATACAAGCGTTCTGGATTTGACGTTACTTCTGCATTTTTTAACCACCAATTAAAAGGGAGAAGAAAAGCTATTTATTTAAAGAGCCCAAATCTGCAGTGGCTAATATATTCCATTGCAATAAAAACAAAAATAAAAACAACAATAAAATCCCCAAACAAACCACGAAGCAAAACAAAATAGAAAATAAGCAAGGTAAGAGTGTGTAACTTTACAGGTGGCACATCTCCTATCTTACTGATAAATACACTGCTGCTGCCTCTCACTTCCCTCCCTGTTTACTCAAAAGTTTCACAATCCTGACTGGGATGGCTGCACCTTAGTTTGTAGCACCTTACGACACAACCACAATATTATCTGTTTTCCAGCCAGATAAATCTAGTACCACCCACATATTTACTTCCTTATAGTCCTGCTTCTCCCAGGAAAATCCTACTGACTGATGAAGTGCTCTTTAGAGCACAGCATATAATTTTCCTAAAGTTTGACTGCTTGTTTCCCCAATATGAAAACATGCCAAAATCCCTGCAAAACACAGCAGCAAAACAAAGTGTATATATACACACTTAGCTGCCATGGCTAAAGTTTATTGGAAGTTTCAATTCAAGGCTGACACCCAAGTGGTGATGCTACAATATATGCTGAGGTTCAGTATCACACGTACCTGTCAGCAAGTGATTGACCAGGTTGCTCCTCAATGGTTTTAGAAACTTCATAACGCTCATAATGCCTGTAAGAAAAAAAAGGCTACATTATATTCATGTAACAGAAAGAGACATAAATAGACAAATATTTCCTACCAAAAATATTCAAAACTGATCCCAAATGGGGGGGAAAAAAAGGAAAGAAACCCAAACAGTTCGAGTTCTGATGAGGCTTAACTTTATCAGTCACAAACACAGCATGAAAAGAAAGCAAGTCAGAAAATCTGCCTGAAATGACATTTTTCTAAGTGATAAGGAATCCAAAATGTGAGCATGGCAAAACGGTCAATACTTATTGCTAAAGACATTTCAGCCTCCTTATAGATTCAATTTCTTATTACCTGTCAATGATAGGATGGCCAGCTCGATCCTCTATTGTTTTAGATACTTCATAGCGCTCATAATGTCTAGAAGGAAAATACAGATAAAAAGATTTTTAAAAAAAAAAAAAAAAAATCTACAAATTGATCAAACACAGTAAGTACACATAGAGAAAGTTCAGATGTGTTAGTTTCAGACAGGAAAATATGAGGAAAAAAACCCCTGAAGACCTGCAAAAATTACAAGTATTACTATATGAGAGCAATTATCTCATCTGTTTCAAAGCCAGGAGGTAAGCTTTGTCCAAACACAGCAGTTCCCTAAATGTTACATGCATGTTCTAGCAAACCCTACAGGTGTAACCCATAGCAAAACACTGACTATCCTCCACAGACACAGCTCTTGAGCTGCCTGTCCCCAAGCTCAGTGCTCTTTCCAGCAAGTATTGTACCTGCACAGATGTTTATGCATTTCAGATTTCAGTATCTTTGGATATCATTGTAAAGCAAACATTTAGCACCAGGTATTTTAAATCCTTATCTCACTCAACTTGCTGCTTGACTATTAAGCAAAGCCATCCCTGCTTAGCAAAACACATCCTTTGTCTGCAGCCTCCAAAAATCAATGAAATGCCCTGAGATTAAAGCATATATCCAGGATTTAGATATGCAGGTATTAGGGCAGCTTAAATTCCCACACAAAGTCCTGCTATCTTGCAACTGTGGCAAGCTAAAACTGTAGAGATACCCTGGCTCAGCTGCCAAGAAGAACCTGTTTAGCCATTGTAACAACCGTGCCCTTGCTTTGTTCAGCAGGCACCTCAAGCAGCAGTCATGTACTATGAGCTGAAGTAACTCCAGATCTCATTATCTCCCCTGCAAATATATGCAACTTTATAATCACATTTTATTCTCCTAAAACTTAACGCCATACCGTATGCGTTATCTTCAGTCATCTCTTATTAATACTACAAACTTATTTATACAAGGGAAAGCCCTCAAGAGAAACACCAAAGCTAGTCATGCACAAGGCAGTTTGGTAAATGCAGAAGAAAGGAAATCTGTTTCAGACAGATCAATCTCCCATGATGCCCATAACAGTAGTCTGGAAACTACTGGGCAAGAACGTGAACTTGTAAGCTAATATTTTAGTTTATGTTTCCGTGTTTGATTTTGGGTTTTTTGATCTAGGGCTGGGGGAGGGGGGGTTTGGGTGTTTTTTTTTAAACCAAGATGCTGAAGAAGGCAAATGAAAGAAACTTTTCCATGCTCTAGAATAAATACACCTACAGCAGGTATTTCTAACTGGCTATGATAACTTTACACTCATATACTGTGATACCCCTCCATCAATGAATTAACCCAGCAGTGCATTTAACCTTTATTGTTGCACTGTTGAGCTAAAATGGGAGAGGAGACTGGAAAATCAGTCACACATTTGTTGGAAAAGAGCTAACTTGGTATTTCTTCTGAAAGACCTGTATGTTGAGCCACTGGGTGTCAATTTACAGGCTTAGGCAGGGTTCTTACAAAATCTTCACACTCAGCACTCAAGGTCATCTTTGATTTGGCTGAAATTGCTGTATGTACACTTCCTATTTTAAAAAAGAGCTGAAGTGGGTTCACAGAGCACTGGACACATGGAGAAAGACTTTGTCTTACGCCTGTTCCTCCTGCCTCTAGAAAGAAAGGCTACCCTGTGGTGCCTCGCACTGATGCACTCCCCTTGGAAATGTGTTTGAATTTTTAAAGCAGAAGGAAGAGAAGGTACACCTCATCACAAGCTCACACCTTTGGTACTGAGGAGTCTCCACTGACACCTCCCTCTGCCTTTCAGCCTGCCGCCTCTGCTCCTCCATCTCTGCCTGCCGCCTCTGCTCCTCAGCATGTTGCTGTTCCCTCTCTCTACGCTGCCTCTCAAGCTCCTGTTCTTGGAGTTGCCTTTCTTGCTCAGAACGCAGGGCTGCTTCTTCCTGGATCCTCCGTTCCTCCTGAAGCCTCCTCCTTTCTTCTTCCTCGCCCAGCAAGCGTGCTGACAGCTCACTTCCTCCATCTCCTTCTGGGTCCTCCAGAGTATTTGCTTCGGAGATTGCTCTCCAGCTGGACACAGAAGGAGGCCGTGCAGGGACAGACGTCGTGTTTAAGGTTAGAACAGTCTGTTCCTGCAGTAAAGAAAAAAATAAAGATCACGGTTATTTTCAGAAATGGAGCTTTTATTTTTTTAAACAGGTTGATCATTCAGAAAAGTTCATTTATTCTACGAGGGAAGACTGTGAAAAGGGCACCCCAAACACTTTCAATGCAAAACCCAGGTCGTACTTTAGCTCCATGCTTTGAATGCCTGCTAGGCACATTCTCCTAATGCAAGAGCTTCATTCCACACAGCAGCCCTAGCAAGCGCCACAGGCAGCATGGCCACAACTATGTGAAACATTCTGCTTTCTGAAGTTTCACTTACATTTCAAGCCATCCCACCCCCACTGAAATATCCATGGAAGAAAAAGCCTTTGATGATACCCTGCATTTCTCCCTGCTGTTTTGATTTAGAAACCTGAGACCTACCTAAGAGTGCATACACAAAGGTACACACCCCAAGTGTATCTCAGACCAATGAATTTCACACAAATCCTCATGAGGCAGAAGCTCCCACCCTCCTCCATTCTCATACCATTTGAAAGTGAAGTCTCAGACCTAACCACTCTATGACTCTTCTCTCAAACACGAGAAAAGGTCTTTCAGTGGTCAAAAGATTTTTTAGTTGCAGAGAACAAATACTGCTTATGGGTCCATCCAAACCTCTAATGATAGAAAAAGTACAAAATGGTTCACATTCTTGTACAGCAAAGTCCTCTAGCAGCTCAAAAGAGCTTTCTCATTGAGCTCCTAAGCCTTAAATTACAGTCTACTTATTCATAACTGTATAAACACAACTGATCTAGCCAGGATGCCTGAAGCAGCACTTGCATAGCAATAAGGAAGAGATCTCAGACATCTCCCACAGTGTTCGTCTTCCTAAAAGCACAGTTCATTTTCCCATAAGCAACAGACACAAAAGTCAGCATTGAAAGAAACTACATGCATCCCAAGTTTTGAAACATGATAGCAAATGTGAAGTTGATTTGATAAGTAAACTTATCAGAGGTAGGATGAACTGGTTGCCAGTAATAAGCCAGGCAATTACATGCCTCATGATAAAGTACTGAAGCAGTATTCCAACCAGTAGCATCAGGAGGTAAATATACAACAAAGGTGACCATTTCACTCTGGTCACAATAACTGATACCTGCTGTACCTTTTTGCCAACATATTCCAGGTGTTAGCTAGCTAGGCAATCCACAAGGAAAAAAGTCAAATTCAATAGGTCTCAAAACATTCCATTTACTCATTTTTCCCCATTTCTCCAACCCCTTTCTATCAAGCCATAGAAAACAATTTTGTTTTCCAAAATGAGAAGATAAGTGGCTTAGCAAAATAAATTATTTGCCTGCATCTACTATAAGGGAAAAAAGGCTTCGTGAGTCTTAACAAAGGTAAAGCCATATTCATACCTCATCAAAATACTTGGAGCTCTCTTTTTCTGCTTCTTGCTTAGCTCGTAGCCACTCTTCCCTCAGTTTTTCTTGTTCCCGTTTGTATTTCTCCTGTTAGGTTAGATTGAAGTTAAAGATAGAAATAAGCAACATACTACTGGTATTCAGTGTGTTTTTTAACAGACCAATGTGATAAAAACTTGCTGGAGCTCCACTAGGACATTAGGTCTGCCACGAATGAATGAAATCCTGGCTTGAACACAATCCAAAGGAGTTCTGCAATTGACTTCAGAGAATCCAGACTTAGTACACACTAAGCCTCGTAACAACTGACCTCACATTTGTTATACTCCCCCTCTTATGGTTTAGTTGCCATTTGAACAAAAACCAGCCAAGGTACTTCTTGAAAGATGAAGTGATTACATCTAACTGGGAATTGGGGACGTTAATACGGTAGATATAAAGTGACCACCAAGCCAAACAGAAGGCAGTAATTTGGTTTGAGCAAGAACTCTTAGTCTTCTGAAATGTTATTGAAACAAACCCCCCCAAATTTCTAGACCTCCAAACTTTTCCTATGACTGGATCTGGTATGAAATCAAGATTACATCCTAAAGCATTACTCAAGGTACACAATAAATGTTTTGGCCGCTTTGACAGTCACCACTTACATCCTGGGAAAGCAACATATTTAAGGATGTCAAAAGTACTCCTTCCAAGATGTCAGGAACAGTCAAAGACAGACATTGCTTCTTTTCACTGTTATTTTAAAAGTCATTATTAGGATCATGGGGAAAGGACAGATCATTATTACTCTGGCCTATTTTATTACTTCAGGACTAAAAAAGGAGAAGCAAAGAAAAGGAAAGTGATGGAAGGGGGTGGAGACTGCTCTCAAGAAAGGGGAGCCAAGGTTTACAATCCTTAAAGCCATCTCTTCAGGCATCAAATGGAGCACCCAAACCATAACAGAGACCACAAATATGTTTTGGAAGGCACAGCTCTTGCCTTGCAGAATTTGTAAGCTAAAAGGAATGACAAAACATAAAATATCCAAAAAACAACAGAGTTGCCATGCTGTACTTGGACATCAGTGGTTTTTAGAGGGCTTGTGCAGAGGAAATTTCACACCTCTCCTAGCCAAGACTTTAGATAACAAACTTTAATTTGCAGAGATGTGTCTTGGTGAATATGGTTAAATGGACTTAATCATAACTGGACTTAGCTTCATTGAGCTGAGGTCTTTGCAGAGATGTATGCTTGGGTTTTCTTGTGCTATTCTAAGATGACAAACACTGCCCTGTCCCTCTGCAACACTTCCCTTCATCTTTAGCAACTGGTTATCAAGGTGGTTTTGCATTAGTAGGTTCAGCTTCCTGACTCACAGAGTCCTGGGAACCAGACTGATTCCAACTGATTAGCTGATTGCTAAACGACAGAATGGTAGCAGACATCTGACCCTAGCACTGGCTGCCTTCTCTTCATCTCTGAATATAAGGCATTATCACTCACTGAAGTGAAAACTCTTTCTAGAAACAATTTTCTTAAAGGGAAAAAATAAAACTCTCATTCAAAAGCTAAGACCGCAGTTGCTTAGGTCTTTGCTTATTCTTTTCATTCTGTTGCCAGTAAGAGCATGCCAGCCTTGTCAAGATTGACCCCTTCTGGGAATACACACTCTGGGTTTGATTTCATGAAGCTCACGAAGGCATTGTCCTCTTTTTGCTAAATAATTGCTAGTGTGTGTAACTGCGCAGTCCAAGAAATGTATCTGAAAGCCCTCTTACACCATCAGTAAGAAGAAATGCAGAAGTCATGTATTACTTTTCTTGCCTAACACAGTTGCTGCACCCAAGGGGTTACCAGTCCATGATGATGAAGATTAACTTTACCTGCAGCAAACGGTCCTGCTCCTTTTGCCATTTTTCCTGTCGTTTTCGTTCTTCCTCTTGGTCCCAAACCCGACGACTTGGAGCACTAATGGATGGGACTGGGAGCTAATATAGCACAGAAATGAAATAATCTTATTGTCTTCCACATAATCAGTATTCTACATTTTAAAGAACATTTTTTTCAAGTGAGAAATGAAAAGTATTATAAGCACTACAGCTTTACAGTGACAAGGACCTACATCAGCCTTTCTTCAAAGGGATGGAAAGTGACCATTCCATTGCATGTTAGAAAATCTTAAGTCAGTACTCTCAGATTTGATCACAATTTTAAAGCAGGATAAAAACTAATAGAAAACAGTGGGTTTCTTGGAAAAATAACCCCCAAACAACAGGATTATACAATTAATAGTTTGCAAATAGTACTTACATCAGGCATTGCAGGCTCTGGGCCTCCTGTAAGATTGGGAAGACAAAAAACCAGAAATCATTAGAACCATCCGTAATCACTATTTTCAAGACCTGTTTAAATGTGGGAAGACCAAGCTTCAGACTAATTTTTGCTTCCCTAGTAAGCCATGCTCGCATTTTGCCCTACTGAACTTACTTGAGGTCAGAACTCACTAGGTGCCTTCAACTAATGTAAGCAGTTGTTTAAAAGCTTTACATGCTTTCAAGTGCCATCAGCAATTGCTTGAATTAGCAGTGCCATCTCCCACTGCGACAATACAGTGGCTCTTTGCTACACCTCTCCTGTTATTATTGTGAAACACAACTCTTCAGGTACAACCAATATCCAGAATGCTGATCCAGGGTTGAGCAGCTACTCACCTACTGCCCTTGACATGAATCAAGAGCAACAGACATCCACAGGCAACTCGTTTGCCCCAAAATCACCTATTTTTCCCTTTACAACTGTTCTCTCTACCTACTCCCAAAAGTACACCTAATGTGGTGACCTCGTCACCTTTCACCACAAACTTTATGCTACATTTGAGGCTATCATGCTTGCTCTTAGCTTGTGCCAATATGATTATTAAAGAGATGTATATATTATGCTAATAAATAATTTAGAAAATGCAGAGAAACACAAGTTTAAATATAATCCTTTCCCAAGCACCATTGTTATTTTGGGGGATTTTTGCTAGTGTACTTGATACTTAGCTGTCCAAATTTCAGTTTTAAGAAGTGCAAAAAGAGCCAGATGTCCTAATAGTTTTCTGAAGTATGACCACATAAAGTGGAGAAAAGGTCAGATTTAGGATACAGAAGATTTCTAATGAGTCACAGATTACTGTCCAATGCACAATTTAGTCTTTGTAATCTCTCACCCTTGTAAGCCTATTCTGGCCTGCACAGGTTTAGGAAAAAGCATCTCTTGCATCGCTCTAACACTAAAGTGTAAACAATTTGAAGTGAACGAAACTGTACCAAGGGTACACTAGAAATATGCCCTTCAAATATTGCTATACAATTTATTAAAATAAAAACCCCAAAATTCATAACCAGCCTTAAAAGAAAAGCCACAAAAGAAACCCACAAAACAACTAAAAATAACCAACAGCGAAATGCCACCTTATTGCAGATACAATGCAGCAGAAGTATTTAAAAGCAAACAGAACCACAAACACAGATTTATGCTGTGGCACATATCACTTCTGGAAAATACAGAAGCCATCACCACCGAAGGCAGATACCTGGCTCCACTAAAATCACTGGCTATATTAACACCCGATTTCCAGTGGGCCAGAATGTCACTCTTTCAGGCTACAGCAAAACAGCAAGGCATACATAGCCCAAAGACAGCAGCAGACATACAACATTAGTGGAAGTATGTGAGTTGTGACATGCAAAACACCAAAAAAGCAACCTACAAAACCAAAATTGAGTGCCTTCATATTGGCCTTTGAAAGCTAGCATATTCAATTCCAAATTTATATTGGTCTTCTTAGGATCTTGCAACATCACCACGTAAGTGGAAAACCAGCAGCTGCCATTTTCCACCAATTTAGAGGAAAGCACAGAGCTGCAACTCAAGATAAACTCAAATCCGGAGTTAAGTATTCGATCAACAGCTCTGAGATCTGCACTAGGTCTCTGCTGGAATAGTCAATGTTACTCTTGGTTTGTAGGTAGTAGCAAACCTCAAAAGAGAGTGCTATCTTCCTTACTCCTACCCAGTGGGAAAAAAAAAAAAAAGGATGAACAACATAGAAGAGATTTAAACAGCTAGAGATAGAAGAGAACACACAAAGACCCATTACCACAAAGGTAGACCCATGAATTGTAAGAATAACCTGATGACCCTGGGGAAAAGAAGGGAAATCAATTACGTTGCTGCGTGATAACTGCAACAAACAATGCTGAAGAGGTACAGTACCCAGCACCGGACTTGTTAAGGAAGAGTGTGCAGCAGGAACATTTTCATGGAAGTACATGAAATGTTAGCTCTCTGGTTTACCTTGTTCAAAAAATTGTGACCGCCTTTTTAAGTTTTTCAAAGAAATAGGTTCAGATGCTATTTGAAAAATACAAAGAATACAAACAAGTCAATGAGGTGCTGTCTTTTTGTTTTTTCTAAATGATTACCACCACTGGATAAGAAACTTCTGTTAGACCTCTGACCTACAGCAACATCACTTCACAGAAATTAAAAGCCCCTGAAACGTAAAAGGAAATCTAGTCTTTCATAATAACAAATACAGTTTTTAGTAGGCTGGTATACTGGTTAGTATTTCATTTTATCCCTAACAGCGTCCAACTGTAACAACAGTACAAGTGTCAAACTTGGGCTCAGATTCTCTCTAATTTAAGCCTCCACATTGGACTGAGGAGCCTAATCACAATTTAAGGTCATCGTAAAGCCATCTCCAGAGGGCAACTGGAGGATCTCTTTTATAATTCGCCACGTGCATTCAAGATAAAATGAAATACAAAATCCCATTTAAAGATCATTGCTCTGTTAGGCAGTACACATACCTGGTTTGTCTCACCTGTCATCAAGTACAGCTATAACTGTTAGCAGCATGGTAAGCAATTATTTTCCATACCAGAATCATTAGCATCAGTCTCCAGGAAAAAAGTACCGTAATAATAATACAGCAGCCCCTACACCCAAAACCTCACAACTGAAACAGGGGTACATGAGGGGGAAGCTAAATACTCTCTACGCTCTTCCCAGGCAGTGAAATTAATCCATACTCTATTGACTGGCAGTAGCAATTAACAACAAACTGTGTGCCTCCGCTTTTCTCTTTTGCCCCTACCACACAGTGAATTTACAACCACAAATGCAGAGGCAGGGGTAGGTTGTCACTGCTTTGTTGTCAGTTCTCCAACTGCCTAGCACATCCTGGAAGCAAACTACACCCAGTTTGGATGAAAGGAGGTCTCCCTGATACCTGTCTAGCTTTCGGTTCATTAGGGTCTCGCTTCACCCACTGTACAAAGCTTGCGATGATTACGGGTTTAGTGCCTGAGCTTGTTGCAAACCCACACAATTAGCAGATGAAAAGGAACAGCAGTTTACCTCTTTGTTCATTAGAGCCAAGATCTCCTTGCATTCCATTTATCAATTTTGTTTCTGCATCCTGAAAAAATAAAGAATAAAGGTTCATTGGATGTGTGGAAGTTTATCCAGTTACACATCTTCCCTGACAGGGACTGTGTATCATGGAACACTTCAGAACAGTTTCCACAGAAAGATACAAAGTGATCTTAAACTTCTGGACTGTATTGTATGATAAGATGACTGCAGGCATTTGAGGGGACTGATAACCTGCTGTGAATTGCTGGCTGAAATAAAACCCATTAGTTTGCAAGAAAATGCCAGAAACCAAGATCTTCCTATTTCAGCTCCTTGGCAGGCAGGGTGTTATTTGCAAGTAATTTGAAAGCAGTATACACTTATTCTTTGGTGCTGCAACTTTAACCTCTGTTAGCATAAATGAAAGTCTTTTCTGAAGAACAAACATCCTATATATTTTAGTTAAAACACAGTCTGCACATATTTTAATACTTATCACTTTGCAGTGTTCACTCATGTGAACAGTAGCAAGGTTTTAAAACAACCTATTTACCTTAATACATACATAGTTATATCCCCATATTTAAAGCATGCTACATGTCCCTTAAGCAATACATTTAAAAATTTCTGAGGTCTTCTCTTCCTCCTCTCTCTACCAAGACATTATATTTTTGCTTTCTTCTATCCTTCAAATCCCGTGACCCTTCAAAGACATACTCACAGAACTCTGAAGGCTGCTGGAGAAATCTCTTTTTGTTGATATGGTGGAAACATTTGAAACATGTTCTCCAGAAGTTGCATCAATCCATTTGCTTTCAGATGTACCTATAATGTTGGTAGCCATACTGGTGAGATTGAGGATTTTATGCCTTACATGTGGCAGGGAAGGCTGGTCTTTGCCCCAATCTTTTTGGTATGTGGAGGATCAAGAAATTAAGGTAGACAGTAATGTCAAAGAACAGAACAAGAATTAGTGAGAACACATTAAAATAACACACAGACACAAACATCACAGAAGAGGTAGACACACAAATCAGGTGGAATTTGTGGAGACAGGAAAGAGGGCTTTTAATGAGCAGACCGCCTTCCCCAAAAATGCAAGTGTTAGTCATAAGCCAGGTAAAAGTTTACCAGATGCTTTGCTAATACAGACTACAGCAGCTCAACACTACAGAGCAATTAGTATTCATTGGAAATAATTTCATTAGTATTAGTAAGGATTGAGAAAATTCTTCCAGCTTTACTCACACAAGGTATGATTTGACTCATTCTATCCAGGGAGGTGTCGTTTTCACATCTGTGCTCATGAGGAAGCACAGAGGGGGGGGGGAAATAAAAAAGGCAGTCGAAACTAAACTAGTAAAAACTGATAAGGTGAAGACAAATTATAATCTCTCAGACTTTATTTCGCCCCTCCCACTACCTCAAGCTTTCCAGTGAGTTCTCCACTGATATCACTCTTCATTTATGCTAGGCCCTGTAGAAGTTGTGATTTGTTTCCTCCTTGCCCCACTATTTTTATGCTCCACGCCTTACTGATATCTTACTCTATCCACCTTCCCACTGAAGGAATGTTTTGTATTTATACTGTGAAAGAAGTCATTGGTCACACTTCCAACTCTGGAAAAATTCTTTCAGGACTAGGTTATCCTAGGTTATCCTAATTAAACTCATGCAAGCCTACAGATGCTACAAGGCCTTCATCCAGGACAGAAACCCTCACTAGCCTCAACAGATAGTACCATTCTGGAGATACTACAGCATCACAATTACTTGGGTCGATAGCCAAAATCACAGCACTGAGGCGCTACATCACCCACAAGCTCACATGCCACCTGAAACACTCCCTAAAGGAAGCAACACAAGATCCTCCTTCCGTGAAGAAAGAGAGCTGCTGACTGAAGGAGAGAGGCTCTAAAAATGACTGTCCTCTAGAAACCAGCCCCTCTTCAATTAATAAGCATCATATTCCCTTGTGTGGTGGCTGCACACTATTACCTGTCAGAAACAGGTGAGAGCACAAGAGAGGTCAGTAGTTCAATGCTTTGCAGACGTTTCTAATGCACGAGTAGTTAAAAAAAAAGCTAAGTTGTGTTAAAATGCAACAGACACGCTACCAAGCTACTTAGCTTAGATACGTATTACTACTGTAAGGGTAATAAGGACTCTCAGCTGTCAGGTACAGCAGAGACAAAGCTTATTTGCCTTACAGAGCATACTATATCTGCCTGACGAAACAACTCACCGTTCTTTCCATATCGTCTGACATCCATGAGAAGGTTTCCAGTTTCTAGTGCTCTGCTGATGGCTTCCTCCCACTGACTATAATCCATACATGAAACCTTTGTGCCGTTGACAGCAATGATCTCATCGTCTACATGCAGCTGACAAAGTGCAGCAGGGCTACCTGCAGAAAGCAGAGGGAAAAATTAAAATTATATCTCCATTCACAGGTATTTTTTTACCATAGTTGGGGGAGGGTGGGGAGTGGAGAGGGAGGAATAAATCAGTCTTTCAAATAAATGCTTATTAGTGGATATTCAGAAAGTTACTACACTGCAATATAAGGTCAGTAAGCTCTGTATCAAAGCACTGTTTCAATCTGAAACTTAGGAAAACAATAAACACCATCAATCTTTTGGACTGGTAAGTATTCACACTCTGGCTAGCCCAATCAATAATCAACCTCTGGGCCCACTCTTGCCTTTTACTAACTCACCTTTATAATCTGGGACAGTGAGAGGCAGCCAGCCCCACACTGTCTGTAGCAGCTGAAATTCAGCCAATGTTTGGATAAACCGCTTATTTGCCCAAAAAAAGAAGCCAATGCAGCCTCCACTTTGTTAATTCCAGTAGAAGCTGACTTTCTTGTATTCTTATTTACATTTTCTGGGCTCTGACTGCTGCTTTATTGCTTTGCTAAAATATTTTGCTAGCTCTGAATTGACTGGTAAATGGACTCAGTATGTTGCTGGGTGTTGCCCCATTAGACTTCGTTGGATTCTACTTCTCTATTAAGAGCAAATTTTATTGCTGTTTGGACTTTGGATTCTACTGATATTTTGCAAGACAGGCTGCACTTTATACTCTTTCTCATCTACCACACACTGGCAGGTGATGTCACACTAGCCTAAGGACAGAAAATACACAGGACCAGTTAATAAGCTTTTTCCTATTTAGTTCAGAAAACGGATGAGCTGAGAGACTCAGACTTCCCTATGTAAGATTTTGTGAATTACACCTGAATGGTTCTTCCATTAACAGCTATTCCCTTAGCAGAACAGAAAATGGAAAAGCTAAATGAAAATGTAGTTAAAGATTATTAGCATGAGGATTTATTGTGCAAAGTAAACCAAATTTGAATTACACAATGGAAGCATTCTCTGAAGTAAGTAGCGAAATCCATACTTCTAATTTAAAATATACCAAAAACCGATGCTATATTACATTATCAGAAACAAATGGCAACAAGCATGACCGAAAAATTTAGGCACCATATGTTTCATCCTGATTGCTTTCTGACTCACTAGTAAAATGCTGCTACAAGTCTGGATCATCCACTAAGAAATTGGATAGCTTTTAATATTCCTGGCACCTGGGGAAGTTAATAAAATATACTATGCTTCCTAATACTGCACCAAACAGTGATCCATCATAGTTCACTAAAAAACCCACAAAAAAACCAACTCAACCCAAAACACTATGTTAGAAGAGTGCAGCTCCATAGTCTATTTTTCCACATTCTTCTTAAATTATGGAATAAAAACTCTATTTGCAGTTATCAGTAAAATTTTCAAAGCACACCAATTACTTTTAAGCGATATTCCAGAAGAAAGGATAGGGTTTTCATTTGGAGTAAGAAAACGTGGGCTATCATTAAATGGGAAAAAGCAAGCACCACCTTAGGGCCAGGAAGTTGCTTAAGAGTTAATGGGTTTTCAAACCTATCAATGGGAAGTACTACTCAGGATACTATTGAAGGTACTGCCACTGAAGTTATTATTTTCACAGAAATCACAAGGTTGGAAAAGACCTTTAAGATCATCAACTCCAACCATTCGCATCCTAAACTAAATCATGTCACTTAGTACTTCATCTACCCTTTTTTTAAACACATCCAGGGAAGGTGACTCAACCACCTCCCTGGGCAGCCTGTTCCAGGCCCTGACAACTCTTTCAGTAAAAAATTTTCAACAACATCATATAACATTTGGAATTGTGTCTCATTTCAAAATTCAAGATTATTAGTTCCATATAGTACATGTAGACCGAGCTTTATGCTCATCATACAGAGAATGCCTCAAGCTCAAGGAGCATCATCAGAACTGGTAATTCCCCTCCTTTGTGTTCTGTCAGAATGAGCTCTAAGAACCAAAACAAAAAGGTGGTGTTCATATGAAGATCTATCCAGACCGTACCCTGACTGTACAGATTTGAATGAACAGCAGCAGCCCCTAGATTGCAGATGTAGATCTTACACAGCCAGGAGAGCTTACACCGCACGTAACTTTGCCAGCTGCTCTTCCTCTGCTGCCTCTACAGTCTGTGAATAAAAGGGCTTCTCAAGAGTGCACACCTGGGTTTGGCTTCTGCTCTGATTCACCTCCAGAGAATGTTACAGAGACTAGCTGGCAATTCATGTGCCAAAAGTTGTATGGTGCCAGTTACCTTTGTCCAATTCCCCCAAAACTATAGTATTGCTGAATAATTTCTTTATGTCTATTGTGGAGGTTAATTCTGGCCTGGCCAGAACCAGGACACCTATATACCCTCTACATATAGAGGATTTAAACAAGCATTACTGTTTTTTATGAATTCCACAAAGGGAAAGGACTTCTCTTTCTTACCGCCCCCCAATGAAAACAAAATAAAATTCTTTCATTTTCCATGTGCATTCAGTTATCTCTAACCTATCCCCATCTGTTGTTATTGTAACAGACAAATACTGGCTCAGGCATGAAATAAAAAAGGAAAACTTGGTGGAAATGGGTAATTTACTTTTTCCTACATGTCTGCAAGTGCTTGATCACACACATGTGCACTCCTACATCAACACCATCTCAAAAATGACTGCAAATAGGGTGGGTGAAAAGGAGAGGACTGAAATGAAGATTTTATGGCAGTAGGGAAACTGGTAGAACAATGCCTAGATTCAATGACTTTTAGGTAAACAGAAAGCCTTATTTTTCACATAAAGGTTAAAAATTCCTGTAAAAAACAACAAAACAGTATTTTCTTTTTTTTACGTAGCAAACAGGCCTTATTGAAATATGTGCTACAGGCTTAACTCTTATTAAGCTTTTTGAGAACACTGATAAGAAGTTAATTTTTCTTGCCAAATAGTTTACTTCATTTTTGAAGGAAAAGCATATGTAGAATACAGAACCATTTGTAAGCAATAAGGTGGTAAACACAGGTATCAATATAGGTATTTAGCATAAGTATGTCAAGACAATCACAAAAAATCTTCCTGGAAGCTAATTTGGGCTCACGAAAAGGAAGAAAAGGTGACTGGGAACAGTTGGTATGGATTTGTCAAGCATCAATCATGTTTGATCAACCTGGTTGTCTTTGGTGATGAAATGACTAAATCTGTGGAGAAGAGAGTAGTAGATTACATCTGCTTTATCTTTAATAACGCTTTTGATGTGATCTTTCACAGTACCCTGTTATCAAAATTGGGACTCTATTGTTTACAGAGCAGAACGACCAGATGGGTGAAAAACTGTCTGGGCTGTCAGGCTCAATGGGTACTGGTTACTGGTTCATACCCTGCCTGGAGGCTGGTTACAAGTGGAGCTTCCCAGGGATATATGCCAGGACCTATCCTCTTTAGTATGTTCATTGTAACCAGGAGGAGGTGGTGAAACACACCCTCATTGAGTTTGCAAACCACGCCAAAAGGGAGAGGGTGGCTGATATGCTGGAGGGCAGGGCTGCCCTTCAGAGCATGAACATGGCATTCAATAAAGACAAATGTAGAGCTCTGCTCCCAGGATGGACTAACCCCTGTGGTACAGGTTGGGGGGTGATGGGCTGGAGAGCAGTGCTGGGGGAACCCTGGCAGTGGTGGGGCTACAGGAACACCAGCATGACCAGGAGAGTGACAGAAGTGACCACCTCATTCACTCAGAGCTTGTCATGCCACATGGACAATGCTGTGTCCAGTTTTGGTGTCCCACTGTAAGGCAGATGTTAAAATGAGGTAAATTTCATGGAAGTCACTGAGATGGTCAGGGCTGGAGAATGTTATACCTACAGAGGGATCACTGAGAAGGGATGGTCTCACTGGATATATGGGGAAAATTTTCTCTAATAAGATATTATGCATTGCTCAGAGAAGTGCAGTTTCCATCCTTGGAGGGTTTCAAAGACACCCGGGTAAGGCCCCGGGCAACCGGTCTGAATTCAGTCTTGAGACATTTTGAGCAGGGGTTTGCTCTAGGGAATCTTCCAAGGTCCCCTTCAACCTGAATTATCCTATGGAATTATCCTTCAAAATAGGAAACACAACATTCAAAAATGCCTCACTGAAAGCACATCCTTCTTTATTTGAAGAAGGACTGTCCATTTCTCATCCTTCATTCCTTTAAAGGAAGCTACAGCTATTGAGTAAGGACACAACATGAGCCAGTTGTTGGGAAAAAAGAAAGTTAAACATGGGCTATAACAAGAATGCCAAGATGTAGTCCATTCTCCATTCAATCTTTACACTATGCCCCCTTTTTGTGACAATGGCAACAAAGCATAACTGAGATAAGAACCACAAGGCCTTCATCTTTTCCTTGCCTACAGAGCTGTGGACAGAGCCCACATAGACCTTTGTGAGTGACCAGCAGGAACATTGCCCACCCTCAGGTTTCTCATTTACAGCTGGCAGCATGCACAGACAGTCTCTGCCTCCAAGTAACAAACTTAAATGAGAAGCCAAGCAGCAGGGAAAGCAAATGGAAAGTTATTTTTCATGCAAAGTGAGCATTAGCATTTACCATCTAATTATAAGAAGTACCCAGCTACAGTGAAAAGAGGCCTAAAAATTGTCTTTGAAATGAAGAAAAATAAAATTTAAAAAAAAAACCAAAACCAAAGCTGTTCAGTAAATGCTGTTAAATGGTATTTTTTCGTCTCTGGAAAGCATAATGAAGGGCTAACTAAGTGAGAAGTTTCCAGTTGTTTCCCCTTTCTCACGATGATCTTGTCTTAGCTGGAAGCAAGGGCACAATTAAATATTCTTCAAGCATTATTGGCAATGTGAAAGATCATTGTTCAGAAACGTAGCATTATATGTGATTTCCTTGGGTTTTTGTTGTGTTTTGGTGTGGGTTTTTTAATTAAGAAAACTGAGCTTGTTCATTGCAGAAGAAAACTAAGACTTAGAAATAAACTTTATGTATGTTACTTTTCAAGGCAAAAATGTTTGCTAATTCTTAGTATTAAAATATCTGAAAAAGCTGCATTCAAAATCAATTTATAAGATGCAACTGCTTAAAAATATTAACTGTCTCCAAAATCTAACATGACTTAAGAAAGGTAAAACTGAAATGAAAACACTAACTCTGTATGTGTTTAGAAACCATACAAAGTGGAATCTTAAAGTCAGCTGAAAGGAAAAGTCTGGATATTAAAAAATCTGTACATCCCCCTTATTACTGTTCCGTGAGGGCTTGGTGAATGCTTTGAGCAACGACATTTATACCTTTTCAGTGGTTATAGGAATGTCCTTGATTTGCAAAGTGCCTTTTAGCATTTCTGAATTCAACACGTTTCAAATGTGACAAGGATTCACAGAAATACGTTAGCAAGTACATACTGATTTGCCAATACTCTACCTGCTTTTAAAAAACAGTCTTATCAGCAAATGCCTTAATTTAAAACCCTCTGCAAACCAAATAGGAAGAACAAAAATTTGTACAGTTAATGCACATTTACCTTCTTCAACTGTCTGTACAAAGGCCCCTGAAGAACTCCAATTCGTAGTAAACCCAAAGCTGCGACTGTGGCCAGGTCTCTGGTTTATACTGATTCTCAATTCACTGTACTGTTCCTGAAAAATAAAACATGACACTACAGTATTTGGTATCACAGGAATCTAAATGAGGGAAAGTTTATCCTCTAAATAAACAAGGCTGCTCACAATACGCACTTTAATCATCTATTATTAGCATCATAGACAAAGGAAACAGCATTGAAGTCAGTTAAGTAACTAATGTGGGTTTTATTCAAACAGGTGTATTTTCAGTTTGTGTTTATGTTTTCTCTGTGCATGTATTCAGCTGTGCATTTCTCTCATTTTAAATGTTTCCTAACACGATGCAGCAAATCGTAGAAATTTGAGGAAACTAAAACCTGAAACGGGTCTTCAGGGACAGTATTACAAATTTATGGAATACACTGCCTCCTGACAAAGCATCAGTCAAACAGGGAAGTGAAACAGACAGGTAACAGTAATTCAACTTGCATTTTTCTTGCATGTCCTACAGCAGGCTTCATCAGGTTCCTTTAGGCTCAATGCTGCAATTAGGTTCACGTGGATGAACATTCATCTTTTTAATTTTCTGTGAAATGCTAATAGCTAGGTATAGATTTTGTAATGGAGGCTTGAGATAATAAAAATAATCCCAGAATTAGCTAGAATCCAGCTCTTCCCTTCCTGTGGATTTTCAAGATGCTTTCAAAACCAGAACGAAAACCCAACATTAGCATTTTAAACTACAGAAATCTTTGATTGGGAAAACATTTTGGAACACCTGCTTTCAATCCCACAATATATTATGAACATGTACTGCATACATTAACATTTTAATATGAACTCATTAAAAAGCAATTAAAATACCCAAATGAATGCTATTTAATTCATTATCGTGGATCTGATATTGTTATAAAAGGAAAAAAACACCTTTTTCCATCAAATGCTGTTACAATTTATATATTCCAGCAATGTGCACAAAGGAGACCCTCGCATGAGTGCTATATTTGGTGTACTAAATGTACACCTACTTTTTAGTTGCCTAGCCAACCACCTTTCCTAAAAGGTGGGATTCATTTTCCCTAATTTAAAATATTTTAGAAGTCCAGGTATCTAAGCCAAAAGGCCCTATGCTGGTAGGATGCACCGTGCAGGTGCTGGGAGCACTGCATGAGCAGATGTCTTTAGCCAGACTCCAGGCAGGATGCAGCCAGAGGAGGCTGCACCAAAGCAGAAGACAACATTGCAAGGGAACATCCTGAGGTTTTGCCTCATGTTACAGGAATGTTCCTGAAGAAAACCACTCCTCATTATAACCCAGGGTAGAAATTAAATCCTTTCTTCAAAATACAGCTACCAGCTTAGAAATGTTTCCATACAATCCAAGTCCTGGGGCGGGTAACAGGACATTAAAAGCGAATCTGCTAATAGACAGGTTAGCACACTGGGCTAGGGTACATATAAAGCCTCTGAATTTGACTCTGTGCCTGGAAATTACTGCTGTGGTCATTTTTATTTCCACCATCCCAACATGGCTCTTCTTCAAACATGCCTCTTGTCATAGGAGGAATGTGACTTTGAACGCTGAACTTCATCATTTGGACAGGTCGACTCCAAAATGCTTAGTACTCCACAAACCTGGTGTTATTGCCCTGATGACTAGTGAACTATATCAATCTCAACTCTGGCAATGATTTACAAACAGGCCAAATGGAACTCGCATTCCTTAAGTTATAGCTTGTTTCAAGTACAACACTAGTGTTTATTTATTTAAAAACCCCTCACATTACTCATTTGCAGGAAGGACAATTTATAATCTTGTGACTAATGACAGAAAAGGAAAAAAAAATTGCATCTAGTACATTTTATTCTCATTTGGCTCACTCAAAGTGACACAAAGAACCAGTATCTAATCCATGTTATCACTGGTTAGAAATGCAATTCTGGTTTTGCTACCACACAGAATGAAATGATTCACGATCTCTCCCCTCATACAACAATCACAGTTGCAAAAAATTATGGTCTTTCATTGCAACGGCTAAGGGGTATGGAGGAGCATTAAACTGAAATGCGTGTCCTTCTCCACAAGTGATTAGGGAGATGAAAGCTCCCAAGTGTCTGATTTTGTAAAAAGCTCGTGTGGGAAGTGATTTCATAAATCAACATCCAAGGTCTTACGATCCTCACCCAATCAACTGCGACAATTAACTTTTACAGCAGCATCAGGAATGCAAAGAATTAATCTGTAATCTGTCCATGGGTATAAACCACATCCTTAGATATCACTAAAAGGTATCAACAATTAAAGCTATCGCTGGTTATCTTTTTACATGTGAAAAATCTGATCAGTTGGAGGAAACAGCACTTGAAGATACATTTTCCAAAAAAAACTCCACTGAAGACCCAACTCCTGGATTAGCACATACACAAACAGATGATGATTTGCCTCAAAATTCATTAATGTGAACATTAATTAGATTAATTTGAAGTAAATAATTTTTTTAAAGGGGGTGCTCAAGCCACAACAGATGGAAAATAGAATAGGATGATACTGATGTTTAAGGCTGGCCTCTGAAAAGCTGATCTTTATTTTCCACCACCAATTTAAAAGTGCAAATGAATGCTACAGCAGCTCAGTTCATCCATCTGACATACCTGATGGTGCTCACAGTGTGCTAACTCGGAGAGTAACAAAAACTTTCCAAGCATCAAACAATATTTAGAATAACTACTTTGAATTACACTGAAAAAGAAAACTAAGCACAGGATATATGAACGGTAGGGAAAAATTCAGCAAAAGAAGCAATTTTCTTTCCAAATATTTTCTTCCCCCAAAATTAAATCAAAGGAAATAGTAGTTTTCTGAGCTGTTTTCTTACTACCAAAAATACTTGCATTGGATGTGATTTTATTTGTTTTTCTTTTCCTCTGCTGTAGCATTCAGTTACACTAAGTAATCACATTTTTTTCCACGCTTACCAGGGATTTTGAATCCTCAGGCTCTGCCAGACTCACATTTTCTGCAGAAGATGCAAGTGAAAGAGAATCAGGAGGAGAGCAATATTCTGGTTTAAGAATACTGCTTCCAGCATCCTGGTCGTGGGATTTTACAGGTAATGGCAAACTAGGAGGAGGTGTTGACTGAACACTTTCTTTTTCCTCCTCCTCCTCCTCACCTCTGCTTCTGAATGTACTAGCGGAGAGAGGGTGCGCAGAGTCTGGTTGTGAAAATGAACTGCTAGTGAACAGAGTTTGAGTTCTTTTAGCTTTTTCTACTTCCCCGTTGTATTTCTGGGTATCATCCATCTAGGATAAAAGGAACTTGGGTAAATATGTGCTTTTGAAAGAAGCTAAAAAAAAAAAAGTCCTAAGCTTCCAGCAATCTAAATACTTAAACTCTGCCCTTCAAGCAAATTCTGGTTACTGCACACATTACTAAACCTCCACATTAAAGAACAGCAACGCATTTTTCTCTCTTGAAGTGCTTGCAGAATAAGTAGTCTAGAACAGATAGTAGTAGGATAGAAGAATAAACTTGTTAAAATAATCTCTTTATTGTCGTTTGCATTCTTACCATTTTTTAAATTGAATCAAGAAGGGATTTAGGAGAAAGCTATGAAAAATCAACAGAGTAGTCAGACAGGGGAGAGAATAAATTTCTGTGTTTCAGAGCAGGCAAATTTTAGGCTAGCACAAAATTTCAATTTCAACAAAATCAGCAGAGCAGAGGAAACTTACATCACCTAAGAAATTTGGCTTTAACAATTATGTTAACTTAGCTTCAGACAAATACATCCAACAAAGGGAGGGTTATTTTCATAAGGGTCACTAAGGAGACTTAGTACTAGTAATGAAAAATATACTCTACTAAATATGTATTTTTAGCCTTATTTCTAGGAGTGCCCTTAAACACAGAAACAAAAGTAAACATCCAAAGCCACGACAGAATTGCTTGCTCATTAACGACAGCCTTCATCAAACAGCAGATGTTTTTGTATAAAAAACAATGAATGTTAAAACTCTGCTGTTCCCTCCCAGCTACCCAAGACCCCAACATTTACAAACTTTGGGAAGAGAGCGGAATTTTACCGTGAACGACCGTGGAAGTGACGAGATTCCTCTTGAGTGGACACCAAAAGGTCTTGGTGTAACCACAGATGTTAACCTAGAGGTATCAGTTTTCTGGTAACTTCTGGGGAGAGAAGCTGAAACCTGAGCTGACCCAGTTTGAGCATTCACTGAGTAGCGGGTAGACAAAAGAGATGAGCTCTGCTCCTCCGCCAGGCTCTTTGGCGGAACGGGAGCTTCACAAGCGGCCGAGCTCTCTGTCGGCTTCTCCTTGCGCAGCTGAGCAGCACGGACACTTTTGCCATCCTTACTACTGTAGGAGGTATCTTCTTCCAAAAGATAACCTTTTGCTGCTGGCACTGAGGAAGGTGCTTTCTCTTCACTGAACACGTCGTCGTTCAGTGAATACATCCATTTGCGCTCATATCTTTGTCGCCTGTACAAGTCTTGATCGGCGTCCTCCCTACGGGGACAGAGTGTGTTACAGTACCAGGCAAAGCGGCCTGACAGGCAGGCCGGCCCTGAGCCTTTCAACGACCCAGTGCTCAAGGCAGAGTGTAAACTGAGAAACATGCCTCCAGTAAGTGAAAAGCAACGGCATCATTCATAAATATCATTATTTTAACGTATTTTTACATCTACCTTCTTCCTCCCCCTCCCCATTTCAACACTCCAGTGACATTCAGGCACACTACCTTCACATTGTATCAGGCTGCCACCATGACAGAAATACTTCTGCCAAGAAAAGGTTATAGCTGTTATGTTTCCTCAGAAATTCAGATTTTATTGAGGAAAGAATGGGAAGAAAGTAGTTCCCACAACACTACCCAAACTGTGTGTCTCTACTGACATCTCTACTCTATGAAAATGCAGTACTGAACTTTAAATAACAAAATAAGTTGGTATCCAGATTTTCTTTTCTTTTCTTTCTGCTATTCATTCCTTTGTCATGAGGGAACAGCAGCCACAGATGTAATCTTCATGACACCATTTTTAGGATTCTGGCGATACTGGACATTCATATTTTTATTTTAAAAACTACTTTTTGTCCTCACAAATAAGTAAAAAAAATATACAGAAATTCAAAACTTTCTGTATTAAGGCTTATTTAAATTTCTTTTATGAAAACATGCCATGTACATATTCTCTTCATCTCAGCCATACACGTATTTCCAAAATAATTTAAATTACTGTCCCCAGCAGAAATGGTACTGTGCTACTCAGTTTACCACTTTTTACTCTTTGGAGATAATCTTGTTCTGTAGATACCCAAAGGAGAAACTGGGGATAGAGGGAAAAATCAAGTAAAAGTTTACAGCTCTGTGATATGCATTAAAATTCTGTCTGTATTTATTCACAGTGGCTAAAAAAATAGCAAATACAGTGGTAGAGGAAAGAGAAACAGTTAAGCTGATCCAAGAATAAAAAAGGCAATTATCCAGTTCAACACTATTGTCTTAACCTATTTAAAGTGGATGCAAATACTTACTTGTCAATGCATTTATTTATGGATAGCAGAGTAAAACATCATTTACAGAACAAAACCTTCTAACATTCTGCAAAAACAATGCATTAACGGACCATATTCTACCCTTCAATTGCCTAGATTTCTACACTATAATTTGCAACTAAAATTGTTCAGATCTCTGCAGAATCAATTGCAATTTGCCAGTAAAAGCTGTTTGAGAATTCAGGGGAATAAAAATGCTCAGATTTAAGTTCCTCAACATAATACTCCCGTTAGGGTAATTACCTCTCCTGTTCCATTTCTTTCAGTGTCTTGGTACTCCTCTCAGACACCTCAGAGGCTCTCCTTTCCATTTCCTCTCTCTCCTCCTTTTTCTTTTGCAGTTCAGAAGTGAAGCTCTTTCTACGATTCTTCCATTTTGCCAGATCCTGGAAGAACAACATGAACACATGCAATCAGATTTCCCCAAGACCTCATAAACCTACAGAAGCATCCCACCACACGCTACCTACTGCCCTGACTTCATTTGCACATCTGCACTGCAGCCCCATTTTCATGCACCTTCCCTCTAAATGTTAAAGGGGATCCCATATGTCAGTCAGGGTTACAGGCTCACTGCTTGTTAAAGTTAACAACTGTCTTTACTGGACTAAAAGTAGAAAAGTACATGTTCTGCCCTTTCTCCCTGCACCCCCAGCCCTTAACATTAAGTTTTGTTCTAGAATACTTCACTCAACAACATACAGTTGAAAGCTAATGCAAATGCCATCTGTACTTCTCTGTGGTAGGCTTTGGAGTTGGAGATTTTTTTTTTTTCCTTCTTTTCTCCCCCCAAATCACTACTAACTTAGACTGATGCTAGCTTGAGAATAAACATGCCTTACATTCTAAATTGAAACCATACACTTCTATATTTTCTTCATTTCTGTAAAACCGCAGTATGAACTGGCAATATTCTCTGTGAAATACCAGAGCTGAGCTAAGAGGAGGGCTGAGTATTAGAACTGAGATGGCCGAGATACACTAAACAACTACAGACTTCTTCCTCAGTGCTCTGGTCTTTTCAGCTTCTTGTTGGCAATTGTCAAGCAGAGATTTTAATAAAAACCAAAATGGTCTTCAGATAACCTTATGGTGCTATGCAAAGCTACCACATCAGTTTACAAGCTGGATTTAAAGCAGAATTATTGGGGGATAGGAGCCTCAAGAATCTGCATGAGGAAATAGTATTTCCCTCCCTTCTCCCAAAGGATCAAGTACTCAGACATTCCAATCTTCTCATAAAAAAAAGAAAGTATCCACAAATTTCAGATAACGCATGAAATTGTGCTCTAACTTTTCTTTATGCCCACGGAAATCAAGCCTGAAGGCTTTATTGCAATACATACAAGTCTTATCCTGAAGCATTAATCAAGATACTTATAATGATGCTTTAAATAATTTCAGTTCTGCATTAAACAGACATCACCACGAACACTGGCAACTGCATGAGACGGATCATTTTAGGAGACAGCCCCATAAATTTCTGCTCACGTGCCAAGGCCTGTTTTCTAGGGACACGGAAGGTAGGTGCTACCCAGGCCTTCAGCAGGACACGTGAGGAGGGTGGAAAAGGTCTACTCACTTCTTGCCACTTTAGATCTTGCTCTTGCAACTGTTCTTTTATCCTTTGTAGCTCTTCATAGCGGATTTTGCGCAGTGTCTGCAGCTCCTCTGCGCTGACATCATTCAAAGATTTGCTCCTAGAAAGAAAGAGTACTCGACATTACCTCATCGTAGCCACCGTTTATGCAAGTGAAACTCCTGAGAGAGAGAGATTTGTATTAGTACAACTGAGAACTCTGGAGTGTTATTTCGAATAGAGCAGGGAACACAGGGGCAGCTGAATGAGTGAGGCTGGGACATGCTCTAGGGCCAGCGCTTAGGTCAGTAGTTGAGTATTTGAGCAAATAAAATTAGGTTAAAGGAATAAGCAGCTCTGTAGCAGCTCCACGCTGATCATTCACACCCAGCTCCTCATACCCTGCTGCTACTTCTGTATTAACTTGTTACTCTCTTTATTGACCTTGCTCCTTTCTTCGACCTAAAGGCCACTCCCACAGTCTAAATTCCCATCCTTCCACTTCTCCCCAGTAACAGTCTCAGAATGACCTCCCGTTCTTTCCTTTTTTAGGCTAATCATAAAATCAAGTCAGTTACTGAAGTGTGTTTCTACAAGATAAAATGCATTCACTGCTAAATGCTCAGCTTGTGCATGTCATGGGCCCCACTAGCCTACATTACTGCTTCCTAGGCTTCCCTGATGCTTTCCATCCAAATCAGGATGGCTAACAACCATCTTCTCAATTTCTTCAACATGGCTCCATGGGTTTCCACCTCGAACTCTTACTCGTTGGTTCCCTTTAATCTGAATTCCTCAAAGCTCACCTTTCATGCTTTTGCCCCCTCTCCCTCCAATGTTATTTTCTCCTTTATTCTTTCACACTGCAGCAATAAACATCACCGGACTTTTACTTCAGGCATAGGGCAAGACTTTTGCTCAGACCATACCACAAGCCTCTGAGACACCAAGCAAAATGCAGCTGTTACAAGGTTCAATGCTGTAATGTAAAAGAAAAGCTAGGCTGCTGGGGTTTGGTTTTTTTTTTCCCAAAATACTTCTGTTTGCATTTATCCAAACAAAATCTAAATGATGTAACCAAATTCTAACAGGCCTTGAAAACGTGGCACTTCTCTGAAACAATGGAAAATCAGGTTAAAAACAAAACTGATTTAGCAAAGGGCCTTGCTCTAATCTCTTATGTACCCAGAGAGCTCAGAACAAACAACCCAGACTCTCTCCCACTTCCTCTCAAGTAGCCCAACTCACTTTCATTGCTAACATAAGACTTTGGACTCTAGAAATACAGGCTAGGGCATTAACTCATTGTAGCTGTTTGCTTGTCTGTTTTCTGAATGGGAAGAACATAAAATTTAGCAAATATTTCCTTGTTACTGCAGGAAAACTTCTTGTACACTTCTTTTCCTAATTTTTTTTTGAGTTTTATTGTTTGGTTGGTTTTTTTTAATTTATGGTTAAGTTAAATAGAATCATAGAATGGACTGGGTTGGAAGGGACCTCAAAGATCATCTAGTTTCAACACCATACCTCCACTACACGAGGTTGCTCAATGCCCCATCTAACCTGGCCTTGAACACTGCCAGAGATGGGGCATCCACAGCTTCTCTGGGCAATCTGTGCCAGGGCCTCACCATCCTCACAGGGAAGAATTTCTTCCTAATATCTAATCTAAATCTAGCATCCTTAAGTTCAAACCCATCACCCCTTGTCCTTTCACTGCCCTCCCTGATACATTCCCTCCACAGCTTTCTTGTAGACCCCTCTTCAGGTTGCAGTAAGAATGTTCAGAATGTTGCAGTAAGGGCTCCCCAGAACAAGCCCAACTCTCTCAGCCTGCCTTTATAGGAAAAGTACTCCAGCCCTCTGCTCATCTCCACGGTCCTCCTCTGGACTCGCTCCAAAAGCTCCATGTCCTTATGTTGGAGACCCCAGAGCTGCTTGCAGTACTCCAGGTGGGGTCTCACCACAGCAGAGTAGAGGGGCAGAATCCCCTCCCTTGGCCTGCTGGTCAGGCTGGTTTTGATGCAGCCCAGGCTGCAGCTGACTTTCTGGGCCGTAAGCACCGATTGCTCACTCATGGTGAGTTTTACATTAACCAACACCTCCAAGTCCTCTCAATCAGGTATAAATCTCAATCACCTGCTCACAAGATCACCGGTAGAAACATTTTTGGGTAACCAAACTGAAACAATCAAAATTGTTTCAGATGAGTTCAAGAAAACTGACATGACTAGAGTTTCCTTTTCTTTCCCTTGAGTTTCTACATCTGCCTGCAACAAAATAGGAGAATCTAAACCTAAGTACAATATGCCCTAAGTAAGGGTATATTCATAAATTCATACCAAGGAACAGGATGTTAGTTTAAATCCTAGTTCTAACTTCAAAAATCTAACTTGAGCCCTCTAAGCCTCCCTCCACTAACACCTAACTTCTGAAACATTTCTTGCTTCTTGTGTAAGCATTTAGTCATTGACCAGGTTTTGCCTCAGGGTAAAAATAAATAAATAAATTTACATTTTCTAAAAAAGAAATTAAACACCATGCATAAACAAATACCTCACATGCCATCACACAGTATGTGGGAAAAAATATTTCTCCTATAGTACGTCGAAAGCAACGCCTAAGTTCGCATGGCACTAACCAGTAAGTTTACCACTGAGAATTCAATTACCTGGAGTACAGAAAATATAACCACAGAACCTTCATCAATCCCATGATACATACCAGGTCATTAATTATTTTCAGATTCTAGCTGTACAGCCTTTGAAATAAAATATTTACTAATCTTCCTTTAAATTTCTGAATGTGTTAAAGCTTAATTTAAATTCAGAACACCAAGTACTTTGCCTCAGCAGGAATAAAATATCGGAGCTGATTTTCAAAGTGCCTGATAACCATACCTTGGATACCCTAGGCGCCAGAGAGCACTTTTGCCAGACATAGAGCTTTCAGTCTCTTACATTCATTATATAAATTGCCCAAGCACAGAACAACAAAGCAGCATGCACAAGTTGTTTTCAGCATGGAGTTTTTTTTAGCTACTGTGCATGCACAAAAATTTAGAGGCAAAACCAGCATTATAATCTTTCAAGCTTATAGAAAACTTACCCTTGCTCATCAGAAAGCTTTTGAAACAGTCTGAGAAATCAGAAACCAAAAAAAAAGAGAAAAGATTCAGTGTCTTGATATTCGTAACAACGTTAACACCATGAATACACCAGCACTCTCACTATGTGAAGGCAAAACTGAAAGCTTGAGGACCAGCCAGCATGGAACAGCACGTCAGAGATCTGACACTAGTTAAAAAACACATCAGGACTTGCATGATGCGTAAGTCAGGCAGAAACCTGACAGAACACGGCTGCCTGCAATTTTCCAATGCTTCGGATTTAGCAACACCGCACAAATAGAGCCTTGTATTAATTCTGCACCACTTGCTCCAGTGCTGCTGAACAGCATGACACTCAAAAGGTACTCATTTCAAGAAACTGAAATTAATGCCAACTTGAGTTCCAACAAGAAGCCTGGCTTCCAAAGGCTGTTTTCTTGTTCAACCACTTCTGATACTAAATGAAAGTAATACCTGGAATGGACAGGAGTGAAAGGCCCTATTTAAAAGTTCAACACATTAAGTGGAGAACCAAATTAATCCAGTATGATCCAACAGGATTTTTAGTATTCTTTAATATTTTAGACTATTGAATGAATTCTTAAAAGGTGAAATGTTCTCAAGCACCTCAGAAATATTCTTCAGTGAAGCTCACACTTTGTTAACCGTTATCAAGCTTAGAAATTAAATGCAGCAACACCAAAGTATCAGCTGGAACATGGAAGCCTCTTAGTCACAAAGGAATGATGCACAGCTGGGACAACCGCAACTTGCAATGCCGTATTTTCAGAGCTAAGGAAACATTTGAAACCCCACTCTCACCTAGAGAGTACAAAATCCAAAGGAGGGCTAGGAAGTAGTTAGGAACAGCACTCAGTCAGAGCAGAGAAATTTTGAGTATACCAGGAAAGAATTAGGGGGAAGTATTAATCAGGACTGTATGAAAGCAGGAGGGAAATACTGGAAGAATCTATTATTCCATTCCACAGTAGAATTTATTACTCCATGGACACACACCTTATGTGTGCCATGAATTTGGGCTGGCAAAACACCCCTAATAGATGATTAAATGAGGTGGGAAAAAACTCAAAACTGTGGCAGGACAGTTTACAAACATTTTCAAACTTCAGTACAAGCAAGAACATTGGAATGCCCATTTCCAGAATTTGTCATTAAAGTACTCAAGTGTTTCAGAAACATTTTCACCAATTATATTGGGAAGGAGTGGGGAGAATGTTTCTAACTTTTCAGTCTTTTGAATAATCATTATTCCTGTTCAATCATGGAAGGAAATTTATGCAGAACTTTAAGCCTGAAGGAGTAACATATTTTCTCTAAAATAGCGGCCTAAATCTAGAACACATGGCAATATTTTGTTGAAAATATGGTATTGCAGTCATGAGCTTCTATTCAAAGCAAATAAAAAGCTTCTCTGGGGTGCCACGAACAAGTAGCAGATTGGCACTCTACGAATGGTTCAGCACAAGACGATGCTTTTCTGAATGGAAAAGGTTCAACTGCACTCAAGCACAATCCGTGCGGGACACAACCTGACCTCTCCACCATCTGCCGTTTCTTGTGTCTAACTTTGCTGGCCTCCCTGATCGCTTCCCACTTCTTCCAGTCCTCTTCACTGCACGGACCCGGGATGAAATTTACTGGCTGTGCATTGCCTCCCACCTTCCAAGACTCAATCTTGCGGGCCAGCATGTCATCCTTCTTGTGGCGGGAAGATGGTGACAGGACTCTGCCGTTGCTCTTTCTTTCCTCTGACGTCGTATTTTTTTCAAGTAAACACAGAAATTTGGACCGTATCTCCTCTGGAAGACTCCACGGATCAGGAAAGAGTGCCGGGTGATACTTGTCTGGAGCACCTGATAAAGGCACCTCTTTTTTCTGGGAGAGGATTTTACGGAAAATCATGTCATCCTTTTCCAAATCTGGAATCACAGGTTGGCCCTCTCTGGGTTGCAGAATTATCTCACCCTCTAGGAGAGGCTCCTGCTCAGCGTATTTTTTTAAATACCGGGGGTCTTGGAGAACAACTGGATTCACGTGGAAAGCCCCAGTTTTCCGAACAAACAAGTCATCATTTTCTAAATCTGGATACAGATATCCATTTTCTGCGTCTCCTTGCTTGCATCCTGGTACAAAGGAAATATTCTTTCTACATGTTATGAGCCTAGGGCCAGAAGTAGGATCAATTTTGGTCTTCGTTTCAGAAGACAAGTAGTCAGAGTATTTTTGCAGGGCCTGAAGTAATGAAAACTGACTGAAGCATATAAAACAAAAGGAGGGAAGTAAAAATATCATTAACTAGCAAGAGACAAGCAGATCACAACGTATTGTGATATACATTTGGTTTAGACTGCAGTATCCCAAGCAGTACAACTACACCACTTGGCATTCACCATCGGTAACCATAGCACAGCACACATCAACCAACATAAAGGGATCATGGCATACTAACCTGCTCAGAAACAGCACACTTACATGCTCACACGCAAAGCCAGTAACCCTATACAACACGATATGCTTTTGCATTTACAAATTCCAGAAGACCAGCAACTTACAGCTACATTTAAAAAGGAAAACGACCCCCAAAAACCCCAACAAAATAGTAAGAAGTAAAAAAAAAAAAAAAAAGCATGACATCACAGGACGTGGTTTAATTTCATTAGCTGTTGCATATCCAGCCATTTCTTTTTTTGATGCAGCAAGAGTACAGCTCATGCAGCGATATGAACCTGGTTTGCTCAGAAGCCTCCAAGATTTTTCCTTCTGCGATCTGTGACAACGAGCTTCCCATATATTCAGCAGTTGGCTTATAGTTCTGATCCCTTCTGCAACTGCTGTTCCAGTCAAAAGTTGGTCTTGGTTGATTAGCAACAATGGCAGGGCTTTGTTTGTAAGCAAATTCCTCATCCTCAGAATCTGATTTCTTTCTACTGTGCAGCAGCACAAAGAATGAGCAGAGGGAAAGAAGAAGAAAAAAAAAGCACGAAGTGTACTCATGGAGTAAAATGCACAGTGGCAACAGTATAATAAAAATATTATTTCCATTATTTTATAAAAAGAAAAAAGAAAGAAAAAAACATATCCTGCTGCTACACTGGCAATAAAAATTTAAAGAAAAAAAAATATCAAAATAAAGTCATACAACTACACTTTATTTATTTGTACACAGGAGAGAAACAGGGGCATGCATAAGAAAAAACGCACCTGAACCCTTGAATCTCTTTATACCAGGGTTTGAAAGAGGATTTCCTGAGTTTCTTCCATAGCAATTCTTCTTCTGGAGTCCAAAACTTAGGAAGAAATTTGTCAAAAGCAACACCCGCATTTGCCGCTGAAGAACTTAGCTTGCGAAAATAGAGATCATCTTTTTCAATGTTTGGGATGCCTACTTCTTCTTCCTCGTCCTCATCAAAATACCCAGATAATTCTGAAGGAATGTTAACTTTCGGTTTGTTTTCCTCTTTAGTATCCAACTGCCTCTGCCTCCTCTGGTTACTGTTTAAAATACCCAATTCAGTTAAGATATTTTAGGAGCAACTTGACATAAAGAATGCAAAAAGACATGCTTTTTTTTTGGCTCAGGACTTCAGCCTCATGAATGAAGCAAATTAGTTCAATTCCATCACTGCAGCACCAGAAATAATAAAATATATTTAAAAAAAAAAAAGTTAAATGGTTATATCAATATCCTATTGCCTCTGACAAAAATACGAAGTTTGACAGAAAAGGCATAACAAAGCTGTGTTAAAATGCCGATTAGAAGGCTAACTTTATGGAGTTATTGATGGACTGCAATTTAGGTAACACACTCGTTACTGGATCTTGGATTAGTATCTCTGACCTCAGTGGTTCAAGCACTGTAGCTAGTGGACCAGCTGGATAACTTTCTTGCGAGCAAGATTTAGGAGAGTCATTGCGCAACACGAAATGATGTCCAGGAGCAGCAGAGCTTACAGGGCTCTTTTTGACTAGAAATCTACGTTTTGCTAAGTCATCCATAACCACGTCGGGCAGCCTTCTTTCGTCTTCTGAATCAGAGCCACTGTCATACTCATAGATCATCTGGAGGGAAGCTGGATTTGTGAGCTCATGCTCTGCTCTGTTATTTTGGCAGGAAGCTACGAGATTCTTTTCACGTCCACTGAGGTTGACCAAAACAGGAATAGAATGCAGACAGTGAAGTCACGAAGGTAATGATGAAACCCAAGAACTGCCCGCTAATCTCATCTGTATGCACCACGAAGCTGGACAACCGAAGTTTATCAGCATATTTTGGAAGGGTCTAACGAGAAACTAAAATCATGGGTCTATCTTTCATGAACTTGTGTTTAACATCATTTAAATCCCCTCTATCCAGAGCCTGACCAGCCTCAAAGCATTAGTCAAAACATTACCGGAAAACTAGTTATATCGAACAAAGTAAAGAAACCTTCAAAAACAAACAAAAAAAATCAATCCCAGCAGCCAAAACCAACCACACTAAAACACCGCCCCCCCCCCCCTTGAAATATGTAAGCTCAAATACAATACAGCAGCAGCTTTTCTTTAACTAATAATGAAGTTATTTAAAAAGGTTCTAAATCAAAGTCCACTTCACTAAGACTGCACACACCAGTACCTTGAAAATGTTGCGTCTGACTCAGCGAAGACAGGACTTGCCCAGCATCTCCTGTTGTCCTCATTCTTTTCCGTCCTCTTCTTCCTTAAGGGTGCCGGGACATACGCCGTCTGCTTGTTTTTGTTGGGCAAGAAGCGATTGAAGTCGGTGGTAGGTTTCGGCTCAATCACAGAAATCCTACGGTAGGACCTGTCATCTTTATGGGAGTCGTGCATTTTGAAAGGCAGTTCTGAGTCTGTGTCACTGTCACAGTCTGAGAAGAAAGGGGAGACAAGGGAAGGCACAAGCATTATTCTCCCAACACAAGCTTCTAGCTAGAACTTGCACCAAAATATTCTAAAAAAATAATTTAACTCCACATCTGGGATGTTTTGGCTGCAAGTCTGCCCAGCTACTGACAGGAAAAGTAGGAGAGGTATTTTTAGAAGTTCATGGCAAAGCTGTGATAAGGTCCATTAAGGTGACTTTGGTTTGCATGCCCTGCTGCATTTGTTCCATTCTTTCACTATCTCTGCTCCCCGCAGGAAGCAAAGCGCTGACCTCTAGATTGAAAAATGTAAAGCAGCACCAAAGTCTGTAATTAAAAACATGCTTGCCACTCAAATTTACTAACAAAGACAAGTTATTAGCAAATAGTATAGCAACACGCTCATCCCTCCTGATTCAACACCCAGTAGAACCCCTGGATACGTCACACATACAGAATGGCTACATGTTGCTTTGCTCAAATCAGAAATGCTCCACGTAGTCTCAAGACCAGTGATTTTAAGTTATTCACAGGGAACAAAATCCAAAAGCTCGCTATTTTTATAACTAAGACTACAAATTTGTCTTGAATTTTAAAACTGGTAGAAAAACCACAGGCTGGAGTACAGCTGTAGGGATCCAACATCACCAACTTTCTTCTTGTTACTTTTCTTTCCAATACAAGCTATCAAAAGTAACAACTACTGTTCAATTTTTAACCTAGGTGGAAAAAAACCCTATTGAATATTTACAAATGGAGTGCAGCCATAGAGGTTTGACATATCCACGTTAGGAAGAAGGCAAGAGACTTTTGCAACTGTTGAATTTTAGGTAATTCCATCAGGATCTGAACTCCAGCAATTTCCCTTCCTGAACCATGGGAAAATACCCCACATATACACACACCCTAGTGCAGCAGCAAGAGCATGAGTCCCAGCAGCCCTTCCTAGGAAAATTCACACGAGCATTGCTTTGTTTCCACCAACTGTTGAAGGTCAATATTTGCTTAAGCAAAATGCAACTGCAGCAGTTGCAAAACTAGAGTTCCCTTTCAAGCTGATTTAAGTACGGGGCACCTGATGTACCAGGTCCATACATTGTCTTCTCCCACACTCATTAGACATATGTCAACAAAAGATTTAAAACAGGGAAACATACCTTCACTGCCACCTTTCAAGGTTATGTCCGATGAAAAGCTTGTGGAGGATCTGGAACCAAGGGAGTCCAAACTATCAAAGGAATCGTCTCTTTTATGGCTAACGGAAGATGAAAAGGGCTCTCCCCGGTCAACGTACCAAATATCACCGTACCCACTATCCCTGCCACTTCTGTTGAGGTGGCTGGATTCTTCAAGTGCCTACAAGAATAAGTGTAAAAGATCTTTCACAATAACTTAAGGCACAAATGCTACTTGTAAGTTTTCACTGAAAAATGTTTAAAATGCATTTTGAATGCACAAACTTTAACAGAGACTATAGCAAATCTCTAAAAACAACATATACAGCCACTGGGATAGCAGATCCAACACATGACCTTAAATTTTTCTTATCTTGGCCAAAGTGAATGAAGACGGGGTCTTCACAATCTACCACATCAGCCAGAGTGGGTGGACTCTGAATTTCCTGATTATATGGGTATTGGAAGAACCAGTATAAGCTAACAATCATTCCTTTCACTTCCATATCAAGCAAAACAAAACAAGTGCCTGTGTTCTCCAAACTAGAAATAAAATTAACCCCCCAAGAGTTTGTTTAAAGTTCATGCTGTAATGTGTAGCAAACTATAAAATTCAAGCTATTTGATCGCTACTCCTTTTGGATTTCTTACCTTAGTCAATGCTTGCCCTAGTAGCTTCTCAAATGCTTTAAGATTGAGGTATGGACCATTATAATGAGGGTTACTTTGAGCTTTTCTCCCAAGCCAGTATAATGTAATCAAAACCTAAAAACAAACAAACCCACCCCAAATTTAATTACTTTCCTTTCATATCGTGCAGCAGTATAAAACAATCTCAGCATGCTGTTAGAGACGGATTTCACAATGAATTGTAAAATACTGTCTGCGGCATTAGCTATGATCTCCATCAAAACCAATTAAAGACTGTTATGATGCATCTCACGTGTCTCATCAGCAGATATAAGTACTGTTTCTAATGATTACACTTATTTAAGAAAGTAAGCTGCATTGAGATCACTGTAAGACAGCACTAATTTGCATCAGATAGATGAACAGGTAAATAATACAGTAAACACAACAGCACCATGAACAGAAGTATTTTTAAAGTATTAAATCAGAATTAGCAGTAAATTGTTTCAAAAAGCACTGAAGTAGATGTGTCTTACGTTTTTCACTCTTCTGTTGGTCTCCTCCGGTCTGAAGCAGGGCAAGGAGTGGGGAAAAAACAAAACAAAACCAGAATGTTTTAAATATATCTGACTTTAAATCTAATTATTCACGATTTAAAAGGTTTCAAGCCCAATTAGAGGCCACTGTAAAATATGCAACTATGACTGTTCCAAAGTAAATAAAAAACATTTTACTTTGAATTCAGAGCCATAAGTCTGTACATTTAAATTGTTGCATATGAAGCGAGAAACTAGCTTATCTACTGCGGTTTCCTATTTGAGAGGTACTCAGAATGGCTCTAGGCTTTTTTAATTAGCTAAGGTTTTTGTAATACCTACAAAATAAAAGTGGAAAACAAGCTAATGACTTTGGGAAATACAGAGTCTAATAGCCAGGAAGATCTTCAGTCCCATATGGAAGCAGGTTCAATTGTTCCTTTTTCCCTGATCGTGTTATGTTTTCTAAAACATTTGCCTCAGACAAAGAGAACATTTCCGCCTAGACAGAACTTCTCAGACAAAAACACACCCTAAAAACTCAACAACTGAAACTGGGACATCTGGAGAGAGATGTTTTAGGGCTGGAAGGAGGGGTTTGGTTTGCCTTTGTGCAAGATATGCATTGCTCAAGAAGTATGTAATCAAGAAGTATGTAATCAAGAACTTTATTGTCAATTTTATATATGTATATATAATGTCACCAATTTGTGGCACACCTCAGAAGTGCACCAACGCACACTGGCAGTGGTCTAGGATGTAAACTGTTTGGATGGGAGCTTCCCAAAGGTGGGGTACCTTTGGACTGGACTGCAGACAGAGGCTGAAGGACATTCCTGCCCGCACAGCCAGTGGCTATGAAAGAGCAAATGGTTTAAATACATTGAAATGACTTTTCATCTGCCCCAGATGCCACTGGCTCAGGGCTGGTTCAGTGGCAAGCTTCACATGCAGCACAGCAAAGGGATTCAAACAAAAAAGTAGAGAATTAACAGACGGCAGCAGCAGTACTTACACAGGCCCTGCTACAGGTCAAACCAATAATGAGGTATCAGGGCACCTACTCTTTTTCTGGCCATTTAAAACAAGCTATTCAAAGGCACAACTAACCATTCAGGGAGCAATTATGAGTTAGCAAAATGATGACAGGGCCTGATCAGCATAGATGGCACTCTTCATCAAAATGCAGTATTTGATGCAATGTAACAACTGTCAGGAACACAGACCACCCCTCCTTCTCTTTCTTCCTAGTTTGAGTGCGCTTGCTCCCACTTGGTGTTACTGTAATTGCAATGCCTGTCCCCTACATCCTAAAGAAACCAGTCTGCTAGAAACAAAGTCCTTGAGACCTGTGCAATCCCCACATACAGCTTCCTCAGTAACATGTGCCAGAGATGCTACCGCCTTTGTAGGCAGTGACCTCTTCCTCATGGATAAGGAGGAACCCTTCTCCTTTAACGCTAAATATTTATGGATTGGTTGTTTTTTGGTTGATTTTTCTAACAGCTTCCCCCAAACACATTGTTGTTCTTTTTTTCAATGCAGACTGTTTCAATTTTTTTCTCCTTTTCTTCAGTACGTGGATATCCTTTCCACTGTCCCAGCCGCAGCCATGACCTAGCATACTGACTACAGACAGGTTGGTTTCCCAAGCGGATGATGGAAAAATTATTATTGTAGTGGTGTGTAGCAGCATTATGCTTCCTGCATCTGACAGAGAGCATTTTAAAGGTTGACATCCTTTAGCTTCAAGGTCTAAGAGCCTTTCGTTAGGGCAGTATTTATTCCAAAAGCAGAGGCCATGCATGCCCCTGCTGAGGATGCCTTAAAGTTTGCTTCCAAATTTTAGCAGTCTAGCAAGCAGTGACAAACCCTGCCCTTAGTCAGATACGGCCTGTATCCATGAGGTTGCCAACCCTCACATAAAGCTACATGATTGAACGCAATGGTGCCTCCACTTCTGCTTTCCATGAGCTGGCTGCTATCGTTTCGGTCAATCATTTGCAACAGGAGCCATGTTCAGCTGCCTTTATATTTCAACATATTTTATATACCGGAGTAACCATAGATACACTAGGGCTGTGTACTTGGGCTATGAACACGGCAAAGCTTAGGACATCCAGGTAAACCACTGAGCACAGTTGAGACCCAAGGTGTGGGCAGGGGGATACTTCACACGCTGGAACAAGAGTGAGTTCTCCATTCGCATGTTTGCTCAGCTAACGACAGAAGCAAACGGACAAGTAGTTTACTCTCTGCAAGCAAAGTTTCTTCACCTGTGTTACTATTCTCCTTCTCTGAACTATGCCTGTTGGTCTCTAAACCTTTTAAACAACAGATGTAATCTGAGCAGAAGAAAAAACAAAGCAAGAAAACCCCAGCTCCTCCAGGGCATTCAGTTCCTCATCTATATAAGCATGTATTATTTCTTCGATGGTGCTTAACCAAGGAAAAGGAGGAAGATTCCGGATGATTAGTGTATTGTCCTAAGATCTGTGTAAAATAATAAGCATTTGGGTTTGGTTTTTTGGGGTGTTTTTTTTTTGCCAAAAGGAAACCCTAAATAAAGAAGCAGTGCAATGTTTAAGTCATTAAGTCATTTGTCAACTACAAACTTCACAGCTGCTTCTCCTGTGAGGCATGCAACTTACGGGAGATGCACTCGCTATTCATTCTCTGAGCAAAATAAGAGTCTGGCCACATTCACAGAGCAAATCTATGCTTATATGTACAAACTGTTGCCAGTTACCCTCCAGTAGACTGCATTTAAAATAGCCTGGCAAATATCTACCGGATAGTAGAAGAGCTTTTAAAAAAAGCAAGATTTTAACTCAATTGCAGTAACTAAAACCACAAAATGAAACAGTTATATTACCTAAAAGTTCTCCTTCATAGAAGTGTTATTGAAATGTAAACACTATGCAAAGAATCAAGGCATTCAGCTGGGACCCTGTGTACAGCTCAGAACAACTGCAGCTGATAGCAGGGGACAAGACAGCAGCGCTAACCTCAAGCGCAGCAAGCTTTTTGCTGCTACCCAAGAGCCAGGTCCTGCTCCCACCTCTGCTCCTCTTCTCAAGCCTGAGAAGGCCTTTTCAGGCCTAGGGCTGAAAACCTCCTTTTCTCACGCTGTATTTGAAGAAATCAGTTACAAAGGCAGAGTCCAAGAACTTCAGCAATGTTCAAGTCTTTTTATATACTCTAATTCTAAGGTCATTGTGAAGAGTTCTACAGCTCTGAAGCACACACAGCACCACGTGCAGAGACATTTGTCCTACGAAAGCTATTCTTGTAATTAAAGGGGTAACCCCCTTCCTGAAGTATCTTCATAAATCCAAACAAATACCAAACCTACACTGGGCAACTGTGAAAGAAGTCTGCTTTTTGATGCTTTTGTCAGAGAGCCCAGTTGGTGCAGACTGTATTTTTAATGAAAATACTATTCTGTGTAACCTAATTTCCAGCTTGAGCGAGTGCAGGCCATTGTGGTGGGAGTTAGAAGCAGACTGCTGCTTTACTCAGGATGGTACAGCCAAGGCTGCATCTTAAAAACAGTGTGCTGAAAGAAGTGGGGTCCTCTCCAAATGACGGTACAACACTGCTTACTAGACCACTTTATGTCATTTCAAACATTGCTTTCTCTGCTATCTCCTTTCATTAGCAATGCAACGTCGCTGAAGATGTCTGGACTACATGAAGGAAGCTGAAAAGGAGCGTGGTCTTTCTTGCAGAAAGAATTTTATACCAAATACTTCATCTGCTCCTGCCACAGTCTCAGTATTTTAGCATTCATCCTGACACTCAGAAAAAAAGCAGCACCAATCCCTGCGTTACCCAACGTCAAACCCCAACACAAAACTGTCAAAATTTCGAAATTACAACTTGGATTCATAAAAGCATGAACCTTAATTGTTGGCAGTGGTTTCAATAAAAGTTTATGTACAGCTTGACGATTAGCCATCGTGGAAAATATCTATCAAATACAGCATAAAGTCTAAAGGCCACAAGATTACAATGTGTGAGAATTATTACAATAACTCCGAAGCACAACTACACAATTCCAAGTTGAAAACTGATGCAAAGAAAAAGTGAAATAACCATCTGTGGAGAATATAACACTTCATGTAAATCACTTAATCCACGTCAATCCATTAGCAAACAGAAAAAAGACAAATGGGACAGGAATAGCTCTCAGTTGTTAGTAGGTGATATGCCTAGAGACCAAATACCTCCATTACGTGTGAACGCAACATGTTCACAAACATCACTTACACTCAGCCAGCACAGACTGATGGGTGTTTCTCTAGAAGGACCACTCTACAAGAATAAAGCAACGTGACACAGGAGATCATCAGGCTGAGATGCAGCTCAAGGAATTTTTTCTCAGCTCTGCTGTTTCCTCAAGGTTACACAGCAAAATTAGTCACCAAGGCCTCAGCCTGACAACACAAAAGCTTTGGCAGCAGCTCCAGCTTAAGGATTTCCTGGTCTCCCTTCCCCTTCCAGCCACTCCTGTTTGCTACACCCGTGGTTATGCCAACACAATTTTGAATCACGCTGCAGCTCCACGTTGTGCATCAGGACCAGAGGAGGGCTGTGCCCATTTCTTTGTTTGTTTTTTTTCCTAACACACATTTTCAAACCCCAAATTAACTCGCTCATCTGTTTCATAGCACACACCTACAGACAACTGAGTCAGCACCGTGGCATAAGGCAAGGTGTTGCTGCAGAGAAGCGGGCAGGGGACTTGGTGGAAGACGACTCTGCTCCATACACCAGTTCCACAAGAGTCTCCATGTGACAAAAGCCCAGCCAGAGGTGCTCTGTGCATCTTCTTCATCTACTGATGCTTAGCTCCAAGGAGTGAGGAAAGCTTGCCAGTATTACTTTAACGCACTTTGAGGCATTTTAAAAATAAAATTAAAAAGAAAGTTAAATGTACAAGACAGTCACGTAAGTTACAGTAGCTTGCAGACTGCAAGACTTTAAAACACCATGAACTAGATATAACATTTATCCATTGTCAATGTTAACATACACATACACCTTTCTGGTGCCTCCTCAAACAAGTAAGTAAAATAAATAAATAAGTACTGCATTTTAAATGGCTTTGTTTGGGTTTGCTGTTATTTCAGAACTTTTAACAAATTTTTCCTCATATATCACACAGTTTGATTCCCTCATATAATGATACATATAAAATTCCAGCAGGTATCAACACGTGATGTCAAATATACTTTGACACTTCATTTTGTTGTTTTCAGGGAGAACAATGCAGAGCTGAAGACCAAGTCTAATATACCAGAAGTTGGAGGAAAACACTGGAAGATTATTTTACAGCATCCCCTTCACAAAGCACAGCCTTCTGAGGGTCTGATTCTCAGACAGAAACATATTAAATATAGATGCCAATCTACAATTAAAAAAAAATAAATCAGAGCACACTCCCTCCCCTAAGGAGGGTTATCTGCTGAGAAGAGGCCATGTGGTTGTACCCAAAGAGATAAGACAAATCTGAACCCATTTATGGGGAGAACGATGAGACAGAGACACTCCCTCTGATAGAAAGGAATGTGCCAGTGACGAATGCACCCTGCCCAGTGCCAAACCCTTCCCTTGGTGACAAATACTCCAGAAACCCCAACAGCTGCCAAAGCTATCTGCTTTCCAACCCTTCCTCCGTACTACGGATCTTGCAAACACACAGGACCTGAACAGATTTCTGTTTAAAAAAGAAGTTTCAATGCCCTTTGAGCTTTCATCCACCGAGGATGCAGTTTCACCTCCCACATGCCCTTTGAAGGACTTGGAAGGGCCATGCCCTGACCTGAGGGCTGGAGCAGATCAGCAGCCTGCTGCTGAGCTCCAGGCACTCTAGCCCCACACCAACCAGCTTCACTTACGCTTCTGAGGAGGATGTCAGAGAGTTTGAAGGATTCTCCACCCCCGCCGAGGTATGCTGCGCAGGAGACAAACACCGGCTGTGCAACTAGCAGCGGGCCTGTGCTAAATTTCAACCTCTTTGGCCACCTACTCAACTGCTATTAATATTGTCGTTATCGGATCTCACTGAATTCCCACGTGCAGCTGAGAATAGAAAGGCTCCAGTGGAAGATGGGGCTGCCGCATGGGTACAGAAACACGAGGACATTCCTCCGGCATGTGGGTTCTTAGAGAATTGATTCTCAACCCTGAGAGCTACAGTTCACTACTAAGACCGCTGGAAATCACGGTCAGGTTCTGGCTGCAGCATTCAAGAACAGCTTTTGGAAATGCACCTTTTTGTTCGACTATAAAAAGCGCACGTATTTTCCATAGCAACACATCCACCAGCCTCAATGCCACAGAGTCGGGTACAAAATGACAGCAGAAAGCGTTTCTCCATGCCCCTGCAAAAGCACCAGGCTGGCAGCAAGGAGCTCTGTGGTCCCTGAGGACTGAGCAGGCTGTCCCCACCCTGTGCCCTTGCCTACTAATGAAGGGGATGAGGGGTGGGGAAGAGATGCCCACGAGGGGAAAGGTGGAGAGGGAACACGCAGCCGGCCAACACCCTCCATGGGAATGTGTCCCTGTCCATCGGCTCACAGCCTAGCCTTTCACACCACCTCTCGAGCATGGCCCTTCCTTGCTGATCTCACCCATTATGCTACCACACTATTCTTAAACCCCTTATCAAAACAAAAACAAGCACTTCTAGAGGCACACATCAGTCACCAGACACTGATATTATCCATTTCCTCACGCTCCTTTCTGACCCCTCCCTGGGTGGTCCGTTTCTGCCAACTTCCTTATATCTCAGTCCAATCTACAGGTTCTTCCAAAGATAAAACTAATATTCAGGATAGTGTAAGGCAGAAACATACCTGTCAAATAAAACAATAAAAATACTCCCCCGCCCCCCCAAACCAATCCTAAAATCACCCCTAGAAGAACAAGCCTGTGCGGAGCAGTGTGCTGATAACCCCAGCACTCCTTGGCTCTCACCTGAGAGGTGGGCAGGGGAACAGGGATGGAGCATTGCCACAGCAACAGCTCACACAGAAAGAGGAGACTGATAGGAGACTGCTGGTTCCTGCTTAAATTTTAACCTATAGTAAAGAAAATTAAAGTGTTTGTAATAATTAGTTCAGCTTTACTGGTCCATTTTTGTATTGTGGTTTTCTTGGGCTTGTTTTTACTTCATTCCTAAAAAAATACCCCTAAAAGTCAGAGGCTTCCCTAATTAAAGGTAATTAAACTGGGTATTTCTTCTATTGTTTTGTTTCGTTGTTCAGGGCAAGCTTAGAATTTTTTTCTGTATTGGTTACTTTAAATTCCAGGTGTAGACTGATACTTATGCAAAAAACAAACAAAAAAACCCGGATATTTTATTTCTGAAAACTACCAGTCACATGCCATATACTTAGGCCAAAAAGCATGAGAACAGTCCCTGACTTTTACAGAAAGCCACAGACTCTGCACAAAGAACTAGAAGCTGTGGAATTGACTCCAAGCTCAGAGCATTAGGAGTGCTCAAATGAATTCAAGCAGTTTGTTCACATTTGAGAAGTTGTTTAGATTCAGAGGTGGAAAGAATTGCTTTTCAAGGCAAAAACCCCACTTAACACATAGTAGTTTAAAAAGATGGATAGATAGTTGTCATATCACTATTTACACACCCTATAGATATTTATAGCTTCTAAAGTTTTGGTCTTTAGAACTTGGGGCATATCACTTTGATGGATTTCTCCTCCTTTTACTTTCCCATTTCATTTCTTTCTCTCAACCTGTACATAATACAGACTCACAGAATCACTAGGTTGGAAAAGACCTTTAAGATTGAGTCGATACAGTTGATCTTTCAGCAGTATTATATTAAATGTTACCACTTTTACCTTTTACTCTCCTTGTACCTTCTATAACTTTTGAGATTTTACTCTGCCAGTTCCTCTCCTCCCCAAATCAACAGACTTGAACTCATCCAACTGATCATCATCTACATTATCTTCAAAACTGAATGCAAGAGAAGTTCTTTTCCCTTCACTTCCCCACCCCCAGCCTAGAAAATCTTGTGTAAATTTTGTAGATTAATTTGAAGAGAAAACCATTTGGGGAACACACACTTGTGCTATTCCAAAAGGGAATAGCTGGTGTATCTGGGTAGTCACTCTGAAAGACTGGCAGTTAAGTGTGATGCTGTAAGTTTATAGAAACACATACAAACCCACATGAAGGTACAGCTGTTAGCAACCAGGGAAATAATACAATGGCATTTTACACAAAAATCCCTATTCTGTATAAAGCATATTATTTACTTTAGCTAAACTGCAGCGACCATGGCAACTCACAGTTAGCACTTTTTCAAGACAATACCAAAATCCACTTTCTCTACTGCCTGATGCCTCTTTGTCATTATTAAATTAAATACTTCCAAAATTGTTGTCCTTCTCACTCCCACACCTAACCAAAGTATTTCAACACCCCCTCTTCCTACACACAGATACCAGAGATAATTTTGTAGAATATCCCTCAATAATGACTCATTTATTCCCTCTAAAGTATCATTCAGACACCTCTGCACCAACTCCAGGTATGGATAAACAAGTTATTACAAGGTAAGCCACGGTGAAAAATTTTCCATCTACCAGCTACTCTGCAGCAGCTGCCTGAGGGCACCCTCATACCCTCAACCCCCAGGATTAATACAATCGTTCATTTTGGATAAAGCATTTGGACGTGGCCCCTTGGGAAGAGCTAGGATTTGGCAAGCTCTACAACTTTGCTCCCTCAGAGACAGAGAGATTTTTATAGCCTCTAGAATCAGAGAGGAGAAAAAGGCTGCCCTCCTGCCTTCAGTCTCCTCCCTAGTCCATGCCAGGGAAAGATTTGGTAAGTGTAATCCTTTGTTATTTTTGTGTCAGGCAAACAGGTGGTGATGTGCAAGCGTATAAGCAAAACAGTTTACTGTAGCTTATAGCACTCAACAGTGAGTTCAGGAAGTTTGTTTAATTTCTCATGGTGTGCAGAAAAAAAACCAACCCCACAAAAAACCAAAATACACACCCTCATGTCTGTACTGTAGAATTTATACCGGATATTTGGCCACCAACATATCCGCCGATAAAGGAAAAACAATGACTGACACTAACTTATACTGGGCACTGCTATGCTCATGCCTGTGTCAACATCCCAGTTTCACCAGTCCAAATAAGTACTTGCTTGGTCACTGCTGCTCTAGCACAGACACAGCAAACAGTTCAAGGCAGGGGTGACAGCAGAAGCTACAGTCGCCCCACGCACAGCCCAGGAACGGGGTGTAATCCAGACTTTGGTCCAGTCTGGTCACCATCGCTGCAGCGAAGCCAGGACCCATCATGCCAGGTATAAGCATGAGGATGGGTATATCCTTCCTGAGAGGAGAGACCCCCTAAACTCTGGGGGTATGAGGCACTTGGGAGTCACTTGCAAAGATTTCCAATGGCTCATTTTTTCCCCTAGAGCAATCCCAGTGTAGTGCTGGCCAAACCATTGTACAGGAGGACAAAGAATTGAGGCAGTGTCTCAATTTCTGTCATCTTATTAAAGAGCGAATGCTTTAGCAATTTAAAGGGGGATTACCAAAAGTAAAGCTTTTGGGCAAGTGTCACAGAGCTAGGACTTTGGAAAGAATTTAGATTTATTTATAGAGATGGACCGAGCAAAGATGACAAAATGGAGGTACAAGGTAAGTGCAGTTTATTCCATGATAAAGATTCTGGAAACAAGTTGAAGTGATGCTGGAATTTGTCCTTAAGTAGAAATAAATCACTACTGCATGACTGCATCATTTAGTATTAGTCTCTACATTTGGCATAAAAACTTTAAAGGACTACTGGGTTTTCTCAGTAATATTTTGGCAAAAATATTTCACTGGCAAATAAGGCACACTGAAGAAATTACAGTGCTTCCTTTTTGGAATTTTGCCGTACTTTCTCTATGTTTCTTTGGGTTACCCTAGCAACACAGAACAACACATCATCATCATCACCCATCACACAGAGCACGAAAGTATGAAACCGACTGAACCTGACTTCTCTTTGCTGAAGTCAGTTCTCTATTAACATAGGTTGGTTCACATATGCACAAAGGAAGTGTTCATCCTTACCAGAGTAGAATGCTAAAAAAGGCTGCACTCCCCTGAACCAGCTCTCCCAGAAGACATGGTGGGAAACGGCAACACAATTTAAACAAATAAAAAAAAATATGTAGAAAAATCAAATTAAAGCCACAAAGGGTACTAGGCTCAACAAAAACATGCTCTTTTGTTTTAGGAAAGAGACCAGGCGTAAGATTATTTTTCATTTTTGCTACAATTCTCACCTCCTGTTCTCATCTCCTGCACCATCCACATATAAGGGAGGCACTTTAAAGATTCAACTCTTCTTATTCAGGTTCTTTATGTCTCCAGATTTATTTCTCTAACATCTGAAATAGCTAAATTCAATTCGTTGCTATCAGTATTACTGGATAAGTATTAGCTTTTTTTATTAGGGTTTATTGGGGGCGGGGGGAGATAAATTCATCCACTCCAGTGGACAACAGTGCTTTAAGGCTACTTAGAGTCGCCAAGTCAAAGGATATTTTAAACGTTTGCTCAAAACATTAAGGTTTTTGGTCCAGGTTTTTCTGGCCAAGTTTTTAATGTTGGAAAAATGAATGCTTCTTCACTGCAAAGTGAGAGAATGGGTAAAAGTCCAAACACTCACTTTGCCAGAATGTTAGAAAGTCTGTGTGGGAGGCAAAAAGAGGGAGGGAGGGAAGAAAAAAAAAAAAGTTAAGCTACTCCAGTCATATACTTCTGAAGCTGGAGAATTTACATCAATTTTGAGCATCCCAACCTACTGAAACCAAATGTGCTATTAGTCATTTGAGAGTTTCTGTAGTAAAGTCAGAGGAGTCTGAGAATAAAAACTTGAACAAAATTAATGATATGGGAAAACAATCCCAGCTAGGGAATTATAGATGATCTCACACCTCTCCTTTGCTGGTACTCATGAAGTATGTAATTTGTACCACAGAACTGATGACTGAGGGGAAAAAAATAAAAGCTTAGTGCACCAATTAAAACACCACCAAAATGCTTCAACAAGCTATTACAACTAATTCTGGTGGTAAGGAGGGAGTGGAACAAAACAATCCGATTCTGCTCCAAGTGAGGCCATGGCAATATTCCCAACATCTTTAATGAGTGCATGAGTAAATGCTAAATTAAGAATCTTCCTTCTCACAAGAAAGGAGATACTATATGCACCAACTCTTGGAAACTACAGCTGGCCATCTGCAGAATTTCATCAACCGTCTAGCCAGATGAAGGACTGGAGAAGTAAGCTCCTTAAAACACACAGGGTGGTTGTAAGCTATCCTTCCCAGAGTCCAACCAAACCACAGAGCCAGGGTAACACTGTTCTACAAATCTTTTCCTTAACAGACCTGATCATTTCCACATAAAGACAGGGCAGCCTTTTTGACCCAGATAAGGTTAACAGAAACCTTGAGAGTCTCACCTAGAAATCCAAAGCTCCTGAAGATTAAGGATCTCTTGAAAAAACTGAATTGCAGCCATTATTGCATTTAATCATTACAAAGATTAAATCAAACATGGTTAAACTGCAGAATATGTCCATGGCACCAGTTTGCTACAAGGCTCAGAATTTGTAAGGGACAGTATGCATGCTGCCTTGGCTCCAGATCTGCTACCTTTGAAGTGTCTGTGGAAGTAGGCCTTCTAATCTTAAGTTTTTAGTTCAGAAATCCAAAGAGTAACAGTGCTGTCACGATATTCCAATGAAAAGCCAAGTAAGTCCACATCATTCCCCAGTTAAGACCAATCAAGACAGCAGGAGGAATACAAAGGCAAATCAACACAAGTAAATCAGATGTTTCTCTTCTTGAGTACACTTAATTCTGGAGTTGTTAGCCTACCTGAAACAAAGTACAATCAGGAAAGAATCATGCAGGAAGCTATCTCAGAGGTTTCAGTACACATTGCAACACTGAGACTTAGAATCTAAGTTCCAAGGTCCCCTTCCTTCTTTTCACCTGCAGGATAGCAAAGCTACAAGTAGTAATGAACTCAGTGCAATGGAGGAATAATCAGCAGCATCCTGCAATTAGGAGAGGATAAATCAGTCTCTGCTGATGGTTTAGGAATGGGTTGTCAAGCTGCAACAAAACTCAACTGGTCCTTGGTAGGAAGGTAATCACCATGAAGAGCAGGAGAAAGGAACGGTATGGAAATACCTTCACCCTTTGACCCACCCATTGGAGATAACATTGAGCATTATCAGATTTTGTGGCCAGATGGCAAACTGTTGACACTATCCACACAACATCGAAAGTCTTTTACAATACACTTTCACTTTCCTGTTGTATAGCATTAGATAGGTAGAGAAGGCCATTAAAATAGCTGGGAGCACTCTTAAAACATTATCCTCTCTACAGCTCAGCACAGATTCAGTCAGTACACCAGTTAACCTGCTAGAGCATACATTTTAAAGATAAATTTAATAAAATTCACTGTTTCAGATTTTGTTTTTAAGCAAGTGAAGGTACAAAGATGTGCAAGAGTCTTCATCACCAAGGAAATACATTTATAGCAGAGCAGTGCATTATACAAGTTTTCTAAGGTACTCAAAAATAGCTTATACTGCAGTAGAAGTTATGCAAGCCTCATCTTTAATAACATAAATCAGTACTATCAAAACCAGCTCATGATATAACAAATTAGCCATCTGCTTGATGCTAATTTATTGGAAGACACTGATTCAGAATCACTGCAGCAGTCAGATATCTTTTTTTCCCCCCTCAAAGAGAAAGATGAATGTGATGCCTTCTGCCACACCACATGTACAGCTCTTTGCTTAGAAAACACCACATTGACTACATGTAAAAGTATGTGCCCCCAAATTTTTTTCAGGTAGGAAAGAATCTGTGGAAGCTTTTGCTAGAGGAAAAAAAAAAATTATAATAATCCAGAACTGTTGCATGAACTCTGCACAGAATGTCAAGTATGTAATTATTTGAGCTATTATTAAAAGTAACATAGTTATTTACTTAAGCCCCAGAAGGAAAAACCCTAACAGGCACAGGATAAGTACACAGATGAACATATTTGAACTATTTTGTATAATAAAGTTACCAACAAAGTCCAGGCAATGCTTCAAAAAGCAAAGCCACCAGGAAAAGAATAATAAATTAAAAGCACAGAGGTACCATTTTTTGCAAAGAGAAGAAACAAACTCCTGCCAAAAGCACTCCCAAATCGCTTCTCTTTTGAAGCGGTGACACTGAAATTTTAGCACTGATGAATGCTGATAACAGAAATAAGAAGACTGGATGTGAAGTAAACAGGGCTTTTAAAATACTTAAGTGCACATTTAAATTCATTCTCTCCTGATTTACAATGTGGAGAATCTCAGATATGCTCATTTTGAGTGTCACATCAATTCCCCTCAAAATTACGTTCACTAACACGTTCGTGATTCCAGAGCAACTTGCAGAAATATAAACTGCTTTGAAATTCTGCTTTCTTCAAAAAGGCTTTTCTTTTTGCTAATTTTGGCTTGCATAGGGGATCCTGTGTTTCACGGGCACAACCAAGCCTTGCCAAAGACCTTTCACAAGTTGAAGACTGGCCAGGGAGCACCACCAGCAGTAAGAGAGCTTTGTTCAAACCAAAAAGCAACACTCTATGAAAAATGCGACATAGAATTATCCAATGAGCACAATATCACAGTACCCACTCCCTTAAAGAATTATTAACTGTATTGCAGGCACAAAGATTAGAATAGACTGTGACCAGCCTTGTTTAGTGAGTCAACATCTTTTTCTGCTCTCTCTTTCCTACAAGCCTTTTAAGTTGACCACCTATATCCGATGTTTCTAACACTCCTGCCTTTGTATCTTGCTGTCTTGATCCCAGCTATAAACTAACTTCTGTTATGTTCTCCACCACCAAGGAAAGCACAAGTTAATTTTTTTCTATTAATTGCCCACTAATTTTTTTTTTTTTTTTTATGTACATACAAATCAGGGCATTACACACTTTAATAAGCAAACGCATGGAAGCCTCTACAGCTACCTTGGGTAACACCACCAAACGCTAGCCTTTTATAACCCTCACCTGCCCTCTACTTCAAAGCCTGCACTCTTTAAGGCCGAGCCGGTGCTGCTGTTTGTTTTGGGAGTTGCCTGGCAGAGACTTCCGAGCAATGGAGAACGAAAACAGCGAGAATGCATCTTTACCCTATGTCCCAAATTAGCTGGGGAGTTATCAGAAGGCTATTCTGAACCACGGCAGTGGTGGCATGTGGCCCACCTACAGCCAAGGAACTAGAAATTGAAAAGTTGCTAACCCCCCTCCCTCTTCATTTACAGAAAAAGCAGATTCTAGAATATTTTACTGGCACAGGTTAATCTTAATACACTTGTTTTGAAAGTGAAGGGAGTCTTCATATTTAAACGCAGAGCGTTAACAAAGAAGTCACAGTACCAGGAGGTGAAGCAACCTGAAGTACTTTGCTGAAGTACTCTCCCATGGGTGAGGGCAGAAAAACACTGCTTAGCAGTTTTCTTCCACTGTTTTCACTGCCCCTTAATTCAGCTTATGAGGAACCCAGTCTTTCCTGTGACTACAGATGCACAAACAACAGGAGCATGTTCCATTAAACGTTGCATGCCAAAACCTACATGCAATTAAGCTTGACCAAACAGTTTCTAGGAGCTTGAGCATATTTGCTTTCCTGACAAAAATTCTGCAAACAAAAGCTCCTTCTATAAGTAAGGTACGCATGCCTTTGGTACACGTCCATCAAAAAGATTCCTTCCCCAGGAGATAAAAGGGAGCTTCTCTCCCTCCTCAGACTGATCAGACAGCAGTACGTCATTTTTACATGATGGAAAGCATACAAGCACATTCCTGGGCAACTGGAGACAAAAAGAAATTTCCAGCGTTCATGCTTCCCCCCACCTCCCCTGAACTAGAATTAAGCCAGCACAGAAACTTTTTAATCAGGCTCCTCTTGGACCTGGACCCCACCAAAACCTGTAGGTATACAAACCCAAACCATGCTACAGTACGAAAGGTTGTACTTGCAAGTGGGGAAATGCACTTTGGTGACACTGACAGTAACCTGCAATGCTTTTCTAACACACTAGTGTCCAGCTGAGATCCAATTCCCTGTCGCAGTTAATGAAAGAAACAGAGAGCTTGATTCTTTCATACTAGCTTTGAATCACATTTTGCTACAATTTCTTCTGCCCTCACTACATCGTCCTCTAACTGTGTTCCTCTACGGAACTTGTTAATTTAGGCAGCACTCAGGTTAGAGGGCTACACCAGAATAAAGCTCTTGTGGAGAGGGCAAGATGGGTAAAGGAGAAAGCTGTGATGCAACGTTTGTTACTGCAGCAGGACAGAGTCATGGATGCCTGGAACACAGCTCCAGATGCACCATGGTGGGACACAGCTTTGGGTCAGTGCTGGCTGTATTAGCAAAGAGGCTGATGTTCCAGTGGCTGAGGTGTTTAAGCCTGTCCCACATGCTCTGTTGTGCAGACCTACCTCTGACCAAGTAAAACAACAGGATGCTGGTGGGTACTACTACCTGAACTAGTGGACTCCTTTCTTCTTCATACATTATGCAACCTGGAAAGATGAATTCACTGGTTTTTTGACCTACTGCTACACAAAGCTTTTCACTTTGAGCAGCTCAAGTATGGGCACATAAGGAACCATGCCTTGGTCTTCTATTCTCCTCATATATTATGTTCAGTTTGTATTTCTATTCAGACAGATTTTCAAGACATTGCACTTTTTCCACACAAAATTATCCTTAGTGAAAGGATATATAGTAGTAAAAGCTAAAAAAAGTGCTAAGAAGTGAATGTACATCATGTACTAAGTTCATTCTTAATCTTAAGATTTCCTATCTCTCTTTAGACCTATTTCAGTTCATATTTGAGTTCAGTGTATATTTTCAACTGCTCAGATTAAGTTCCAGTTTGAGAATGGATTTTGAATCCTCTTCAGATTCTTGTCCAGCTTCCCCCACCTTCTCTACAATGGCCCACCATGTAAGTATGCTTTCTGAGGAAACCATGAAGTATCAGTCCTTCAGTCCAGCTTTTCTCCTGAGAAAACTCAGGCCTGGACATGATCCTGTGCGGCCTGCTCTAGGTGGTCCTGTATGGCAGTGGGGTTGGACTAGGTGATCTCCAGAAGTCCCTTACAACCCCAAAGTGTTCTGTGATTCTGTCCAATAAAGAAAGTTTATCAGGCAACTTTGGCAGACACTTAACATAAACTAAGGCAGGAATTCCATGCTTATTTTGAGGGTCTGAACCATCAGTGTCTTCCAAAGCAGTGCTGGAAAGCTAAGAGATGAGCTGGATGTGTCCTCAGCCTCATGAGTAGCTGAGTGCAGCTACTGTGCACTCAATGCTCATGCCATACCCAAGCAAGCAAAACTTGGGAACACTTGCTTGGGTACCATGATTGGTCCCATCAGTCCCTGGATTCGTAGTTTTAAAATCCTATGCAATCAATGAAAGAGAATACTCTACAGAAAACAGAAGAAATTGACAAATGCAGCCACATCATTTCAGTGATGATCACCACCTTAGACTGACTACATCACCTGGATAACTAGTTATTAAATAATCTATACAGAAATCTCCAAACCAACCAGCTTGTTGAACATATTCAAGAATTATTCAAACCATATTAGAGAAGATTGAATTAAGCTGGGGAATCTGGTCACAGCTCAATGACAAGAACGCTTCAGAAAGACAAAAGTTTATAAAAAGAAAAGCCTACTTCTGAGTGATCATTTTTTTCCTCTTGAAGGAACGAAAACATCTCAATGAAATGGCAAATACTAGTAAGTCATCAGTGCTAAGTGACTTCCGTGAGATTTCTCAACAGCAGTCAACATTCAATACAAGAGGTGAGCTCAAATTTCAAAGAATAAAATGTTCTGCACAGAAGCAGCAAGTGTTTTGAAGGATGAGCACAGCAGAGGAGTATCATTACTGATGCATCTTATTCTGCACTTATTCAACCTGGGTGGGTGAGCCTTCTGCAGAACCATCTGATGTGTGATCTTACAGTTACATTACCCATGCCAAAATCGGTAACAAAACCTCTTAAATTAACTGATATTTTTAGAGCAAAAGTAGGCTTTAACTAATGGTGCTGAATATAGTATATGCAAAGACATGGCCCGGCTTATTGCCAGAAAATTTCAGCCATTCTTATTTTTTATTCTTATGAAGCTTTTACTAAGATGTCAAATGGCATGATGAAAAACCATCAAACATTAAATTCTTAAGAATTCATAATACTTTTCCCTGTGACTGCACAACCTGATCACATACAGGAGGAATAAGATACTGCTCTAGGTTAAAAGACTTACCATTATTTTATTCATCTTTTCACAGATCTCTGCATGCAATGCTCCACACTTGCTGAAGCTTAACAACGTTAGACTGATTGATTGATTTAGCAAATCAAGTTTATAGCTTCCACAAAATTTGTTTCTGATTTTTTCTTTAGCTTTGCTTCTTGGGGGATGTTATCATAGACCTCAAAAGTTAAAAGCAGCTTTCCCTGTATGGGATCCTTTCAAAACCACACGTCTACATGGGGCCAGATGAAAACTCTACCTAGCCCAGGATCCCACTCTCCCATGCAGCCCCAAGTGGCTGCCTAAGGAGGAGTAAAAAAGTAGAGCAGGGCAAGATGCTTCTCCTTTCAGGACTTTCCAAGCTAGATGTGGTTTCCCCATATTAAGGGACTCTTAACAGATTCCCCTTCAGTAACTGCTCTACTACTCCTTGAACTCAAGTAAACTTTTATCATCCACAGCCTCTGTTGATAGGGAAGACTACTACCCCTTTGTTTGGTTCATTGATTATTTGTCTAACATGGGACACAGCAACTAGTTGAACCACTTTGTCCATGCCATCTGCTAAGTTGTTTGCAGATTTTTTCATTTATTTGCTAGTTTTAAGCTTGCTACTCTGCTCACCTCTCCTTTTCATCCATCATCTCTCAGGCTGCAGACTCCTCAACTAACATGCAGTAGATGCTCTTGTGACCTTTGGTTCAAGAAACACCACGAGGACAAGGATCTTCCGGTTCCACAGATCTGATCTGGGGGGAATTTGGTGAGGTGAAGGGGAAAGAGTGAAGAAAGGGAAAGTGGGTCCAAAGCTTCAGATGGCATTAACAGCACCAGCAAACTCCAGATTGCCTGCAGCAGCACAGTGATGTGCCATTGTTTTTCCTATTCCTAATGCTTACAATGCTTGGGCTCTGTTCCTGGGCGGATTTTATTTATGTTTCTTTTGTGTTTGGGATTTTTTGTTGTGGGTGTTTTTTGTTTTCTTTTCCCTTGGGCTGGCACTAAACACTGAATAGATGCCTTCAGAAGCCCTTCTCAAAACTCCTAACCCCATTACCTCAAGCCTGAGTACCATCAGCTCTTCCAAAACAGGTAATTTTTTATAAAAAATTAGAATTGTTCTGATTTTCCTGTTCTCACTTAAGTAACCCAAGTTTTTCTTCTATTTCATATGTAAAAAAGAACAGAGTTTCAGGAAAAAAAAATAACCTACAAGCAACTATTAAGAGCTGTTTACTAGTGCAGTTGACACACATAAATCTGGACAGAGGAGGATTAGTTTGTGGAATTGTGCAGTAATTCCCTAACGGCACAGATCTTTGAACAAAGTATGTTGCATTTTCAAGACCAACTATATACAAATATACTATGCCTTCTGTTAATTTGGGTGGTTTTAGTTAGTGCTTTTCCAAGCACGTCCCTCACCCCAGAAAATGATCACAACAGAGCACCTCACAAACATCAGAATTGCAGAATCACAGAATTTTAGGGGTTGGAAGGGACCTCGAGAGATCATCGGGTCCAACCCCCCTGCCAAAACAGGCTTCCTAGGACATATCACACAGGTCGGTGTCCAGACGGGTCTTGAATATCTCCAGAGAAGGAGACTCCACATCCCCCTGGGCAGCCTGTCCCAGGGCTCTGTCACCCTCACTGTGAAAAAGTTCTTCCCTATATTGGTGTGGCACTTCCTGTGCTCCAACTTGAAGACATTGCCCCTTGAACTGTCCCCACAGACAACTGAAGAGAGGCTGGCCAGCAGGTCACAGAGTTAAAAAGAATACGTTACCACGCCATAAACCCGCCAAGCATATTTCAGCGTTTATTCACAGGACACAAGTGGCTGTCTGCAATTTAATAGCCTTTGCAAAAGCAGAAGTATTTTGAACTTAGCCTCCCTTTCCCCACCCCAGTTAAATATTCTATCCTATAACACACTGGAATCCACGTCAGTTGATGTCTATCTCTACACGGCAGGTTCAAAGGTGTGAACGTATTTACATTTGCAGGATGGTTTTTCTAGAAGGAAAGAGGAAATATCATTCACATTAGTCAACTTTCTTACTGTAGTCCCAGCCATCAGTGGCAGCAGTTTTCAAACTTTCTTTCTGAGTCAGTTTCTGATACCATGCTCCCCCCCCAAGCAGATGGGAGTGCAGGGAGGGTGCAGTCGATACACCAGAGGGTAGGGCTGCTGGGAGGACTGGATCTACAGGAACCTCACGACACTGAAGGAGGACAAAGTCTGAGTCCTGCCTCTAGGATGGACCTAGCCCCTGTGATGGCAGAGTGGCATGGGAAGCTGGGCCTGAGGGTCCTGCTGAAGGTCAGCCAGCAGCAGACCTCAGCCATGTTGGCCAACATCACCTGGGGCTGTATGAAATGGACCATGGCCAGAAGGCTGATGGACCTGATGATGCCCCCTCTCCTCAGTGCTTGTTATGCCACATCTGTAATGCTGTTGTCCTCAGTTTGGTGCCCCCCGGCACAGGAAAGACATTGGTAAACTGAGGCAAGTTGAGGGGAGACTACTAGGGTGGTTGAGGCTAGAGATCCAGAGCTTGATCACCCAGCTTCTTTAGCCTGGAGAAGAGTTCTCCAATTGAGTCTTCTTTTGCTGTTGCATTTTTTCCTTTTGTTTAAGGACAACAGATCTCTGTTATTTAAAAGAAACCTGACAAGATCATGCTGTTGTGTGGTTAAACCTGGCTGCTATCTAGCACTCTTCATTCTTTCCCCCCCAGCTCCTTCTTGCCTTCTAATCATACAGCAAGACATGATTTCATTTAACTGGTTTCAGCAACAAGATGAAAACAACCCTGCAACCCTCTTGTCATGCTCTTTACAAAAATACTTGAACTTGTTATTGCATTACTAATGACATTCTGTAGTACTCACTGCAGTAAACCTGTTAATGCTGCTCTGAGTGCTCCAACAAAGCAGTAATAACAATTAGCAATGAGATCTCTAACAATAGTATTGTTAATCACAGCTCACAAATAAAAGTAGCCAAAATTAGGGGTTTGTATAAAGTAGGATCCAGAACTGTCAATACAGTGTTCAGCTTTGCTTTCTCCATTTACAGAGTATGGTTAACAAACTCCTGTATCCATGGAAAACTTCAAGAAGGCAGCTTCCCCCGCTCCCAGTACTGCTCTTCCTACTCAGTTGTCTGCATACCAAAAAACCAAGTGAACTTCAGCAATTTACTGGTAAAATACAATAGTGAACTTGCATACACGTTCTGTATAACTGATGTTAAGGTTACACAAACTTATTCCTTTTAGAAATGCTTTAACTTCCAACCTCAAACACACACACTTTTTTTCATATTAAAAAAAAATAAAAATAAATGAATCACTACCAAAAAATGCAGGTTTTCTCTCTACCTTCTTTCAGAACTCAGTGCTGCTCATCCAAATTGCTTTCCTCCCTCTACTGCATTGTTTTATAAACTGCATTTAATCCTGGGACATTAAGGGATTGATATGCACGCTTCAAATGAATTTGGGTGACTAAGGCTTAGATGGATTCCCATGGGAATCTTGAAAGGTTAGAGACACTTCTAACACAAAAGAACATTGAAAAAGTATTGCAAAAGCTTCTTGTAATAATGGTTTCATACACCCCAAAAGTCATTCCAGAGATACTTTTAAAATGTAATAGGATCAAAAATGAGGACTCTGAACAAACCAACATCTTCAAGCAGAAAGTTACTGTAACTCAGCAAATAATTCAGTTCCTCAGCATAACTATTTCAATTCCAACACAAGGCTACAGATCTGTGCTGCTAGAGATACCTGAATTGCTCTTGAAACAACTAACACACACACTAACCTATTTTTTTTCCCAAATTTGATCAGACTCTTTCTGTATACTTGTAGATACAGGTATACAACACCAGAAGGTTTTCACCTTTACAGCAGAATCATCTCGCAAAACAAACAGTAAAAACAAACACCATCAAGAGTATAAGCCCATAAAAAAAAAGTATAAATTATTAACTGTTAAATTACTCAACAGAAAAAAATTAACAATCTCAAATACTTCTCTTAATGACCAGAAACTTCACAGGTAAAGTCGAAAGATTAAATAGCAGCACGCCCAACACCTTATATAGACTTTATACTGACGAGCTGGAGGTAAGATTCTTGCAGGTATGGTCCAAAGTCTGAACATATTTTATTGCCTAAAACTGTTTTACTGGAATGATTTAAAGCTTATGCAAATTAACGACATAAGGATGAATATTTCATACTAAGCACAGCAGTTTCACAACACTGATAAAGTGCTCTGCATTTTTGTCACCTCTGCCTACAAATAACAAGTTAAACATGCAAAACGCAAGATATAATTAGTTACATCCTAAATAAATGGAGCAATTTCAACTTTTAAGAAAGTTGGCTATGCCAAGGAAGATTAGCTGCTATAAATAGTACCCCTTTCTATGAAAATGCCCATAGCAAAAAGAAAATTTCCACACTTACAGAGTCGTAGGAACATTTCTAGAGTTACTCTGAAGTGAGGGCACTGCACTTTTCCATTTCAAGGGAAGTATCACTAGGAAACTCAGTTACCACAATAAAAGCCTATTACAACCACATGTGTAAGAAATGTTATTTCCCTGGATATAAGAAAAGGGGGAAAAAAGTGCCCAACACAGAATTCATTGTTCTAATTAAATTTTGGTTAAATGGTTTGCATTTCAGCTTTCAAAACTGACCAAAAGCTGTCTTTTCTTTCTTTCATCTCAACTTGAATTGATAAATAGTTTCTTTGACCTTTATGCCCAAGATTGACTTTTCAGTGACACAGGTATAAACTGGAGACCTTACACAGGTACAAGTTTTGGACTACCACAGTCCTAGCACTGAAGCACTTGGCTTTTGTCCAGTCCACAGCTTTCTATTCTACACAAAATAAAAAGGCAGGAAAGGGTGGTACCATGTTGTATGTTTTGGATGCTTTTTTTTGCTTTTTTGCCTGTTTTTTGAAGCCAAATCAGAACTAGGGTTTTCAAATCATTAAAACGTGTATTTATTGGAAAGAAGCCGCACAGCAAATTCAGGTTTAGCTCCATTCTGCGCTCTCATTACAAGCACAGAATTCTTGAGCAAAAAAATTAAGAAGATATAGTAACTCTGCAAATACATTAGATATGGAAGAAAAGACCTGACTATCTTCAGTATTATCAAAGAGGAACACTAACTCTGACCTATCTGTCCACAAACTGTTTGGTTTTTCTTTTTAATTTCCCCAAAAGTCTCCATTTTCAGGGTATTCGCCTCCTTTGAAGAAAGTATGCCAGTTCTTCTTGATGCACAGTATAGGATACAAGTCCCAAAGGAGCATCTCAAGCTTTTAGGCGAGTTGCATGTCAGACAGTTCAAAGAGCTAAGCATTACTTTGCAAAGCAACCTTGAAAAATTCCTCAAAAGACTGAGATGTGGTACTGCTTTTACAAGTCAAGCTCTCCACAGACAAAATTGCTACGAGCACTGACAACAAACCCCCAGTCAAGACGACCATCTTTTCAGTGGTTTCTATGCAGATTGTTTTCTTCAGTGATTTATTTGACAGTGGTAACATTCATCACTTAGTAATTTCACTTTGCCTTCATTGACCCTGCAGAATAAAGCATCCTGAGTGGGAAACAGGAAACCTGGCATATTCCCCAGGACTAGACAGGAAGAACATGGAAGTCATGAGAAGCCATCAACTTAAATTTAAAAAAAAAACCAAAACACAAACCAAAACACAAAACTCTCTTCTAATTAGCAGCTCACGTCTACAGTAATTTTCCTACCCCCTGACGAACTGGAAGCTACTAAAGAACTGAAAGCATATCTGAAAGAAGCTAGATGCAATATTCAACCCCTCTCTGATACTGTTTCAATGAGATTTTCAGAAAGCCTGTTCTATCTGCACATTTAGTGGCTGTGTCCAAAAAGACAATTGAGGCAATTTCATCACTAAAAGGAGGTGCTGGTGTTAATGAGATTTAAGTTGCAGGATAAAGAAGGTCTATACTAAAGGATGCTTTGGGTTTGGCGTAACTTGATGCTAGAAGGCTTCCTTTTCAACAGACCCTGAAAGGAGATGGGTGCTTAGTAAGGGACAACAGTTGAGATACAGCAGATGGTGATTCTGTACATATGCTTAACATTATCACAGCAACATAAACTAATATGATCACTCATTCTTATTTAATCATAAGAAACCTCCATGAAACATATCCTGCTCCTGACGGATAAGGAGCTGCAGAGCACATGCTTACAGCCGCATCACTTAGCAACTATTCCATTTTATCAAGCTTTATTTTAAACACATCTAATCTCTGAACAGCTTTTTTTTTTGGTGTTATTTTAAATTCAGAAACTATTATCTCTGAACTGAAATAGAAAACATGCCTCAAACATTCAGCTTCTGAAATGCTTGAACACAAGGATGAACATGACAGATAACAGTTGTTGCATCTCTCCAGCTGGTTCTAGTTACATAGTGCTTTACACTAGAGGAAACACTGCACTCACATTTTTCTGGGGTTGTTTTCTGCTTTAGGACATGAGGAAAAAATAATTGAGCTAAAGGAGTATTAAATTAATAAGTTAAAATTACTCAGAAGATAGAAATGCTAGATTGAGAGCTCTGTTACTTCCTATCATGTATGCACTCAATTCCACTTTGGCAAGACATCTCTGACAGGGTTTTCCATTTGCTTTGTAAGATTTATACTTCATTTAGCATACAGGATTGATAATGAATAGAAGAAAAAGTACAGAGCAACAGAAAACTGAAGACCTTATCCAAATACCAAGTTTTGCAAGGTGCTGAGCTGTTTCCAGCTATCTTTGGAGGCAGTTTTTCAGATTCAATCCAGACCTATTCTAAATATAACCCTGTAGTAATAATACTAATAGAGCCAAATATGTCAATTTTATATTTTGTTGACGAATGAAATGAATATAGTAGAACTTCAGCATCGGGACTCAGAGGCCTTACAGTAGCTTTGAAAAGGCTCGCTATTCAGGATTAAGGCAGTGAATTGCTTCATAATTTAATGGTTGGGGTTTGGTTTTTTTGCTTAGTTTAGTATGTCCATCTATTAACCCACCATTGCTTGGATTTATTATTAGCATTTCCTGAGAATCTTTATGTGGACACCTCATTTTACAGAATTAGAGGGGTTTTATCAAATGGAAGAATTAATTTGCTTCAAAGAGAAATTTTAATTCTGCTGTCTGACTGCTCAGGCTGTCTCCTTTAAAACTGACAATTGGGATAAATTCCCTCAGAACTGAAACTCTTGACATTTAACTCCATGGCATGATTTTACTAGGAACCCTTCCACAGCTGGGAACAACTGGGTGTGTCATCTCTGAAGAGCTGGGTAAGGAAGTGCTTAACGTTTTTAAATAGTAACTGCACCAACAACTGAGAGTTGCTAAGCTCGTATTACAGTCTTACTTTGATAGAACTGAAAAAGAATCAAATGAAATATTAAGACAACCTTGTACTAGTATTAAAAAAAACCCCAAACAAAAAACAAACAAAAACCAAACAGCCAAGCTGCTAAGCATTAAAGTAATATCTCCTCTGATAAATAATAAAAACCTATGCCCAGAAAGTCAAATATGCTGAAAGAACTTAAGAGGGACAGATGTGCCTTGACAAACACAATTAGCCATAGAAGAAGATACACACATGACTGCTGGACATGGTAAGCAAGGAAGAAATCCATCTGGATAATCTTTATTGGAACACATGACACATTACTGTACTGTACCATCCAGCAATAGCTTCTGCAGATTTATAGAAAGACTGAACTATAAGTCTCACACATTAATCCACACTCCCATTTTCATCAGCAGAAAAACACCCCGCACATCCATGCCAGTATATTTTTCCACACCACCCGACAACTAATCTCATCGCTGATCTGGCAAAGCATAAAGTTTGCAAGTCTTTGAACAGTAACCAGTAGTTTCAGCCAGCCCTCTTCACACAAACTTCTAAACAATACAATTTTAAGGAGCTTTTTCTTTCCAAAAGGGATAATCACATAATCACTTGGAACACAGAGTCTGGATATTTAAGAGGATTCTTGCCTCTCCCGTCCCAGATACTAGTGGTAATTACAGATGAGGGTTTCACATTATGCTTGCACATCATCTCAGTTGCACCAGAAAACAACATACAAGTGAAAGTTGCAACCTCCTTACCAGATAGGAAGATTATTTTCTTAGCACAGCTTCTGGCGAGCCATGAGGAACCCAGGGTCTTTACCTCGGCCCAGGTGACACAAGGATATTACACGATGTACAGATCAAAGTTTGGTATTTCTTAATGACGTAACATTATCATGGATGAGACAGAAAGACAGAGCTCTATCAAAGATACAGCGTGTGGCAGCGAGCACATGCAGAAATGAGGTACAGCTGACATAAGATGACAACTATTACATCCTCCTTAGCAACCGGATCGCACTAACCCTTTTAAAGTACCTTCCTCTTACCTATTTTCCAAACAGAAGGCAAATCAGTCATTTTCTTAATGCTGGGCAGTACAGACCTGTATCCTACCAAGCGCACTGTCCTCAGCCATCCCAGCCTGAAAAACCGACTGTTCAAGCAACAGTTTAATCTACTTTGGGAAGATAAAGAGTGTACAGGAATACCACCGAGGTGTCAAAATGCACACTGCTTCAGGCACACGTTTAATGTTATCCCCTACGACCTATTGCAGCTGGTTTAAGATGTGGGCAGTTAGCCTCAGGTGACAGCGGCAAAATGAATTTGCTTAGGAATGCCAGAAAGCCAAAAATGAAATGCAATCTTGTATAAAATCAGCATATCTATGTGGTTTTTTTTTTTTAAAGAAAAAAAAGTTTCATTCTGTCACAAGGAATGATTTAGTGCTGAGTCCAAGGTTAACAGAGGATAATGGAGAAGAGAGACATGAAGCAATATCCCGAGTCCTGGCGTTGTAAGAGTTTTGAAGAAATTTGTAATTCAGCTTGAATGTGCTAAATCACTAATTTCTGTTAAATAACAATAATTTAAAAATAGATCAGATAAAGTTCCTGATCAGACAGCGTTTCTCTCCCAACATACACATGATGCGCTCTGGAAACCCTCTGAAGACTAGCTTGCCTCCGGGGCAATCAAATGACGTGTGAGTATCTTTTCAATGGAGAAAGTTATCTTCATGTAACTTATTTCCTTCATTTCTTGGAATAAAGCTTCCCTCATGTTCCTCCTCAAATTCTTAAACGTCGAAATGCGCTAGCACAGTTTGGTAACCACTTTACAGCACGCTCAGATACAGAAGTTTTGAATTACTCTGCAAGCGCTTTACACACACTGTGGGACTGTCATATGATATGTAACATGTGGAAAATCAAGTTTCTATTGAAAGAAATTAAAAGAGCATGGCTACACATGCTGGCAGCCCTTTCGACTCTAACCCAGACCCCTTGCTCTGCTGTCTGCAAGAAATGCTCAACACTTTAATCTGGGGTTTTGAAAATACACTAATTAATCCCCTGCCAAGTAGGTATGATGTAAAACCCCCATGTGCCTGTGGACCGGGGAAGGGGCTGGTGGAGCTGAAAGGACCCCAAAAAACCCTAGTTACTGACCCACTGGATGAATTTTATGCCTGACCTCACTTGGGCAACACAGTTAACAGAGACAAGTTGGACAGTTAACATAGAGACAAGTTGTACCTTGCACAACAGTTTGCTAACTCGACCTCCTGGGGATTTCAGCCTGTCGCTATTGGCGCTGCTGAAGACCAAGTCCCGACTGCCTCCAACCCTTCCCCAGCTATACCCTTGGAGCAAACCTCCACCAAAATAACTTTAGCAAGGCTTCTGAGGATAATTAAAGCACGGCAGAGGTTACCAACCCTCCGGGTTTTGTCATGACAGAGGAACCAAGTGGGGAGAACACTGGCGTCCTGGAAAGGCGCCAGGTCCTTAAACACCACATTAGTGAGAAATGATGTTTCGGGTATGAGTCAAAGATCGGAAAGCACGTTGCCATCTCAAGCGTCAGACCTCAAAAGAGTACGGACTGAAAACAGTTCTGAAACCGGGCAGAGAGCATGTCAACACGTTACCACCTGATCCACCTACAGGAGATTTCTTTCTAATTAAAGCATTTATGTGTCATTTCACAGTATTTTTCCCCCTTGCGTTTACAGAAGGATTACTGCCTAATTCCTCTTCGATAAAACTGGTAGTTTAAGACAGGAGTAAATTCTTAATATTTAACCTGAGAGGTTTCCAGCAAAACTCACTCTAAAGCTTTTCCTTCTTTCTTTTTTTTTTTTTTTTTAAACTGAACAATACATTTAGCATTTGTACCATCGTAATATAAAAGGCTAATACTGTAACAAAACAAGATACCTCAAGACAATATTTTTCCACGACACATTTATCTTAAAACACCTGTCAAGTGGCTATATAGTAAAGCTCCACCTGAATCTCTCAGAAACTAGTAAAAAGCCTCCTATTAGGAAACACAGCAGTCCTGAAATTTGAGAGTTCGCTAAGAGTATTTCAGACCCACACCACTGCTATTTCACAGGACAACTCTTTTCTCTGTAAAAGTGACAATTACCCTTTGTGCAAATCCATACACTCACACACACACGCTCCTTGACAGGAGATGTGACATTTGGTGACCAGCACCTGATAGACATTTGAAGGGGCAAGAGCAGGGGTCGTTTAGGAGCACCACACCAGAGCCTCAAAGCCATTCATGGACATATCAGACATACCACCTCAGCCTTTCAGATTTTGCATCAGTAATGTCAAAGCATAAAGGGAAGTCATGTCTTCGATATCATTTAACAGTTAAATTTTCCTCAAGTTTAAAAATAACAGCTTCCATCTCAGCTATTAAGTAGTGTAAATATTCATTAGGAATTAGTTTGCTTGAAAGGCATAATACTGTTTCAGTTTTTAAATTAAATTTGTACAATCTTAGCTACCAGCCTTAGCAATCCTTAAAACCTCACCACAGTATTCAGAGCTGCTTGTAACAGACTAAAAGAAGAATATTCCATAGGCAAACATTAAAAATAAATAAATAAAGAAAAAGAATGTGAAACAGCTGAGAGGGAAAAGGAGAGAGGAAAAAAACCCAAAAACCACAAAACTCACTTGACTGTAACTCGATTGGACAAATCCTGAAGGTCTCCTGGATGAAAAAGCTGGGCTTCTTTCAGTCCAATATTTTCACACGCTTTCAGAAAAACATTTATATTATCCTGTGAAGAGAAGTAGAAAGCAGTTGCTTAGTTAAAAGCACTAAGCAGGTTTTGCAAGATGATTAGTGCGAGCCTTTAAATGTCAAAGTCCAGCTCACGGAAATAATACTGAAAAAGCAATCTTCTGGATCATAAACATAGGTCGTTTCTCACGCACACAGGCAGGCTGGGTTGCGATCCCGATGACTGAGGGTCCGTTAAAGATTACCTGGCATAAGGCAGTGGCGAGCCAGTAGGCAGCAATCTCCACTTTGATGTCAGCTCTGCTCAGCAAACAAACGCCCTCTTCCTAGCTTTGCACGACAAGCCTCACCTCTTGCCTTTAAAAATAACTCCAGCTACTGACATTCACCACCCAGAAACTCTTGGCAGGGGAGGAAGAAGAGGAGGGACGCTCTGTTTCTATGCTCACAGACCGATGAGGGAATACTGCACCTGGAGTCTGGGTTTGGTTGCTGAGCAAAGCTCCAGAGAGACAGAAACCAAATCATATTCAGCTCTGCTGCTTCCTTACTTGGGAGGGGGGCAGGGGGGGTGTCCTCTCTTTTGTGTTCCTCCCCTTCCTCTTCAACCCCCCTCCAGCCCGATCTGACACTGACATATAACAAAATATAGGTGCAGTATATTACAGCACCCACTCGCTGCACCTGCTGCAGATCAACGAAACAGCAAGAGCAAGGTTTAAAACAAAAAAACAACCAACCCACACAGAAAAGAATAATCCAACGACACTGAGAGATTATACAACTTGTGATCTCTTTCCACTTCATAAACAATAGGCAATAGGCAAGAAATTCCTTCTCGTTAAGGCGGAATGCTATCAACAACAGAAGAATGTGCCCTCTTGCGCACTTGCTCCCTTCAGCTGGGAGCCACTGGAAAAGGTACACAGAGTTACTCAACTCACAAGCTACGCACAAGCCCTGTCACTCGAAGGGTTTGTAAATCAAGGTACCGGTATCAGAGTTTCACATTATGGAAAAGTAATTTAATACACTCTAGGTATTTTTCTTTTTTATTTTTTTGGCATATACTCACTGGATCTAACAATTATTCCACCACTGAAAATTTATTTTAAAGAAATACACAAAGAAAACAGCTGCTTCTAATACAGACTTTAAAAACCAAAACAAATACTTTAAAAAAAACCCAAAAAACCACAAGCCCAAGAATCCCCACAACCTTCTGTTTTGAAAGTCCCTAGGATTATAGCATTTCTTATCAGTCTGTAAACATGCCTTCATTCAAGGAAAATATTTGAACAAGGTATTCCTCGTGCAGGCTGCAGGCTCCATGTTACCATATCTGAAAGATCCCAAGTATCTCACGCTGTTAAGGTTACACTCCAAAGCCTGACAAACGACAACGATGACAGGGGACACGATGTGGTGGCAGATGAGTGGAAGGGGCTGGGAAGGATGTAGGACAAGCAACTTCACCTCATGAGTCTGCACCAGCTTCCGCCAGGGGCTGACTGCATGAGTGGCTGCAGTAGAGCTTCATGCTGGGGATGCAACCTCAGGAGGGGGCACTTCACTTTTCCTTCCCGTTTTTCCTTTTCATGCCACACAGGGGAAGTTGGCTAGATATGTCAGTTTTATTTAATTAATATTTGTGACATTAGCACTGAAACCTTGAAGACTTGAAAAGGCACTGCTTCTTCTGCATGGAAGAGGCCATACACAGGCTATGGTCCCACTGTGAGAAGAGGAACTCACACAGAGTCATAGAATGGTATGGGTTGGAAGGGACCCCAAGGATCACAGAGTTCCAACCCCCCTGCCACAGGCAGGGCCACCAACCTCCAGGCCTGGATCTACACAAGGTTGCCCAGGGCCCCGTCCAACCTGGCCTTGAACACCTCCAGGGACGGGGCATCCACCACCCCTCTGGGCAGCCTCTTCCAGCACCTTATCACTCTATAAAAAAAACTTCCCCCTAATATCTAATCTAAACCTTCCCTCCTTTAGCTTTAGTCCATTGCCCCTTTGCCCTGCCATTACCTACCCTTTAAAAAAGTTGATTCCCCTCCTGTTTCTATGCTCCCTTTAGGTACTGGAAGGCTGCAGTGAGGTACCTCTGCAGCCTTCTCTTCTCTAGGCTGAACAAGCATCATGTAGCTATCAGGTGCATGTCCTTGCGGCCTGAGGAGTCCAAGAAACAGGCTGGCAAGGCGAAGCAAGAAAGCAACAGAGTAGAGCAGAAGAAACAAGTATTTGCAGAGCCCTGGTCAGGCCCCACCTGGAGTATTGTGTCCAGTTCTGGGCTCCCTGGTATAAAAAAGACAGGTACCTCCTTCAGTATGGGATGCAGGGGGAATTGGCCAACCCCTTTTCAGTTGTCTGTGGGGACAGGACATGGGGCAATGGCTGTAAACTGGAGCACAGGAAGTTCCACACCAACATGCGGAAGAACTTTTACACAGTGGGGGTGACAGAGCCCTGGGACAGGCTGCCCAGGGAGGTGGTGGAGTCTCCTTCTCTGGAGATATTCAAGACCCATCCGGACGCTGACCTGTGCAATATGTGCTAGGGAGCTGCTTTAGCAGGGGGGTTGGACCCGATGATCTCTGGAGGTCCCTTCCAACCCCTAGGATTCTGTGATTCTGTGAACTCACAAACTGACACCAAAACTGACCAAAGCAACATGCTCCAATTGGTCTGACCTGCTACCAGAACTCAGAGCAAACTCCCAAACTGACCTGCAGAAAATGAGCACATTGTGCAGATAAACAAGGAAGAAGAGTCTGAGATAGAGAAATGGATGCTGCCCACACCCCTGGCACAACAAAAACAAAGCAGAGGAGTTGCTCATCAGTGACTGCTCTGCTGCACAACCATGAAACTGCTGGTGCATGAGAGAATTAATTTTGAAGGTGCCACAGCAATTAAACCTATCAAATGTCAGCCTCCTCATAGGTAACACCACATACAGGCCCATAGAACATCACTGCCGACATGAGTCAAGACCTTCAGAAATGGGGCACAGGCAGGGGGTATGACATTGGAGGCAGAACACAAGCTAGTCATGGTGCTTGCTGGCATGAAGGATTAAAAAAACCCAAACAACCAAGTTCAAAATCTGCCTTCCCCCATGCCAGCAGCTTGATTATGCCTGCCATCTCACAGGAGACTGGCCCAACACCAGCCCTCCCCCCATCAGGGTCTGGAATTCACCCACCCCAAGCATCAAGAGAGCATACCCCAAAAAGCTCAGGTTTGGATGTTGACACACACAAAAAAGGTATAGTTTCAACAAATCAGCAGTTCAAAATACTGTCCTTGTCAAGTAGTTCTTGACCGTCCCTAATCATGGCAGTAAATCACTGAAGCTACAGGTCTCAAAATAGCTATCAGCTGGTTTAAACTCTACCAGTATAATGAACCTGAAAATGAATTTTAAGTAGCAGCACAGAAAGAAGCAGAAAAAAAATTACAAGCTATCAACCTTGCAAATTAGGTTTATTATTAGAAATGTGAATAGGAACATTGTTCGGTGATTAATGTGCTCAAATATAGAAGCCATCATGCTATTCCTTTTACCAGTGTAACTGTACTTTAATAAGTCTAATGGTTGTTACCACTCCAGCTTCAAAGGGTATCCTGCAATCTGAATCAACTTGCAGTCCACAAAAAGGGTTCTTTTTAAACATTTAGGCCTCAAAAGCCTGGAGAAGCACAACATACCAGACCTATCTCCTGGTGACCACGAGTCACCCAAGCAGCATGCTTGAAGGGAGCGGGGGGTGGGGGAAGGTTTCATGCCTTTGTGCGCAAGCCCCTCTGCTGCTGAGGCATTCCCAGGAGGGTACCCCACTTAAATTCTAAGAGGGATTCAAATTAGCAGGAGAGCAACACCAGATTGGGAGAGAAGAGCTGCCCAGTCTGGAAGTAAGGATCCACAGTCAGGCAGATCAAACACTGTTACGCAGAAAACATACAGATCCTGAGCATTAAGAGAGAAAGCTTCTGGACTAAGACAACATGAACATGATTTTAATGCAGAGCTCAATCACTGCATTTCCATGAGCATCTGAAGTTAGAATTAGCACCATACAATTACAGGTCTTAAATGACAACAAAAATAAAGCCTGAAGTCTTAACCACAAAATTCAAGTGCAATTCATTGCTGGCCTGGTATTACTACTTCTAAGTGTTTTGCTAGAAGGGGGTGGGGAGGGTGGAAGGAGACTGGGGAGGGGACCGTCTTCTTCCCCAGATGGTGCCTGCATGATAAAACAGTTGGAGCACTTCAGATGCTCCCAGCATGGCTTGAGTTTCCCACATGCCGTACAGACTGAGATGAAACGCCACAGAACGCTGACTAGGTAGAGTGATTATCGTTCAGGATTTCATTTTTGCCTCAAACTTCAAAGCAAACCGCACCCAAAAACTCTGCAAAGCCATGACACAGGAGAGAGAGCTGGCAGCGGGAAGCAGGTCATCCACAGGCAGGCGTTTAAATACTGTCATTCCCCAAAAGGGCAAAAGATGCCACATGCTCTCAAGGCATCCGCCTGCCTTTCTGGTCCCCACAGGGCATTGCTGCTCATGAACCTTTCCTCTGGCCTGTCATTAAGGCATCCCCCTCTAACCAATGCTGAGAAGGAAACAAGATGCCATGCCCATATTGATAGCAAGACTGTGGTCTGTGGACTCCTTTCAACATCCTATCAGGGCAAGGTTGCCTTTCTCACGCCTGCAACCTCACAGATATGAGGAAAGAGCAGAGGCTTCCCTGTCCTTCCTCTCCAGACTTCAGCACTGCTTCTGCTCCTAGGTGAACAGGATGGGACGAGCAAGGCGGCTGCTGCTGCTGCTGCTGCAGGGCCCCTCATTCCCACTGTTATCCTCCAGACCACAATGAAGAAAAACACCAACCACTTTATGGAAAGACATGAGAATATGGACACCTTCTTTTAAAAATAAATAAATAATCGAAGCAAGTAATTAGACAATTAGAGGGGACAACTGGCAGTGATGTAGTGTTTTCACCTGTACCAGCTACTAATGTGTGTCACCACGGCAAGAACTTCAGACAAAGATGATGCAGCACTATGAAAAAGACAACAAACATATAAGCACTGGTGAGGTCATGGTGGGCAAGTACATGGATACTTCAACACCTAAAAAACACAGGGGGGGGAAAGAAAAAAATATCACATGCAACTGGGAAATGAGAGAAAAAACAGGAGTAGATATGCAAAAAGGATCAAGAAGAGTTTACCTTAAGTAGAACAAACAAAAAACCTGGAGAACGGATGTACAGTGGGTAAAATACAAAAATAATTTTAAAAAAATCTCTAAAGTAAAGGACCATGAAGTAAAAGACAATTAAGAAAGAGAGACCTCTATATAAGAACGTGTAAACACCATCTTATTTTGACTACTTACGTGCAATGCAGCATCACACTAAAATCAGTGTGTACATTAGAGCTGCAATTTAATTAAAAAAATAAATCCCTCATTATCATAATTATCTGGGTGGGGCAGGAATATTAATTTAAACAAGTGTGTAAATACATATGCTGTCTTCAGGGTGCAGTCCTGCTGTGTGGTACGCCTGTCTTCTCCCTAGTTAACTGTTTTCTCTGAAACCCTCTGTGTGCACTGAAACACAGTGAGATCTCTTAGGTGTACAAGTTACAGCACATCTTCCCATTCAGTTGGCATCTGGGAGAAAAACAATTTAATTAACATGGTGTTTTTCTGTTATTCCTGGTTGCGTCAGCCAATAGATGAAGCAAGTCTGTTGTCTCCTATGCAAATATTTCAGTTAAAGCTCTTATTTCTACTACTGTTCAAGCTGTATTTGGGCTTTTCATTGGGTTTTGTAGGGTGTGTGTGGGGTGTTTCAAAGTACAAAGGGAAACGATGGGACCGTAATTTCATTGTGACACTCAATGCTCCCAAGACTGTGAAGCATTTGTGCATGGAAGTATTACAGCATCATCCAGTCCGTGATTTGGTGCAAGAAGTTGTTTTCAATTTCCAGGCCCAAAAAAAAAAAAAAAAAAAAAAGAAAAAACCCACTCAGTACCTACAGTGCCTAGCAACAAAAAGTTTTGACATTTTAAGAATAGAGACTGATGCATTTTTTCGGCTACAGAATCCTGAAAACGATCTGAATAAATCACATTTAACAGGCATTGTTTTAGTACTACATTTAGGAAGACATTTGGAGTCATCTTGGAAGCTCACACTGTCTCCTTCAGCCCTGCATTCACAACAGACCCTCTTTATTGGCACCTGTGTTCCCTCGAGGGCCTATTTCCATTAGAAAAGGAGTGGTTTTTATCAAGCAGATGATGTTTATTCTTATACACAGTGTTATACTGATCACTAAAGCCAGCTCAAATCAGTTCAGCACAGAATTCAGAGCCGCCTTTCGCAGCAGCATCACTGTACAAACTGCATGTTGTTTATGTTCAGAGGTGGGGTAAGGAAAGAAGCCTACAGCAGGAGCTCGTTCAACAAGTCGGGTAACTTGCTGCTCCTCCAAGGTACGTTTCGGTTATTAACGCTGGCTGCGGGCACAGGGGTGGCAGAAGGGGTGAGCAGAAGAGCAGGGAACAGGGGTTAACCAACCTTGTGGTCTGACCACAGGCCTGGGAGCCAGGAACTCCCAATTACCACCTTGGCCTTGCACATTCGGATGCCCAGTGCCCATCTCTCACTCTTCCCTTTCACAGATGCTGATCCCAGCTCCTACAGCTCTGAAGGTTGCTAATGGGTTCGACCTTGAAGCAAAAGGAGGAAGAAGGGGAGGAAAAGCTAAACTACTTTTCCCCTCCCTTCATGAGCCCAAAAGTAAAAATAATAATTAGAAGAATCATCCTGCAGGCATAAACTGACAGAAACCTCAGGGCTTCTGTTTGGTAAATTATCCCACCTACAACAGTGCACAGAGAGCAGTGTATTGGCCAAAGATCAGGAACAGGGCTAACTGCTTTGCCACTCCCCTTACCCTTGGTTGTTTTTCCACACTGTGTAAAATAATAAATTGTCGTGATCCTTGACACGAGGATTCCCTGCCTCAGCTCTATGCATGATTAGAGACACCAACTCTTCAACAATTCACTTCCAGCCCTCCTCTGAAAGAGGACACGTGCCTGCTGCCAGAATACAGGAGTGAGGCTCCCTGCATGAACTCTCCCGTTACCGTGGTGCTCCCAGTGTCAGTAACTATAGATCACAGCCAGGAAGAGGAAACTTCTCCTTTGCCATTGCAATTCACAGGTCTTAGCAGAATTTAGCTGTTACAGAAACCATGTTCTGAAGCAGAACCATTTTGGTTTTGGACAAAAATAATACCCATCCACTCAAGCTGCAATGAGAGCAGCCAGTCACAGATGTCTGTAAGACCAAGGCGTGTGTCAAAGGATCTTCCCCCAGCCTTCATTCCTTACCTCCTGCCACTGCTGTGTGTAACAGCCAGCAGAAGACCCTCTCTGTCTAGCTTACCTCATTGCCCGAAACCTCTTACAGCACTGAGCTCCACAGTTAGCTTCCAAGAGGAGCAACGGGATTAAAGAAAACACAAACCAAAAATGAAATGGGGGGGGTTAAAGCAGGTCTTCTAAGTTCAAGGTGTCTGACACAGGAAGGGACCAGCTCTTCCCAATGGCTTGAAATCCCTCCCAGACTCATGGCTGTTACTGTGCTGCAGCATAACCTTTACTACGTCATTACAGCTGTCTATTACAGCAGCAAAATGTACCAAACAAGGCTTTCACTGATAAGAGGGAGAGTGACTATCAGGTTGTAAACCACAGGTGTGTTTCTGGGATGTCAGCGCTACCAAATAAGGAAAAGAGAAAGTCAAAAGTACAGCATCTGGACACCCTGGCAGACATGCCTTGTTAATAGAGAAAGATGTCTGCACGTCACAGCTTTGTACAATCCTAGAATGGTTTGGGTTGGAAGGGACCTTTAAAGGTCATCCAGTCCAAACTCCACCTGGAACAAGCAGTGACATCAACTAGATCAGGTTGCTCAGAGCCCCATCCAACCTGACCTTGAATATTCCCAGGGATGGAGCATCAACCACCTCTCTGGGAGACTTGTTCCAGTGCCACACCACCCAAATCATAAAAGAAAGATTCTTCCTTGTATGTAGTCTAAGTCTCCCCTCCTTCCATTTAAACCCATTACCCCTTGTCCTATCACTACACACCCTGATAAACAATCCCTCTTCATATTTCCTGTAGGTCCCCTTCAGGTACTAGAAGGCTGCTATAAGGTCACCCCAGAGCCTTCTCTTCTCCTGGCTGAACAATCCCAACTCTCTCAGATGGTCTTCATAGAAGAGGTGCTCCAGCCCCTCTGATCATCCTTGTGGCCCTCCTCTAGACTGCCTCCCACAGCTCCAGGTCCTTCTTACATTGGGGGTCCCAGAGCTGGTTGCAGTACTCCAGGTGGGGTCTCAAGAGTGGGTAGAGGTCCAGAATCACCTCCCTCAATCTGCTGGTCACACTTCTTTTGATGCAGCCCAGATACAGTTGACTTTCTGGGCTGCAAGCACACATTGCCAGGTCATGTCCAACTTCTCATTCCATTTTGGACAAGACAAAGGGAATTATGCTCTCCCGCTCACAGACATTCCTACTGTAAAGAAAGCATAGGCTCGGAAAGCCAGTATGGAAAAAACAACCCAGACTATTTCTGTGTTTAGACAAGCCTTAACTTTCCCACTAGTTACTCACATTCCAGTTGAAGTCAAGGAAAAAAAAAGAAAAGAAAAAAAAGAAATCAAGTTTTGTTCATTTCACCCCAAGCAGTTTAAACAAACCAGACTTTACAGGAGAAGAGAGTAAAACACTCCTGTGCCAAGTCACCCCACTACACTGAGCTGGAATGACAGTAATCCACTTAAAGGCGAAACTCCCCTGAAGCCTAATGACTAATACAAGAAGTAAAGACCTCTTGTGCTCAAAACACAAAGTTTTGGCAGAGCTTGCCCCTCCACCTCCCGTTTTTCTTCTACTGGTATACCCCAGATTTTCTGTTTTGCTCACACAGGTTCAGAGTTTGATACAGATGGAATTCAGCTCTGTATGCAGGGCTTGAAACAGTGGACTTACATCCTCAGTTCAACAAAGTCCATGGGTTTACACTTTGATTTAGCACTACTTTCATCCTAAAGGAAAATTTGGAAGTTTCCTCTGACTTTGCTTCCTTCAGCAGCCTGACATCTTCCCCTGAAGCCTGACATGCCCCCTCAAGCAGAGCAGCATCCTACTGCTGTTCTACATGGGCTCACCCCTTGGTATAGAGAAGCTCACACTTGCACCAAACCCAATCACAGTGTGGGTTTGGAGATCGTATACCTCACAGCCCACCTGAACTCCTGTATTAGTGCCAGAGACTTCTTTGCGTTCCTCCCCATCGTCCCACCCTGCAGAAAGCCAGCCTGGTCACCACAGCTGCTTGGCATCCTGCATCCTGCAGCAGCTGGCATTGCACTGTATTTAATAGCTCCTTTACATACATCACTGGAGGAGGATGATTCAGCACGGGCACGGAGGTGTTCAGACAGGCGTTGAAATATGTACTATGAAGATTCTGTACCAAACAGAAGAGCAAGTAGCATAGCTGTACGGCCCCTAGCACTGATTGTGCAGAAAAAGTCATCACCACTGCAATTAACGTCGACTTTCTTTGGAAATCGCTATGAATTTTAAACACTGAGCATCAATAAATATCTGACAAGCCAGAGAGAAGCAGCACTGTAGTGTCCAGCTTATGAAGATTTAACACCAAGTGCTGCTGGAAAAAAACAACCCTACAAATAAACCAAAACAAAACCAGCCCTCAAAACAGCCCTTCCTTGGCAAAGACATGAGAAATCAGATTATAAATGTCATAAGTATGATTTAAGGTGTGTACCTTTTCTATGTGGTTGACTTTCTCCACACCCCCATCCCCCAGTTAGGAAGGAATGTTTCTTTACAAACACAGAAACAGTCATCAGTTATTTAAGGAAATAAAAATAGCACATAAATGACAGAGTATACCACAGACTACACCTGATTGAGTTGATAAATGGAAATTTTTTGCAGTTCGTCTGGCAACCATATTTATGTATTTTAAGTGCTGGCAAGTTGAGGCAAAAAGGTTCATACTTTTTCAGAGCAGGAAGATGGATGAAAAATTTCCACGTTAGAAAGTTCTTGCTGCCAATCATACTACCTTACAGTTAGTTTACAAGAACTTTTCAATTAATTAATTAGCGTTTTGACATCTCACCCTCCTAACACACTGGAAGCATCATTTTGGAAGATGTGATCTCATTGAAAGCACCCCCAAAATACTACTTTTGATTCACAGAGAATAACCAAGAGGCACAACACTTGCTGTCCCCTGACAGAGGACCAGGGTGAGTAGTTGAACCACCATTTCTTGGGGCCTACACCTCTATAATTTCTCCTTACCTATGTCTCCTAGATACATTTCACTTCATCATCACCCACCCAAAACCTGTCAAGTTCAATCCAGCGGCTGGTTTTCATTCTGCCTGATCGAAGTCTCGAGCAGCTACTGGAAATGTCACAGAGAGTTTTCATCAACCTCCCCTTTCCCCACACCCCACATTTCAAAGCGCTCGGGCAGCAACAGAAAACAATTAAAGGAAATTCAGAGCTAAGGCTGAAACATACCATATGTTTTCAAGCAGAAGGGCACAAAACATCAGTAAACCGCTGCTGAGATTACATACTCCCACTATCAGCCATTGAAAGACTACAGAACAATGTCATCTCTAACTATTAATAACCATACTTCCTTTCTAGCACACAGCCCTCTTTTCTTAATTGTCTAGGAGAGGTATTTCCATACAAGCCACATTCCTCTTTCCCATAAGACAGCAGAAAGAGGACCAAGAAGTTATTTATAGTTCCCTATACATTCCTATCAGGTCCTGTATTACTTATAAACCCGTAAATTAACAAATGTCAGCTTCTCTTAATTCAGACTTTTTTATTGTTTTGCAGTATGGTCTATGAGAGAATACTGAGTCAAAATTTCACTCCTACCCTACCCTGACATACTGATTGACCTTGGGAAATCCACTAAAGCCCCTCTGCCCACGTTCTTTATTCTTCAGGTATAGAACTGAAACCACAGTAAAGACCTCTCTGCAAAGTACTCTGAGATCTAACATTTTAACAGCTTTTTATATATGAGGTAATGCTTCTCTTAAAATTCTTTAAGCACTGTGGTCAGGTTTCTAAAATGGGTCACAAATTTGCAAAGACCAATAAAACGTCCTGGTCTATTTACTGGGGTTTTTTAGGGGGTTATTTTTTATTTAAAAAAAAAAAATAAAAAAAATAAAAAAAAATCAGGATTTTCATCCTTCAGTTTGTGTGCACATCATTCTCCCAAGCCTGAAGTAACATCTCCTTTGGAGTCTAAAATAATGGGAATCAAAACATCCGAATTTTACAACGGAAACATACATGTTCATTTCTAATTGCCCTTTCTGTAACACTGCCAGCATCTCACCAAAATTCATTTAGTAAGAAACGATGGCTACATCTGAAATCCCATGCTGTGTCACCTCCCAGGTGAAAAGATAATTGTCTCAGACTAATATAAATTCTTTTATGTCCAGGAAACTTGTTTGAGCACTTCAGCTGGACCACTGATCAAAGAAAAGTTTTCCCTCCCATGTAATTGTACTTGTCAGAACAAAACCAGATGCTTCAGGTGTATTCTAGTCACCTGCTTGGTAACAGTCATGTAGAAGTCAACATCTAGCTGAAGCACTTTTAAAAACTGAAGATGTTACTGCACTTACTTAAAACAATGCAATGAACACACCACTAGACATTAAAGTGATTCTCGGTATTTAATAAGACTGTACCATTTGCCAAAGCAGACTGGATTCAAGCTAAGTGTAACAACAGTCTAAAATATCTAGAGGAAAAAACAGGCAGAAACCATAGAGAACATAGTGCCTCAAGTTGTTGGTTTGAGGGACACACACATTGGTTTGTTTTGGTCTTTGGTTTGGGTTTTTGTTAAATATAGTTAAATACTATTAAAATTATACCATCCTTCTGGGCAACTGCCATTTCTTTATTGAAAAATCTCTTGCTTCCCACAGGAAAAAGGAAGATAACGCTCACTGGGAGTTTCATTACCTGCAGCATAAAAAGGGTACCAAAAAAAAGAGGTAGATAACTACGACTATAAAGAGAAGCCTGACATAATTTCTGCCACCTGAAATGCTCCTGAGACTGCATTAAGTGTGCTTTCCTTCATAAGGCAGTGTGTACATGTTGGATGAAGGGCACAAGTTCAGTTAGATCACATCCACCTCCTCTTCCTCCCCCTTCCTCTTCAGTTTTAGACATACTAAAAAGAATGAAAGCTGCAAGAAACTAGTCTAAACGCTCCTGAGAAAACAAAAATCTCTGCTCACACAAGCAAAGACTACGCCAAGTAACTAGAGGTCTCTTCAAATACTTGTCTTCTGAATTCCCCAGCAACTTGCTTAGCATATCCAACCAGAAAATGGTTGATGATGCCTCTCTACCTTTGTTTACATGTTGAAATTATCATCAACTTTTCAGCAAAGGGCATGTATCACCTTGCGCCTGCCTTGCCTTACGAAAAGCAATACCGGATTAATCAGCTTCCAGGTGAAAGACATCAAATGGAACTTACACAACTTCAGGCCTTGCAGCATCACTGCGCAGGCGCTCACCCCGTACCTCTGAATTTACAGCTCACAGAGAAATCAAAATCCCAAGACTCAGGTCAGCCATGAGGAAAGGGCAGCAGAGGCAGAGCCCACAGCCACCGCGTTGGCCATCATGTGTTCTGCTCCTCGTCAAAAAGGCGACTGAAACCTTCAGAAGGAAAAGCAACACTCCCCACATCACTTGGTATTACTCCCTCATCGCTGCAAAAGGAAGTAGTATCAGACAAGCATGTAGTATCAGAACAACATGTCAAACAGTTTTCAGCTCTCAACCAAAATTTATGAGGCTATTTCTTATGAGTGTTTTTGGACACCAGTCATTGCTGCATAACCAGCAATTGCATCAGGGTTTGAGCCTTTATTTTTTAATGTTTAGTAGCAAAGCAAACAATAGTAGCTTTTATATAACTTAGTCCATATATTTGTGTATTCGCCCTTCCTCATTTTCAAGGAGGAACAGAAAGAAAGAGACGTTCTCATACCAGACAAGCAACTACAAATATTACCAATTCAACCCATACCAGTCACATTCACAGAGCAGGAGTTGACTATTTAAAAATTCATATTATTTTAAAAAATACACAATGCAAGAAGACAGAAAGTATGATCCAATAAAAAGGCTATCACTAAACACAAGGTGGTGAGCAGCAAGAGAAAATAAATAGAATTGTTGGCATGAAGGAATGATTCCAGAGTACTTTGGAAATAGAGCTGCTTTGTCAAAAAAGAAAAGTAAAATAATTCCTATAAAATTAAATAAAACCTCCTGTAATAAATTTTAAAATCCAATGGTAGTATCAAGTGGAAAACAGAACTAATTTGATTCCAAGTAATCTAGAGAAGGAACCTTGCAGGCAAATCCTAAATAAAACAGTCAGCATTATTTCAGTGCTGCTTGTACATTTTACCTGAAAAAAATGTTTAAAAATGTCCTGTAATGAAGCGAAAATGTCATCTGGGAACACACACACACAAGAAAACCCAACCAACAAAAAAAATGCCTGTCAAGAAAGCTTTCCCACAGAAAAGAAAACTTTGGCTGGCTCTACTTGATGACAAGAGATAAGGCAGTGCCGGGGCGGTTCCATGGTTTGCAAAGTGTCAGACACAAAGGCTCAGAAAAAAGTATTTTTTAATAGCAATATTTTTATCTCTTCCAACCCTGCCTTTATCTCCCTTTCATTGTGGTATAGCTTTGTTTCAGTATTTCTCCCTTCTTACCTTTATTATTCCCTACTTCACTGGCGTAGGAGGTAATGTCAGTGATCTCCCTAGCAAAGTTGCTCTCCCCGAGAGTACGAGGCAGTTGTCTTGATGCAGAACTAATACCTTCTGATATACTAAATAAATTATAGAATGTAGCTGTATTATCAATCACAGAATTGTAGGAGTTGGAAGGGACCTCCAGAGATCATCGGGTCCAACCCCCCTGCCAAGGCAGGTTCCCTAGGACAGGTCGCACAGGTCGGTGTCCAGATGGGTCTTGAATATCTCCAGAGAAGAAGACTCCACCACCTCCCTGGGCAGCCTGTTCCAGTGCTTTGTCACCATTACTTCCACAGAAGAAAAGAGGGAACAAGGTTTGAGCAGCACTTGTCAGAAGGTCATGTTGGGCCTGGGTGTACCATGAACATAAGTGTTTGAAAAACCTTGCCTGGAAATATATTAAGACACTCTTCACCGTAAAGAAACTAATTCCTCACTAGAACAAAAAGCTTACTCTACAGTATTTCAGATGCATGTTTTCAAACCTGAGGCTGCCTATAGATGTGCAATGTTATTTTCTTGTGTGAAAATGAAAAAAAAAAACCAAACAAAAAACCTCTTCCAAAGTTGAAGAACTTCATGAAGTTCATGTTTGGTGCCAATAGCCATCCGGCACTCACACTGATGGAGTCAGAGTTAGCAACATCTCTGCTCCTTGCAGAGAACGGCCAACTAAAAAAGTAAAACTAAAAAAAAAGGTGCTAATGGCATTTCATTTGCAGTTCTAAAAACCCAACAGCTTTCTACTCTGCTCCATGGTTTGACCACAGTCACACCTCTGATGTGCTGAAACACCTCCCAACCACAGAGCAAAGCACTGTGCATCTCCTTCCTAGGAGCTGCAAGGAAAGACAGATGGTCTTTAACAACCAAACTGGTATGTTGTAGTGCAAGATTCCCATCAGTTACCACACTACGAAGGAGATGCTGACTTTAACTCTGAATTTGCTTCACCACCTGATCTCAGCTGGAAACTTTAACTAAGTTTGGAAACTTTAACTGAAGTTTTGCTTCGCTAAAGAACAGTTATTTCTCCTAAGTCATGCATTATTCTGACAGATATGATGAGCTGTCATATACTATACAAAACTCATTCATCTTCCTACTGTCTCATGATGTCTTAGGGCTTCCATTTGGAAATGTAAAGTTTCTGGGGAACAACAGCACAGCAGCCAGAGATGCGCCTCTGAAAATGCTCAGAACAGCCTTGTTGCAAAATGCATTGTCAGCGCAAAAAGTCCTCCCCAAACCATCTCTCATGCTAGGATTCAAGCTGAAAATGCCAAAAATTATTGAGAACCAGGTTTTCTTTTGGGTTGCTTTTGCCAAGTCACCCCAAGAACTTTAAGGCAAAATAATTTTGCCATTTCAGACTTATGTAATATCCTGACCCTTGCCTTGTTCTGTATCCTCTTGCCCATTTCAGTGCTGAAGCAGGGAGAACTGTATAAAAGAAGCAGAAAAATAAGCAAACTTAAAAAAAAAAGAAATTACAGTTAGAAAAAAATGTGCTTGTTCTTAGGGGTATTGATAATATTAACTTCTAGAAAAATCAATTTCTCCAACTTTCAGCAGCAACCCCAGACCAACACGAGGCTGGGGAAGCAGCAAAAGGAACAGAGCCATCCACAAACTGTAGAGGAACAGTCAGATATGGCACAGCACTGGAAAGAGAGAAGACAACAGAGAAATAGAGATTGCTTTTAAATGCAAGGAGGATCTGAAGGCGAGGGGGAATGTCTGCTGTTCCTTTCTCATGAAAAAGTGCAGCCACACTGTGCTGGCAGATGGAGCAAGTCAGGAAATTCATAGTTCTTTGTCTAGAATTAAGTTGGGTTATTCTTAAAAAAAAAAAAAAAAAAAAAAATAATCAATATAAACAGGGTTTCTTCTTTAATAGAAGCAAATCAATGGGAATAAGATCAACCCAGCAAGATTATTTATCAATCAGAGTAATTTTCTTTAAACCCTGTCTCTCTTTCTGTTCCATGCTTACATGAGAAAGTGGATTTTAAAGGCAGGCTACACTTCCATTACTGTGTGTAATGAAACCCCAACCTCCCTAATCCTCCGACCTTTCAGTTACCCTTACCATATCCCCCAGAAATGCCAGAGTGGTGCAAGAGCTGCTACTCTGTGCCAGTTTGCTGGCTGGCTGTGCTGTACTAGGGAAGATACATGCATCACTCTTTACACAAGCTGTGTGATTTGGATAGTTTGAAAGATAAGCAGAAATTAAATTTTCATTTTCCAGAATACAAATTGGTGCAAAGGTTTTAAACAATCAGTATTTATAAAGTGGACAAAATTCAAGCAAACAAACAGCTGCCACATCCCAGTTAACTCCCTTTGGGAAGCCCACGGGAACATCACTGTCTCTGAAACACGCTGCGTGCTGCTAATAAGATAAAATAAAAACCAACCCGCAGCAAGTAGCGTCTTTCTGTGACCACCACCAGAGTTAATCCATTGCACCCTGCAGACAGCACAGCTTATTCCTCAGGAAGCTACCTCAGGAGCTGCATGGATGTTTCTTCAGCCATCTTTCACCACCCCTTCCCTGCAACAGCCCTTGCCTTACCCCCAGTGAGTGTAAGTTTACCAAACTGGAACACAACTGAACAAATATACATGGCTACAGCGATGGCTACGCCTCACCCAAACAGAAACAGAACAGAGGGGCCGCAGCACAAGCTGCTAGATGGAGATCAAGTTATGGCCGGGTACAACTCTCCCTCTCAAAGAGTTTTAACAAACCCTTCCATGCAAGCAGCCTTCCTGCACCATGCCAAACTGAGGAGAAGTTTAATTAATTTCAAGTTTGCCTGGTACTAATTCAGTATTTTTTGTTACCTGAATGCCAAGTTTCGTGTCAGTATTTCATCATCAAAGCACGTGTATTTATTTATCCATTCCATCATGATTATACCTGAACCACTGTGATCCACACCCAAGAAAAATCGCTAGACAGCAGTCTGATCAAACTAAAGGTGAAAGCTAAGGCTTGTTTTCAGTTGTCTGAAGTGTGGTTGGGATTTAGGCAGCACTTCTAATATAAATCCCCTAATGGAATTTCATGAGAATTAAGGCATTGCAAAAGCAAATGTGACATATAAATTAACAGTGCATTTATTTCATTAATTGCCTCAGTTCTCTAACTCACTCAATACAAAAAAGTATAGCATACAACATACCCTGTAAAACAAAATTTTCATTATTCATATAGGTTTTCACTTTCTATTTTATTCAAGGAATTTGTTTTCAAAATAACCAGAAAATCAAAGAAACAAAATAATGAAATCCTTCTGGAGAATGAACTGAAGATGCCTGTTGAACATGGGATATCTGCACTGCTGGAAAAAAATAAATCTGCCAAGTTTTTGAAGTGAACACACAGCTTAAAAACATACGTAAGTGAAAGTAAAATAGATTAACTCCCTATAGAACAAAACCAAACCTGAAGAAATTCCTGGAGAGGGAAAAACCCCCCCAGAAAAACCAAAACCCACCGCCAACCAACCCAAAAAAACCCCAAGCCCCAACAAAAAAAAACCCTAAAAAGATGTCTTTTAAAACATTTATTTTCTTCTAATAATCACACTATCAACAATACAGGTTTTTTGTTTCCTTTTTAATCAAAAAAGTTAGGAGAGAAATGGATGCTAGTTGTCCAATGAGGAATGCATAAAATGTTTTGGAAAGGGACTCAAGGACATGAGTCTAGAGAACCATGAAATGAGCTATAGACAAAACATGACTAAATGTTCTTCAGATTACAGGACTTGCAAGACCCAAACTGAAGTTGTGGCATCTGTTTATCTTTCAGAAAAATATGCCATCTCTTCAAGTTAATATGTCTATCTATTAAAAAAAAAAGTCCCCCTACTAGTAGAAATTTCTAAATCTCAAAGCTTGGTGGACACCAATTAAAGCAAGACTGAAAGACACTGAAGAGAGCCAAAAGCAAGAGACATACATATACATATATATACATGGAAACATACATATATATATATATGTATATGAAACCACACAAAAAATCTAGAAGGGATTTGCAGGATAAGCAACTTCTCAAAGTACTTCCAGACTAACTCCATAGCAAGCTCTTTCCACCTCTAAATCCTATGGTTCATCAGCCACAGTGTCCCAAGCCTGTCATGTACCAATGCTTGCTTTTCTATAAATACACAAAACCATCACTTCTAGTTTGAGTTTTACACGCTGGGATGAAAGCTGGGATCTTCAAAGCTGTTATACCTAAGCACATTCCTCAAGTTAGGCGAAATACATCTCTGACTCTCACCACTAACATCACAAGCACCACCTTCTGAAAACCTCCCATTGCCACCCTCACAATCACAGTCTTCCAAAACTGAAGTGTTTATGTAAAACCTTTTCTGTGGGTTAACACAAAACATTAGTGCTCTCAAGGACTATTTTCAAGTGGTATTTTAACAATGACAGATTCATCAAGTGGTTTGGGTGGGAAAGGACCTTAAATAGTTCCAACCCCTCTGCCACAGGCAAGCACACCAGACACCTTCCAGTAGACCAGGTTACCCAAAGCCTCATCCAACCTGGCCATGAACACTGCCAGGGAGGGGGACATTCAAAGTTTCTCTGGGCAACCTGGTTCAGTGCCTCACCACCTCAAAGTGAGGAGCAATACCACTGGATGATCCTAATTTAAAACGATCATTCACCTTTCATCCCCTTTGCTTTATTTTTGAAGACTTTTAGGAACTAGAAACAACAATATCCTATAAGATATAAACTGCAAACCTAATGAATACTCTGAATTTTTGCATCTGAAAAAGAAAACAAAAAACACATGTACAGACAAGAGTTCTTGCTGTTATGATTCAAGACTACACTTAAAGTCACCACAAAAATGAAATCTAGCCTATGATTTTCTGGTTTGGATCAACTGGATACTTCAGAGGCCATTTAGGCAATCAAACCACTGATAGAATAACTGTGCTGTCGTCCCCAGAATGATTTTGGTTTCATTTGAATTCTTCTTTGGATCCCTCATGGGAAAAGAATGTGGAGCACTTGTTATTTGCAAGCCTAATACCCTGAGCTTTTCTGGGACAAAGGCAACTAATACTTTCTACATTCATTTGATGTGGAAATGCACGTTTCTCAGCTTGTGTAATAATATATGGCAAGTTAATCCGATCTTATGACCTCTGGCCAAGTTAACTACACTTCTTCTCTAAGAAGTTATACAGTTGACCAGCAGGTATTTTGTTGTCTCATCCTATTAAAAGATATTGATACAAGTATCTAGAGATGCTTTGCATTCTACTCTTATCAGGTAACTTTCCCAATGTTGAGATTGCAGGTTTACCATAAAGTGCTACCTTCAACTTGTTCCAGGAATTATGTATACACTCCTGTTCACCTTAGGCTCTTTTTAAAATGACACCAACATTCTTGTGACAGGACCAAGTGTCTGTAGTGACATGAATGGCCAACAGGCTTTCATGAGAAAAAACTATAAAGAAAAAAGCTATTTGAATCCGTTTACCCACAGAAAGGGTTTCTCAGGCTAAACAGTTATAAAACTTATTCTACAGTGTCTGACCAGCAAATTTGCCAGACAGCATACAGGAAATCTCTCAAATTTCCTGTGAAAAGGATTACATGTATCTGTCTCCTTCCCCCCGCCCCTGACAACGTGATTTACGGCCAAAACATTGGCAAATCCCTCAACTGAAGCCTGAAGAAAGCTCTTTGCATCAGAGTTATTTTAATGCAACCTAAGCTTTTCTGTGGGTGGGGAGAAGCAGATTCTAAAAATACTCCTGTTGCACAGAACATTTCCAAGTCTGCCCCTTCCCTAATAAAGGGACATCTACTTTGTATTTGCAAGCCATTTCAGTAGGATGGTGGCCTCTAAGTAAAGGCAAATAACACTATATAGGTTTGTGCACAGGAGCCAGCCGGGCTTGATACACCTGGGGGTAACGATGCTTCATGCAGTGACAAGCTGATGAAAGTCACAGATCAAACTCACAGAACACGTAACCTTTGCAGTCTCAGGCAACATATAAGTGATACTGCTTTAACAAAACCAGAAACAGAGCTAACAATCTTGAAAACTTAAGTTTTTGCAGCAAGAGCACGTAAGAAGAATAAGAATGAGCAGAACTGGGCATCTCATCCCAGATACCAGTTTTGATGTCATTACTTACCAAGCCAGCTATTGGAGTTGACAGACGATTGATCTTCTTAACGATGCCAGGTTTGATCTTGTTAATCAAACTAAAAAGAAGCCATATGATTTTCTGTTATATAAGCAGCTGTATTTAAGAATAAGCATCACTATTTATTAAGAAGTACTAGGTTTACAGTCCCACCTTACATGCCTTCAGCCAAGTCAATTTGATCCTATTAATGTCCCCTAATTTTTTATTGTTTTGTAAATCAGCTTTCCAAAAAAATGATAAGCAACAATGGATTGTAGAAGCAAAAGATGGGATGGGTCACACATACACACACACACAAAAAAAAGAAAGATAAAAAGAGATTGTGGAGAGTGGCAAAGACAGAAAGAAGAAATAAAAATGCCTGGGTATGCGTAGGCAGAAATGTTTCTATTACATGGGTGGCAAGGCTGAATCAGACTCAATTTTTCCATTTAAAGATTTTCTTGAGATAAGAGTTCTGATGCAGATGATGTAAAAAACCAGTACATCAAAATAGTATTTTTCAGCATTCAGTGTGAAAGCTCCGATATTCCTGTAAATTTAGGCAACCAGCTCAGTTTTCATAAACCACAAATCCAGCGAGATCCATGCAACAATCGTTTTTGGTACATATAATGTACATATGCAAGTCATTTTCAGTCTCAGCCAGACAGAAGAGACTGTGCCTCATGTCACTTACTTTCTATAAAATTCGTAATTAAACTGATAAGACAGGACAGTGACACACAACTGCTGAATACAAAAGCCCAAATGCACACCTTGCCCTGCAGTGAGGACGAGGCATGGGATTCCTTGCACCTTTATACCCAGGATTTCAGTCAGACATAGGGAAATACTGTGGTTCACCAAATTACACGCTAGACAACAAGATCAACGGAAAACAGGGACCTCAGGGCACCCTGCAGACTTCATCTGCCTGTGTAGATTTTGGTGCCTCTTCTTGTTGCTGCTTGCCTGGCCAGACCCTTTCCTGCACAAGCATCAGCAAGGTTTTGTGATCTACCCACACCAGTGCAGAGCCAGGACCTGGAGTTTAAAGCTCTGTGTGGGAAGGGGCGTTTTTGGCTCAAGCAGAAAATATATTTGGAAAATAAACAATAAGAACAGAGTTTACCTAAACACACTGAGTGGAGGATAGATTTCTAAGTGCCTGCAGAAGAAATAACGGCTGTGGGTTGTGAGATTTTTCAGCTACATTAAGTCATTTAGCAAACAAAACAAAACACATTTGATGACATTTCCACCACGAAGAAGTGACTTGTTGAGGTGAAATTAAAAAGAGTTGGGGATTTCCCCCCTAAATCTTCCAAATGCATAATTTTTATTTGCCTTACTCTACTTAAGAGCATGAGGTAGCATGCGATTAGGAAAACCTCAGCAACTTTCTTCCTCTAATACATACACAGGAAATCTGATAAAACATAAGAGGCTTTATTTTGTCAACTACTCATCACCTTGTCAACACGCACACTTGGCCATTAAGTGGGCCAAACAAACGAACTGGACTTCTGTAGCAACACAGGGTGCAAATATAGGTCTTATCTGCTATAGTTTAAGTCAAATATACCATCTCCAGAGAGAATGTATCTGTAGACATTAAACCAGTCATTTCACAGGTGAACCAAGGAAAGGGGCAATATCATGTATAGTTTGTCTCTGCCAATTAAGATCTTGCTCTCTATTGACTTTGGTGAAAATTGGACATTTGGAAAACTTTCTGTGTCTTGCTCTTTTCTATTTCCACAGAATTTCTATTAAAATCACTTCTCCTTGAACTTCTACACAAGTAGAAGCTATGTGATGTAGTGCAACTTAATGAGGCATTTTTGCTTTAAAGGAAGTTTGTGTGCCTCCTCAGGCAAGTGGCTCAGCTGAAGAAATTACAGGATGTTTTTCTTGCATACGGCTATTAATTACAGATAAATTTAACTGATTTGCATTTGGCAGATGGAGGCTTATATTCTTTTGCCAAATAAGTGTCAACAATGGAGATATCAGAGGATCAGAATGCATCCGTTCCCTGTCAATTCTTACAAGGCACTAAGAGTCACAGCTGACTACAACACACATCCCACTACATATGTACCTGAAAAAAATACTTTCTTATTAAAAGTCTAAACTATTTTTATTACTACATTCAATCCAGTTAACATTTCATTTTGTGAGTTATGAAAATACAGTGTCCATCTCTACAACACCCTTCAGGCTTCAAAATAAATCAAGTCCTGCATATCAGGGAGAGAACTGCAAAGCAACTAGCATGACAGTCTGATAGGCTAAGGGCCCAAAGGGGGGAAAAAATTAAAGGCAAGGAAAGAAAACACAGTAATATTTACAGAAGGAAAAACACAAGAATGCTGCATTATTGAATTTATTTTGGTTATTTTTGGTATACAGTTTAAAAAAAAAAAATTGAGAGAACTTAGGCCACTCACTACAAGGAGGACATCAAGGTCCTTCAGCGAGTCCAGAGAAGGGCAAGCAGGCTGGTGAAGGGGCTGGAGGGCAAATCCTATGAGGAGCGGCTGAGGGAGCTGGGGCTGTTTAGCCTGGAGAAGAGGAGGCTGAGGGGAGACCTTATCATCACCTACAACTACCTGAAAGGAGGTTGTAGAGATGTGGGTGATTGTCTCTTCAGCCAGGTGACAGAAGACAGGACAAGGGGAAATGGCACAAAGCTGGGCCAGAGCAGGGTCAGATCAGATGTTAGGAAAAAATGTTTCACTGAAAGAGTTGTCAGGGCCTGGACAGGCTGCCCAGGGAGGGGGTTGAGTCGCCATCACAGGATGTGTTCAAAAAAAGGGTAGATGAGGTCCTTAGGGATATGATTTAGTAGAGGACAGGTACAGTTAGACTCTATCTTAATGGTCTTTTCCAACCTAGTGCTTCTGTGAACTGTACCTTTATAAAAATTTCCTGAAAATCAGCTTAGCTGAACTGACTTAAGAGTGGCTCTGAGATTTGCTATATTTTTTTAAATGTCCCAGGTAGTCCTCTAATAAGATTTCTCTCTTACTGGCGTTCTAATGACATTTACACCTGCTGTTCCTTAAAATACTGTGGGATTAGCACCGCTTCCAGTCCTGGAAACCTGTTCCAGTAAGTACAAAACCAATTAGAGATAATGTGGAAGAGACCTGACAAGTGGACATTCTACACCTCTGACTCAGTCTAGCAACGAAACCAGACAAGTCCCATTATTGCCAAGCCTATAATATACAAGCACAAGGAAGCTTTCTGGAGAAAGGACTCCAGAAAAAGCTGAGGTCAGAGTTTATTGTTGAAAGCAATAACTGAGTCAGTCCAGAAAGTATTGAAACCTGGACTGCACGTGCACAAGCATGGCAACATATTTCTACATTACAGTGAGACCAAATCCATTTACTTCCATCATTTTAAAGTGCTTGCTTTAAAAAAAAGGTATATTTTTATTAATTATGCCAAATACCATCCAATAGATTCTACATTTAGATGCTTCAATGTAACCATAATTCCACAGAAGACCAAATAGCCCCTCTTGTGTATTATTACTTTTATATATGTATTACTTCTACATCTATTACACATGCATATATTACTAATACTGTATAATTCCTCAGTATAGAGCATAAAGTCAATGGCCTGCCTATTATCTTAAATTTCATAAAGTTTAGTTTAGAAATTAATAACTTCTAAAAAGAAAGATTTCTCTGTGTGGAATAGGTAACTTTCAGGACATGGAGAACAAGCACCACATGGACTTTGCAATAAATTTCTTACGGGTGGGTAGGGACGTGGGACATAAACCCCAACAAGGGGGTATGACTTGGTCCCAGCCATGGCCATACCACCTTGCAGATTAAAGAGAAAGCCCATAAGCATTATAACCAATAAAACTTCACACGTGAGAGAGAGCACAGGACAACACGGCTCTTGAGAGATGATATTTGAAAGCTGTTCTACCTTCCTGCAACAAACACCACATATTAAAAGAAAAATTACTGTCTACAAACTATTTTTGGTACTTCAAAAGAAGACAAAGATAAACAAGAAGCCAACTGGTGTCAACCCAAAGGATTTTCATATCGGTAAGTCAATACTCACTCGCATAACAGGACTCCATTTTCTAGGGCCGCTCGAAAGTCTTTAGTTCCAAAGCTTTTCCCAGTAACTATCTATAAAAATAAGAACTGAGAGTTAACTGGACACGCACACAAAATCAGGACTAGTAAGAGTATTCAAGAAGTACTAAAAAAACCCAAATGCACTTTTTGATTCAACACTTAGTTCGTACTATTATTTTTTTAATTTCAGAAGAAATAAGCTTTCAAAAGAAAGCCCAGTTCTTTATGCCTCGAAAGAAGCTGGATCCAACATCTTCAAAGAGTTTCCTCCAGTGTAAACCAATCTTCAGCTGAATTCTGTGGGAATACTTTCTAAATTTTCTAAAGCAATACCAGCCACACAGAAAAACATAACCTAAATTTCAAACAGAAGTGTAAAAGAGAAAAGAAGTCTTTCATCTCCTACTCCATATCATGAGCATACACACTGTAATATCTGGCACAAAGTATTTTAATAAGAGTGTTCTTTTCCCTACCACTTGCACCTAAGGCAGTGTGACTAAAGCACCACTCCAGCAAGTCTGTTACCACGTGCACATCAATTCCCATTACTTAGCAAGCTGTAGGACTATAATGGGACTACTTCTTATACTGGAAGTGAAAGACAGCAAACAAGAACAATGTCTTATAAAAAACTTAATGTAACTGATGTCAAAAGCATTATCTATAGGTTTCCAAAGTTGTTTAAAAATGCTCCTGGCATTAGCTCCCTCCATGTCAGCGAGGCCATTGACTCAGCAGGACCCTGCTCAAATCTAAACTCACTTGGATTCTTCCTACTTAGATCTCCCTCTCTGCTCATGTTCCTTGAAGAGTCCAAATTTGATAGATTTCTTTTAAACACTGATATAAGTAACCCAAACACAAGTTACAAAAGGAATCAATATGCCTAAAACAGTCCAAAAGAGGGTGTTATCCCAATTGGGTAAAGAATCATAGAATGTGTTAGGTTGGAAGGGACCTTTAAATGTCATCTAGTCCAACCCCCCTACAGGAAGAAGAGACATCTTCACTAAATCAGGTCTCTCAGAGCCCCATCAAGCCTGACCTTGAATACCTCCACTACCTCTCTGAGTGACCTGTTCCAGTGATCTGCCATCCTTGTAGTGAAGAACTTTTTTCCTAATATCCAACCTAAATCTTTCCTTTCCTAGTTTAAAGCCATCATCCCTCATCCTATTGCTACGTGGCCTTGTGAACAGTTCTTCACCAGCTTTCTGACAGTCACCTTTCAGGTACTGGAAGACAGCTATAAGGTCCCTCTGGACCCTTCTCTTCTCCAGGCTGAACAAGCCCAACTCTCTCAGCCTGTCTTCACAGGAGAGGTGCTCCAGCCCTCTGATCATTTTTGTGTCCCTCCTCTGGACCTACTCCAACAGGTGCATGTCCTTCTTGGGCTGAGGGCTCCAAAGCTGGACACAGTATTCCAGGTGAGGTCTCACCAGAGCAGAGGAGCAGAATCACTATAGAAACCAAGCACTAGGAAGGGTATTTGACCTTAGAGGTCACCAGGTTTGGTCACCAACTAATTACAGACCTCCCTTTGGGGCTCCTGACCATCCCCAATACTACACGGGACTTCAGGCACACAATTAAACGTGCTGAGGAACCTGTGTGCATTCAGACCAAAGTTACTAGTTACCACAGTATTTAAGGAAATTAGTAGCAAAAAATGAGATGCACTTGGTAAAAAAATCAAAGGAAAGAATGTAGCTCTAAGATCCTGCTGCATTATCACCATATTAATTTATTCCTAAACTGCAAGAGGAACATACACTAACACCAGAAACACTAGGATTCAAACAAGTAGTTTTTATGTAAGTTACTTTAATTGGGAAGCTGTGACTTCAATCTCTCTACTGAGAACAAATTCAGATGTTACAAAAATCTTCTTTAGGGTTTAAGGTTTTTCCTGGGAATTAACAAATAAGGAGAAAGAAAGAATTATGACAAACCAACTCAATATAAGAAAAGTGTTAATATTCAGGGAGGGGGAAAAAATTCAGTCCCAAAGAACTTTTAAAACAAAGGTTGACAGTGAATCCCCTGGGACAATTTCATTTTATATAGCATTAATTTAACAGTCTGTTCTTATGGAAAAGTAGATATTGCATCTTAGCAATTCCATTTTCAAGAACAATTTCAAAAGACAGAATCTGAAAGTGCTTTCTGGCACTTCCATATTCCAAAATACAGCTTTCTGTGTCCAAATTAGTACAGCACACTGTTGTATTTAGTGATATTAATGTTCAGCACTGAAAGCTTAAATTTGTGTTCCCTGGATAATAGGAACATGGGTTATAAATTAAGCCCTCCATTCTGTAAACTACTCATTTGAAGTTTGCACATCATACAGTAGAACTGTACTGTAACAGGGGCTGTAGGATTGGGGGTTCTGGCTCTATCACTACAGTTAAAACTCCAATCAGTTCTTAGAGTCCAAAAATTATTCTCATTCTGGAGTTGTCACTGACATCTACATGACTGCACAGTCCAAGTGTTCGGTTTAACATAGACAGTTTACTGTGAAGTCATGCATGCAATAGATGGGGAGACGTTTCCTTCACCTAGAGTTGGGCCCACTGTAAATCAGCAACATCTTATACATCCATAAAAAACCTTCACACTGAAATTCCTTAAAAAAAAAAAAATTCCTGGAGCGGCAACGCAGATAAGGAGACCATTACTCAAAACATATTCTCAAGAAGTCAAGGAGCACATGCCACTGAAGATACGTTGCCCTTCAGCGTAGCCCCTCCAGAACACAGGACTGCCACACCACAGCGCATACATCATGTTTCCATAGTGCAACTTGTGGTTTTATCAATAACAAAACCCAACATCTCATTCTCCAAAATGGCGTGTGGAACTTTGCCACTCAGTCTTCAGGCACATGACATCAGATAACTAGAAGCCATCCTTGAACAACAAGTGAGTCCAACTTGAGTACAAGGTTGTAAATGCTACTATTAGACTTGCAGCCCTCTTAAAATTACATTAGAAGACATTGCACTGGAAGCATTTTTACTAATTTATCTGTGCAGCCACTGTGGCAATCAACGCTGATTTGATATACAGGATGGAGCTGTCAGACCAATCTTGTGACCCACAGATTTTGACAACTACATGGCTTGTTGACATTAAAATAAAAGCATCAGTACTGCCAAGTTAGGTTTCATTAATACTGGCTTTCAAAGGATACTAATAATTAAGTAATTAAGACTTATTCTCAAGGAACAATTAAACACTGGTAGCTTGAAACAGAAATGCTTTCCAAGTTGCACAATACCTTGACCTTGTTGATGTCACAAAAAAATAAGTACTCCATTTTAAACCCAGCTGTCAGAAAGAGCATGGACTTTCGTTTGGCCTATACTCAGTGCAGGGCACCAAGCACAGCTGTAACTACTACGGCCTACATAGGAACCAGGTGTCATTAAAAGAAGTTGAAAGGCACAGAGAGTTCCCTGACTTTTAAGAACCTGAGTAAGACAAAATGAATCCCACCCTGAGATATTACATCTTCAATGTCTACGATTTGTGAGTCAGTGTTTATTCATTAAAACTGGTTGTACTGGGTGTGGTACTCTTATGTAATAGGCATAATTGATTTTGGACAATTTTTCAACCACTTAGGCCATGAGAGCCACAAAATAATAAAGGGAATATCTTGCAAAAGCAATTTTTGTCTGTGTTTGAACAACATCTCTTCTCAAATTATCTCTTTTCTCTCCTTCATTCAGCCAAATGCATTCCGCTTCTTTCTCTGCTTTTTTGATAGAAAGAGAGCAATGACATAATTAAAGGCTATATCATAAAATCACATTTAATTGCTGCTATAAAACAGTCTGGTTTTTTTTAAGACAGCCTCCCCTAATGCTTTGGTAACTTACAATTGCCAGGTCTAAGCAATTTACTTCAAACAGTATGCAAATCAAATCTTTACTTAAATTTAGACATTTTAAAAAGGCTTACACACACACAGAGGGCTAGTTTAATTTCAGATTTGCTGTGATTTCTGGAGGAGGCAGCAAACCAAGAAGAAATAACCAAAGATTCTGAAGATGGCGTGACATCAAGATCACGATGGAGCGAACAGAAAGCACACAGCACAGAAGAATATGCTAATTACATGCCTCAGTACCAAAATTAACATTGAGTACATTTCTTTGGCTTGCCTTGCTAGAGGCCAAATATAGCTGACCATAATAGGCCTCATCTGCCTTAAAAGCTATCCAAGACGAGAAGACTTTTTTAACATTAATTAAAGAAAAACCAAAAACCAACTAAGGGACTTCATGTCAAGTTGCTCCCATGGTTTCCAGTAGCCTGAATGGCTTTAGTAGGAGGGCAGCTCTAACACTGGGTGGAGGAAATTTTCAAGTGGGTAGGCCTCCCATACACACCATCCCATGCAACTCAAAGTGCAAGGGACCAGCAGGTTTCTCAGTTCAGCTGGAGACACCAAAGCTAGGCTCTCCCCATCCAATGAAAGACTTGCACCACGTATACAGTCATGCTGGATAGCCAATTCTCTATCACAAAAGCGTTAGCTGCTTGGAAACTAGGAGGAGGCACTGCATCATGCCCAGCCTGTGACCTAAAGGATGAACTGGCTGCAGAGGAGCAAGGTACTCGCCCATAGAGACAGCTCCACAGTTCACACAGTTCCACAGTTCACACAGTTCCAACCCTGTAAACTCCATCTCAGAGCTCCTCTACCACCACTCTGCTTAGACTAACGCCATTTCATAGAGTCATAGAATGGTCTGGGTTGGAAGGGACCCCAAGGATCATACAGTTCCAACCCCCTGCGCCACAGGCAGGGCCACCAACCTCCAGGCCTGGATCTACACAAGGTTGCCCAGGGCCCCACCCAACCTGGCCTTGAACACCTCCAGGGATGGGGCATCTACCACCTCTCTGGGCAGCCTGTTCCAGCACCTCACCACTCTCTGTGTAAAGAACTTCCCCCTAATATCTAATCTAAACCTTCCCTCCTTTAGTTTTAATCCATTCCCCCTTGTCCTGTCATTGTCTACCCTTTTAAAAAGTTGAATCCCCTCCAGTTCATACATTCCCTTCAGGTACTGGAAAGCTGCAGTGAGGTATTTCAAGCCATGCAAGGACCCCACACACTGATTTGAAAGAAACGCTAACTACAACAGCATGAAGCACGCAGCTCCTTGATATAGGGTCGCAAGTTAGGGATGGAAAACACAGCTAAGATACTAAACCACACATGACAGCAACAGCTTTAACAGAGGTTCATTCAAGGATCTCATGGAGCAAGCAATCAATCAGATGGCTACCTCAAGTATACCATACTAATTATGAACTTCCACGTCCCCAGCTCAGCCTGCAACAAGAAACCCAAGCTTACCATGCTGCAGAGGCTCATGTGCCTTAAACTCGGACAACCATACAATTCTGACACCATGGTACCAACCCCAATACAGAATTTTGGATACATTTGCCTATCACAGGGCCTGCCTTGACAAACCACCTCACAAACACATTAATGTCTGAATTGCTACCTTGCTAAATAGCTTTTTCCCCCCCAACCCCAGTTACCAAAAACCCAGATTAGATGCCACTGCAAATGGCTCCATCCTTACATAACTGCAGTGTTACATGCTTCCACTTTCAGCACTCATTTGGCACTAACCGCCCTCATCCAACATGTCACTCCAGAATGGTACAGATACTCTTTTAAGATTTCAGCTACACCCACAGCAAAAAGCAAGCATTCAGGACACTCCCAATGCTCTGGCCTCTCTATGGTTTGGCAGGGTCTAGAAGTAGGTTCAGGATAGATTTTATATAGTATTTTGAGTCCACTTGCATTTTATATAGAGTTGCCAGGCAGAGGTACAGCATGTAACTGACAGATTTTATCTTTCTGTGTCTGTCAGGAAGGAAGAGTAATAAAATAAATAAAGGCAGTAGGTACTTTTTCCTCTGTTGCATTCCTGTAGGAACTGGTGGTTCTTCTGGGCTGTGATCATGAGTAGCTGCTTTGTGGAACACTTCAGGTGCACCACCCAAAGTCCTGCCTCCTCCCTTAACAGCTATTTGTAGTCCTGTGTAAATGTCACACAGAGTATGAACTTGTCCTTGAATGGCATGCTTGGTAGCTGTCAACAAAAATGCTCCCATTATGCTTTGAGGTAAGGACCTTGTGGTGTTTGGCCTCTGCAGACTTCCATCTTCTTGTCTCCTCCTCACTGTTTTTCCCTCTCAGGTTTCTTTCCTTTAAATAAATTCAAACTAAAAACTAAACCACAAAACAATGAAACCCCCTCCCCCAAATCACTCCAGTAGTCAACTGGCTTACTCAACTCCCTCCCCAAAGGGCAGGTGGTAGGAGTCATATTTGGAGGTTTACTGCACACAATCTTGAACGTACAAGGGGCAAAACTGGTGTTGCAGCAGTCTGATCATGGTGATTACTAGATTTCAAATTGCACCGGGGAGATTCAGGTTAGATATCAGGAATAATTTCTTTACTGAAAGGGTAGTCAAGTACTGGGACAGGTTGCCCAGGGAAGTGGTAGAGTCACCATCCCTGGGGGTATTTAAAAGGTGTGTAGATGTTGTGCTTGAGGACAAAGTGGACTAGGTAGGGTTAGGCTGTGGTTGGACTCGATGATCTTAAAGGTCTCTTCCAACCTAAGTGATTCTATGATTCTGTAAGTAGTAGAAAGAAAAATAAAAGAGTGCAGATCAATTTTGAGGGATCCCTCCCAGAATTTTATGCCCTGATGTACAAGGGAAGAAAGAGTGGATATTCAAATCTTCCACTCACATGAGAACACTGCTGGCATTTCACCTCTGGTAGCAGGAGGGACACCAAATACAAAGCAGCCAAGGTCACAGAGGGAACCATGTTGTTATCTTTGCTATTTAATTCATGGTCTGACAAACTCTTAAGAGATCAGCAAGGACTCAAGAAGCTGGTACCCACGGAGGCTGTCCCAGTCAGCTGTCCAGCAACTATTTTAAGACACTGTGGAGCCTATCAATTTGACAGGAGTCAAGAGCAAGGCCTGAACTTCTACAGAGGGAAGCTCTTCAAGTTATCGCAATTCATTGCTAAAATCCACCACAGGCAGGAGTCCACAGAGGACAAGAGTTGCAGTGGCTGGAAGAAAAGTATCTACCAAGAAAACTGCTGTATAATCTGACTGCACATTGAAAGTGGAAAGGCTGAAGGAAATGAAATTTTCTTTTTGCCACAGATCACTTACGCTGGTCCATGTGAATGTCCCTCTTTGTGCCTGTAAGAATTTTATTCTTCAGCTGGAGTAATTCCTGCTGTATGTTCTCCTGTTTAGCCCCATACCCCAAATCCCTGGGCATCGTTTTGTTTCCAAGAATGTGGAAATATTTCCAGTCTTCAGCCAAATGTGCCTTTGATAACAAACCAGAACAGACATTTACAAGAGGAAATGACTGATTATTGAAAAAGTCTTACAGTTATTTTCTATCATCAACATAATGATGGGGTCTTATTGTGGTAAGCCTTGTTGTGGACAGACATGCCAAGACTCCTGAAATAACATACAACTACATTTTTACAAAAGATGAAGAAAAACAGTGAATAAAGGGCAAGGCACACCATTACCAGTGTGGAAGGTGCAAGAAGCACGGATCCCTGCTCATCAGCTGCCTACACTGTTTTTTCAACTCTTCCATCAAATTGTGTATAAAACTATAATCCAAAAGGATGGAAGTGAAGGTTTTCTTCTAATATTTAAGGGAATCCCTGACTTAAGGTAATACTGCAGAAAGGACAAGGATAAACATTTGGGATCAATCAATTCAGTTAAGCTTTTTTCCTCCCACAAAGAAGATCATCCTGTAAAACTGCAAGATAAATAAACTTACTGTTATGTATACTGATGACTGTACTGACAGATGTCAAACTCATAAACCAACACACATTAGTTATGTGATAAAAATGGTCTCACTGTATATGCAGAGATAAGCAGCAGCAACTAGACAGAGGCAGATGGTCCAGTAGGACATAGAACTTGCAAATACAAAGTGAAATTTAAATGACTAGGAATTTCTGAGGAAAAAACCCTAAATAACTGAAATTTTGTTATAATGATATAGGTAGATCTAGTTTTTTTAGAAATTATTAATTCTATAAACAGTTTAAGTGTGCGCAAGTTATAAAGCTGCTATCCTCATTGATGGTGATTCCAGCATAACCAAGCATTTACATTCTCATGTGTACCTGCAACTAATTTTGGTTAAATAAAAGTGTCCTGGCTTCAGCTGAGATAAGAGTCCATTTTCTTCATAGTAGCATTCATGACACTATGTTTTGGATTTGTGATGAAAGCAATATTGATAACACAGGGATGTTTTTGTTATTGCTGAGCAGTGCTTACACGGAGTCCAGGTCTTCTGTGCTTCTCACACGACCCCACCAGTGGGATAGGCTGGGGATGTACGAGAAGTTGGGAGAGGGCACAGCTGAGACCAAAAGAATATACTGTATGATATGATGTCATGCTCAGCTTGTAAGCAGATGGGGTAAGAAGAAGGAGACAGGGCAGTGGCATTTGGAGCGATTACATTTGTCTTCCCAAGTAACTGGTACACATGATGGAGCCCTGCTGTCCTGGGGATGGCTGAACACCTGCCTGCCCATGGGAAGCAGTGGATGAATTCCGTTGTCTTGCTTTGCTTGCATGCATGGCTTTTGCTTTCCCTATTAAACTGTCTGTATTTCAAACCACAAGTTACTTCACTTTAACTCTTCCAATTCTCTCCACCATCCCACCAGGGTGGGGGAGTGGGGCAATAAACAGCTATGTGGTGCTTGGTTGCCAGCTAGAGCTAAACCACAACAAAAAGTGAGTTATTTATGCAATTTCCCAAACAAGAGGAACATGATTATTTTAAGATTATAGTTCAGTGGTTGGTGGTAAGATAAGGGTGACAGTGGGATACTTAACAGTAATTAGTCTTAATTAAGCAGAGGAATGGACAAAATTATCATGATAAACATCCAAACACTCAATTCACCCTTGAAACAACCAGAAATCAACCACTGATTTCCTTAAAGATGGAAAGAAAAAAATTGTTTGATTGAAAGTTGCCTTTCCAAGTAATTCACAGTATAACAGAGGTGTATTAGGGCTGGATGTTTGCTTCTGCCGTAGGGAAAAAAAGTTTAAAAAAACCCGAACATCCCCATGGACTGAGAAGGAATGATTTCTAGAAAAAGTGATTGTCTGAGATCACAGAAGTGGTGAGCAGAGATTCCCATTTCAGTGCTTTGATAACTTTTAATGATCATGTTTCATCACGTACATGCTGTCATGCTAGACAAGTTTTCCACTTGCACGTTGTGAAAGCCAGTCACTACATACACCATTTTTTAATCTTTTTTTCTTGAGTGTTTTAGAACAACAAATTGGTATAGGTTGGATGGAACCTTAAAGATCACCTGATTCCAACCCCCCTGCCATGGGCAGAGACCCCCCACTGGTTGGTTGCTACCTGACCTCACATTGTTAATGCCTTGCCAAGCAGGGGAATAAGACAACCCACATATAGCTGTGTCTCAGCTCGACTCCTACATAATGTTCACCTGGGAACAAAAATCTTGCCCTGGACAGGAGAGAGGGGGAAAAAAAAAAAATCTGTATGTTCTCAACATCTCCCTTAGGATATTGAAGTAATAAAAAAAAATTAAAGAGTACCATAAACAACATAGCTTAGAAAAGAGGACTTGGAAGAACATTTTGACACATGACTGACAGAAGGATTTGTGGGGCTTCCTGAGCAGTCACAAAAGACAACCATGAAACAGCATCAAAGTCTCTCCTTTCCCACTCCTCTTCGTGCCCATGTGAAGGGCTTGCATTTAGAAATCATTCTGCAATCACACAGATGATTTTATCCTTTAATCCAGTACTAAAAATGAAAACAAAAAACCCCCTAAACACCCCCACATAACCCCCTCATGCATCTCACTGCCTCTCCCCAGCCCCAAAACAGCCACAGCAGTGGAGCTGGGGGTTCCAAGCACCGGAGGAACACACCACAGGGCTGAAGCCACAGTACACTGGAGATGAGAGAGGGATAGCATTTGGACTTTGTGCAGATTCTTGAGAGGTTTAACATACCCAAGGATCCAGTGATTCAGTGCCCCGACACTCGGGCGGTACATGACTGGTGGGATGGCTGGCTACACATCCTCACAAACAACTTCAAGTTCAAACAATAGCAATAATTTAAAAAAAAAATCCTACCCCAAAATCCTCGATGTAAAAATCTCTCTATACCTTTGCTTTTGTAAAAGAGGAAAATAAAGTTTCATTTCAAGTGTAGCACTTCGCTTTCAGGGGGACAAGGAAAGAAATTGGTTTTGCAAGCTTCAAGTAAAACAGAGGCCGCACTTGAAATATTAACAGATAAAACATCAATCATGCTAAAATCACATTTGTCTAGGGCGAGTGTAAAGAAAATATTAAAGCAAATATAAACGTGGACATTCTTGCTGCAGAGGGTTCTAAAGTCACATTTGTCTACACTTTAATCTATTATTTTATGTGTAATATTTTAAATAATGTTTCTGTTTCACTGTAATCCAATCTTTAAATATTTTTGTTCCTGTTCATTTCAAACAAGAAGATAAACAGAAGCCACAAAAAGCCTTCTGATGCTTGTACTTCCTAAGCTTATAGCTCAGTTTTACTACTATTGTAATTCCAGGCCTGAGAGAATACCCTACAAGTTTCAATTTCAAGCTTTCAGTTCGTTACCACTTATTTTTATAGGAAAGACCTTAAAGAAAACAGTACCTCTGCTTACACTGATTAAGAAAAGTATGCTGGAACTCCACCACTATTTGCACGTGGGTCCCTGTTGGGATTATTTACCTAAGAGGTTGAGCGATACAGAGATACCAAATGGAACAGCCAAAACCAGAGCACGATCCTGCCCCAGATTATAGTTATCTCTTACAAATCAACTCCTACAAACCTGAGTGTATTAAATACTTTGATTTTCCATATATATTTTAAACATGGGTGGATCTCTGGAGGGCAGCGTCAGCGCCATGAGCTAACCGAGGATCTGACCACAAAGTCCTGCAACTCCATTCAGCAGGACAAGGAGAAAGCATCAGATAAAAGATTACACACACAAGAGGGAAATGCTTTAGGTACAATTGCTTTCATGTGTTTAGTGAGGTCATTCATGCATGGAAATCTTTTCTTGTTATTGCTGGAGATTTATCAATCTTTTCAAATTTTCCAGCCTTTACTGGAAACACCACTCTGAGCAGCACACATACCAAGATGTAGTTCGAATCAGCTTTGGCCAAAACCCTTCAAACCCACCCCCCCACCTTTTCTGTCATGCACATCCTCACATGTGCACACACAGGGTTTGGGGAAACAACAGTGTTGTCTCTGTGTCTTCCCTCCCATCCCCACATCCCTGACTTTTCTATCTCCTCCTACACCCACAGACTTCCAACCCATTTTGCCAGGCTCATTAACAAGCCAAGGAATGGGCAGCAAGCAAAGAAATTGTGTGGAAATGAACATTTAGCAGGGTCGAAAGACACCATGAAGGCAATTAACATCACATATGCAGTCTGGGGGAAAAAAATGCACAGTCACAACATCACTTCCCAGTAAACTATGGCACTTGGCATTAATTGTGGCCCTTAAAACAACAGCCTTTAGAGAACAGTTACGAAGAGATAAAACCATCATGTGGAAGTCGCTGAAGTTAATGCTGCCTTCAGCTGTAGTAATATGATGCTCTTCTCTAGAGTGGGAATAATTTGGGGGAAGGATGAGTTAAGAGAACTTCCCTGCTATTGCCTGTTTAAATAAAAAGAAAAGCAAGCATGTGAAGCTCTAGAATGGTACTATGTTTAGTAGTTGGGGTTTTATTTAAATTAAATTTAAGCTTCAAAAAAAAAAAACTGAGTAAGCAATAGGAGAGGCTATATAGAACTGTGACATCAGGAAAGATGGTATTCAGGTGGTTTGGGGGAGGGAGGGGTTAGGAATTTTTAAAATTTTAAAGGAATATAAATGCACAAATAATTACATTGGGATACTTGAAATGCACTGTGCGTGCACCAAACTACTAAGCTGGGACTGAGACTTCCGAAGGCTCAGTGATATTCTTAATTGCAGGTAATGAGCTCCAGTATTACAGCACTGGATGGCAGAAGACATCACCACTGCTTCGCAGCACCATCTAATGAGAGACGCCAGGTACAACATATGACCAGAGGCTCTGTCCCTCTCTTTGGCAGGAGATGAAAGAAATTGCCTCTGGCAAAGAAATTAAATAATGGCAGTCAGAGGAGGAAGGACGGCTACAGAGGAAATTGAAGTCCAAGGGAGCTGCAGAAGGATGGCATGCATCTGAAGAGATGACATGAGCAAAACTAGAGGAGGCAGAGTTTCAGTCTGGTCAAAGGACATTTAGGCTCAGTAAGTTTTGCTGATCAACTCTTCCCTCTGATTATGTTGTTGAGGAGTTCTAAAATATGAACATTGCCCTTTTAAATAGAAAGGATTTGAATATAAAGGAATGTTTGAAGAACATGCAGCTAGTTACTGAAGCACCTTTCTGATACTTGGAGAACTGCAAAACAAATGTGGTTTAATGCCTGGTGACATAGCTTTCAGCTTTTCAGGGGATCCTCTTCCAGCTACACCTCCTTCAAGATGCTTCTGTCATCTCGCAGCACACATGGTACCGCTCTGAACAGCGGCCTACACTACTCACCTATCATTCCTAATTATATACTCTCTCCTCAGCCCAAGATGCAAGTTCTTTACTGTTTGAGATGTATTTGCTCTTATGAAAATAAGAAGATAGGCTGCCATCGACCTCAAAATCAGGACTTCACCCTACTTCACTCTTTCCATGTCATCTTTAGTCTTTATGTACAATGCTTCCCTGTCACCTGCTTTTGTTAACTGCATGTTTCAGTCTAGTCATCTGAGTATTTATTAAGCCAATACACAACTAGTAAACTGTCATTCTCCATGGAAGTCTTCTGCTTTATTTGCAAAACCACAGATAGAAGTGGTAGCAGCTGCCCAAGTCATAGGTGGCTCCGCACAGGGATAACTGCTGTGCTTCAATTAAGGAATTAAGGTGAAGAGCACAAAGGAGAGATTGTGGTCCAGAAAGGAAGCTGTGAGTGACAACTGCTGCTCTTCACAACTCTTCCAACACTTCCCCCTTCCTATTTTTGCTCTTTGACATCATCACTCACCACTCCACTCCTGATCCAGGCTGAGCATCCATACAGCCCCAGCATTACTCAACCACCTCCAGCGTGACAATTCCTCCAGCCATCTTATGGCTCCTCTGCAAACGTGCCTTTATTTCTTTAATTATTTAAGGAGCCAAACTGGTCTGACAGAGTGCTTGCCTCTTCACCCGGGTGTGTTAAGAGGAGCCCAAGATAAGATTGACTGTCATAGCAGCTACATGGAGTTACTATGTGCACTGCCCAGAGGTAGGATTTAATTACTAGTCCAAAGCAGCCAATCTCCCCCTTATTACAGAAGACAATTATAATTTTCTTATATTTATTATGACATCCTTGCAGAAATGTTCATGAATCTTTGTAAACAATTCCATACCCTGCAAGGCGGAGGCAGAAATTTACCCCATAGTTTCCATATTCAACCCCTAATGATGCAGCCAAAAAGCCCCAAATAAAGGACATAAGAAAAGCACAGAGATGCAAGCAGGCAAATTGTACCAGAAAATGTTCTATCCAGAACAACAAGAAGTCTTGCAAGACAACTCTGTTCCATTCTTTTAGTAGGACTGTGCTTGTACCTTGTAAGCACAGTAAAAAATGCACTTTTGGGGTTCTAAACAGATGCAGGTACCTTGGGTGTTTTTTTGTCTCTAGCTTAACTTTTTGTCTTTAAATACAATAGCACATTAAGTGGAGAAAGATTATCACTAACCCATGCAGGTTTTCATAGAGAATATGTATGTCCTGGAAGACTGACGGTTTTTTTTCTCCCACAGGCAAGATGCCTCAAGCATTTCGGGTTTGAACCACAATGGTTTCTATGACCAGATGCCTTCCAGGGCATGCAGACTTGAAGAATGTCTGAAGTTTTGCCTAGCAACTGAGACAAAGCATGGACTGCCCCCAATTTAAACATTTTCCTCCATACACATTACATGAAGTGATGCCAATCTCTGCTGCTCGATCTGGTACGTGATTGCCATTTCTACATGAAATTCTTATTGTTTTATTTACAGCCCATTAGAGCAGTTGAAGACAATTTCCCTACCATACCAAAAAAAAACCCTGGGAAATCCTCTATAGCATTAAGTTACCAGCTTATCAAAGCAGAAGGATTAGTTTGGGTTTGTTTTTTTTAAAATTCAAAATTGCAGAGAGAAAGGAACAGCACTTTGTCTCATCAATGTAATTTATGATGCAAGATTTTATTTCCATTTTGGACCATCAAGAAATGATGCATTTTATTGCACAAGTCCTCTTAAATATTTTCTGGTAGAACAAAAAGTTCTAACATCATTTTTAGCACTCAAATACCACTTGCACAATGTTTATGGACTAACAGAAGGAATTTTCTTCCCATTGAGATAAACTAGTTGTCCATCTCACCCAGCATCCTCGGTCTGACAGTGACCTGTACCAGGCATGTCAGCACCTTTGCAGGGTGGGGCGGGAGGATACCAGTACTTTCATATTTACAGCAGAGGAGCTGCAGCCTTCTCTGTAATTAAGTGGTAAAAGCACACAGATAGGGAGGGCAAGATGTTTTCACAAACATTTCTCTTGCATCAGAAATCATTACAGAAAGGAGAAGTATCACCCACCACTTCCTCCTGCTCCCCTATACCAACTGTTTGGGGTTTTTAAATATTTGCTTGCTTAAAGATTTATTCTTGGACAGAAGGCAAGCTTGTGTTAAGTCTGAAGTGTTAAATCTGCATGATGCCTTTTTAATTAAAGCATGTAAAGGCAAATATGCTATTAAAAAGACCTTGTGTATCTTATGCTGGACAATGTTCTCCAAGACCAGTGCCTCAGTTTCAAAGCCCGCATTGATACCCTGGGTGAATTCACACGGGATCTGGGTGTCACTGCAAAAATTGATCTCGCATACCTCCTGACACATTCTGACCTCTGCTGTTGTAAAGTGGAATTTATTTTTTACAATGTTTTTTTGCTTTAAAACACTGCCTTCTGCTAAAGGCTTTTCCATGCCTGCAATTATCCAGGGTAAAGATATGATGGAGGGTAGGGGGGAAATCACTTTTATTTTACACCATGAAGCACAAAATCAAGTCCCCAGCTTTTCTTTCCCCCTCATGTTCCTATCATCCCATCGTTCATTACAAACTTCCTATTTGACTCCTATATAAATACACATCCTGCCCCCCACCCTCCCATTCTTTTAGCATCTGGACTCTACATATGCTACCAAACTGTTGCAACATCATCTTTCTCTAAGAGTGCATTGGTTTAGGCTTTTTATGACAGATACCAGCAAAACCACCAAGACACAGACTCTCTCCAATATGAAACTATTCAAACAACTAGTTTTAAGAACACACCACACCACCACCCCTTCCCCCCCCCCAGTGTAAGTGGCTTTTTCACTACAAAAGTATGCTACAGTAGACTAGCAAGCTCTCTTAGTTATGTACACGTCTAGGACTTGATACTGAACTTTGGCAGTACTGGTTAGTAAAGAAATCATATGGTAAATATCCTGTACATTAACATCAGTGAAAGTATAAATCTGAAACAGGTTTGACTATACTGGCAGCAAAACACTGCTTTTTAAGGGAGAGCTAGACTCAGAAGGGAAAAGAAGAAACAAGTGGGTATCCATCATGATGTGCTACTTCTAAACTTCTCTTGCCTTCCTGAATAAGAAGTCGCCTCTCAGATCTTGGTCTTGAAGATTAAGGCATAGACCTTTGCTGTACTTCTCAAGTGCTCTTTCAGCATTTGCTCTTCCTTTCCCAACATAACACCTGACATGCTTCAAAATAAAACCGTTCCTACAGCTTGCAGTATTTCTTCTACACTTGCTGATTTCCCATGGCTTGGGAATTGATGATCAAATATTTATGAAGAGTATGAGATTAAGACTGTGTGCTCCCAGACAGGTAACACTTTTGATTAAGAAACAGAAAGACAGTGGCATAGTGCCCAATGAGTGTTTTGGCACCAAATGCTCTTTATCCTCATGCTTAACTAGGAAAGAGACCCTAATCTCAAATTGGCAAGTTCACCCTCATGCCAAGAACACACCCTCTTTTCGAGCTACAAGTAGGAAATCACCTCGTTCAGTTCTTAGGCAGTATTTTCTTCTAAAAATAAGGTCCGTTTTCACCAACAACCATGTTCTTTCCCAGCAATACTAAAATTAATGGACTTTTTGTTGTTCTGTGTGTTAACAATTTTATTTTCACCTTAATGCATACAGCTAAGGGATTTAATTTTTTTTTTAAAACATTAAATATTTTCCTTCTGCTGGGAAAAACATAGGGGAATTTGCCGTAGCACCTTTATTGGAGTAAAAGCAGGAAATATGAATATACTGGAGTAAAAGCAGCCTAGTATGAATAAGTCAGTGAATCTTAAAGGATCCTGAACTACAACTACAGGACAGTCATTAACACACAGCACTTTACTCCACTGCAGATACGCAGGGGTCAGACTGTTACCTTGCATGCATGCACTGTTCCAATAACCATCCTCACGTTTTCAGAGTCATGGGGCAGTAGGGGTTGGCAGGGACCTCTGGAGATCATCTAGTCCAACCCCTCTGCCCAAGTAGGATCACCTAGATCAGGCTGCAAAGGACAGCATCCAGGTGGGTTTTGAATATATCCAGAGACGGAGACTCCACAAGCTCTCTGGGCAGCCTGTTCCAGTGCTCTGCCGCTCCCACAGTAAGAAAGTTCCTCCTTGTAGAATGGTCTGGGTTGGAAGGGGCCCCAAGGATCATACAGTTCCAACCCCCCTGACACAGGCAGGGACACCAACCTCCAGGCCTGGATCTACACAAGGCTGCCCAGGGCCCCATCCAACCTGGCCTTGAACACCTCCAGGGATGGGGCATCCACCACCTCTCTGGGCAGCCTGTTCCAGCACCTCACCACTCTCTCTGTAAAAACCTTCCCCCTAATATCTAATCTAAACCTTCCTTCCTTTAGCTTCAATCTATTCCTCAATGTCCAGGTGGAACTTCCAATATCCAAGTTTGTGCCCACTGCCTCTTTTGTCTTCAGCTGCAACCACCATCTGCTGGAAGCTAAACCAGAAATGGCTGCCCAAAATGTTGCTGCCACTCCAAGCAACAAATACAGCTTAGTTTCCCATTCAAAAATCTGATTACTCAAAGACAGCAGTTTTGCATGATACAAGGAGGAAGCTTCAGTTCTGGTCACAGAATCACAATGTTGGAAGAGATCTTCAAGATCATCCATTCCAACCGTTCCCATCCTATGCTAAACCATATTCCTAAGTACCTCATCTACCCTTTTTTTAAACACATCCAAGGAAGGTGACTCAATCGTCTCCCTGAGCAGCCTCTTCTAGGCCCTGACAACTCTTTCAGTGAAACATATTTTCCTAACATCTAATCTGAACCTGCCCTGGCACAGCTTGATGCTATTTCCCCGTCCCATCTCCTGTCACCTGGCTGAAGAGACCATCATCCACCTCTCTACAACCTCCCTTCAGGTAGTTGTAGGCAGCGATAAGTTCTCCCCACAGCCTCCTCTTCTCCAGGCTAAACAGCCCCAGCTCCCTCAGCCGCTCCTCATATGATTTGCCCTCCAGCCCCTTCACCAGCCTGGTTGCCCTTCTCTAGACTTACTTGAGGACCTGGCAGAACTGGACACAGTACTCGAGGTGTGGCCTCACCAATGCCGAGTACAGGGGCACAATTACTTCCCTAGACCTACTGGCCACACTGTTTTTGACACAAGCCAGGATGCCATTGGCTTTCCTGGACACCTGGGCACACTGCTGACTCATATTCAGTCTGCAGTCAACCAACACCCCCAGGTCCTTCTCTGCCTGACAGCTCTCCAGCCAGTCTCCCCCAAGCCTGTAGCGCTGCATGGGGTTGTTATGTCCCATGTGCAGCACTCTACACTCGGCATTGTTGGTCTCTGGATATAGAGACTACACAGCAGTACCTTGCAGCTTTACTTATTGTTTTGAAAGCTGTTACAGATTCTGGTAGGTGTTCAATCACATTGGTCTAGTACTACAATTAGTTTGATTTTGTATTCTATCAAAACTGTGACAAAAAAAATGAGTAGTCTAAACCAAAACATCAGTACAATTAAACAGGCTATCCACAGCAAAACTAAAACTGAACAAAATCCATGCAACTGGCACAATAAAGAGTCTGGCAAGTTGAAGTGAAAACAGAACTGAAGACAAAATGCAGCAGCAATTCTACAGCCATGCTAGAAGAAAAAGAAGGGACAGATCAGGTAGATGAAGGTGAATAAATAATGACAAGATGGCTGCAATGTCAGTTAAAGAGCTGTCAGATTCTTCAGAGTAGTCCAGGACTGGGAAAACAACCATTGGGAGCATAAGAAAAATGTCCAAGATGGCAAAGCCTGGAAGGATTTGCTTAATTAAAAGTTCTGTGTTCTAGAGCATGCTCTAAGCCACAAGCAGTTACTTTCAACTCAAAGGGCTGAAAGGGTCTTATTGACTGAAAAGCTGTTCTAAAGGTAGAACAACATGAGGAGAGACCAGAATAAGAGTCAGAAAAAATGTTTATTCTCCCCAACTTCGGTTTCTAGAAGGACATTAAATACTGCTGATTCCCTACCACCAAAGCCATACCTGTTCAGAAGGAAGGGAATGTTTCTGTTTGAGATGTCATGTATAAATAATTATTTTTTCTTCTCTGGCAAATTAACTGGTCTGATACACAAGAAAAATAGTTAAATGAGCTACAGATGGACTTCAGTTATGTGACTGGCAAAAAAGCCTTGCTGTTTTAAAGACAGACAGAGGAAATACAGTCTAGGTAAGCAGATTAGAAGGCCATTACATGACAGCAGGACGAAGATCACACAGGTGAAGAGTAGGTTTAAGGTGCAATCTCAGACTGGGATAAGGTACTAAATTGGACCAGACAGAAGTTACTTCAAATGCTGGGACTCTCTAGTGTGTTCTTTACAAAATTGGGGGATGGACTACAACTGCATTATTTATAAATCCAAACTGAGACCTTGCAGGAGTGTTACAGTGGAGATGAGAATTCACTGTTCTAATCCTAAACTGGAGCGCTGGTCTAAAGTTCGGCACAAGAAAATTCAGCAGAGCTTATTTCAAAACACTGTCAACTTTCCTTTTTTTTTTTTTTAATTTTTGCAACAGACTTGACCTCAGTTTGCAGCCAGTCACCCCCACACCCTTTCACATGGTGCTGCAGCCTTAAGGGGTTATTTACCAGTTTGCTCTGGTGCAATAGCTAGTTGTCCTACTCTTAGTTTGGTATGTGCTATTGCACGTACGATATTTCAAGTCAAGACAGAAGAGAGGCTTAAGAATGAGGACTAGTTATTATAAAGAAGAGAGGCGACCAAGAGGGAACACTTCTTTTCAAGGATTACCAAAGCAAAAGTTACACTAACTGGTTTAATTTGCAGCAGAGAAGATTGTCACACATTAGAGAAGAAAACATAACCATAGAAGTTATGTACCGTGGACCAGCTGGCCAGTTTTTAAGAGGTTAAACACATATATATGCCAGGAATGGCCTAGGTGTAAGAATATCCGGTCTTACAAGAGAATACTCATGAACTACGTGACCTCCGAGCTCCTTCCAGCCATCTGTGCAATTTCCACATGAAAGAGCTTATTACTCATTCAGTCTCATTATCTGAATACCAAATAAAGAGAAAATTCTTAGTTAAGCATATATGCATCTGCAGGATTCAGGGCATAAGACAGAACAAAGCGAGTTTCAGGGGGAGTTTTGGTGTGTTGTTTGGAAATGAGATACTTCACAGCAACTGCTCAAAACACGTGATAACCTAGACATAAAAAAATGTCTATGTATGAATGGGCTTATTTTAGGATATGCACTCTGTCAAATCAGAAATTCCAACCTGTAATGCCTCCTATGGCCTGACATTGTTAAAACAACAAAAAAAGGAAGACAGTATACCCATGAGGGGGGAACGGCTACAAATACTCCCCCCCTCAAGTAACTATAATTACTCTGATCAGGATAATTACCATCTCTTAAGACACATAGTTTAAGAGGCACTTATGCTATCATATATAACCTAAACACCAGACTAACTCTAATGTTATGGGAAAAGTTGCAGAGGGAAGTATGATTTATTACAATTTAAAGGCTAAGGTACTGGTTGCATCTGATTGATGCTCCCTAAGGAATTCTGCTTCCACAGTAAATTCTGTATGGCCTGTTACTTCTTATAACCTGTTGGGGGCGGGGGAGAAGGAACTGACCGGCCTTTACGTACAAGATTATTAGTGTTACATCTCTTAGAGAAAATCTCGGTGGTCCAACTGTGCTCCTCTAGTAGCCTGCTGCCCTGGAACCACTGGAGGCTCCTGCAGAAGAGATGAGAGCACACACGGTGGTGGTGCTGAGGATGCCTGTGCACCGGTGGCATCTTCTACATCTCTGCCAAGATTATATGACAGCATCAGGCAACATGCACAAAAAATCTGGTTTCGCTTTCCCTGATGGAGAATTGCCTTGATCTAATAAGACTGACTGACCTACAAGCTCTGAAGGACAGAGGGCTCCTCCTGGGCAATTCCAGTGACAGAGTTATGTGGGAATGGGGCAGGTACCAGTGGAGAGAATAGCTACAGCTACTGCAGTGTTTTCTTTGAAGAACTTCCAGAAACCACATAAGAAAAATAACAGAAACATATTTTTTTGAAGGGAACATTCAAAGGAAAGGCAGGTCTGGACTTCGTTACATAGCTTTTGGTCACAAATGCTACATGAATCCACCTGCTCAAGGCGTCATTTTATTCACGCACATTAAAAAATAAAAGCAAAAATAAGTAAATAAATAAAACAAGATTTTGCCACCTCAAGGAAGAAGATGCAAAGCCCAACAACAGCCTTGCTGCTAGGGAATGGAACGGAAGAAACACTGGCCAAAAGTGGAGAACCCTGAAAGATGTGCTGTTCACGTTTGCATTTCAGAAATAAGGGGGATGCAAAGATGAGAACAGCCACTTCTGTTGTCTACCCCATCCCCTCCAGCATGCCCTAAGAGAGTGTCCAGCAAAGCCCTTGCATAACCCTGCTTCAGGTCAACAGTGGGGACATGACATTCACTACACCTTGGTCTTCTGTCTTTGCCTACACCCTGTGCTGGAGACAGCACAAGTCTGGATAATTCCAGTTCTGCCGCTGCTCCCAGCTACTTTGTGCAACATTATCGCTGCATTTTAGGGAGGATTCAGGGAAAACAGGTGAGCTGAGACAACCCTGACAGCCAAACATTTCATGGTAGCATCAACTGGCAAAAGAACCTCAAAAAAATCCCAAATATGCAAGTCAAAAGCTGGTAGACAAGAGGTAGCCCCTCTGAGGTTTTTGTTTGGACAAGGATTTGTAGTAGTCAAGGCTACAGAGGCTTTAATATGGCCAGATTCATATTGATAACGTGTCTCTCAAAAGGCACATGCATGAAAAGTGACTGTCAGTCTTTATACTAGATTTATTAACAGAGATCAAAGGGCAGGTTCAGGGCCAATAAAGCTGTCAAATGAAAGAGGGACCATTCACTTTGAAGAAGCAAAAAGCTTGTTAATATTCGTGCCTACATGCAGGAATAAGCCTACAATGTAACTACCCAAACTACCCAAACCACATTTCACCAAAACAAAAATGGGGTGTAATGAAACAATCCTGAAACCCATATTCAACATTATATGAAAACATCTTATTCTGGAATGAAGTCTTTCCCTTGTAAACACACTAATGGCAAGTTGAGAATCCCTGCAAAATATCTTGTGAATCCCTGGAAGTCACAACCACACTGCAATGGAAGACGCTGTGATTTTAATGAAGCCTGAAAAACTCTGCACAAAGTAAAACTGGATGAAGTGATAAACGTTTTGCTGGCTAGCCAAAGTTGCTTTTTGTGAGCAAACTTGTGATAGCAACATTTCTGCTAAAAAGAAAAATGCCACATATGAAAAATACCACAGCAGAGAATTCTTTATGGCTCTTTATAGCAACTCTGCAAACATTTTAAAGGTTTTTGTGCTAGCTGAAAATGCACAGTAGTGTTCAGATTAAGGGAATATAACTGCCACAAACCATCAATTCAGCTCCTTTCTGTGTCTTGATCCTATTTTGTAACATTAATGAAACATTTGTGAAATGCATAGCATATGAACACCGAATACGCATTTTTCCAGTATGACATAGTGAGCTATTTTAAGACGCTGGAATGTCATTAATTTGTGCCCCTTAGCTCAGCAATTTGTAAATGATTAGCTCTAGAGCACCAAAACAAAGTAAAGCCTGTCTAAGCCCATTTCATCCGACTGCTAGCTTTTAAGTTAAACACAATTTCAAGATCTGATACCAAAACCCAGCACGTACTGTTCATCATAAAACTGAGCAGGAAGCCTCATGTACAGAATATACCTATGGAAAGACAAGAAAAGAACTTCTTTTCAAGCCTAATGCTTGGCCTTTTCGGTTTCCCAAGACTTCAAACAAGCACCTGCATCTGTGCTGGTAAGGAAGCCCCCAAGGAGCAAGATTAGCTTGAGATGTCACCGTCAAACCTTCCTCCTGCAGCATCAATAGACAGGAGGGGAAGGAAAGAAGAGTGAGATTGAGCATGATGCTATTTAAATATCTGTTTTTTTCTGATTACAAGAGATTCCTGTATTTAAACGGCAGACTCACCCCTTAAAGAGTGAAAGGAGCTGAACTATCAGATTCCTCTTGAATTTTATGGGATATAGGAAGCCTTTGGCTGCTGTGTTCCATCACAGGCAGCTTCATGAAGGATTGCAGGACTGCAGCAGCTCTGTAGCTCTGGTTAAGCCTCAGACTCTCAAGAGGCAATCAAACTCTGCAAACAAGGCTAGAAATGAAATTATATGGGGAAACCTGGGGAGCTCCAAAGAGTTGTTGGAAGTTTGACTCTAAGAGAGCAGCTCTACTGACAGCAAACAGCTCTGAAGGGGGCAACAGACACTACTTTGTGTTTGTTTGTTTTTTAAAATCCCTAAAACAGAACACACCTACCAGTTCTCTTTTCATCCTGGGCAATTAATTCCAAGTCAAAGCTTTTGTCTGAAAGCTTAAGGGCTTTTATGTTACTTTATTTTGTTCGGGGCTAGCCTTAAAGGGGCAGTGAGAGATTTCAAACTGGCAACATGGTTCACCAGGAAATACAAATTAACTGCTCGTAGGCACCTACAGAAGACACTTGCTTCGAGTTCTTCAAGTTTGTGGAAAAAAAATACTAATAATATTCTGGACTCACAAAAATTCCTTACTTCTAATTAATGACCTGCTCCAACTTGACTTTAAATGAGTTTGATCACTATGAGGGAACATTGAAAAAAAAAAAAAGGTTCAGCATGGACCGATAATTTAAAGTAACAGCTTCAAAATGGTACTTCACTGCTCAACCAACCCCCACTTCAAGGCACAGACCTTCATTCTAGGCTTCAAGAAAGGGAAAAAAAAATAAGCAGTGACAACACCAGCACAACTCCCAAGCTTGGGTAAGAAGAGAGGCTGGACGTTCAGAACTAGCCGTGAACAGTCCTGCTGCACAGCCCCAGTCCTGGCCAGCTCCTCTCTGCTGGAGAATCTCTGTCCCCACAGCAGGAGAGGATAGAGGGCTCCTGTAGAGCACCCTCCACCCCAATCCAAACATTTTGATCAGATAATTAATTCACATGTATATGAGAATTAACTTTTTAATAATTCTACAAGTCTTTACCATTCAAAAGGATGCAGAAGCCAAAGGAACATAATGGAGAAGAGAAATTTTGTGGAAGCATGATCTAGACTCCAACACACTTAGACAAAGGGAAGTAAAATCTAAGCATCCATTTCCTAACTTAAAGAAAAAATAATCTAAGAGAGCTCATTTTTGTTCTGAGCAGTTACCTGGAAGTTTTATAACTCCTTATCCACCTAAAAGTAACTTTAACGATGAAGCTATCACAGTGAAGCACTGAAGGCCAAGATAAATAATTTCTATAACCTCAGAAAAGATATTTCAAGTTTCTTTTCCCTGGCAACCGTTGCCACCCCTGGTTGGAAATACCTTCGCCTCTGTTTTGCACTGAAACAAATACAAAGGCAGGCAGCTCTCAGCGGAGATGCTCCCCTTCACCTCAGCTGGGTGCCACTAAGGGGATGGGATTGTTTAGCATCCTATGCAAATTACTGGAAACGAATGCTTGAACCCACCAGCACACATACAAGTGGAAATTAGTAAAAAAGCAACAATATGCTAATTCAGCATCATGCTGAACTTAATACCAAACACCCCTACCAGAAACCAGCAGGAGATAGGAAGCAAGACAGATTTGGGGACTGTAGCATGAGTTACAGCAGAAGGTCCATAAAATAATATCCAAAACAGAGAAAATCCCACTCTGTAGACTGGAAGAAAGAATCTTCACCCACTCCTAAAAAAAAAAAAAAAAACATCAAAACAAAAAACCCACAGAAAGCCTCCTCCAGCCATGAGTGCATCTTCAAGTCCTTGTGGCAGACACTCGGTACTAACCACCTTGAACCTTCTCCCCCACAAACTTAATCTCTGTGTAGTTAAACAAATACTAATAATTGAAAAGCACACAAAGTGATTTTACTAAGGGGGGTAATTAACAGCTTCATTTCAGTTTAGCAGCTGATTTTTTTAGTTGGCATTGGACCAACAGGAGCTTAAAAGAACCTATTACACATGGATAAGAGTCTGAACAACCTTGTGAGTTACTAGTGGGCAGTTTGATGTGGCCCTCAGACTTCAAAAACCCCTTTCATAAGAAAATAGGACAAAGGCAGAGAAGTCTTTACCATTGTTGATGGTAAATAGGACAGACAAATCCACTACAGCACTAGAGAGCTGATGTAAGGAAAAGACTGAACTTTGCATGAGCTTCACCAACATTTTAGGAGCCCTAAATTACCCAGTAGGCTTTTCCACTTAGCAGATGACAGTAGTTTGGAAAAGCAACAGCTCAAAGTCCAGCAGCACAGACAGACCCAGATTAAATGGTTCTGCTCCTCTGCTATCAGCAGATGCTTGGGATGACCCATCTCCAGACTGTGCTGCAGCACGTGCTGGTGCATTCCCTCACACCTCCCACCCTGGGTACACACAGCTTGAACTCTTCGTCTTCTACTGCTCAGCCTTAATGATTCCTGCTACCCCAGCCACAAATACACAGGCAGACAGGCCAAACTGACATTCCCTTGGCGTCAGCATTAGAGGCCTTGCATGTTAGAGCCTAATCACTAAACACACTTGCTGCTGATAATTAGGCCATGTAGAAACACAGAAGAATCTCCCCTTTACCAGAATTCACTGATGAAAAACCAGCAAGGACCTCTGGCTTCAAATTAACATAGTGTGAAATGAAAAAGCCCAAACCTTAAAGTGCAAGGCTGCCTAGTGTAATTTTCACAATTACCATTTAATTTAAGCAGCAGATCAAAGAAGTGCATCATTTACATTTTCGAACATTAAGTTTAAGATCAAAGACCTCCAGCATTTCCAGACTGCGTGTACACAAGTGACTTGGTTAGAGTAATGAATCTTCACAGAGAGGGAGAGCATTCAGCTGCTCACTTGCTCTGTGCTTTCCCTCCCCATCGTCTGTGACTCCAAAGAGTGGTATCTCACACAAACATCATCAACCAGCACCCCCTGGCACTATATATAAATAGAATCAAGGGGCTTCGAAGTCTCAAAGAGCATTATACCCATTTTCTGACTGCTAAAGAACTCTCTCCCTGAAACAAGCCACCGCTGAGGAGGTTTATCACAACTCCAGCCTGACAGCTACAATTTAACAGTGTTTATGCGATGTTCCAGAGGTCATTATTAAAAGACTTCACTCCATTGTAGTGTTTAACCAAAACCACGTTTTCATGACACTGCTGCAGCCTAATTATGCCAAAGAGTTACACAGGGAGAAGTGTGCTATGTAAATATTACAAAACATGTCAGTTTAATTCTAGGTAGAAGTGAACTACCAGCAGTAAAAGTGATGTTTTAATGATCACTGGGAGTTCCTGCAATAGACCCTGGTCAAATTCGGTGTAAAGTAGAAAGTGTCCTGGCTCTTCTATCCAGGAAACAATTAAGCTTTAAGTTCAGACTGAAGGCTCACACCTGCACCTCTCAGCAAACGCAGCTCAGAATTCAAGATTCAAAACAGATTTTTCTCAGCAGGAAACCAGGGAGCATCACGGCTATAAAACCTACACACACTAAAAGAAAAAAAAAGTGGAGAAAATGGCCAAAACTTCTCTTCCTAACTTGAGGAAAGGGACAACACCACATGTGTAATATACAGGGATAGTCGGCAGGCGATTGCTGGTGTTACAAAAACATTTGGTCTCCAGAGTCACCTTCGTTGTTCACCAAGATCCTCAATGCAGCATGCTGCCTGTCAGGCTGGTCCCAGCCACAGGATGGATTTTATCTGCATCTCCCTTATGTCACCTATTTCTCTTCTGAATCACGGGATGAAAGCTATTTTAAAATAGTTAAATGGGAAGGAGTATAGAACGCTAACATCTACACAGACCTTAACCCTTAGATCACAGTATTGCACATCTCATACAGGAATGAAAGGGGCACTTGAAATCCAAATACCCGCCTCCAAACAGGCAAGTATTTAAATCACAGAATCATAGAATGGTCTGGGTTGAAAGGGGCCCCAAGGATCATACAGTTCCAACCCCCCTGACACAGGCACAGACACCAACCTCCAGGCCTGGATCTACACAAGGTTGCCCAGGGCCCCATCCAACCTGGCCTTGAACAACTCCAAGGACAGGGCATCCACCACCTCTGTGGGCAGCCTGTTCCAGCACCTCACCACTCTCTGTAAAGAACTTCCCCCTAATATCTAATCTAAACCTTCCTCCTTTAGCTTTAAAGTCATCTTTCTCAAGCGAAGCTTCTCCAACAGATATCTCTCATGGCAAGGATGTTGCATTCTCTAAGACTATCAAGCTCTTAAAAAGACAAACATTACACTGTTAGAATAGTTGTGGAACCTATGTATTATCAGCACTCTGGAAAACAGCCTTTCCAACAGACACCCAGAAGTTCCATAGGAACAAGTTTCATACTTTAAATCTTCTCCCACATAGTAAAAAGGTGAGCAATAACCAGGCTCCTAAGATGAAGAGAGCTATGAGCTGTGTCTGGCTGCAATTAACTCAGAGCAGTCTAATCTCAAAGGATGTTTATAACTCTGTAGAATACGTGGGTATTCCTGCCAGGCCTAAACTGGCTCACATGGGTTTCTGTGTGACAGCAGCCACGCTACTCCCAATTCCCAGCCTACATCTGGAAGGCAGACACAGTCAAAGCACTTCAAGATCTTAATCTGCATCTCTGTCAAAAATTAAAACCATTACATGCAATCTAAGCAACATTATACACACCAGTAGATGAAGACATTAACAACATTGGTGCGTGGCACATCCACCTCCACTAGCCGTTTGCAGAAGGGCGTCCCTTCTCAAAGGGGAATATATATCCTCTGACTCAAGAAGAAAAAAATAAATCACAAACTTCTTTTCTTGAGGGGAGAAGCACATGCTGAGTTTGGGATGAGAAAGATCCAGAGATCCATGCCCTCCCCCCAGGAGCAATGTCAAACTGAGCCTGCCCCAGGGTCACCCATTCCCAGACTGCACAACAGCTCACAAATAGAGGTGAGACATGGTCAAGCTACAACCGCAGCACAGCTGGGTGAGGGATAACACTCTAAGGAAACAGAATTTAAAGAAAAGTCTGAGAAGGCTGGCATACCTTTAAACACAGCTGAGACACACCAATATCCTTTCCAAATTCCAGTACCCCATATCTGAAAGGTAGCGTGACATTAAAGAAGTCTTCTCCTGCCTGAAAGACACCCTCTTCTGTCCTACCTCCTCGGCTAATCGCAGAGGAAAGAAGAACAACAAAACCCCCACAATCAGATGAGTCATCGCTGGAGATCTGCACAGCTGGATCACATCTAACCCATCTAGGCACCAGACACAGGAAACCAAATTACTGACTGCCTCCTGACCATGTCTGCTCAGGCAGTGGAAAACGCTGCTCCAACCTGGCACTCTTACTGTGACAAGCAGGTAAGGTCCTTGTGAGAGACCTGCCCACATGCAAAGACCAACTCTTCTTGCTGAAGCGCGCACGGTTACTATTTTGCATTCTGACAAAACTGACCTTTATATTATTGAGAGCCAGGAGTGACTTAGGAGCATTACTCTTCTTAACTATGATATATCCAAAATAAGTTTAAGAAGAGAATGTTCACCTTTTTTACTGCAGTTTTCAAGGGGAGACAGTTTTTACCAGGAAAGATCAAAGATTCCCCTAGTGAATGGAGTGCCACAAGATTCTAGTTGCCACACTTAAAAAAAATATATTAAAAATTAGACATTCTTTCCTGGGGACACAAGAAATAGGAAAGCTAGTACACATATGCATGCATTTTTTTAGTGAGGTCTAACAGTAAGCTTCCCAGCCCCATGTTAGGTAAAGCAGAGCAGATACTGATTTTACAAAAATTTTAGTAACACATTCAGAAAGTTAGAGTGGTCTGTAACAGTATTCCCCAATCTCTTTTAAATGACCAAAATACAAAAACAGCCCCGCCCCCCCCCCCCCCCCCCCCCGAAATTTTAAAAGCCAGTACATTCTACAAAACTTCATCATTTCAATACTTACAAAGAAACACGCTCCAGTAGGAAGAAAATGTAGTTATTTACAAATAACCTTAGGAGGACATTTCTTCTCTCCCCTTTCCAAGCCTTCCTCTCCTCTTATTCCTCCACAGCATGCAGCTCCCAACCCCATCTGCTGACACTACACATGCAGAACTTCCTGGAGTCTTTAACAGTGCTCTCAAATATGATTACAGCCCATGTCTGCAAGACCTACCCCAACGTCACAGAGGACTTTTGGATTTTATCAGATACATGACAGTCAGGTCATTAGTGAGCAACCAAGTCTGTGCACCTTAATGGGGGTTTGTCTTTGGAAAAAAAAGAAGTGCCGACACACCAGACTCCTCACCGTGAAGCAATACCTTCCTGAATAATCACTGAGTTGATGTTTATTATATCAGGAGGGACTTTTTTTTCCTTCCCTCCACAGCATCAGGCAAATGTCTGTGAAAGATATTCATCTGTACCTGGAGCTCAGGCCATCTTCCTCACTGCACTTCCATGTGGCTCAGAAGAGCAGCTCCACACAACCTTTTTGGCAAACGCATAGAACTCACCATGAGGATGCTCACTTCACATTTGAAAAAAGAAACATATATATATATAAAAAGAAATTTTTATATATATATATATAAAAAGAAATTTTTATATATATATATATATATAAAAAAGAAGGTACCTTTCTACTTAGTTAAGACAATTGATGTCACTTTGTTACAACCCTTTTCTATTTGCAAAAGAACCTGCATTCAGGTGTCCGGTTCATTTTTGCTCAGGGTTACATTTTCAGGTACATCAAAGAGGTACATTCTGTCAGCAGTAGCATTTTGGGAAACAGCACATGAGACAAGGATGAAAAAGAGGTGTTGTGGTTTGCTGGGGTTTTTTTTTATTCTAGAGTGGAAATGCAGTAATGTGTAGCTTTGTCCCCAGCTCCACCTGACCTGAAATAGTACCCAAGCATTTCATGGTAGTACAACTGCTGCTACCCACAGCAACCCCAAGAAACCAAAAAAACCACTCCTGCAGTGTCAAAAGATGGATCTTAATTTCTCTTCATCTTCTCCACAGTCACTTTGACACCTGCTTTCATTCACTTCCACTTTTTATCACATTGTGATTTACTGGCCCACATGGTCATCTGACCACAAAGAAGCTCTCAGATCAAACTCCACAAGCTACATTTTTCAAATTCCTTCCTGAAGGAAAAATAATAAATAAGTAAGAAATTGCAGGGTCAATAAGGGTACTTCCAGGCAAGAATTTGCAAACAAGACAGGAGATTAGATCTGAGATGAGACTGCACCCCTGAAGCACAGGTGATGATCACTGCAGAACTGCTGGGCCAGATAGTCCCAAAGCCTCTGAAGGATCTTCCCCCAACCAACAGAGACACAAGGGCTGACTTCTGCCATAGCAGAACTCGGCATATAAGCATACCAAATATTTTCAAATGCTTTGGACCAGAAAATCCTGGAAGAGTTTCTATTTAAAACAGCCCAAATCATATTTATAAGCTTTATGAAATTCATCCTGGAGAAGTTATTTACGGCTGGCTGGCAGCCAGCCTCTCTAATTTAGGTGTCTAGCTTATACCTCAACCTCAGGCACCTAGCAAACAGCTCCAAAGTCGTGTAAGGAAGAGAGCCAGGCAATGAGCAGAAGCAGGTGACTTGAGAGGCCTCCAGGGAAAGAGATGGTTTGTCTCAATTTGGGTGTCTGCCTCTTTGCATCCCATTAGCTTGGCTGCAACTCAACAGAGAGCTGCCACCAAAAGGCAAACCTCACCATCACCACCTCTTCCTTGGCATAAGCACTGGTGCCCATCATCTCACCTTCCAGGAGCTGAGCAAGTGCACAATACCACAAAACAGGCTGAGCCTCCATCACCAGATGAATTTCCTGAGCCAAATCACTGGAGGGTCAGACAAAAGCCACTGCCACCACAAAGGAAGCAGGGCAAGGACATGCTAAGAACGGGACTTTCAATGACACCTTGCTGTGATAACGGTCCAGTGGTGACACAAACCACATCGCTGTGGGACTTACTCTTGGAGGACAGCTTGGCCCAACACCAAACATTTTCACTATGTACACTAGTCAACTTGATCCCAACACAGATATGCCCTTAAAGCTGTGGGTTTATGCCCTTAAAACAGTGTTTTTGACTTTCTTTTTGGCCCCAGTAGTAATAACTATTTCCCAAAGTTAGTATATCATGTTTCCTTCCTAATAGCAGTGATTCAAAGCTGAATCACATCCAGAAACAAAGTTAGGACCTTCATATATAAGCTGATGCAAAAAAAGTGTGCCAACACACCCAGCACTGGGGGAAAAAAAACCAAGCCCAAAACAACCAAGTTTTATAATCCTCATGCCCTTCTAAAATAATCCCAGGTGTTCTGCACCACAAATGCAAAGCACTGCTGAAATTAACTTTCGCTGCTCTGTGTAACAAAGTTTTACAGCTGAATACCCAACCTGAAGCCAGTATGCCAGGTCAATACATCTTTTTGTCAAAAAAAGGAAAACCCAACCAAACCACATCAGTGGTATTCATAAACACCAAATCCACAACTCCTTGCAGAAGCTCGCAGCATGAGGAACCAAAGAACATATTCTCAAGTAGCTTATTCTGCACCCCTTTAAAGCTGGATTTTCACTTGGATTGACAGTATTTGGGTATGTGAAAAAACAGCAAAGCCAAAACACTCCCCCTAAGGTAATTCAGGTAATGCGTTCGGTGTGTCAAGCACACCTTCCACCAGCAGAAGCATTTCTAGTCCCCTGGGTCTGAGAGCACGTGCTGGTTTTCATTAAAATGCTGAAATTGGAAAGCCCATTTAAAAAAAAAAAAAAAGAAAAGAGAAAAGACTTAAGAGTTATGTTCATCTCATTAAGCAGAAAAGGTTAATGTTTCTTTTGTTTTGTTTAAAAATAAAAAAACTCTTTAAAAAACCCCCAAAAAACCCTTCTCCAAGAGTGAATAAAGGAACTCTTAACAAGAAGGAGTGGTAGGTAGAAAAACAGCTGGAGTCTATCTGGTTCTTATGAGACAATAAAACCCAAGTGTTTTCCAAACCTCAGCAAGGTCAGCATCTAATGTAATAAACACAAGTGGTCATTAAAAAAACTTTAAAAATTGGACCCAAAATAAAATTTCAAAAAAGCACTTGACAAAGAAAAAGTGCTAAGAGGGAGTCCATAGCAAGGAAGGGGGAGGAAAAAGCATGCCCAGCATGGAAGTCACCATCTCGCCTCCTCCCCAAACTACAGGAGGAAAATAATACACGACCTCACATAGCCAAAGAAAGGATCAGGTCACACAGATCAAAAACAAACAAACAAAAAGACAGGAGGAAAAGAATAAAAGTAACACCATGACTAACTGTAGTTGGTAACCATGAAATAAAGAAGAAAGTCTGGTCAGAATTGTCTGCAGATCCCCCCCCTAAGCTGCAATGCATTTCCCCAGTGTAGGAGACATACCAATTTCTATAATCAAAAAGTTAATTCCTCCTCTTAAAGTGCCTGCAGATGCTGCTTTCACACAATTTTAAAACAACGCTTCAACACTACAAAGAGAAGCCATGCACAAAGGAAACTGGGCTGAACTCAGCTCAAAGCTATGCGTGCCCATCGCACGGGGCTGCGAGACAGACTTCAAGCATCTCTGAAAAATCCAAACACAGACTTAACTCGAAAAATATATAAACCCACCTTGCAGAAACCAAGCAACAGACTTTAATCTTGAGCAGAACTCAGCCCTGTTTTTCTTTCAGGCACACCGCAACATACAGATACCTTTCCTGAGGTCCAGCAGAAAGGGACAAGGTGACAGAGAGAAGAACGTTCAGCCAGACAGAAGTTACTACTGCCAACCTCTCCCCCTAAAACATTATTGCTAGCCCTATGACATTTTGCCACGGCACTTCCATCATCTGCAGTCAGCGTAGAATGTTATTTCTAGGATTTACATTCCCACAGTACGTACTTAACAGCATGTATAGTTATGTATCAATTCATATTTATATATTAATTGGATACACTTACATTTACTCCATGCTAGGGCTCTCTGCCAAGAATCTACACCGGGGAATGAAATATTGATGCATCCACCTAAAGGAGGGTTAAACACATCCCCTACGTAGACGCGAGCCAGGACTTTGGCAGCAGCACTGTAAGAAGTTCTCCAGAAACCAGCCCACCCAGGTTTTACGACTTGACAGAATTACCCAGTATTAGACATGGTTTAGGCAACACAATATATAGATTTTTTTTTGCCTTTTCATGCACACATTTTTTCATTCCAACACCATGCAGGACATTGACCAGCTCTGTCCAAGCTATCCCAGAATACCTTACCAAGAAAAAACTTTTTCATAGCAATGAGCTCAAATGAAATAAAAGGTGCTTACAAGAAGAGGATTTGCACTGTTGAGATGTGTCTCCTGTCTCTACAGTTATTCCTCCCATCTGCCATACCAGACTATATGCATTAGATTCACGCTTGGTGGGGGGAAAACAAACCCCAAGTAATCACTGAGGTAAGATCCCTATGCAAATCCAGGGGAAGCACCACTGCTAGACCTCTTGCTGCATTTGCAGAAGCCATAAAAATATACAGTAGAAATGCAGATTTCAAAGAGTTTCAACAAACAGAAACATTTGGCAGCCACATGTCCGAGACTGTGCACTACATTTGGTTGCTGCACTGTTGGTCCAAAACAGAAGACTTCAGTGAGTAGTCCTGGCTCTCCAGTTTTATCCTCAAGCTGACTCTTTCTACCAAGCCACCCTGCAAACCTGATTTTTTTAACCTTCTGAGCAGGCAGGGGCTGTGGGCCTGTGTGTGTACACATGCATTTGGGGTTTTTCCTGGAAATAAACCCCAAAAAGCCCCTCAACCCACCAAATAACTTTCCAACATCCAAAATGTAACCGATGCTTTTAAATCACACAGGAAGAGAGTTTTAGGAAACAGGCTGCAATGCAATAGTAAGTGACACCATCAGCACACACCACAGCATTCAGATAAATCAGGCTTTTCACCACCTAATTAATGGCCTGGGCAGATAGGGGCAGGAGAGGCATCTGGGCTCCCTTCCTCTAATGCTGCCTATCAAAACCAATAAAACCTTATCTTACTACAGAAATCCTAATGGTGAAGCACCTCTCTCCACCAACACCGGGCAGCGTTCCCACTAGAAAGGGCTTCTCCCGTTGCACTGCGGCGGCTCTGCACGAGGAACAGTCCCAGGGCTGCAAGGTCCTGCTTGTGACTCTAGAGATCAACGCTCCCAACAACAGTATCAAATGAAAACATTAAGTTTCAAAACATCTGACTTCATACAACTCTAGATTAGAGTTACCAGGAGAAGAAATGGAGCTCCTGAGAGGCCCCATAATAGTTTGTGGTATTAAAGTTACACCTATTTTTCACTTCACTGGATTGGTCAGGGTTGCTCCATGAGCTTTCCTACCACTGCTCCACTCCAACAATTCATCCAGGCACATGCCTGCTGCCCACCCTCCCTCAGACAGGATCTGTACATCCAACTACTTGTGAGCAGGGGGGAAAAAAAACCAAAATAAAAAATTCAAGTGTTATGTGCCTCAGGGCACCTTAACTAAAGATTTACAGACTTTGTGGGTTAGGTTTCAAGCTGCTTTAGCAAACAATTTCAAGTCCTAGGCTTTTACCTGAGGATTAGGGTTCGTTTAAGACACAGAACACGAATCAAAACCTGAGAGGTTTTAAAAGGAAACAGCAAGCACTCTTCTTTCCTCTTGAACATTCAGAGATGCATCTCCACTAAACCAATGAAGGGTGTTTTTGGGAAGAGGGACCATGCCCCCCCTTCATTCACAGGGATGAACTTTGTGGTGAACTGCAGAGAGGAAGAGGCAAACTCCCATGTGTCCAAGTAGGAAAGCTAACTCTGCAGTCTGGGATACTTCATAGCTGGGGGAAGCATGCGTTGGTTTTGAGGAGCAGCTTTTGGCTTGCTGAAGTTATAATAAGGAACAGAACACAGTGAAATAATTTTAACTCAGCTATTTCTGGCTTTGGCAAACACAGCTCTACCTTAGAGGAGCCGTTTCTAATTTGTGCTGTTCCAGTGGTTTATTCTGGTCTCGGCACACACCAGCTGCCCAGCTGAGGTGCTAAGTACAGGCTGAAACCGATGCTAACTACAGGCTGAAGCTGCACATCAATTTGACCAGCACCCCTTGTTACAGGCAGAACGACAACAACTCTGGAAGGTCCCAGATAAAGAAGAAAAACCCACCCAAACCCAACACTGCTAACCAACGCTGTGCCCTGGATAAGAGACACCTGAAAGGGTCCAAGTTCTGCACAGAAAGTGACCACTCTTTCCCCCAAAAGAAGCAGATTACCTCAACAGCCAGCTTTCCCAGAGTCACTACCCTCCTCCAGCCAGACTGATACAAGCAACAACTTCTCCCCCACAGTTCACCACAGCACACAAAACCTATTTTACAAGAGGTCGGGGACTGCCCTTGAAGAGGTTTTAGCCCCGTAAAGGCTACAGACCTGCCTTGCCCACATTACCATAAAATACGCCTCAACATGAACCTGAATTAAAGAACAAAGTCTTTCATTAACTTACACCAGATATCAGAGGCAGGGTTTTTTTGTTGTTATTACTCTTAATCAAGTTGTTGTTGTTTTGGGTTTATTTTTATAGCATAAGAACTAGGATCCAATGTTTCGGCTCCCACAAGCCAGTGGCTGCAGTACAATGTGGAGACTCCAGATGGGAACAGGCAGAAGAAGGACCTGACCAGGACACAATTTTCTCTTACCAAAAGCTTCAAGAACAGATGCAGTAAAAACTTTTGATGTTTGAGGGTGGAGTTTTCCCCCTCTTCCCCCCCCCCCCCGCCAAGATCTGACAAATAAATGCAGCCACCCATTCCCACTACAAAAAGCCTTAACTTCAAGGTTTGAGCTCAGGTTTTCTGGGTTTGGGGATGGCTTAATAGGGGTGGTTTTGGGATTTTTTTTTTTTTTTTTTTAGGTCTCCCACTCCCAAAAGCTGTCTTGAAACATAAAAATATGTCAAAGCAGATGTCAATAGCAAAGCGAAATATTAACAGTTTACAAACAGATTTTTCGCTGGTTCTTTAAGTATATAGTAGGTAGTGTTTGAATGCTTTCATCTTCCTCTAATGTTAAGGGCAGCTAGCACACAAAACCTTACCAAAACATAAGGACTTCCAAGTTCATAAATATTTGGAACCCTGCCTCATCTTCAAATCTAATTGCTTAGCCATTAGGACTCGCCAAGCTGCACTCTCAGTGAAGCTCAATGCACACCACTGCACTGCATCAAGAGCCACAAAACTCTGGGAAATGTCTCATCACTCTAAAAATACCTTTATTCTCCACATACAACAACGGAAACGGCTGGTCTTGGCTTTTTCATCCATCTGGATTTAAAGAGCAGCAGAGCACAAGGGGACTCTGTGAAACACAAACCTCATTTCACAGGGAAATAAATATTTACGTTTTCCTGCAACATTACAGAGTCCTTTGCATCCTGTTTACCAATAGCTGCAGGTTTTGAAGTCACTTGGTTTGAAATAAAAAGTTCCTTCAAGGAGTAAGTTTTAAAGTTACTTTAAAACCCAAAGAGCTCTCACGTGCCAGAAACAAAATACAGCCACGCAAACGAGATGGGGAAGGCTGGGGGGGCTGAACATAAGGTTTTCCCACTATACATACAGCAGACTTTACAGGTACGTCACTTCGCTCCCATGGGCCACTGGCTGGCCAAGAGGGAGCCTTGTGTAGGAATGGTGCAACCAGCCAGCATCAGATGAAAACCAGGAGCAATTTCTAAAAATAGAAGCTATTAGAAAGACTCAAAAACATTAAAATAGAATTTTTTTGAAGACCGTATTACACCACCTCGATGAAGCTATTTACAACAAGCTCTACAATTCAGAGGAAGCAATGCAAGAACTGCATACGCAGAGAGGAACACTTTAACTACATCAACCTCTGGACGTAAGCTGGACACCCGGGGAAGGCAGAGCTGCTTTAACCTCCTACATCACAGACGGCACTTAACTAAACTGCCACTTGCCACCTGCAACACCCTTGGTTCCGAATTCTCCGTGGAGTTTAAGCACTAGATGTCATTGTTTTACAGGGGAAACAAAGAAGGACTCGGTCCCTCGGCTTGTGAGGATGGGGAGTGAGAGGAGGAACGAACACCCTTCTCTGAAAGTTACCGGCGACAGAAGCTGCATCTCAAGTGGGACGGGGCGCACAGAAACAAACTTTATACGTAAAAAACCCTCACGTGAGCCGCTAAAGCGCCTGTTTAAAAGCACGTCACGACCCGATACTCCTAAGGCTCCTTAAAACACCCCCCACGTCCCCAGCCCGGCTCAGCCGGCCCTGGCTGCCCCCGCACTCGCACCCCTGCGCGCAACCTCCTTTCCCCCCGCCTCAGCACACGCCTCTCCGGGGTGGGTTTGTGTAACGAGGTACTGAGGTCCGGGGTCAGCCGCCCGCGCGTGAAAATAGGAGAGAAGCAAAGTGCCCCTAATTTCAGGTTACTCTCCCAGGACGGGAAGGTGAGGAGCGCCTCCAATTCGGGCCGTCCCGGGGCAAGCGCCAGAGGAGTAGTTTGCGTGATGGCAAGAAATTATAAGCCTCGGTGACGGGAGGGCAGCCCCAGCAGCCTTTAATTTGGGCGGTGGGGAGGGGGGGCGTTGGGGACACCGCCAAGGCAGACCCCGGCCAGCATCCGCGATGCCGTCTAAAAAGAAAAAAGCAGCGCGCAGCTGCTCACAAAGAAACAGAAGTTTGGGAGCCCCGTCCCCGGCGCTCCCACCCGACCAGGGGGCAGCCCCGCGGTTGTACGAGGGGTACCGAGACCCCGGACCCACCTGAAGGAACCGGCCGCCCCATGGGGAAGGGGCTCGGGGAAGGAGGGAAAGGGGGAGCACGCACGCAGAAACGGGCCGAGAACCGCCTCACCTCTACCCATCGCTGGGCTTCGTCGAACGCCGCCTGGCAGCCGCACTCCGTGTCCTCTCTCCCCTCCATGGCCGGCAGAAAGCGTGAAGAGGAGGAGAGCGTGGGTGGGGGGGGGTGACGGCGAGCGGCCGGTGCTGCGGAGGGGTGGGGGCGCGGGGCGCAGCCGCTATCATTCAGCTGCCTCCTTTTAACGCTCCCCCCGCCGTCTCCTCCTCCTCCCCCTCCGTCTCCTCCCCGCGGAACTCCCCCTCCCGGGAGCTCGCTGGAGCTCAGCGACCGCAAGAATTCGAAGGAGCCGCTGGCTGTAAAGCAACGCCGCGACCCCCCGGGGGCAGCCGGACGCCCGGGAGAGGCTATACCCACACCCCCCCGTGGCGGTGGTTGGCGACGGCTCCGTCCCGCCGGGCCGCGGCGCCCCTCGCCCTCCTGCCCGGTGGAGGCCGCCCCCGGCGGCTCCCGCCCCGGCGCATACCAGGAATAGCTGGGGACAATCGCACCTTTCAGGACCAGCCACCTCCGCCCCGGCCCCCGCCACCTGCCGCCCCGCACACCGCCCCGCCCGGACGGGCCGGGACAACCCTGTGGGCCGCCGCCACCCTCCGGCGGGACAAGCGGGATCCCTCGGCCCGGGCCGGCGCCCCCACCTCCTCAGCAGCGGGTCTTCTTCCCTCGAAGCCACCGACAGCGCCGTGATGCGGGAGGGAAACCACTCCACACCCTACTGCAGCACTGTCCCGTTTGGGGACGTAGTTAGGAGCCTTTCCCCCGCTTTGGACTATGAGAGAGGCCCACGGTTTCTTCTGAGGTCTTCACAGGAAAGACCAGAGCAGAGCTGCATGGGGCAGAGCTGGAGCTGCACGGCTCATCCTCTGTGGATGAGCCCTCAACACAGTTTGCCTCAATTCTAAACCCACCACTAGTGCCCAGTGCTTTGTTTCACTGATGTCTCTGCACCTGAGAAGCTGCAGGTTTCTTCATTACTTCTCCCCTCCCCATCCCATCCCATGCTCAGGCTCATCTTGGTGAGGTTTCTCTCTGCTAGGTGACTCCTGAGCTGGGGGTTGGATGGGTGCTGGGCTCTGGCCCCTCGGGTAACCACAAACGTTGGGTGAGTTGGGATTACACTATGCCACAGCGGAGCTTCTCCCGCCCTGTCCTAGGCACCTGAGAGGCAGGAGAGAGCAGGTGTGCTGGCTAAACATGGCAAAACCCTTTCTGCCACTACAGGAGTTTTTTAAATGACAGCAGCCACATTCAGAGTAGAAAAGATAATGAAATAGCAGGGGGGGAAGAAAAAAAAGAGAGATGAATTTGCTAGAATATTCATACATGGCTTTTTTTTAAGTACTTGATTTCCTTTTAACATTGTATTGTGCAAGATATTTTTCTACTTAAACTGTAGAGAATATTTGTCTTTCTGCCTCTTCCCTGTAATCGAGTTGCTGTTCCCATCTTCTTGCTTCTGTGTCCCAAGGCAGAACCTATCACATAAATTAAGGACTACTGAGGGGGGAAAAAAAAGTAACTTTAACTTTGTACTACACATAGATACATCCGAAGGAGGTTTCTGCAGTACAAGTTTGTCTTCTGGTGGTACACACAGGCAGGAGAGCCCAGCCAGTCTGGCTGAAGCAAGTTCTAGCGGGCATGTTTGACGTTTATTGAAGTTAGAAATGCATAGGAATGATGTTAGCTCCTCACAGCCATATGGTTTGAGGTATCTGTGCTATAGAGCCAGTGATGAATGAAACAATAGTCAAAGCTTGAAAAGCTGACATTTTTTCCTGCTCCTTTTTCCTGTTCCTTTTTCCTGCTCCAAGCCACAGGAGCAGATACAGATGAAGCATCTGCCTTTTTCCTCAAGCAGGAAGCCTGAGCATCAGAAAACAACCCTGTCACTATTTTAACACTCCCGATTACAAAGGCTGAAGAAAAAGGCTACACAGAGCACGTATGTGCTGCTGGCTGACATCAGTCTGCTTTAGCTGTCATTATGAAAATGTTTTTCTGAAGAACTACTGCAGCCATGCCCGCATTCTTCAGGCCTGCCCTTTCACTTCACCTAAAAAATACAATGCTCATCCCTAAACAGGAGTAAGTAACTATGAATACTATATTAGTTAAATTTTATTTGAGAATAAACGTTTGTGAAACAGGTATCAAAAGAGGTCATAGAAACTGGGGTTTTTTTAAGTTCTCCCTTATTTCTGGCTGGTTTATATCATTTAATGGCATATCAAATCACTTTTCTTGTGAATCAAATGTTAAATGTTTCAGATCAAATAATTCAAGTAATTTGAGTAACCAGGTAATTTGATTAAATTTTTCCTTTTGGTAAGCTGCATGGGCCACAGCAATTTTCAAGTCCAAGTTGCTCAATGAGCAAAAGAAGTTCCAACATGCAAATTTCTTCCTCAAAGTGAATTTTAAATCAACCACCACAGATAATTTATCTATGAAAGCCTGAACCACCAAACCAGTTTACTATTCCTTTGCACTAACAAGGTGAGTCTGCAGACTCCTGGATGAGAAAAAGACAACATATACCAAGCATGGCTGCTAACTGTCGGTGTCAGAAGTAGCAAGCAGTGTTGTTTTACTCAGCAGCTGCATGTGCTCCCAGGGATAAGTCAAGAAACAATATATGTCATATTCTTTTCATGAAGAGCTCTACAAATATTTGATACAATAATATTTTCCCATTGAAGCAGGCTTCTTCCTTACAGAAAGACCATATTTATTTCACAGATTCACAGAATCACAGGGCTTGGAAGGGACCTCCAGAGATCATCAGGTCCAACCCCCCTGCCAAAGCAGGTTCCCTAGGACAGGTCGCACAGGTAGGCGTCCAGACGAGTCTTGAATATCTCCAGAGGAGGAGACTCCACAACCCCCTGGGCAGCCTGTGCCAGGGCTCTGTCACTCTCACTGTGAGAAAGTTCTTCCCTATATTGATGCGGAACTTCCTGTGCTCCAACTTGAGGCCATTGCCCCTTGTCCTGTCCCCACAGACCACTGAAAAGAGGCTGGCCATTTCCCCCTGCATCCCACACTTAAGATATTTATAAACGTTAATCAGATCCCCTCTCAGTCTTCTTTTCTCCAGGCTGAACAGCCCCAGCTCACTCAGCCTTTCCTTGCAGGGGAGATGTTCCAGTCCTTTAATCATCTTCGTAGGCCTCCATTGGACTCTGTCCAGGAGATCCCTGTCTTTTTTATACCAGGGAGCCCAGAACTGGACACAGTAATTTATTTATTTATTTTAAATGGAGGCAGTGAAGTGTGTTTTATTCTCTAGAACGTACACTGTAATGGCAGAAAACACTTCTTTCTCCTCCTTTCCTTAACCGAATCGTGTGGCCATGATTGAAAGGGCACTGTACTGGTTATTAAATTCTTCGTTTCTCAATAAAATATGTGTAATAGCATGGGAAAACTCACACCAATATACTTAAAAGGGCTCGAACAATCCAGAGTGCTTAATAGCACGTCAGCTCCCCTCAGCTAAAATTAACACAAGCGGTGAGCATGCCTCATCGCTTCCCTCCTACGCGCGCCATTTCCATAGGATGATGCATAGGCCCGGCCCAGGCTGCAGGAGGGATTTCCTAGCAGTCACTGGCGCTGCGCGCCTGTGGCCAAACCACACTCCACACAAAGATGGCCAGGCTCTGGCAGGGAAGTTTGGAAATACAGTGTTATTTTCCCACAGAATTTGAGCTAATAAGCACAGATCGTACAGGTAAGGCAATGGTTGCCTGGGCATTGCAGCGCCAAAGGCACAGAGTGGCTCTGCGGGGCTCATCAGCCCCCAGTCAGGACCTTGCTGGACACTACAAATCAGCCAAGAGTTCCTACCTCACTCCTTGTAATCCAAGTCACACATCTGTTCTGTACCTGTGTTTACCAGCACTGCTGGGCCCCAGGCCTCGGGAACAAAAACCCAGGTGGATGCAAACAGACTTGCTGTCAGGGAAGGAAGAGTTGGTACGTGAACTATTACAGGAGCTTGACCCCTACAAATTAATGGGCCTGACAAGACACCCAAGGGTTTTAAGAGAGCCAAGGTTCTTAGCCATCATTCCAAGGTCACTCTGCATGACCTTTGAGAAGTCATGGAGATCAGGTGACATCTCTGAAGACTGAAAGAAGGCTAATGTCACCCCCATCTACAAGAAGGGGGAACCAGGAAATTAGAGGTCCATTAGTCTTACTCCAGTGCCTGGGAAAGTTAGCCCCCAAAAGGATTTGTTCGATATTGCAAGTCAGATGAAGGATGTGATGGGAAAGCCAGCATGGCTTCACCAAGGGCAAATTATGTGTGACAAACTTCATCGCCTTCTAGGGCAAAGTAACCTGCTCAGTTGATGTGGGGTGAGCAGTGGACATTGCCTACCTGGATTTCTCCAAAGCTTTTGGTACACTCCCCCACAGCCCCCTCCTAGAGAAACTGATCTAGACAGTGGTCAGTGTGGTGGTGGGGAAACTGGCTGATGGGCTGGGCCCAGAGCATGGTGGTAAATAGCTCTTTTTCAAACTGGCAACCAGACACAAGTGGGGTCCCCCAGGGATTGATACTGGACCCAACGCTGTTTAAAAGCGATCTGGATGATGGGAATAAGTGCACCCTGTTGAAGTCTGCCAATGACACCAAAGTGAGGGGTGGGGGAAGCAGACGCTTTGCAAGAGAGAGCCATCCTGCAGAAAGACCTAGATAGGCTGCAAGCATGTGCTAAGAAGAACTTCACAAAGCTCCACAAGGTCTTGTGCCTGCAAAAACATAATCCAGGAGAGCAGCACAGGCTGGGATCTACCCAGCTGGAGAGTGGCTTTGTGGAAAGGGATCTGCGGGTCCTGGTGGACAAGCTCAGTAAGACTGAACAGTGTGCTACTGCAGCAAAGGAGGCCAACAGGATGCTGGGTTGCATCAACAAGGGCATCACCAGCAGAGATAAAGAAGTCATTATCTACTCTACTTGGCACAGGCCACACCTGGAATACTGTGTGCAGTTTGGTCCCAGCTATACAAAAAAGATGTGGACAGCCTTGAAAGGGTCCAGAGGAGGGCCACCAGGATGATCAAAGGCCTGGGAAGCCTGCCGGATGAGGAAAGGTTGAGAGAACTGGGTTTGTTCAGCCCTCATAAAAGAAGATTTAGGGAAGATCTCATCACCATACTTCAGTACTTAAAGGGTGCCTATGTAGAAGATGGAGACTCCCCTTTTACAAGGAGTCACATAGAAAAGGCAAGGGTAACAGGTGCAAGTTCCTCCTATGTAGATTCCAACTGGACATAAGAAGGAAATTTCTGACAATAAGAACAATCAGCCACCAGAAGAATCTCCCCACATAACTGATGGGCTCCCCAACACTGGACACTTTTAAGACTAGGCTGGACAGGGTGCTGGGCCACCTTGTCTACACTGTGCTTTTGCAAAAAAAGATTGGACCAGATGATCCTTGAGGTCCCTTCCAACCTGGTGTTCTATGATTCTATGGTGTTATAAGGATACTCCAGCATCTTGTACACCCCTCTACTTCCCATGCTCAAGGTGGACAGCCACTACACCATGCACATGAGGTAAGATAGATAGTATTTCTGCAGGGCAGTCTTTCAAAATTTCAGTCTAGTGAGGGACCGTGCAGCGAGCAGATACAGCTCAGCATGAACACTGGTGCATTGTTCTTCCTTTGTCATCTCAAACTTTTGACAACCCTTCCAACAGCGATGTTTACTAAAAAGTACCATCTTATCTATGATTAAACCAAAAATTAACACTGAAAGTAAAACTAAAGGAAACCTTTTCTGCAGGAAAATGGATTTGCAGACTATTAAAAAAAAACCAAAAACAACAAAAAAACCCCAAAATCTACTGAAGCAAAACAAATTGCTAAACATTACCAAAATACTAGGAATTCTTGTAAGTTTTCACTTAAGATTCCGGAGGTATTTTTCCAACGTGATGATGAAAAAATCCTGTCCCAAGTTTACTACTCTAACCTTGATTTCCTTTGCTATGATTTTACTTAATCAGTCTTGATACTCAATTAAAGCTCCAGGTTTAAAGTGACTTTACAGTCATTAAGTGCACAAACCCAGAGCACCTCCATTTATCACCCAAACCCACCGAAATCTGAACACCAAAAAGCATATATGGTGTATTTCCCTAGAGCAGACAACTGACATAGCGACTTTAACAGCTCTGAACAGCACTTCCTTTCCTCTTTTCCCTCACCCCCTCCCTACCCTAAAAGCACCTTATCTCTACCAACTATGGCTTACTTGAACTACAATATCCTGATTAAACTGTGACAAATTTTATTGATTTTTCTGATGGGGGACACTGGTTTGGTTACCAAACCCTTTGGGGCTTTTTAATCTAAAAGCAAGTTTCATGGATTGACTAACGAGCGTGGTAACATAAAGCAAGTCTTACCAATATGGCATTTTTCTGGGTGAAAAAGCGCTCCAAACCAGAAGCTCATTAGCGTTGTTCTTCCCCCTCATTTACCCAACCAGCTCACTTGTAGAAAACAGACTCTTGTTGTTAGTGGGCTCTCCAGGTGACATGTTTTAGACAGACACTCCGACTTTTTCTGCAAAAGATGTTCTGAAATGATAAGGCAGAGTCCCAGGCCTCTTTCTTTTCTATAAAGAAGAAAAACTCTGCCAAATTGCTTCTGGCATAACCCCATTCGTTTTTCCTGCAATGACAATTGACTGAGAATGAAAGCACCCTCTGGGACACAGAGGGTTCAGTTTCCTTTGGCAGCAGTCTTGATTGGAAGCAAACCTGAATTGTTTCACTTCAAAGAAACAAATAAGGAATATTGTCCTGGAATGTCAAAAACATGCACATTAACCAAAACCAACCTTCACAAGAATCCTGAAGCATAAGACTGCTTAGCCAAAAAACCAACCCACCCAAACCTCAAACTCCCAAAATAACCAAGCTGTTACTAATTCAAGTGTAGAAGTTGGTCAACAGTACCTTAAGATCCAGTGAGTGGGGTGGGAAGGATGGCACAGGGGAAGGGTATCACACAGCATTCAGTAATGCCACCTGACAAACTTACAATAGATACTCCTAAAGGGGAAGAAAAAAGTATATGACCATCGTTGCTATCTTAAAATCTATAGTCTGGTTCTGTTCTTGTTACAAAAAGCTTCGTTACAGCAATTGCCACTTTTCTATCATTCCTTTCAGTTGGGTGAGGTACTTCACAGTGCTGTCTTCACCTGTGTGCTCCCTCTGCATTCCTACTGTCTGAACCAGCAGTAACCACTAGTGTGGCTCTTCTGGAGCAAAAAGCCATGTTGTTTTTTCCACATATACAAACAGAAAACACTGGTTTAACTCAAGCTTTTTGACAATTTATTAACATTATTAGGCTTGAGAAACAAAATTAAGTTTTATGCAAAAATGCAAAGACTAAGATCATTTAAAAATGTTAGTGCCCACCAACAGTACGAAGAAACAGTCTTTTTTCTGTATTTATTTATAAATAATTCACTTTGTCTTTTGAGTCACCTGCAAAAGTTCTTGTAATATTCTCGCATCATTATAATTAAATATGGAGATAGCCTCATATTTCAATTTTTTTTATCCATTAACATAACCACATCACTCAGAGTGTTACCTGTGAACGATACAAATGATAATCCTGCTCTGAATTTATTCATCATTGTTATGATGGAATATCACAGACAGTAATCCCCAAAACTTTTAAAGGGGTGGTAAGGAAAAAAAACCCCACCACATAGTAAGTCTTGCACAAAATGCATGCGTGTATATAAATACCCAACTTTGCTTTAGGGACAAGCAGCAAGGTAGAGCAAGGACAAATGCAAAGTTTATTCCACGGATGCTACAATTCATCGACATGTTAGGGAAGTATCAAAATTTGTATTATTAACATATGGCAACAGTTTTATTGTTACAATACATTGCAATAGATTAACCCCACTTGAAAGGGCTTTTAAGCTGCAGACAGTGCAATTGCATTAAATCTTAATTCTTCTGGGTCACGTTCCATGAATTTCTTGCAAACTTCTATTGCATCCTAAGGGGGAAAAAAAAGTAAAAAAAGAACAAAAGAACCAGAAGACACTATAAATCATACTTATTTTAAAAAACCACATTTGCAATATGATGATGTGCTTCATACAAATTACACTCAAAATGTATTTTTCCATGAAGGATTACTAAATAGCGTGACAAATCTACAAAAACTGTATTCCTTACCCGAGCTACCACCATTCAAGACTATTTACACTGCTCATACAGGCAACATGAGAGAGCAAAAGTTGTATGCAGACCCCTACCAACAATGATTTTTGGGACTGCATATTGCTTTGTGCAACAGTCCTGCTGCTTGCCTGACTTGCTAAATGCACCTCTGAAGTTTGCCTTTCCTGATACTGCTGTGTTCAGAAATCTTTCCCTTGCATCAGGATGAAACTAGTCTGTGTGGGGTAAAGATTATAAGTAATTCCTTCATCTAGCTTTAGGGTGCAATCTGGAGAACACATGTTATCAGTTAAACAGGAAAAAGCCACATACGAAAAAAAGGAAAGCTTTATCCAACTTCTCCCCCAGCCTAAACAAGCACAAAATGTATGCAGTCTTAGTCTGTGCTACTAAGGGTTTGTTTGCTGGGTGTTTTTAGTTTCTCCGGTTTCCTCCATCTGCAAAGCTAATTCAGTCTGGATACTGTAAGAGTCAGGACTGTGCATTCCCTTCTCTCAGCTTCGACTGTGCATCGTTCTGTGGGGACGACAGTTTATCCTCCCAACTCAGTGTATTCGTTTCTAATGAATTTCTCAGCTGAACAACTACTGACACAAAGCAGCACCCAAAAGCCACCAAAAAACAGAGAAGAATTATTATTAGGAAGCATCAGAAAGTAAATCAACTTCTGGCTAGTGTGGCACCTAACAAATTATAACTAAACCAAATGAAAGAGAATGAAAAATTATCCTAAGTTTCCAGACTTCATCTTATGTAAAATTTGCAAGGAGCAGGGGTGTATGAAAATTTTGCCACAGAAGAAAAGTCAATCTGATCTGCTGTTACAGTCAACCCTTCTGACATTTTTTGCTGTCATGTTGTGATACTCTGGTCATCCAGATTCACAACGTGAGCGTTCTGGAATACCTGCTTTAAAACTGAGTAAACCCAACTTCATCCCACCATTCCACCCACTCTATTCCTCATCAAACCATAAATATAGCACGACTTTTGTATAAATATTAAAAAAAATATTTTCTATAACTTTTACGGAAATATAGCAAGACTTTTGAATAACATTTAAGAGGGTTTTCTATTCCTACCTCTAAAAAAGAATCGTCACTAGTTTCCCCGTGGTTTATTGGAAACGGCTTGCGCCCATCTGTAGAAACACAAAGTAGGATTGAACAACACATCTATAAGATCAGAAAAGCTTAATTTTTTCCAGTTAAAACTATTTGAATGGATTTTTTTTTTTCTTAACAAAAATTCGACATTATTTTTTCATAAGAGAGTAACACATGCAGCTAGCTATCCCCTGGTCTCTCCTCTACTGCTGACTACTTCAACAGGTATCATTATGCACAGCCTGTTGTTACATTAAATAAAGAAATCAATCAAAAGAATGAAATGCTTCAAAATATTTTATCTGAACATTTTAAGGTTGTAAGCTGTGACTGGTTTTATTGGTAGTGTAGTACTTGGGTTTTTCAAGTCGAGAAGAACAATTTCAATTACACTGAATGGATTTACTGGGACAGACAGATGTACATCTGTGGTCTTTGACAGCTGCAACAACCAGCGACTCAATGACAGAGCAGAATAGTAAACCCAGGAGTTTGGAGAGTCTGGCATAACTGAAACGTTGCTCTCATTTAAACTGAATATGCAAACAAACCCAATAACTTGAAGTATTAAGTACCTTCACAGCATTGAAAAATGGTTGTTATAGTTAATTATTTTTCCCCACTTGCAATGTAATCATGCTATGGTTCTCAGCATTTAAAAAAAATAATGCCAGTCATAGAAATGTTTCAGGTTACTTGTGAAGAGTTAACCGTACGAGAACATATGTCAGGCTATCCTAAGCATCTGGCTAGACAAAATTCCTTTTTGGCTCTGCCCTCCTTTTTAAAGACTCTTCCCTCCCCAAAGATTCCATCAAAGCTGACAATGCTTCCAAACTACATTTTCTACTAAAAATAGATGTGATATTAAGAGAACTTCTGGATTTACATGAACAAGAGGTTCTTCATTATTCTAACAGCCATGACTGAAGATGCAAACCCCACCAGGGAAACAGAACTGAATGCCCTGTTCTGCAAGCTAAGTTTGATTTGATTTTTTAATTTATTTTTTTTTTCTAAAAACATACATTTTGGCAGAACAGCATTTTACTTCCATGTGCCTATAAATAACTTGTTTTCTATGGCAAAAACATCACAAGCATTTAACATCCATGTGCAGGCATTTTCTGTCTGCCAAAGCTCACATGCTGGCCACAGTGACTGAAGCCAATGAATCAACTGAAAAAAACTTCTCCCATTTTCCTACTTTTAAGTATTTTTTGCTTTCTTCCGCTGGCACGGAAAGAAGCTATTTTAAGAACAAAGGAAACAGTAGTATTGGCATTCCATTTCACCACAGACTGGAGCTAAATGCTTGCCTTTTTTTTTTTTTAAATTTAAGCAAAAAATTCAAGTGGATTTTATCTTGCATCATACTTATGGAAAATGGCCAGATATAGTAATCACAGTCTCTATTGTGCTTTTAATACAAATTAATGCACAATTAAAAGGTAACATGGAAATAGTAGTGCACAACTAAATGAAGAGCGAGCCATCCATCAGGTCTTGAAATTTAGAGTCATTTAATATTTATATTGCATCCTACAGTAGTTGCCTTATTATTTGATCTAGTTCACTGACAGACATGCAGCATCATAAAAATACAGGAATGTGTGCCTATTGTTCATGACCTATCACTGAAAATACCCCTTTGATCAGCTTAAAATAAGCACTTCTTGTACAGCACTTGAGCCCCAGGTTATGCATAGTTGTCACCTGTTAAGGGCGTTGCTTAATTACATGTTGATTTTCAAAAGATGAAAAGTCCTTGCCATAAAAAAATACTGCAAAAATTATGTTAGGAAAGACCAGTGACTTGCAGTTTTTAAATCCTGATCTACTTGCTGGTTTCCTGAAGTGCCTGCAGAAAAACCTAGTTGCCCAGCAACATGTTTAAGATCGGAGTCATTAGAGAGTATCTGAGCAGAACTTGGCGCTACACAATCTGAAGAGGGGAAAAAATAGCTGTAGTTCAGAAAACAGACACTACTGATTTACAGTTAGCTGTCCAGTAACCACAAAAAGGTAGATGAAAAACAAGCAGCCTATCAGTTGCAGAACATTAGTATCTGCTAGTATCTTGACTATGTAATTTCAGTTTAAATGGTGTCATGCTATTTAATAGTGTAGCTAAAACTTCTAAAGCAGAATACAGTTCATTTATTAATTCCACAAGCAATTTGAGGACGTAACAGTACTTCCCTCTCTAAAACTGACTGTTCATCAATTCTTTCTTGCTTCCTGTCCTTGTAAATCATAAAGGAAGTTCAGAGGCAGTCTAGTATTCCATATCACTGTATTTTAATAGGAAGGAGTTAAGGGAAGGAGAATCCAAAAAAAACCAAAGGGAAGAAGTCTGGGATTGTTTAACAGAACACCCCAGACATTATGGTCCAGGGGAAAGAACCTAAGCCCTACATTGCATCACGTAATCTCTCTCTCAAACTTAGACATCACTACTTGCATTTGGTTCAAACAAATGGAGAGAGCAGATAAAAAGTTTTCTTACCCAATTCATAGAGATGACCACCTACATTAACTAATGCAATAAAGTGAAGGTCTACTTTTTCATCTATACTTGGTGCCTGCAAGACAAAACAAAAGGAAATCGTGTTCACTGAAACTTTTACCGTAACATGAATCATGAGAACATGTCATCATAATATGCAAAACACCCGGCAAAGAGAAATCACAAGCAAGAGCACATTCTGGATATACACAGAATGGCAGAAGTCACACTGCAAAACATTTCAGAGTATAAAGAAGCTTTCTGCAACGTACAGATCTGTAGGGAGCCTTTCAGTAAAGTATCCAAAATACTTCCAATTATAGCTTTACATAAAAACTTTATTTTTCATTACTGAATTACAAGTAGCATCAGTTCAAATATGTCAACATTAAAAATAGATATCCAAGCCCTTCATTAACCCATATCCCGTAACCAAGTGATGTAGGGCCAAACTTTGAACCTGTAGTATTTTAGACTTGGTGAAAATATTTTTTTCCTTGCCACATATAGTACAGTTACCCTGTTCCCTCTTCATGGGCAGCTGAAAGAAACAGTTCATGCATCTCAGGTGGGGAGGAAGAAAAACAACTGGAGGAGCCCAGACTGAAATTTACAAGTGGCATCAGACCAAGAAGGGACTAAAGTGCAGTGACAGCATCAAGTGACATGGCATAAAAAATGGTTATAGCTGGTAAAGATCTCTTACCCAGTACTGTCTTGTGAACTACAGCAAGCAAAGGCATTTTCAGAAGAGAACAGGGCATTCAGAGCATGGTACTCTGACAGCACACTTTCCCAGCATCCACTAAGCAGTGCTTTTTGAACTTTGGAGCCAAAAGGCATACCACAAGTGTTGTGTTCAATACTGATTCATGGTCTTATGTTCTTATCAACCTGTCCAGTCTGCATCTGAGCCTTGATACTCAATTTAAGATGTTATTTTTTGAGGGAATGGGAAAAAGCACCTCACTTTTTCTTAAATTAGCAAGAATCTGACTTCTGTGAAAATATATTCCATGCAATTTTCTTCCATCTTCTAATTACTGTTAGCCTTAGGTGAATTTCTTGAAGCACCCCAAAAATCTAAGAATTTGCCAGAAACAGATTAGAGTGTAAACTGAGTTGCAGAACCTTAAAATCATATCCTGATTTCAAGACAGAGTTAAAAGTCATCTTCTTCCTGATGGTCACAAAAAAAAGACTTTAAAAGATGACCTAAACTGAAAGTAATGTAGCAAACAACCAGAACAATAAAGCAAAGCAGAAGTCACCATAAGCCCTTCAGTACATCAAGAACGCCAAAGACACAGCACTACAGAGGAGCTAACAGCTTACGGAAACTCTGCAAAGCAAGCTCAAAACTGAAAGAGAGAAACCCAAGAAAAAGCCACAGAAATCTCCCCTCACTCTCATTTTAGATTCATCTCTGTGAGCAGTGTGAAAGGCACGAATACCCTGTTTCGTCTGTTTCAGGGAGCCTGGAATGCAGAAAGAGCATTCCTGCTGCTGAAGATGAGGTAGCTATCAGAGGAATGAGAGGGCCTTTCCCACCAGTTTTTTTTTTCTCCTGTAGAGTAAGTTAAGGGCCTTTGAGAATGTTGCTTTACAGAACAGCAAACAGCCAGAGCTTGGGGGAAAAGAAAACAAGAAAAAAAAAAAAGCCCTCACAAAAACCCAAGCAAAACAAGCAGCCTCTAGAGTTTGGCTACCCCAGATATCAACTTCCAAGGACCACAGGTTTCCATAACATCCTGAAAACTGCACAAGACAGAAGCTGACAAGCAGTAGAAATAACATGGTGCCATTGATCAACCAACAGTTCAGAGGGATCTAAACTGTGGTGCTACAAGAGTGCGAGTAGGCAAAGCTGACAGTCCTTTCCAAATCCCACTTTGCCATCTAATCCCTCTATAGAAATACAAATTCATGGCTGTTCACTTAGCAATTAAAGCTACCATTTAGGAAATACAGGCTTAAGGAATTTTAGGATTAGGGGAAAGACTACTGCCAGTTATTCTCACTTTAAGAAGGAAATGGGTTAGCATTTAAAAGCTTGCATCCAAACACGCACTACCCGGGCTCAAATTGACATTCTGTAGAAGAGTTTCAAGTATCACTGTTGCAGAGAACTTTGAGATGTTCAGGATTTAGTTTTGATCACATTTAGAACAAAATGCAATTGTCCCTTTGACCACTCTGAGTGTTGTTGTCTTTGCCAGCTTCTAATCAACACCTTTTCTATAGAGGGACACTTTGCATGCTTAGAATGCTGAGCCTATATACAACTAGAAGAGGAACAGGGAAGCCAAAAAATCCAGCAAGTTTACTTGAAGACAGTGCTGCTCCTGTAGAAACCTGCTGAGATTTTGTGCACACCTTATCTAAATACCATACTGCCATTAAGTGCTACTGCCACAACCTCTGAGAAATGTTGTTCCTTACACTTTTAATTCCCCAACCTCACAAAATTACAGTGCCGCACCATTATTAAAAGCTTCTACCCATGTTCTGATGTAGACAGTCTCCTTCCCTCGTGATTTCTTTTCATCTCATATAGACACAGTTGTAAATTTACTACATTTCTTGAAAAATTAGGATTTCAATCATTTTTGACAGGCAATCATTTTAGTCATAAGCAGATAGGGTCTGAATAGTCAACATAACTCAAGACTTTCCATTATAAGAATCTGTTGTTTGTGACTTAGGTGAGCAAATAATTGGGTTAAACTTTCCTAATGTGATGAATTTGATTCAAAATCTCTCCCTCAATAAGAGACATCCATTGCATATGTGTGCATACACGCGTGCTCACATGAAAAGAAGCCAAGTCTGGCCAAGTTCTACTTCTTTGGGAAGTTCTAGAAATTTTTAAAACTCGAACTGAAAGACTTTAAATATCAAAGGAATGGAAAGAAGAAGGAATGTCAGCCTCAGGAAGATGTCTTTTGTGGTCTCCTTGAAAAGCTACACCTTTGGCTAAGTTTTCAACTTTTAATGAACTACCTGTGTGAATGCTTGAAGGAACAAGAGAACGGAGTTCTAAGGTGGCTTGCCTGCATGTTCAGCACTAAGGAGTGTTTTCAGAGCAATTAGGGAGGTCTTTCTCTTGGTTACTCTTCTTGTTAAAGACCACTATGGCAACAGTGTCGGTCAAAAATGTTGGGATGAGCCATTCCTTTGATTTTTTCACTTAGAAGCCCACTCAACATGCAGAAGGAGACAGCAGATTTGAATGACCACGTGTATGACCCACAAGGAAGGAGAAAGACAGAGAAGTCTAAACAAGGTGATTGTCTAACCAGGATTGGGAACTAACCTCTGGTTCTCAAGATTCATTTTTCAGGTTTTCCAAAGAGCTGTAGCATTCAGTGAAAGAGAATTTTTATTTCTTTGCCATCCAGAAAAGACAAAAACAGGACAAATACCAGTATTTTGGGTCACTTGTAGAAGCTTATGCTATGGTTTCAACCTTAGTGTAAGCAGTAAGTTTTGATAGCGTGGGTTAGGAGGAACACTTTTCACACATTTATCTTTTCAGCAGGAAAAAAAAAAAAAATTAATGACCAGTAGACTTGAAACTGATTTGAAGAGGAAAAATGCAAGAAGTTTAGCACTCAAAGTGATGATTCTGAGAACATACTCTCAGCTGTAATTTGTTCTCAAGTTACTGAGATAATCCTCAATGATAATATAGCCTATCTTCACAAATATCTAGTCACATGTACAAAAGTGACAGTCCAGCTTGTCGTGCCCTTTAACCTTGGATACCACATTAAAAGCATCTATATAGAATCACAGCATCATTTAGCTTAGAAAAGACCTTTAAGATCATTGCATACTGATTCTTCAAAGGTTTTAACTGCCTTCTCTGCTAACCTGGACATTCAAATTAAATAAAGAACTGCTGACTGATGTGAGAAATCATTTTTAATTGACCTCTCTCAGGCACATTAGTTTGTGTTATCAAAACATTACCTCTTACATTTCTTCTGTTCTTCACTAGCAGATTTCTAATCAGTACTTTTTAAAATAGCACTTCTGAAAGTTTTTATTGTACATATTGTAATTCTTCTTACTCCCTCCTGTTGTACTGAGAGACTCCTTGATTTCACCTTTCACTACTGCATGCTGCCTTCTCATGAATTATAACAGTCACCTTTGTGCACTAACCTTCAGAAACTCAATCATACACCCCTAGATCACTGTTTGCCCAACCATACCAACTGGAAAAAAGTCTTGTTCTCATGAACCTGCCAAACAAGTTCTTACCTCATCTTGCTTTAAACTTATTAATGGAAAACCACATTATAACATCAGGCTCAATGTGACATGATAGATTTCAGACAACTTCTTCCAAGTAAACCTTGTATTTTTATTGTTGCCTTACACTTGCTCTTGAGAGAACAGTGAGAAGCAGTAAGTCTCACAAACCAGTTTAGTAGAAAGATTTTGCATTACAGGCAGTGACTGGGAAATTAAAAAAAACCCACCACTTAATTCAAGAAATTGACATCAAGAGTCTGGCTGATTCTGGAAAAAGAATAGTATGGAAAGGCAACTTCACAGAACCTTGAGGAATAAAAAGTTTCAGATGCATCCAATTGAGAGATCATGACAACAGTAACTGAAGTTTAAGAGAATTAAAAAACCATAAGGGATTAACTATACAATTTCACTCACAAGTAGTTACATGAAGACGAAGGAAAACATATTCAAAACTGAAGTTACACAACAGTTTTAGGTATGGTTCGAATTCAGTAAATTCTGAAGTAAAGGGGGAAAAGTGATTAATAGCAATTGCTGTTAGGTAGATTAGGCACTTCTAATTTCCATTTTGAAGCATGGAATGTGCTTGGGCAAATGTACTGTGTAGGGCCTGTGAACAGCATTTGAATCCTGCTTCAAATACTGCAATTAAACCCAAGACCACTGGAATGATGATCATAAGTTTCAGCAAGATAATTTCTGGCTAATTCTCACAGAACAGTGACGTCTCTATTCAGTTCAATATACTGCAGGGCGTTCACGGTACTCCAAGTGCTCTGGAGCTTCACAGCTGAAAACACATAACTAATTTAGATCAAGGTATCCCCTGCCCAGAGTAATGAAGAAGAATTTCTGCCAGAAAGATGCTGAGGGACTACCCAAGAGCAGACTAGAAGTTCCTTTGTTAAGCACTGCCTTATGTATTTTCCTACCATGCTGCCATGGTAGAGTTACGAAGCTTGAGACAGCTTGTCTATGTCCCCAACTACAGTGTCTCCCAACATGCAGGTGTCAGGTGAGGTACAATTCTAAGCTGCAGGACAGCAGCAACTGATTTTGGTCAGGAGAATGTCAAGTGAAATTCAGAAGACGGAATCTGTCAATGACCAGAGTTACCTGGATACAGAATGTTTATCCAAACACAAATCTCCCTTTAGATCCATAAACAAGAGGGATTATTCAGCACTACGCTGCTCTAAGTAGTTGTGTGGTTTGGTTTTTAGGTTTGTTTGGGGTTTTTAAGAATGGGAACTTTAGTCTTGACACAGAAAGAAAATGACGGAAAAGAAAAAAAGAACATGTTTTCCAACTTGAGAAGTGAGGAAAAAAGATCTAACAGATCAGTTTGACATATAAAAGGAAGCAAAATGATCCTAAGGCAAGCAGAGGCACTAAACTAAAAGAACAGATGAGCTGGAAGAATAAGAGATCATAACAAGGATTGAGGAAAGGTCAACATTACTAATGAAGCATGTTGTTACCTATAGCTTAAAAATTTGCCACATCTGTTGCAATTCATCAGGTTTGCATGGAACATTTCAGGACAGTATTTTCTTTCTTTTTTTCCCCCACGCCCCATTATATGTTCTTAACTCATCTGGAGGCCTTCTCTAAAAAGTCAAGGAAAATTTTCAAGTTGGGAAAGTGGTTTTATTTAAGGAACATAAATACTGTCTCACATCATTAAGACTTTCACTCTTCATTTCAAAACAATCCATCTTTTGTCTGTTAATGTTTAAGTAGTAGAAATGCACTTAGAACTACAGGAAACTTCATCTGCATTTTAAGTACAATATACAGGATGTTTCCTCCCCTCCCTTAAATTTAAGATTTCTTAATAAAAGCAATACTAGAACATTTTCATAAAATGCTGAGACCAGTTCAGCCTCTTTGACGTGTAGCAGAACGCTCAGAGCTATACTTGTTGAAAGGCAATGACAGGACAAAACCTGATGAACAAGGTAGTATTTATTATAAAGCCAAATGAGACAGTGTTAATCCCCAAAATATTGTCTGGTTTGGTGGGGTTCTTTTCTGCATATTAAAATAATTTATATATAGCTTGTATGTTCTTGAATCTTCTCAGAAAGTTATGTCATGCAAAAGTGTAAAGTCAACACTTTAGTAACCAATAAATATCAGCCTATGTTCTATTCACTGGTAAATATTTGCATATAGAAATTACAATTTAAATCTGTTAGATGGAGACAGTCAGGATTTCAGTGGTGTTAACAAGTAATATTTTAAAACTATTTTTAGTGGCAAAGTTCTGTTTGGCCAGGTACATTTGTCTTGAAGGCCACCTGTTTTTTGAATCAAGTTTTTGAATGCTTTGAAAGCAAATGCTCACTGCTAAGAGCAGTTTTTAAAATTTGTCTTGAAGTGAGTGAAATTCTTAACTTGCCAACAGAAATTCTTAACTTGCCAACAGTGGTTTTCTAGTCTAATCACAACAGATTATGCTGTAATGCCCGTCCTGGGATAAGCCATGGTTGATGTTGTATCAAAGTAAACTCACAGTCAGTTAATGCTTTTGTTCCAAGCAGACGCACTCACACCCAAGTCTCCCCCAGTAAGTTTTTTGTTAATGACAAGCTTATATAGGCCAAATTCATACAAGATTCCAGTTTCAAGTTGCAGAAATAGGATGTAAAATTCTCCGAAGTTTTTATAAACAAACAAAAAACCTGCCTGTGTAAAATGTCAATTGTTTGCCAATGTTAATGGCATAAGTATTAAATGGGGGAGGAAGAAGCATGAGTTGGGCAGAACTTGGCTCTGTGTTTAACTCCATGCCTCTTCAAATTTCAAGATATCTAACTAGCCCCAAATGATAAAATTCAAGAATGTTCTGTAGTTCTGAAGATTACAAGAGAGGTAGATATTTAAAACCAGGAGTTATTACTCACATAAAGAGAAAAGGTCTCATTCTGAGATTCTTACTAGGATAAGAATATAAAGCTGTGAAGAAATGGAAGCATTCTGACACTAATTTTTAATAGCAATAGTACATTAAGAAGGATTTCCACATCTGGAAAGACAGCTCTGTGGAAAGAAGGAAATTATTTGGACCACAGTCAGAGTAATTATTTCACCTTAGTAGAAAATCCACATACTTCAAATAAGAATTTCTAGAAACACAGGTGAAACATGGTCATTACCAAAGAATGACAGAAACAAAAAAAATCACTGTCCCAATTTTGCTTTTAAGACCATTCACATCTACATAGCAAGATGTTTTATACTAAAAGTGCAATCACTCCTTAGGAGCAGGATGAAATACCACTAAAACACTCTTCCAGTTTAGTGTTTCTGAAGGTGGTCATAGCACAGTTCAGAAATATTGCCTATTCTTTGAATGTAATTTATTTTTTCTACATTTTCAAGATATGTTTGTGCCCTGGGAGTGAAGAAGGAAAATAGTGTATGCATGGTCTTTGATGACAAGCTTTTACTTATTACAGTGTCTTCACCTTCAATCAGAACGTCTACAAACAGGATAAAGAAACTGATGTCAAGTGAGAAAGTAAGTCAGCCCCTTGGCATTACTGGAAACATTTCATCTCTAGTGAAACACCCAGGGACCATATTAAGCAAGACTTAGAATGAAAGAGAAGGAGACGAGGCCTAGAATATGAGAACATAAACCAGATCTCAAACACAGAAGAAATAATATAATGTGAGAAAGAATTAGATGCCCCTTGGTTTATCACATCCAAATGAAAGATCATGAAGATGAGGTGAAAAGAAGAGGCTGGATGTAGAGCCCATGGCAAAAAACAAAAGCCACTTCATGAAGTTCAGACTTCATCTGTACCTTGAAAATGATTTGGCATGTGTATTGAATCAAAAATATGTGGACAGCAAAGCATGGAGTGATGTACTTTAGCTGTCCAACATGGGGGAATGAAAAAGAAAAAAAAAGAAAAAAGGGGAAAAAAAAAAAAGGAAAAAAGGAAGAAAGAAATCCTAAGAATGGCTGAGAAAAAGCCCCAACAAAAATGATGCCTTGAAGACTGGAGTTTCATGGCAGAAGGCCAGTCATGTCAGAGTAAGAAAAGACTGAAGATGGACTACACTTACAACAGAATGAAGCCCAACAGATGGAAGGCGTATCAAGGGCCGCCAACGACGAAGACGGATTGACGGACTGGTAGCCTTTGCAGGACCTACATGATTACGTTTGGCCCAGGAGAGGGATGCAGAGTGACACAATGGTGAAGCCTTCGTTCTGCTGTGGCTAACCTGAGGCTGCGATGAGGATGGTGGTGAAGACAGCGAGGACGATGACGACTACATAAACATTAGAAAAGAACATACTTAGCCCACTTAAACTCGCAGTAACATACCTAAAAAGGCAACCCCAAAGGTGGTGACTGCTTATTATGCTGTCCTTTAACTGATCAAATCCACACAGATAATACTCAGGACACGTTGAATTTGAATGAGAAGACAAAAGAGCAATGAAAATAAGCAAAGACAAGGTCCAAATCTGAAGTTTATCACCAGATAAGGTAGAGGTTATTCACACCCAGTGAACTTCATAATATGCACACTGACTCATTCAAGAGACAGACTGTTGGAGAGTGAGGAGTGAGAGGATTTAATTACCACCTCATGGAAGAAATAGCTGAGAACAGAGAGTGATCAGTTTTGTCTACAGCTACAAAAAAATTATATTTTGGAAGAGTCAGGTTGTGCTACTCTGGTATTTAAAATTAACCAAGTAACTACTGTAACAGAACCCAGAGCTTCTTCTACTGTTCCATGTCTAACATAAAAGGAAAGCAAAGGAAAAAGGAAGCTTACCGTGATGAGGTATGCAACTTCCTAAGTTTTTCACCTATTCTTCTAAAATAGCAGGCCAGTGGCAGTACTGCCATTAACACTCAGGATCCCTTTAGTATCCGTGGAAGCAGTAGGACTATGTTAAACCATTCAAATTGTTACTATTAGAAGAAAGACCACAGAAGTATTAAAAATGACTCTCAGCTGCAACTGACAAAGTTACAGTAAATATATTAAGACCAGAAAGAACCATTGTGATGATTTAGTTTTGATCTTCTGTCCCACACAGGCCACAGGACCAATCAAGTTCAAGTTTTGTTTGGATCAGAACACATTTGCAAAGCAATACCAAACTTCTAAGCTTAACAAATCTTTTTTTTTTACCACTAAAATAAATCAGAACAAGTCAAGTTTTCAATCAATCCTGTCTATATCTACTGAGGCAGCAAGTAATGTTTTCAGACAGTTCACTAAATACGTTAGTGCTTCATGAAAAGGCCACCTTTCTACTCCCACTTATTGATGATATGAACAATGGATTACGTTAGTTTATCTGGCCACAATGTTAAATTGTGAATTAACCTTCAGCTTATCATCCACCATTACTTTTCACTCTCAGCTCATATAAAAACCCCCGATGTCATGTCAGAGATTCCTTCACCTTCTGCCAGGAAATGAAGCTTATATTTTGTGCTAATTAGATAGCTTTTATTTGATCTCGGAAAAAAAATCTTATGTGAAGAGCAATCCAGATTGTCCTGCACTGATGTCTTGTGCTTTACTATCTCTTGATTTTTTAACAGCACAGGTCTTAGAAGCAAACCCTGTGGAGCCCCACTAGCAAACAAAACTTAGTCATCAATAATAACCCACTTATCAGCACTGAAATTTGCCAGCTGCTTGCGAATCCATTAAAGTTCTGTAAGCAGAATTGAAATTGCATTTCCTTAAGGTATGTCCCACATAATGCACTCAATGGAACGATTCTAGTAGACTTCAAAACCCAAGTATCAGATAGCTCCTCTGAAAGGTTTATTTTCATTCTTTTTAATCAATGCCTAAGTGCCAGTCTAAACCATTTACCTTCTTTGTATTATTTTTCAAGCAATTAATCTTCTTTCCCATTCAATATTTTCTTTTTCGTTTCCTATCAAGAGTGGGGCAAGGGATTCGTTCTTTCTGCTCCCACATTGCTAGCTCTAAAGAACAAAGAGACAGGACTTCTTCATGAAGAGCAAGCATCAAGTACAGTAGAAACCTGAAGAAACATGAAGAACTCAGAGATAAGCATGGAGTGTTATCAATTCTTGTAACCTGCCGAGAGAATATTTTTTCACAGTTTTGTCAGGTGGTGGGTTTTTTCCCCACAATTAAATTCTGATTTTCACACATTCTGGCACACCTCTAAATCTCAACAGCTCCACACAAAAGAAGACAAAACCAGAAAACCTCCAGCCCAAAAACATATCTATATGGATGAAAGAGGAATTTAGCAATGACAGTACTAACTCATACTGACTAATGAGTCAGAGAAGCTTAGAAGAGTTTCATGGCTATTGTAGTTTATCTGTACGAAAGAAATTCTTCCTTGAAGAACTGATTTAAAATGAGAGATTTTACACGTAGATAATGTATCAAATGGCTTTAAAGACAATTAATTCTCAGCTTGCCTAAGAAAATTCCAAGACCACTGATAAAACAGTGCTCCTAGATGTCTTCACAGTCCTCAGGTCTCCTTTTGGAGGGAGGAGCCTCTAAGATTAGAACCTGCTGTGGGGTAGAAATTTAAGAGCTTTGATGAGTAGACAGCTCATGATAAAAGGCAAGACACACCACATTATGTTTTACAATTTTATAAGTTGCTGCTATCAAAATAGACAAGATCATTAATCTTCCTGGAATCTGCAATATAGCAACTATTTACCTAGAAATAGTTACAAGAAATCAATCTGAAAAAGCCACAGTAGGAGTTTACTCTGGCTTCGATGCAGTCCATTAACTGGAAGCTGCTAAACTCATACACTTTTGCTCCGGTAAAAAAAAAACCAAAACTATATTTTAGCATTCCTAGAGTAATAACTGTGAAACCGTTAGTAAGACTTCAAACAATCCCAAATTTAAGATTTAACAGTACAGTGATGGATGGCCAGAATAGTGATTTTTTTTTTTTAATAAAGCCTTTCTCACTTTTGTTTCCATTTTAATTATGATTCTTGACTTTTACCATTCTTAATGATTGCACTGATTTATTTATTTTCTGGCTAATATTGCTAAAATAATGAGAATATATTAAAACCACTCCTTGCCTGAACGAAATGAGATCAGAAAAGACCAAGTTCTCAAAACTGAATTTCTAATCTATAATGCAGTGTAAGGCAACTAATATTTTAGTATTTCTAGGTCAGTATTTGTCCTCATTTTGAATTCCATTCATTGAGTCTTTTTATCCTTTATTTCCTGCGCTAGTGGGTCCCCTAGTGAGATCAGCTGAGACAAAGAGAAACTTTCTCCCCACAGAAGATATACTTGAGCATTTTTGAGGGTGAAATTCTGACAGACAGTATATAGGAATTCTGGAAAAGCAAAGTTAACGCTGGATTATGTCTAATTAACAAGGGTGTAATAGCAAAAAAATTCCATGCACTGCTTTAGCAACAAGCACAAATTAAGCTGTGTCAACTGAATTTGTTTGCAACTGAATGTTTAAAAAAATAGAATTACATGTCAATATTAGTATGAAATTAACGTTAAATATACATCTCCAAATAAAGGATACAAAATCATACCTTTCACACTTAATTTAAAATTTGGAAGATAAATCACAACTTGAGACACTATTCAAACAAGACTTATTAACAGCTAGAAACTGCAAAGAGGAGAGAAGGAGACTAACTTCACAAGGTGAAGAGATCATAGGAACATATTTCTGTGCTGAAAATTACAGCGGGTCAAATATCTGAAGTGGTAAAACAAAGCCCCTGAAATAGAGTTGAATGTTATTGTCATATAAACCAGTCAGTATATTAAATTTACGGTTTGTAATGCAAAAAATACATTATAAACAAGTTAAAACCTTCATGGAATAGGTCAAAAAAAGCATTCAGGCAATTATCATCTGCCCCAATCCAAAACTTACTCCTACACATAGCTGTTACTAAAACCTAGAGCCATTTAAGAGCAAAAGGAAGCACCTATAAAGTTTGTCAGGCACTAAGAGCTATGCTTTTGCATGTGCCTAAAAGCACAGAAGTTTGATAGCACTGAGTAGGTCACGACTTGGCTCATGCCCAAACCAGTCAGGTTCTAGAAACAGCGACCTGCCTGATCATCTTGTTTGGGGAACCCAATCCAGCCAAGTGTCTCAGTCCACATCTAATGCACTGAAGACCTGACAGGACAAGAAAGCTGCATCTGGTATTGCATGACCATTTCTTTGTAAGAAGAAAGATTTATTACTGATTAACTTGCTAGTGGTTACCAAATTTATCTGTCTGGAAGCTCAAGTTCAGGGCATCCTCTCAGCAGAAAAGTTCAAGCCTGTGCCACCTTCTCTAAGGAGGCTTCCCTGTCTGTCAGCTGGAGAAATACGCTGGGACTAAGGCTGTCTCCTTTCCTCCATTTTGAGGTCATGTCATTGCATAGAAGGAAATGCTAATTGCACTGGGATAGAGATCAAACGAGTTTTAACTACATACCAACATCACTGGAAACTTGGGAAACAGAAGGAGATACAATACTTGGTCTTGGTCTGTGTTTTATGTACCCAGCCCCTGGATCAGAGGCCCTGCCACATGTTCTGCACCTGCTCAGTTGAGTCAGTCCCTGAGCGTGGATTGACTCCTCCCAACAGACTGTCTGTGGCCTCGTTACACAGTCTCTGTACAATAAACCCTGCAGTAGAGATGGGGGAAGGTTGAGGTGACAATAAAAAGTACAACTTTTGCAGCCAAAGGGGCAATAGAAGAGTTCCTATAGCTTTAAGATAAGATTCAGAGAGGATGTACTTAATATCTATAATTTTTCCCCCACCACCTTTTGAGGCATTTTTTGTTTTCCTTAAGGGTCTGTATTACAGTTCAAAGTGCAATTGCAACTTTCTTCCTTAAAAGTCATTATTCTCAGTGGGCTTTTTACATGCAAATTAAATCTCATCATCACATGGTCTGAAAAAAACCCTCTTCCTCCTCCTTCCTTCAAAAGTGTTTTACGTCTTTCAACAGCATTTCTAGCCTGTTTTGGTGGTGAAATCTTGAGAGACATTAAGTTCCTTCCAGCTTTTATAAGAAGATAAGCGGTCAGACAGAGGAGAGGAGCCTGATGAAGGAAGAATTCCACAGAGGCAGAAGCTGCTTCATGAGCTCTTCTCCAACAGGACAACAGAGTTCACATGAATGGGAGGCTTTATGAATATTTCAACTGCAAGAGAAGCCTTGTTCCTAACCAGAACTTCATTATGAAACCAGGACTACAGGTTTTAAACTGAGTTGGGCTACATCTCCTAGCTGATCAACTTCTGCACCAGTAAGTTTAATTAGTGCTTCTGCAGCTGGTAGAAAGAAAATCTTTAATGTATTCTTCATGTCAGTTTGATCATTCTTAAGAATGGATAGTATTGGAAGTATTACTTTGCTAGATATATAGGTAAAGACAGAGCCTAAAGATGAGAAAAACATTGAGATCAGAGCACCCAAAAAAATCTTTCAAATATTAATGATAATTTCTCTCCCTCTGAAGACCTAAATTTATGTTCTATGGCCTATGTTAGGCAAAAGTCAAGCTAGATTATCACAATGGTGGCTTCTGTGATCAAAACTGAAGGGAATTACAAAAAAGAGAATTCCCAAAGTTAGGGAGCTCCGCAAAACCTAAATTAAACATTTTTTTTTTTTTAAACAGTATTCCCTCCACAAGATTTTATTTCTTAAATTGAACAGCATTGTTGCACACTCAAGTACCGTATTTTTAGAGCGCTTCCTTCAGCAAAGTTGGCTGAAGCAATGTCAATTCTCTGAGTAGTTTTAGCCTGCTGTCTAGCTTCAGCCATACTGGTAAAATCTCATCAGTCTTAAGGACTATAATTTCTCAGAATTTTTTTTTTCCCCGAAAAAATTAGATGTTGGATAAAGGAAAAAATAATAATAAAAAAAGATCCTCAAATAATTCTCTCTTTTCCCTGAGGGAAAGAGGTTGAGAGTGAATTCAATCATCACCTGTCATGATCAGCCTGCTAAATAGCCAGTGAGGAAACACATGGCTAAGCCCTGCCGCTTACTGTCTCTTACACAGATAAGGCAAGAACAGCACTGGAAGTGTTATGGATTGGAAAGATGCAAAAAAACACCCAAAGAAAAACAAAACAAAATGAAACAAAACTTATGGCAGTTGGTTGGTAGATGTTGGATGCAAAACTGTAGAAGCATTTTATTATTTTCATTTGTTATTTATTTCTTATTTACTCGTTAATTAAATTCACGGGCTGCTTGATGGGTGCGAATAGCCTCTATAGTTATGCTTCATCCTATGAATCAGCTTTCCTTCGTACAGATTTTATGGTTAAGCACAAGACCCAGAATAACAACTCAGAGCAACGCTGTATTAATACCATATTAGTTATTTGCTCAATAGAGTATAGAAATCAGATTGATGCATGTTCCAAACACTGACTCATTAAATAGCAGGGCAGTGCAATTAGTCAAATTATAAGCAAGTATAATTTCCAAAATATTTCACATTATTCTAGTAAACTGATTTTTTTTTTTTTTTTACACTTTTTACTGCATAGGCTGTAAAAGAGAAAAAACCCCATACCTAACATTTTTAGGCAACATCATTGCCTTTTACAGAAGAGTTTACATGCTTGTTCTGTAGTCCTAAGCTAAACAAAAATCATCTTAGAAGCAGTTATATAATTGATTTTATATTCTCCTGAAATGCAAACGTTTCTTTACAAGACTGTGGATTATTCAGAAGAAGCACTGAGGAACAGGGGCTATTTAAGAAAAGAAAAAAATTAAAATAATCCCACCATATGTTCTTGGCAGGAGCAAAAGGGAAGCTCCTTTATGTTTCTTCTCTAACAATAAATTGTAATGCCCCAGGGAGCCAGAGATCTTTGAAAGTTCAAGTTTTATAGCAGTTGAGAACAGAGTGCATTGACTCTACTTAGTTCTTGCCAATGTTAACGACTGTTACTGTGATCAAAGTCAAACTTGGCGCATTCCATGCAAGATTATAGTTCTCAAGGCACACTAGACAAGTTTACAGACTACAGTTTGCAGTTATGGTTTGAGTTAAGGAAGAAATCAAGCTGTGGTAGCTTTTTTAGTGGCTGCCAACTTCAATCCATGTTAAAAATATTCCTGATCATACTTGTTAACAAAATGTATATCTAAGTCTACATTCTGATCTGCGTAAGTATTCCAGGTTTTTGTGACTATCCAAACTAGTTCTTGTGACTTTTATACTGATGGAGTCAAACACCAATTTAGGTTTTTAAAGGCTAATTTTTCCACCATCAGTATTTTTTATAAAGTTCTAATGAGGTGCAAGAATGTTGTTTTCATTTGCATTGGCAGCTCATATGCAGCACCTCAGTCTGCTCAGTTCTGAGCCTCATTTAGCCCAACATCAAGTTCTAGTAGCCAAAGCTGCCAGTCACTAAATGGACATATGAAGTGTACCAAAAAACCACAACCAAACAACAAGCAGGGCAAGTTACAGAACCAAAAGGCAGTATAGTATTTTCTGTGTTCCCAGAAATAAAGTTGACATATTTTACATTCCAATTCTATTTCCTTCTCTCTTTCATAATAACTAGTAACTAAAACACTCTAAGCTAAACTTTGTTTAAGGAAGAGGACAGAAAAAAATGGGAGTTTGAGAGGTCCTAACATTGTCCTACTAATTTAGGCAATGAAAGAAATCAAAAGCTCTTATTATTCTCTAACCAATACCTAACACAGGTATTTCGAGTGGCCACTTCACCTGCATTTATTTGTTTGATTGAAACATTACTTTAAGCTCTGCTGTAATACCATTTAAAGAAGCAAACTTCTCAAAGACCACAAATCAAATTCTGCTAAGCAGTAATGCACAAACCATGCTAAAACTCCCCTGTCCAAAAGAGTTTCAACCCCAAACACAGAAGTGGTTCCATATGCCGCAAGTACCGCGGGACATCATAAAAAATTCAGTCTATCATTTGAGCTCCATCACAAGAAAAAGTGATATGGAAAGCCATGTGTCAGCAGTTAGTGATACCTCAATGTTGCACAAACAGTCTGCCAATTACTTAACACCACAACTATTTCAGTATTTGCTGTCTACAGCAGCAAAAGCTGATCTAAGCCTAGTCTATTAAGCCTTCTCCTCTCTTCCCAGGAGTGTGCTTCTAACCTCTGGGCCAGCATTAGCTCCTACAGGGCTATAAGGATGAGTTGTTTCAGGAAGCTGTTTGGGAAGCTGATGGAAGACAAGAGATATTGTAGGTAATCTGAAAATCCAGAATGATTTAAGCAGCCACAAACACACACACTTCAGATGCTATCACCAGAACAGTCTTTGAGCAGGAGTGCAGCATGTCAAAGCCTTCAGAAATGCAGAAATTGAATACAGATTATTCCCTAGATCTAATTCCTTGACTAAAGGCCAATTAATCTTTTTAAAAGTACTTTATATGGTATAGCTTGCCAGTTTCCTTACTGTAGAATTGAGCTGTAATGAAGCTTTGCTGCAAATGAGTGGATATGGCTGTTGGTAGTAAGACAGCAGAACAAAAATATCTTGCTACTCACATTATTATATTCTAATATTTAAAAGGTCATTTACTTCAAGAATCAGTGCAGATAATATTTTCTACCTCTAATAACTTCCTTCAAGCTATCATAGCCTGTCACTATTTAATTAAGTTAAACAATTTATGCTCATTTATTTCTATAACTAGTGTGCCTCTGCATTTTCCTCCTTCCCTACTCTCTCAGAAAACTATACAGTAACTTTATATTATTAATAAAATGAATAGGTAGGGTTCAAAATACACTTTTTCCCCCAAGTCCAAATTCAAAAAGTCTCTTTGCTCTGCCAAAGGCTGTAGACCTGGAAGTCTCTCTCATGTAATGACATGTTTTCCTGTTTTCAAAAAAACTCTCCCCTCAGATTTTTTTAAAATAGTGACTCTAGTTTGAAAGAAAGCAACCTAAGATAGTAATACAAAAAGTTAGATATGAACCCAAACCTGATTGGTGCTATTAACTGCTACTTTTCCTCCCTCAGATTTGACCCTAACTTCTTCATTAATGATCACTGTAGATTAAACTGCTAATGTGGGTGCTCTATCATCCACAAACTGTCTTGCCTTTAAAATATTTTAGAGGTTTGTGGGGTTTTTTAAACGATAAGAGGGTACTAGAAATGTTAAAATGTGTGGTACTACAGGGCTTCAGCAGATCATGAAGGGGGCAGAGGAAAAAAGAAATAAAAAACCTCAAAACAAACAAGACACTACTCATTAGAAATCAACAATATAAGGACCAGCTTAAAAGTGTGTGCAGTTCTGCAGGGAAGCAGGTTGTACTTTCCACATCTTCAGACATCCTAGATATTATTAACAACATTTTATGTTCAGCAGAAGACTTGTGAAATAAAAAAAGAGGATCTTAAATAGCTAGCAACTGTTCTAGTCTCAGCAGTAGCTGTCTTTCAGGAGCCATTGCTTAGAAAGAAGAGCAAGATGAATCCATGTAGCTGTATCACCAGGACCTAGATCCCTTTTTTTAGCAGCTTTGTGTATGAAATGCCTGTCGCTTGCGAAAGCAAAAGCTTCAGCATCATAAAGTTTAACAGAAAGACTGTTACAAGAGTCTTACTTACATTACTTGCCCTCATCGTGGTACTAAAGCATGGGACCAGAATCACACCAACCTTGAAACCCCTGAAACCAACACCATACTTCTGCTGGGAAATTATTCCCTGGTCTTACTGCTCACTACCAAGGTAATTTTAAACAGATCTACCTTTTTTTTTTATTATTTGCACATAGAAATACTCATAGTATTATCTATTTATTTAGCTTTATCTATTAATTTGCTCTACTGTAGCAAGTAAGTGAGCCACAGACTCCAGCAGTCTTAGCACAGAATTGAATCAAACGCGGTCCAAAATCTGGCCTGCAGAATAAACCCAAGTTTACAGTCCTTTTAAATTTACAAGACTGAAACGAAACAGCAAAATGAAAACTGCTCAACTGTCTGAAATCTCTTTGAAAGAACAAAGAAGCTTCTCTATTTTAAAAGAAAATATTAAGTCATTTAACAAAAATTTAGTACACTTTGTTAAACCCTCCCCCCACTTTAATGCAAAACCCCTCCCCAGAATACTGAGTTCTAATCCAGTCTGTGGCTAGACTGTAAAAAGTGTTGAATGCAATACCAGAAGCTATATAAACCAGCTTGGAATACAGCCTTTTTTTTCTTTTTTTAAAAATTTGCCTAGTTTAATCACCTCTATCAAACCTGGGAAGCCTGTTAAAGCACTCATCATGGCATAACACTCTGTAATTCTTGGCTTCAATCCATGTGCTCAGCAATTCATCTTAATGCTTCATCTAAACAGATTACACATTAATGATAAATCCCAGCAGTAAACTGACCACCATAATTCTTCTCTTCCAGCAATCACTAGCTGGAATGCAGAATCTAGCAGCCCGCTGATATTAAAGTTATACAACTAATATCTTGTCACATACTTTTCTTTTTCTTCAAATACAAGTTTTCTTAAAAACGTAAGAAATTAGAATAATTTTATTACAGATTATTCTAAACAGAAACAAATCTTACCCACTGGACAAGATGAAATACATGCACAGATATTAAAAAGACAGCATTACTTTATTACTGCTAATCTTTTATTTTTAGAGAGACTTCCTTTATTTCAAGGTTTGAAATACCCACAAACACAGAACAGAAACACAAGCAGAATTGTAATACTGTAGCATATTGTAAAAAACAAGTAGCCACTGAGATGGCAAGACTGTGAAGGAGTGATCAACAAATAAAGGCTTCATTTAGAAGGAGTAAAACGTTTAATCCTCAAGGATCTGAGAAATCTGGGCCCAGAAAAAAACAAAACCAAACCAACAAACCAGAAGAAAACCTGTCTGTATTCTTTGCTATTTTTAAACCTTCCACATCTCAGGATTCCAGAAAATTATACTTTTATCTCACAATACTGACTATGGTGTATTTTGCACTGTGGGGAGGGAAAGAACACCATCTGAAAGCAGTTACATAGTTCCTTAACCAAATCAGCAAGGCCAACTGCCATACCTCCCACTTTCGTAAAGTATTCTGTGTAACTGACACAGTTGAGCTTGAAGAATCTGAGTGGAAGCAGTATGCACTGCCTACCTACCTACAGGATAAAAGTACCCACAGAGCAGGCTGTCCTTGGGAAGCACACAAGCCAAGTTAATCACCCTAAAATAGGACTGTATATTTTCTTAATGTTTAGTTCTGCAGGCCACCTGGAAAGGACTTTTTCCTTGCAAAACTACAGCACTTACTATCATTAAAAAAACTACATAAGCCACTCATATTCAAAGGAATTATTTCTATGCAAAATGCCCTTGCTCTTCTAGGGAGAGGAAAAACAAAAGCCTAACAGAGATGTAGGAAAGCAAACCCATTCCTTCCCAGTGCTCTGAAGTTAAACGTCTCAGGAAAAGTAATCGTAACAATACCAGACATGCAGGAGGAATGGGATTCTTTTCTTTTTTGCTCCAAAGATGCTACAGATTGTTCATTTAACCTGCAGAACAAGTCAGTGTCCTTGTATGACCTATAAATGACTTCAGCATATTCACTAGCATGCTACTCATCAGTGCCTTCACTGCTACATGAAGGGGTATACAGCAACATTTGAAATGTACTATTGGAAACCTTCAATTGCAGTTCTCAGCATATTCAGATTTTATTTTGCTTAGATAGAATTGTGCTTTAAAGTAAAGCAATTCCTCCTGTACAAAGGAAAGGTGAAGCCTTACTGCCAACTTCACTACTCTATGGTTGGGCAGGATCTTCAGGCAATTAGATTTTTCCAGTATGGTAACTTGTTTATTTTTTCCCTCTCTGGTTGACTATCAGCACTATTCAGAAAAACGGGCCTAGGACATGAATTCAGCCATTGTATTAGTTCAACTTCAGAAACAAAAGGACAGAAAAAAGTTACTTTACTAGTCTAAGGAATGTCTATATTGAATTACTTCCAGATTCAGTTATTCAGTTATGCAAAATGGAGTAATAAATATTTGGCAAGGAAACTACCTATTCAGTATTTGTGTTTATACATGGTTGTTAAGACAATCTTGTAGATTTTATTATGAAAAAACTTCTTCATCTTTGCACACAATTTTTAATCTTTTGTGTTGTGGTTATCTTGATCAGGAAACAAATTCACTTGTGGAAGTTCAAGAAGTTAACGGTCCCTTATTAGGAGATTCTTGTCATCACTCAGATGCTTGCTGAATCCTTACGAAGACTCTCAAGAACTATATAGTCCTTGCATTTGTATTCCATAACTTCTGACAGAAGAATATACATGCAAACCATTCCCTGGGTGAATGTCACAGTATAACAAAATAACTAAATAAGTTTCTTTCTTTCACAAGAATCTTAGCAAAAGATGCAGTCCTCAGCTAGTTGTGGGATTAACCTCGACTGCCTCCCTCTTACTGAGCTTGCCATGAAGACCAAGAGAAGGACACTCATTTGTAAAGTAAGAGATGAGAATTTTCTTTTTTGAGTCTCACTTCGAAAAGGAAAAGAAAGCTGAAGTTGTTTTATGTTTCTTCTTGTTTAACTCAGAGAAAGGGATAAGAAGAGAGAGTGTTGTCATTTTTTAAATAAAAAAATAAAATAACACAAAGGATGTTGAGTATCTACAACAGAAATGGTTAAAACAGTTCTCTTTAGCTGCAGCCATCCTTCACTTGAATGAGTAAGCAGAGGTTCCCAGATGGTGGGGTTAGGGGGAAGCAGAAAAGACTGCTTTGCTTTCTCCTGCAGTGTGTAGAAGACTGCACAAGCCATAAAAAGAAAGAAAACCTTATCTACTGTACTTTAAAAAAAAAAAAAATATATATATATATGGCTGAGCCACTGGAATCCCACCTAAACAAATGAGAGTTTCTCTCTGTCGCTAGCACTGCTTTATTTGCCAACCTAATCAATTTTGGTTTTGTGGAACAGACATTGAAATCTGAACTGGAAAGGTAAAAAGCTATGACTGAAGCAGAAAAATATTGAATGCTAAATTTATTTAATTTTATGGGGTTTTTTTTGTTGTGGTTGTGGGGTTTTTTGTTATGTGTAGGGTTTTTTGGTTTGGGGTTTTTTTTGTGATGGTTTTATAGTTGATGGAGTGGGTTTTTTTGGTTTTGCTTTGATATTACCCAATCTGTTGCGGGATAAAAGTTTATAAGTATTACAGAGAATTATCTTAATTAGTATTTGTATAGAAACAGCATATACACAATTGCAAACCAATATATTACTATTTCTTCTCCTGAAGTCAAACTTTTCAGACTCCCATAAAATGTGTGTTCCACTTGTGCAGTTATTATGGATCTTACAGTCTCAGCTACAAATCTGCAACATCAAGAACTCAGCTTTCATTAAAAATACTATTACTGGCTGTTTTACCCTGAAATGAAGCTTGAAAAGATCACCTATGCTATACAAAAGCTTAAAAAAACGAAACCCAAGCAACATAAAAAGCTTTGTTTCCACCCCAACAATGCCACTTGATTTAGTGCCATGATTTTTGACCAACGACACAATCACAGAATCACAGAATCGTAGGGGTTGGAAGGGACCTCGAGAGATCATCGGGTCCAACCCCCCTGCCAAAGCAGCTCCCTAGCACATATTGCACAGATAGGCATCCAGGCGAGTCTTGAATATCTCCAGAGAAGGAGACTCCACCACCTCCCTGGGCAGCCTATTCCAGTGCTAACCAAGCAGTAATCTCCATTTCACTATAAACCTTTAATATATGACTGCTTTAATTTAAATTATTTTCAACTCAAAGTACTTATTAACAAACATGTTTAAAAAATAAAATAAAAAAATTAAAATTAATACCTCAGTCTGACCTTCATGGGCACTGGATTCATGAGTGACACGAATTGCCTAAAATTAAAGTATATTTCAGTCAGACTTTAAATGACTGTGAAATGTGTGAAGAATCATTGGACAGCCTTCATTTTAGAAATGCCATACCCATAACCATTATTCATTCCAAGCACTGAACAAAACCCAAAAAAATTAATAAGCAAATACTCTACTTCCAAGGATTTTTTTTGGGAGACCAGTATTTTAGTTTCCTCAGAGTCAATTCAAATGAAATACCTAATAGTTTGTAAGGACACTTTTACACACAGCAAACACTACTGCCGAGTGTTTGTGTCATATACTGGTTTCTGAGCAGATAGAATACATAAAAGCTCTGAACAGACATCTTGTGTCCAACATTTTCACAGAAAGTGTTATTGAACCTCTACTCTTTCTGTTAGTACTTCCCTCAGTTACATACTTACACCCCTACACCTGGGCATTTCACAACCCTCTCAGGCAGGGAAATCATCAAGGCTTCCATTTTGAGAGAGGATCAGTTACCATCAAGAGCAACAGCACCATTATACCCTTCCACTGGCCAGATGTTTCTGCCACATGCTTTGAAACAGCTCTAAGGATCTGGCTAACCACACTATCAGCTAGCTCATCTAACTGTTCAGAGTGGTGGGGGGAAACAGTTGTATTTTAGCCAAATCAGCTTTTTGTGCGCCCTGAAGTGCCAGAGCCAAAGAGAGATGGCTAGAAGGCACAAAGGCAAGGAGGCAGCAGGAGCATCCTTTCAGCTATAGCCCGCAGGTCAGTTAAAATTGATTATTAAACTGCACCCTGAACCCACCAAAAATATTATGTGCACCTTTCTCATCCATTTCAAAGTAATTTTAAACTAAGCCAGTGAATTAATATGGATGAGGAGCATTGACAAAATCTATTCTGCTGACTGAGCTAGGGGCAGGCAGGAACACTTTAAACAAAGCAATTTTTTTGTGGCAGCTGGCTGATCACAAGCTCACATGTGAAATCGAACTTTAAAGTGCTTCACTGGATCAAATCCTAACGACACGACCTTCTCATGCAAATAATTCTTATACCATTTTAAATAAGAGTAAAAACCACAATACTAACTTCATAAGTTTCTAGATATTTGGCCCTCTCTTCAGGAGTCATAGATAATGAATCTTCTAGGAACTTCTTCAGTGAAGAATTAGTTTCTTAAAAAATAAAAAGAAGACATAACATTAATGAATTTTAAGCAATGCTTGAACTCCAACATCATTCAAAGCTTACAGAATGCTTACATCCAACAAAAAATATAAAGATATAATTACATTACATCTTAAAGATATAATTACATTACATTATATCTTTAAGACACTGAAGGCTGATCGAAGAGAAACTGCCATCTGCTGCAGTTTGAATGGTTTGTGTGCTTTAGTTCTTAGATTAGTATGAAATACTGTTTTTATAATTAAAGATAATCTCTACTCAAAGAGTGTTTCTGTTGTTTAGGAATGGTTATATTCTGAAAAATGAGTACAAACCCTATCCTTACAGAACCACAAAATAGTTTGGGTTGGAATGACCAGGAACATCTGCAAATACACCAGGTTGCTCAGAGCCCCAACCTGACCCTGAATGCTCCCAGGGATGGGGTGTCTACCACCTCTCTGGGTAACCTATTCCAATACCCTCATGATAAAAAATGTTTTCCTTGTATATAGTCTGAATCTTGTAGTTTAAAACCATTATCCCTTGTCCTATTGCAACAGGCCCTACTATAAAGTTCATCCCCACCTTTCTCATAAGGCCCTTTTAAGTACCAGAAGGTACTGCAGTAAGATCTCCCTGGAGCCTTCTCTTCTCCAGGCTGAACAAACCCAACACTCAGCCTTTCCTCAGGGGTGAGGTGCTCCAGCCCTCTGATCATTTTTGTGGCCTCCTATGAACCCTCTTTAACAGGTCCATGTCCTTCCTGTACTGGGAACCCCAAGACTGGATGCAATACTCACTCCATGCCTCCCCCCCAATTAAGAAAAAAAGTGGAAAGACAACAAAAACCCAAACCAACTAACCAAAAAAGCCCACCAACCCAAAACTTACCAAAGTTCATTTTATCTCTGTTGTTTGCAATAGCATGAATCAGCCCAATTGTTCCACATGCATTATTAATGGTTTGCTTCATGAAATAGACTGATGATTTGACATCTTGTCCCTTAGCTTTTATTCTCTCCTCTTCTTCTGTTCTGAAGGTTTCATACTAGAAAGAAAGTTACAGACATTTCAAAACCAGTACAAATAGATACTGGTTACATTATTTGAGCAATAATAATTTTAAAAAGCAACAGCTACCTAATAAAAACCAAACCACAACATGTCATTGGAAACAACACATGTAGTCCAATGAGTATGTGTCAACTTACTCAACTGAACAGCTTTATATCATTTCTTAAGCCAAAGCCTTTACACTAGTCAAACCCAGTCATACTTAAAACATAATTTTGAAATTTGTGTTGTTCAACATAATTTCAAAAACAATCAAAATATTTATTTGATCCAAGCACCTGTCACTGGTTCTCTTCAACAAAATGTTTAAGGACACAGACAAGCAAACCATAGTAAATTGGGGTGTTTAGTCAGCATGAAGCATTCTTACAAGTTCCATGTTTACTTTTCATCTTTTCCAGGAATATAAAATAAGATTTAAGTAATGTTCACAGCCTCAAAAAAGGCCATTCAAAAACCATCAAGCGAATGTTTATTTTCTGTAGTAGTAGAAACAATTTAGACTGATTGAAGAGAAGGACTAAAGTACTTGTTTTGTAAAGATCATAATTGACTCAAATCTGGTATACTGTGCAACAGTGTGCTGGTTTTGGTGTGTGGGTTGTTGGTTGTGGTTTGTTGGTTCCTTCAGCTGGGGCTGGAGTTTTGTTGGCCTTTTTTTCTTTTCTAAAGGATGAAAGAAAACTGCAAATGTTCCTGACAACGCTGTTATTTCTTTCTTCTTTGCCTCTTTTGCTAGGTACTTTTGCAGAACAAAAAAAAAAAACAAACCCTGAAGTAGATGGGATTTTATTCAAGTATGACCAAAGTAAAGTTTGACTGTAGAACAAGGAACTCTTCCTGAATATCCATGAAAAACATCTCTCAGACTCTGTCTACTGTTAGTGACAAAGAAGAACAAGACATTTTTTCCAGCATCACGATTCCATGCTTGTAGCTTGTCTGAATGTTCCAAATGATCTAAGTAATGGCAATAAAGCATTTACATAGCATTTTAATTTGACACCACTTATCTATGAGTTAAGATAAATAGCTTTAATTGAGAAAAATATGTTATATAGCATATTGGACAAAAGCTTGGATTAGAGAAGGTAAACGATATAGCTGCTATTCACTCCATCATCTCAACCACACCAAACTGCACAGCAAAGAAAAGTATGTAAAAGTTGAGAACACTGAATATGATCCTAAGCATGGGTTAGACTAGATCACTTCAAGAGGTCCCTCCTAACTTGAGCTATTCCATAACACACATTCATTGGACCATGTCCAAAATGCCCACCGCTCACAATATTCAAGCTGTCTCAGCATACAATGCAGAGTAAGTCACTGACCTTTAAAATTACACAATAACCCTAAGATGACCTGTATGCTAACAGGAGTACCTTGCCCTAAATCAGTTCAAGCAAATCCCTATACAGGAAACACAAAAGAAAGGAACTACTAGACAGAAGACCAAAGACATGAAAGAAAAGCTGAACAACAAAAGCTTCAGAACATTGGGACTACTCAAAGAAGACTCAGCCTGCACACACTCAGGCTAAACAGTTGCTAGAAACAGGTGTGTCCCTTGCATTTCTGAAAGATTAATGTGCTGAAGAAAATCACAAATATTTGGCTGGTGGTCAAATTTGATTGATGGATAGAACACAGCATAAGCTGTTTCTCTGGTTCTGTTTGTCACATGCTTCTTTAGGATGAAATTAGATACACAAGGAAGGTTGTTCTTTCCCATGGGATGATGCTCCCATAGCATGATCCAAGAAAGGACGTTTGCACAGGCAGGGATGCAAAAGAAAGTGCCAGTCACAGAAGGAGCTGAGACCTGTAGCTCAAGCAGCCAGACAGAAACGACAGGTCACAATACAGTGCCTCAAAGGGGACAGAACGGAAATTTCCCTGAAGACAGGTGAGGACAATTAAGAGTTGCTTGAGTTCAGAAAAGGACTGCCTGCCTGCCTAGATGTTCTGCAGAACCTGAGAATGCAACGGTTTAGAGGACCAAATGAGTAAGAGGCCTGACCTAGCCGCTCTTCTATTTAGACAGGCTTTGTTTTAGAAGCTACACTTTAATAGCTTATAAACTTTATAAAGCATGTGGCTTCTTTTGAGAGACACATTAAAAGGAAGAAGTTTGGGCAGATCCACGTCAGACTTTTTGGCTGATGTTATCACAAGCACGTAAGATTTTTATAAATTAAAAGATCAACACGACTCACACATTTCAACCTATATGACACTTGATTTAGAGATGCAGGATGCATGTCTTCTCCATATAGAAGCATATGATGACATAAAATACGCAGACTTGAAGACTTAACCAAATCAAGTATTCCAAAGTCTAACACAGAGGTAGAAGTGCAGGGAATTCTCTTTCATCTTAGAAGTATGCCCCATATATCCAAGAAATGACAGCCATATTGGTACTGATGACTGAACTGAATGTCAATTGAAGTTGGGTCAGTCCAACAGTACAATTACTCAAAAAGCAGTAGCATGTGATATAGCCTTGCACCTTACATCTTATTTTGTTTATGTTCTTGTAGCTTTCCGGTACAAGAAGCAGAATGGTGCCATTTCACAGTGCCTATTTTAAAAATAAGCCTAAAGTTGTCTGCAGTAGAAATATGTGAGGTGCCTTTCTCTCTGCTTCTGCATTAGCTTTTCCCACTCCAACTTGAAAAGAAATTAGAAATACACACATAAGGTTGTCAAAAGAAGGTTCTTGAAGGAAGCGTTTTGTTGTTTTTCATGAAGAAGTCTATTTTGATTAAAAAGTCTCTTACTTCAGGTTTGAGTCTCATATCTATTCTATTACGACACCAAAGTACAACATTCAAACTGTTCATTCCCATTTCACTTACAACACAAGAGATCTGCTGATTGTTAGACAAGCATTTACCTTTTCTGTTATCGGGAACAGAAGCAGCACTGCACAGACAGGCCTTGGCACCATGCTAAGCAGTTCTGGTTCCATACCATAAACATCTACAAATTGCCAGTCAGGGTGTATACCAAGCTGCTTGAGAAACTGGAAAAATAAAAAAAAAGAATAATATTAAATGAGTATGCTCATATACCTCTCTTTTTAGAGGCATCACAGAATATTTACAACATAAAACACATTGCAAAAAAACCCACACTTACCAAAATCTATGTAGAATAACAGATCCAAGTTTCAAGAAACATGGTGGAATAAATCACAGTGCCAACAAAGACACACAGAATCCCCATGGTTTATCTATTGATATAGCTTTGTGAAAGGGAAGTGGAAACACTACTGGCACTATTTTCAAAACAGATTAAATTCTTTAATGCTTTAGTAGCTGTCTTATCCCAAAAAAGTAGTGAATATTCACTTTAGTTAAAAATCATGGGTCAGAGCAAGCATGAATAAACTTATATTATTTGACTCCATGACTACTTCAGAATACCTGACACCAGTGCCAAAATCGGAGCTGTTGGGTTTCAGCAACTTAAATAAATAAATAAATGAAATTTTAAAATCTTTTACAGTCTTTTGAGCAAAGACACAGAAGTGTACATATTTTAGTAAGTGGACCTATTAAGGTGTTCTTTTATATAGAAAAATAATTTCAAACTACAACAGAGTAATGTATTTTGAAGCAGATGAAGATAAAATGCCAGACAATAACTATTAATCTTCAAGTAATTCTCAGTTATTTCTCTAGAAAATTTCTTAGAAGTCTAAGCCAAAGACTTCTTTATAATCTTTCCTACACTACAGCTATTTGTCACCCAAAAAGAGGTTATTTTTAGATCTTTCACCTAACATTAAGCCACTGAGGAAGGAAAGAGGGACTGTAGCACCTACTAAGCTTTGACAGCCTTAGCCTCCAGTTGGATACTCACTTTTTGACCAGACATTCCACTTTTACTCAGATGTTACATACCACAACAACAGTTGCAGGCTACATGATATAAATCAACTTGAAGTATTTGTGCTATCACAGTCTAGAAGGACCTAACTGAATTCAGAAACTATTCTTACTGTACACACACCAACCACTCATGATTATAAGAAAATGTAATTGTACACAATTAAATCTACACAAATCCTATTTTGAAACACCACCACTACCGGTAAAACAAATACACTTTGGACAAAAAAACTTAAAAGTTGTAGGAAGTCTATGTATTTTCCAAGAGGTTAACATTTCACAAACTACTATTTACTGCTGGAAAACAACATATTCTGCTGGAAAACCTTACCTGGTCACCTGAGATTTAAACTGAGAGTTTAAAAACTCTTGTTTTTAAAACAAGGGAAGTCTGCTGATAAAAAGCTGCAAATGTAAATGCCTGGGGAAAAAAAACCAAACAAACATGCAACAAATATTATTCTACTCTCCCTACACAGAAACCAATGAAGCATTTCTTTAGCCAGCACCCAACAAAACTCAACTCTGCAGTTCCCAATACTGTTCCCAAAAGTCATACTGTAGAAGACCAGACTCATCTGCCTACTACTTTTTTACAAGGGAAAGACTACTTCAAAGCTTCATCATACTTCCTGCCCAATGCTATTTGAGGAAATCTGTTTATCGATACATTTCCAGTAAAGATGTCCAAGAATCACATATGCCGAAATGAAAAGCTGTTGTAGCTTTGCGTGGCTGGGTTCTGGTGGAGAAGGGAGGCTGCAGAGGTGGCTTCTGCAAGAAGCAGCCAGAAGCTCTCTGCAGGCCCGACAGAGTAAACACCAGCCAGCTCAAGGCCGGAGTTGCCACGGACCAAGGCTGAGCCCATCAGCAATGGTCATAGCACCTCTGGGAATCACATTTAGGAGAAAAAAATTGCAAGCAGCCACTTTTCATCACCAGAGAAGAGAGTGAGAAGATACAAGAGACTGTGCAGGCACCAAGGCCAGAGAAGAGGGGGGAATGAGGCACCCCAGGTTCCAGAGAGTAAGATGCCCCTGAAGCCTGTGGATAAACCCATGGTGGAGCAGGTGTCCCCCTGCAGCCCATGGAAAATGCCAAGGCTCCACCTGTAGCCCATGGAGAGGCCCCATGCTGGTGGAGACATACAGAAGGTGCTGTGACCTGCACTGGAGCGGGCAACTGACAGCACTTGCAGCCTGTGGAGAGAGGCAGAGACTCAGAGATGAGAGAGAGAGATGAGGGGAGCGGGGAGTGGGAATCGGGGGCATATCCACCCCAGAGCAGGTTTGCTGGAGGGGGAGCTTGTGACTCCATGGAGCACCAGGCTGGAGCAGTCTGGGCCTGAGAGACATTTGACAATTTATGACTGCACCCTGTAGAAGTGACCCACACCTGGGCAGGTGGTGAAGAGCTGAAGCCCTGTGGAAAAGGTCTCAAAGGATAATTTTGTGAAGGACTGTCTCCTGTGAGTGGGACTCCACACTGGAGCAGGGGAAGGGTGTGAGGAATGCTCCTCTCCCCCCTCCCCCCAGACAAAGGAGAACATCTCATGAGGAACTGACCAAAAACCCCATTCCCTGACCCTCCCTGTGCCACAATGCAGGGAGAACAAGGGAGCAAAATCAGGACTAAAGTGAAGTCTGCTAAGAAGGGAGGGGTGGGGGGAGCTGCTTTAAGATCTGGTTGCACTTCTCATTATGCGACTCTGGTGTCACTGGGTGTGCAGTGCAGTGTCATAAATTAGAGAGTTTTCTTTCCTTCACTCTGTGTTGAGTCTATTTTGCCTGTGATGCTGATTATGGAATGATCTCTCCCTGTCCTTATCTCAACTCCAAAGCCTCTGAATATGTATTTTCTCTCCTGTCCAACTGAAAATGGGAGTGATAGAGCAGCTTTGGTGGCCATCTGGCCCCCAGCCAGGGCCAAACCACCACAAAAGCATAGATTCTCCTTTCCATAATCTACCTAGTGAGCAGATTTACACATATGCATAAGGATTTAGTAACAGTTGTGCCATGTTTGAGTAGATTCCGATCTACGTAGATATAACTGCAAGAAATACCATGAAATAATATTTTATTAAAACAAAACACAAGAACATAGAAAAAAACACAAGTGTCTTCACCTTACATGAGATCCCTTCAAATAGCAGGTTTAACTTTTATTGGGCAAGAGGTAAGGTGGCTGGTCTTCTAAGAATGATAGCCGAGTGGCTGAATCTCAATACTATAAAGGAGACAGTTTCTACAACTGCTGAACATATGGACAACAAGTATTTATAAAAAGGGTAAAGAAGATTTTTATCAACAACACTTAGGAATATATTCTACATGGGGACAAAACAATAGAAAATATATATATATGCACACCCTTAAGTTTATTACTGCTTTTGTGGGGGAGTTGGGGACACACTCAGGACAGACACAACACAACCCCCACCTTACCATTTCAAATTCATTATTCTCTTCCCATTTCACACTGCAAGGCATGAAATTAAAACCAAGGGCAAGTAAAGGCAATTTAAGTTTGAAAGTTTAGAGTTCCTTGGAAAATTTAATATGGCTGTGTATCAACAGTAATAACCTATACAGTTCATGGAGCAATTTCAGTATTTGATTCTGGCTGCCTTGCAAAATAGAGAAATTTTCTTTTCATAAGACCACATAAACACTTTTCCACACTTTCCTCCTTTTTTAATGCTACCTACTAATAATGAAAAACATGAATTGACCATAAATTCAAAGAGGAAAACAGCAGGGGAAAAATAAAGTGTCTTTATCAAGCTCTTAAGGAAATTTTGTTCTTTTATGTAGAGGTTTGTGGGACTGGGCACACATCATAATTAAGGCTGCTCTGCAGAACCTGCCATTTTTGACTAGTTTTAAAAACCAAGGTAGTCTTGAAGTACAAAACAGAAAACTCACTCAGAAGATTGCTTATGTAATATACCAAACTCTTTTGGTTCTGTACCACCTTTAAATCTTGGCAAGATTGGGAAAAAGGCCAAATTATTATCTTTTAATGAAAATTAAGAAAGGGAGAAGCGTTAGTATTTACTAGGTGATGTAACAGAAAACAGTATATTTTGAACTCTTATTCCAACCCTCTAGGTTGTGAAGCTAATTACTTCATGAATGCCAAAAAACCTTCCAAAGAGGAAGGCAACATGTATATTGGTGCATTCAAATATTATTTGTACTTCTAGTACTCTTCTTATGAAACCACTGATTATTCTCTCCATCATTTTTACGGCTCTTATTCAGATCTGTGGGAAAAGTAACACAACTGAAAAAATATCATTTATTATTTTGCACGATCACATGAAATAAAGGTACAAAACCCCAAGAAAATAAAACCACCTCTCTAGAAAAAGACCCCAAAACCAGAGGTGGCAATGCTAGAAGGATCACATTAAGCTTCTGGACAAGTAAATGATTTAGGTTCTCCTCACCACTGGGGGAAAAACCCCAGCAAAACACACACACACACCTCACCCCCCAACCCCAAATCAATACAATGCTTCCTAAACCCAGGAACAGCTGCTCAAACTCCCAAATTAAATATTCAATGTCACTAAAACTCCACAGATACAGGCTGCCTATCATGACTTATATTACCATATTTGCCCAGAAACTTTACAAACTAAGAAATTGTAAGTTTCAGTAGACAATGAGAGCGTTGACTCAAAGCAACCAGATAACCATCGAATGCGTTAGGTTGGAAGTGACCTTTAAAGGCCATCTAGTCCAATCCACCTGCAGTAAGCAGGGACATCTTCACTACATCAGGTTGCTCAGAGCCCCATCAAACCTGACCTTGAATGTCTCCAGGGATGGGGCCTCCACCACCTCTCCGGGCAACCTGTTCCAGTGTCTCACCACCTTCATAGTAAAGAACTTCTTCCCAATGTCTTATCTACACCTTCCTTGCTGTAGTTTAAAACCACCGCCCCATGTCCTATCACTACATGCCCTCACTAACAGTCCCCCAGCTTTCCTGAAGGCCCCTTCAGGTACTGGACAGCTGCTATAAAGTCTTCTCTTCTGTAGGCTGAACAAGCCTAACTCTCAGCCTGTCTTCACAGGAGACACAGTAGTAAAAGATGAACAAGAGATGGCATGATGGAAAGAACCCTTAAAAGAAAGGTGGAGCCATGCACAGGAAAAAAAAAGCTCAACTGATGACACAGCCAGCAAAGTAATCTTTTGCAACTGTGTTATGAATGGATAAAAGCAATACAAGACTGTATCTAGCAAGGTCAGGGAAAAGAAATTTTTGGTAGGAATAAAACCAAGTTGCTAGGAACCAGGGGGGAAAAGTCCATGTTAGATGTGATACAGGAAAGTCAGAGAAGAGATATCACAAGCAACAGCTTCAATTTTGGCAAGTTACCTGACTATGGTAGTTAAATGAAACCTTTTTTACCTCTCCCAGTCTTTTTCTAGCCCTTCCCTAGGCCAGACAAAGATGCTGGTACAAAAAGGAGTTAGTTACACAGTAGGCGGTGAAGCAACCCCCTCCCCACTGACAATCACACCCCTGTTTTAGGACAGCAGGCAGTTCTGTGTGCTTTTTACACAGTGCCATTCATAGGGAGAAGCCTCTGCTGATTCACATTTCAATTATTCAGCAATTACCCAAGCGATTTTATTTTACAGATACCTACTGGACTAGAGCAGTTAGGGTACTTTACACTGTATCTGACCTGCTCACTAAGTTTCAGCTGTTTATTGTCTCTTAGCTTATTGCTACTACATACTCAAGTTAACATAAAAATAGCAGCTTTGTATTTCTCCAGCTCTGCACAAAAGATTACCAGACACCCATTTTTAGTCTTTGCTTATCACATTGCTGACTATTCTTAATTTATATGCCTTCAAGCATTTACCTTAGAAAAGAAGAAGAAAAAAAAGATACCTGACTACATTACAGAAGTCTTACAGGGGCTCAGGTAGAACAGCAGCAACATGAAACGCCACATGTCTGTTCATCAATTTTTCCAGAACTTTATTTTCACTGATTGTTCTTGTATTTTCAGTGGTTTATTTTCTTGTTGTACTAAAATACCTTCCTGAAAAAGACATTTGTTTTTCGCTGGTCCTGCTAGCCAGTAGACAAAAAGTCACTTTTGAAACTACACACAGAGAGATGCCTTATCTGCACTTCTCATTGATGCCTCCTTTTCTCCGCAACCCCCCCCTCCTCCCCAGTATTCCAGAAGGCACTTCCTTCTCACCTTATTATTACAGTTTGCAACTGGCTAGGGGAAAACATGGGGACAGACTCATCCCCAGCAATGTGCAGTAGAAAAACGAGAAGCAGAGGACAGCGTTTGGAAAACAAGAAACTTGAACTTGATAAAGAAAGCATTTAAAAATAAATTTAGAAAATAAAATTCATGGTCAAACACTCACACAGCCTCCCCAGGAGGGCTGTGGAGTCTCTGTCCTTTGAAGAAATCAAAACTTGATAAATATCAGAGCAACATGCTTTCAACAGAACCTGGTTGGACTACAGAACTCTAGAGGTCCCTTCCAGCCCGGTCAATTCTATTCTAAACTGCCAAATCTGTATGTCTAAACGTTAGTTAATAGCAAAAACATTACAATAAGCATGTTTAGGCACATTACCTACGTGGTATAATCTATGCTGTTTTAATTGTTGTTACAACTACTTCAACCTACTGTTATGCACTGGAAGATGCAGACAGCAATCATCTTCAACACATGATTCTGATCTGGGGCACCCTGGCTACCTTTAAGTTACATTAATTTTTTAAAACAATAATTAAAAATAAATAAATAAGCACAAAGTCTTTTTTTTAAAAGAGCCTCAGAAGTAGAATGGAAACCCAGCAGACAAAGGAAGCCTAGCAGCATCTTGACCCAGGCAACTCAAGTTTGGCTGTTTAGGACAGCCCTTATGCCAACACAGTTGCATGGTGAGTAGGAAGACCTGATTTATGGGGTTGTGGGAGATGTGGAAAGGGTAAGTGGGGTAAGAAAAAGTAACTGCATCATTTATTTTAACAAAAAAACTCCTTGAGTAGTTAAAGCACAGTTTAAATATTACCTGGAGTAGTGAGGCCTTTTTTCCACTGTCAGTTGCACGTAGAAGCATCCTAAATACTAAGGCATTATAATCAGGACTTTGAGCTTTCCACCACCTTTTACTGTGGCATTCATATACAAGTTGGAGCCATGAAAACATAAAACTGTCAAAATGCACAAACATTTCCAGACTCTCAGATGCAAAAGTCAAAGAGCTTTTGTGGGAAGAACCAACTGTCGTAATCCTCTTCTAAATGCAAACGCAAACGAAGACAACAACAGGGTCTATATTTTATTGTCCTTTCCCTCAGTGGATTAAAGCATTGCTGTATCACAACAAAGCCAGTTAACACTTCCATCTGCAAAAGCAAAACATGCCTATGGCATTCAGCAACTGGAAGGACTACATCTAAATAAACCAACTTAGAAAAATCAGTATTTTGTGACTTTTTCATTAAAGCATAAGAACTTTTTGCACTTTGTTAAACTGAAGCTAATCTTTTTCCCTGAAAAGTAACAAGATACAGCATAAAATATAACTGATTGAATTATCACAAAGAAAAAAGATGGAAAAGACATTTTTATTACAATTTATATTACAATTTTTATAAATCCATAAATAGATGGTTATATTAAACTCTTTAGGTATCCAATTTTTATTAAACTAATCCATATTACAAATACGAATGTGCAGTATTTCACTTTCAGTTCTTTATGCATAATTTCCAGAGGCATATTAAAAAAAAAATGTTTATTTCAAAAGTGAAATTCCTTTACAGAAATAAGGAAACCTCACAAATAGTATTTTATTAATTGGGGATTATAAGGTTGTATTTCTGAATTCTTTCATTATTATATTCATGGAATATAAAGTGAAGGGATTGTTCTTCAGTGTATTTTAGGTAAGGCATCTTTCAGACCATTAATCAAAATGACTGATGTGACAAGACAGCAGCAGCTGTAGAAACCTGAGTTCTATACAGCAGGTCAAAAGACATACCAGAATCAAATACATGGCTGTAACTTACATGAGATGCATTATTCTTCTTTACCAACTGCACCTCTCAAGAGTTGCCACAATACGGACTTCCCCAAACAAGAGATGCTCCATTATAATAAACTTTCACAGGAAGTTCAAGATTTATTACAGATTTTTTTAATATCCTCAAGTGCTCTATTTCAGGACCCCAGAATACAAGTCAAAGAATACAACTTATTTATCATGATTTTTTTTTTTTAATTTTGCAGTGAAGGAGGAAAATAAGAGAACAGTTTCAACTTCATCGAAAACATGAGATATTGTGCAACCACAAAATTCTTATCCTTCCACTCATCTTAAGTTTCTTCGGGATTTCTAAAAGAGCAGTGCCAACTCTTGCCAGAAGCAGCAACCAAATAGAGGAATTAAATAAATTTTTTTCTTAGCCTTCAGTTACTGACTAACATACAAAGGCAGATCCAAGTCCATCTTTCAGCTACTCATATGAATAATGCATAAAACCCCAAACCAATTTGCAATTTTCCCTTTGTAAAGCATCTACCTAGTTAAACTCAATCAGAGGTCTATATAGCTTGAGATATTTTGAGATAGAAGCAGCCATTCAACCACTGACCTCACAGCGGACATTTACAATCTCTTCATATCCGTCCTTGTACTTATTCTTTGCTATGCTGTGACACACCTTTCCTATTGTTGGCTCCCTGGAAAGCTTTCTGGGGTATTCTCCTTACAGAAAGATACAAAGTGAGTCCTGGTCTTCCAATTTCTGAGCCTACACTCAAAATAACAAAATGTTTTCCAAGAACATACACTATCTCCACTACGTCCCCATTGCTTGTAACGGTAAACTCCACTCTCCCACCCCACAACTGGAAAAAAGTAAGCTTAGCTAAGTGTTTTTTCAGAAGGACATCTCTGTTTCTTCACATCAGACACGCTTTTACTCCCAACACAGTAGCTCACCTATGCTACCATCGCCCAATGCACTCCAGGAATCATGGGCACTGCTTTTTCAATCACTATGGCTTAGGGCTTTCTTTTGGGAAACCTCGTGTGATAGCATTGCAGAGTTCATAAAATTGAAAGACTTTTTAGGAAGAGCAAAATTTTGTTTCCTTGAGATACTTAGTTAATTTCTGCATTTGCCCAACACCCTAAGAAATGCATTCCATAACTAGGTGAAGGCTAGCTGTATCCAGTTTCTGCCATTTGTTCTGTGTTTTGTGATCCTTATTGCCACAGCTGTCAAGGGCATCCATAGACTAAAGTTAATTTATGTAGCTGACTCTCAGTACTGTAATCATTAGGAAAAAAAAAAAGGGGGGAGGGGAGGGAGAGATAATCAAAGGCTTGAAAACAAAGAACGAGCAAATAAGCCCTACATGGCAAAAGAAACCCAAGCCACAGCCAAATCTGAATAGTTTAGCTCTGAACTACCTGAAGCCACTGCTTGAGCTTCATAATCAGATGCAGCCCATTATCCTTATCTGGATACAATGAAGACATAAGTTGACATGATACTTTATCTAAGAAGCAAGTAAATTTCTTAGGATGTAGGAGAAGAAGGTAAGAGAGATCATGGGAGATCAAGAAAGATATCCACCAATACTACTTTTTTATCTATGCTTGCAAGGGAATCAATCATGCAAGTCAGACTGAGGTGGTGGCAATGATGAAGAACAATCAATCAGCTTGAGTCTGATATTTTCACTCCAAAAATTTATATGCAGTCTGATTTTTTCCTTTTGGTGCTAGAAGAAATTGAGAACAATATACACAGCCAGATACTGCCTGGTGAACAATGGGCAGATAAAAAAACATTTTCTCCCCTTCTCTTCTCCCATTAGTGGGGAAACTCTCGTAAGAGATTCAAGTAGAAGGGTGAGAAAGGTGTCCCACTCCCCCCAACTGAAGGGCAAAGAAAAGAAACCATCCATTGTCATCACTGTACATAAATTGGAGCTTTGTAAATGCTGAATCATCAACTCTTTTTGGATCAGAGTTGGACTGACAATTCACTCTACCAGACTGTAGAAATGGAGGGGGAAACCCTGTTGTGACAATTATATCACCACTGTGCTGTACGTTTAACTACATGGAAAAAGATCACTACAATACATTACTGTTTTATTCCAAGTGAGTCACTGTGATTGCAAATAAAACTAAGAAAGAATATTCCTGTTTGTCCTCACCAACCAGTTTTGGAACCTTTGAATAACTCTGACACATAAGAACAAAGAGGGATCCTGTATACACTTGGAATTCAGAAATGCCAGGACTTGTATTAAAACATAAATGCTTTCTGATAGAGGAAAACCTTGCAAGATATTTCGGAAAGTTTTCACATATTCTACAACTAAGAAACAACAATTCTTCTCCATTATCGTCTGAATTTCTACCACAAAGATTGAAAAAGAGTCTCAAATTTGCAACTTACATTTCAAAACTAGAGAGCAGACAGTATGGTAAGAACACATTAAAAGCAAATTAATCTGCATTTAGTGCATTTCCTTTTTAGTTGCTATTAAAAAAGGTAATAAAATGATTGTTACAGTAATCAAACAGGCTGAGAGAGTTGGGCTTATTCAGCTTGAAGAGAAGGCTCCAGGGACACCTTATAGCGGCCTTCCAGTACCTGAAAGCTGGGGAAGCCCATGAGGGAATATAGCAATAGGACAAGGGGTGGGGTTTTAAACTAGAAAAAGGTAGATTTTGGTTGGATACTAAGAAAAAATTCTTCACTGTGAGGGTGGTGGATCACTGGAGCAGGTTGCCCAGAGAGGTAGTGGAGGCCCCATCCCTGGAGATATTCAAGGTCATACCTGATGGGCCTCTGAGTGACCTGGTCTTGTGAAGATGTCCCTGCTTACTGCAGGGGGTTGGACTAGATGAGCTTTAAAGGTCCCTTCCAACCTAACACGTTCTGTGATTCTATTATTCTAACCATCTGTTAAAACATAGTAACAGTTCTGACTACAATCCAATAAGTGAGCATCCAACTCACTTTACAGGTGACTGGAATGTTTAGGGGTTTTCAGAGTTTACTACCACTCCTAGCAAAAGCATTAATACTAACAGAAACAGTATGCTCCACTGATAGGCTAGCACTCAAGTAAAACAAACAAAATACAATTAAAAAAAAATAGGAAAAAAACCCCATGTCCTGGTTTCAGCTATGATGGAGTTAATTTTTTTTAGCAGTGGATGGAATGCCATGTTTGGGTGTTAGGATGAGAACAGTGCTGATAGCACCCTGATGTTTCTGGTTGTTGCCGGGCAATCAAGGACCTTTCTCAGTTCTTCATACTTCCCTACTAATGAGAGAGGAGGGGACGCAGCCAGGACAGGTGACCCGAATTGGCCAAAGAGGATATTCCATGCCAGTTACGTCATGCTCAGTATAAAGGGGGACTGGGGGGAAGAGGGGGTAGACAACGCCAGGACGTGCAGTTTCTGGGGACGGTCGGGTTCCGGGACGGCTCTAAGCTGTGTGGCCTGAGTTGTGTGGTTTGGTGAGAAACTGCTATTTTGTGCTTTAAACTCCTGTTATTGTTATATCTAGTTTTCTGTTATTGTTTAGTAAACTATCCTTATCCCAACCTGCGTGGTTCTGGTTTCTTTTCCTCCTTTCTTCCTTCCCTTTTCCCCCTCCCCCAACTTTCCCTCCCCCTTCCTTTTAAAAGTACAAGCGACTGTGTGGGGTGCTGCCCTCAGCTGGGGCAAAACCACGACACCCCAATAAAACAACACCAAGAAACACTCATCTAGATATCTTTGTGAAGAGATACATGTATCAAACTACTACTAGACACATATATTACAGCTATGAGGGGCACATAGTTGCTGTTTGATTTTTTTAAAATCCTGAAGAACTCTAGAATATTTTACAAAGCACGGCAGAGTACCACATAAGAAGTCTGTCCTTGCAATTAACTCAACAGGATTTTTTTAAAAACTGCATTTGCCACTTCATTTGAATCTCAAATTACTATTATTGTTAAGCAGGATATGAACAAGTGGTGACTAACAGCCGTGTTGCAACACAGTTTACCGGTGAATTGATGAGATTAAATGAAGAATGACTAATAATGGAAGGTGTATTCATATTCAACACTGAGTGCTGGCCATTATTTTTTCCCTTTTTTGTATTTTTGAAGGTACACCTCTCAGTCTACATAATAACAGGCACTGCCCAGTTAAAACTAGTAAAACATGAAGCAATCCAACTGGTCTAAACTGACCTTTTCTTTACAAGAATATTAACAAGAAAAAACTTTCAGAATAAAGGTTCCTGTAATCCATGATAATTGACAGGTATCATCTATTATCAATGCAAAGCCAATGGCCCACAGAGGCAGGCTTTGAACACACTTAGAATGGTTCATTTATTGTTTTTCTAGGATTTTCTTCATATAATATAAACATGTAGTGACACAAGATAATTCATATATTTGGAGAAAATCACTAGTTTTTCCTCCTCAATTTCTATTTTATGGCTGACAGGACTTTATTCATACCATAACAAGTTCATGTCAACAGACAGAAAGTGGTAACAGTTAGAGAATTTCAAATTATACCAGTCATTTATTCACATTTATTTTCTTCCAAACTGGAATTAAGTTGTAATTTTGATTTTTTTTTTTCTTAAACAGTCTAAAATATGAAGAAACTATAGCAGACATTCAAGAAAAGCTCCCTGGAAAGATTCACAGGTTGTTAATTTTAACTCAAGAGTGAAACAAGAACTTCTCAGATTGCTCCACAACAGCAATACTGTAAGAATTGTAAAATTATTTTACCAAGGAAACTATAAACTCAAGTACAAAGGGACTCAGGATCAAATTAGCCATCACTCTCCTGCAAAATCAGTTAGCAACAGTTAGAGCAACAACAACCAAAATAAATTGCACACAAAAAATCCTAATTTCCAAAACATTTCAACAAAAATCTTTTAATAATTTTACTGCTGAAAGCTTCTGAGTCTTTTAGCTTAAATACCTTTGTTAACATTATCAACAGGCACGGTGGGATCAACATCTGACCTCTAATGCTTACTAAATACACTCAAAATTATCACCGAGAACATGATGCAGGGATGAAGTATGTATGATTTCCTTTCAGCTAGTTTTTATCGAGCACTTACATTGTTTTGTGGGTTAGAACAAGCTTCCTTTCTCTAGCCTCAATTCTCTTATGCTAACAAGAACAACAAATCACTCAGATTTTGTTGTGAATAAGCAGTTAAGTGCAAATATTGTAAAATGTCGTTATTTCTTATGGTCAGCCAAAGAAGAAAAGACTGTGACACTGCGATGTATGCAGATCCACACAGAGACCACCACATACAGGTCCAGAACTGTCGTACATTATGCATAAATATATAACAATGTTTCAATCATGAATTAATGAGTTTAAACCCATCTTGAAACACACCACAGATTACATTAACAGCCAGACCACATCTATTCTCTTTTCCTCCACTGTTTTGGGGTGGGTGTTTTCATGCAATATCTTTACATGAGTCTATGCCCTCAGAGGTTTCAGGAGGTGCCAGGAAGGTCCAATATTAGAAGACAGCACAGACTCCCATGGGAGAAGAAGGGGTTACTCGCTTTGGAGAAACAGGGGCCTTCACTACATGAAAATGACAAGAAATGGGTCTAAAGCTACAGAGATACTGAAGGTTATCTCAAGTAAGAACTACTTACCTGATTCGTGACCTGAAAAGCAAGCAGAAAACAGGAGAGTTAAGACCCCCGTCAGATCCGCGGGCTAAGCCTTCCCCCGCTCCCTGCCCACCAGCCATCCCTCTGCCAGCGATGCTGAGCCCGGAGCGGCCCCGAGCCGTCGCTCTTCCGCCATCCATCCATCCACCCACCCATCCATCCATCCTGCCTGCTTCCCTCCCACCCTCCAGCAGCCAGCCAGCCCGCCCGCGCACCCGGAAGCTTCACCACCAGCGTCCCGCCGCACCGGCACCCCAAGCCGGGCACTCACGTCGGGGTTGGCCTCCAGAGGCAGCCAGCGATGAGGCTCCATTGCGATGGCGGCGGGGCGGCTCCTGGTACCGGCGCTGAGCAGAACCTCGTAGTACGGCACTGACAGCACCTCACGCCGACTCGCCTCGGACCTGACCCGCGATCTCACCACCGAGCCGGGCGAAAAGGGGGGGGGAGGTGGAGTGAAGAAGCAGCCAACCCTCCCGCGCCCTGACGCACACTTCTCCTCCGCTCCGGAGCGCTGGGACGAGGCCACACAGAGAAAGGCGAATGCCCTCCTCCTGGGTGCTCCGGGGCAACGATAGCCCGAAAAACCCCCGCGTTCCCCTCTCTCGGTTTCCCCCGGCAATGGACTCTCCCAGAGGGGCAAAGGGTGGTGCCTCGGCCGCCCCGCCCCGCGCTGGCTCCCGACCGTCGAGGCCTGCGTGGTGCGCAAGCGCCGCCAGGGGGAGCCCCGCCGCCACCCGGCCCCGCTGGGCCACTGGTGGGTAGCAGCGGTGCCGCTCACGGGCTCGGTGCGGCGGGTCCCGGGGGTGGATGGGAAGCAGGCGCCGAGCGCTTGAACAGCCGGGCCCCTCTGAAACGGCCTGTGGGAGCTAAACTGAACGGCAGTCGCTCACCGGCGGTGAGGTAGGCAGCGTACGGGAAAGCACAGCCGTGGGAACGGGCTCGACCGGGGAGAGAGACGGACAAAGGGATGCGGACGGGCCTGTCAAGCAGTGAGCCGCCCCCTGCGCCTGGGGAGCCTTCGGTGTGTGCAGCTGTGCGGACACAGGTGACGAGGGCCCTGTATGACCTGCCGAATTTGCTGTAAAATAACGTTGGACCCCATTAGGCAGAGAAGGACCTGAGGGTGTTGGTTGACTGCTGACTGAGTATGAGTCAGCAGTGTGCCCAGGCGGCCAACAAGGCCAATGGCATCTTGTCTTGTATCAAAAACAGTGTGGCCAGTAGGTCTAGGGAGGTGATTGTGCCCCTGTACTGGGCATTGGTGAGACCACACCTCGAGTAGTGTGTCCAGTTCTGGGCTCCTCACCACAAGAAGGACATGGAGGTCCTGGAGCGAGTCCAGAGAAGGGCAACCAGGCTGGTGAAGGGGCTGGAGGGCAAATCCTATGAGGAGCGGCTGAGGGAGCTGGGGCTGTTTAGCCTGGAGAAGAGGAGGCTGAGGGGAGACCTTATCACCACCTACAACTACCTGAAGGGAGGTTATAGAGAGATAGGTGGTCGTCTCTTCAGCCAGGTGACAGGAGACAGGAGAAGGGGAAATGGCACAAAGTTGCGCCAGGGCAGGTTTAGATTGGATGTATTTTTTAGTGAAAGAGTTGTCAGGGCCTGGAACAGGCTGCCCAGGGAGGTGGTTGAGTCACCTTCCCTGGATGTGTTCAAAAAAAGGGTAGATGAGGCACTTAAAGGTATGATTTAATTTAGGATGAGAATGGTTGGACCTGATGATCTTAAAGGTCTTTTCCAACCTTGTGATTCTGTGAAAAATAGTATTCCTCCTCTAAAGCTGCAAATCCCCTCACTCTTTGCCATCTCAGCGTAACGTATCTGTAATCATACACGCTGTAATCCATGTTGATCCACGTTTTACAGATGCACGTATCAGATTTAGTGCTACACCTCCTTTGTGGCTGATTCAGAAAGGCTAAAAATGAAGGAATCCGTTCTTCCTGGGCCCCAGCCCTCCCTGACTGCTTCTGCCCACCGCTTTCTACACACTACCTGGCCCCTTGCAGCACTTGCCCAGGACCTTCTGTTTTTAGAAGTAGGCATCTGTACAAGGTCTTTGTAGTAGCCCATGAGCTGGACCTCCAGGCCTGCCCAGAAAGAGCAGTGAGGTGGAGGTGGTTGAACATCCATGTAACATCAAGGCTGAGTGGAGAGTCTGCAAGAAAGAGAAACTCTGCTGGTTTACAGGCAAATCAAAGCATCCTGTGAGAAAGGGAAGCAGTACAGTATGAACAAACAGCGTTTCTAGGTGATATAGAGGTGGGAGTACAGAAAGGTAGGGTGTGGGAGATGCCACCCAGCTGACGGCCCAGGTACACCTTCTCCTGTCCACCTGAAAAGCTTTTTGAAGTCCTTGGTGTAGTTCTTCAGAGTGCTGATGAAAATTACCCCTCATTCTGTGTCAAGTGTATGAAATGGACTAAACTACTGAACTGGTTATTTTATTTTAACCCCTGTAATCACTCAGAAGGACTACAGGGATGCTATGTGTCTCTGCCTGAAGCTTGTATACTGACCTATCAGCAATACCATAGCGTCTCTCTTCAGCAATCCAGTCTACCTGTAGCTCATGAGATTTGTCTTCCAGTTTCTATACCAAGTGTCCCCTCACATTAAGTTCTCTGTCCTTACCTAGCTAAAGGATGGGCCTGTACCATCAGATCAACATCATAGTCTGCATCTCCCCTCCTTTGACCCAAAAAACTTCACAAAGCACACTTGTAGAAGGCAGGATTTTCTAAAGATACACAGTTTAATTCTGTGGATGGGCAGACAAGCCAGAATCATTACCTATTCCACCGTCTGTTCAAAATTCAAAGAATTAAGCATATGTTTCCATGTTCATGAAAATAACCCCCCAAAAAAACTAACTCCAAATTTCCGCAAATGATTCTGTAATTACCAGATCACCAAGACAGTCAGCTTTACATCTACCTCCCCATCTTGGGGAAAGAATGAAAGGTAACATAACAAATATTAGTCATAACGCTAAAGGCGCCACTGAGAGACTTGATGAAGTCCTAACACAAAATAATATGTAAAGTTGTCTAGATAACAAAGTATGTAATAGAGTTACTGGAGGTAAGAACAAAGAGATTGTTGAGTCCTTCCTATCGCAGACAGATCTTACCAGTATGTACATTGCTAGTGTTTTTATAATCATGAGGTCATAAAAACACATATTACTCAGAAACATTTGCACACTTAGATACTTTAAAAGGGAGAGGACAGGATCAGGCAGTTCATAAATGTATAAAGCTCATTATAAACACACACCATGTTCCATAATAATTACTCTTTTCCTGGAATATCTTCTAAGTTCTTCCATTAACATTTATTGATACACATTTTAAGACTAGTGAGACCTACTTCATGGCATGTTTTACTATTGTGTCGCAGTCTGTTGTGGTTTTCTGTGGTGGGGTTCTTGTGGAGAAGGGGGGGCTGCAGCTAGAAGCTTCCTCTGGGCCTGACAGAGCAAACACCCTCTGGCTCAAGGCCAGACCCGCCACTGACCAAGGCCAAGCCCATCAGTAACGGTCATGGTGCCTCTGGGAATCCTATTTAGGAGAAAAAAAATGCAAACGGATGCTTTTTGCCACTGGAGATGGGAGTGAGAAGCTGTAAGAAACTGTGCAGGCACCAAGGCCAGGGAAGAAGGAAGGGGAGGAGACGCTCCAGGTGCTGGAGAGAAAGATGCCCCTGCAGCCCGTGGACAAACCCATGGTGTAGCGGGTGTCCCCTCCCCACAGCCCATGGAAAAGGGCAAGGCCCCACCTGCAGCCCGTGGAGAGGCCCCACACTGGAGCAGGTGGAGACATATTGAATGTGGAGTCACTCTGAAATGCAAGGCAGGTGGTGATAGTGATATTGCTTGCAGGCCTGAGAAACAGTAAACAAGAACATAAATAACAAATATGGCTGGATCTTGACAAAACCCTGACAGTTCAAAAGTCCAATAAGCAATGTGCGCACAAGCAAAGAACATGATCAGAACACTGGTCATGCAGGACCAAACGCCTGTGTCCTGGAACACCAGGGCAGTGCTTGTGTGCTTTGAGGAATTGAGAGTGTTGAATACATGCACATCTTGTCTGGCTGTGTAGTTAAGATCCTTATCTCTAATGATACAAGAGCTGTGTGCACAAAAATCAAGGGGCTTAGTTCACTATACTGAGTCTGAGTAATACAATTCACCAAAAAGGAAGATGCCGTGACCTCCATTAGACCAAGCTTCTGGCAGGACCTGCAGCCCCTGGAGAGAAAGGCCCACACTGGAGCAGGTTTGCTGGGGAAGCCTGTGACTCCATGAGGGAACCAGGCTGGAGCAGCCTGGGCCTGAGGGACTGCACCCTGTGGAAGGGACCTACATTGGGGCAGTTCATGAAGAGTTGAAGCCCTGTGGGAAAGGGCTCATGTTGGAAAAGTTCATGGAGGACTGTCTCCCATGGGTGGGACCCCACACTAGGACAGAGTATGTATGCATGTAATAAATTTATTCTTTTTTATTCCATGTTGAGTTTGTTTTGCCCATGACACTGATTGCACAATGATCTCTCCCTGTCTTATCTCGACTCCTAAGCCTCTCAATGTGTATTTTCTCCCCTGTCCAGCTGAAAAGCAGTGATAGAGCAGCTTTGATGGGTGTCTGGCCTCCAGTCAGGGTCAAAGCACAACTTACAACAGGTCTACTGAGACTGTAGCAGTATAATATTAAAAAAAAAAAAGTACTAAAAGCAAATGTAAAATTGGTTCCTAGAGAAGTCTCATAATATTTGCTATTTTTGAAAAGTGAAATTAGTGAAGCATCAGCGTTGTTCTAGGACTCCAGACACACCCCAAACTTACTTCAGTAAGTACAGTAGGCAAAGCTTACTGAACATGGTTTCAGCTGTAGTTTTATAACAAATGGCGGTTTTCCCCTTAAATTGAAGTAAGTTTATCTACACAAATCATCCTTGAGCTGCAAAGCTTATTCACAGTTCTGCAGGTTGATTCCTCAATACACCTGTGCCAAAGAGTCACTCTGTGTACTACATCCAGCACACTGCAGGTGCTGCACACGCACGGAACAGTGCACGACATACCTGAGGCTGCAGCGAAGAGCACCAAGAAAACCCCAGCACCAGTCTACAACAAACCAAACCGAGCAAAGTGGTTGCACGAAACAGCCGTGACTTGAACCAGCATTTCCAGAAGCCTCCCTGGGGGGTTCTCAGGCCGGTGCAGTTTCCTGTAAGCACCCAGCACGGCCCGCAGGGCCGGCCTGAGGCCAGGAGCGGGCAGGCTGTAACCTGTAAGGCCCTGAGCCATCATCTCCCCGCAGACCCAACAGTCTCATAAAACGCAGCCCCGGCATTACTCGCCGCTCTCCAAGAAGTGGTTCCCTCCAGCAGCCGCCCCGCCAGGGCTGACACCCCCTCACTCTGGAAGCGGGACGAGGTGGAGCGCTGAAACACCCCGCGCGCGTAAATTTTGCCCGCCCCCGGGGGCGAACAGCGCATGCTCCGTTCCCGGCAGCCAATAAGGGCGGTGCCGCTAGCCCTGCCTCGCTTCCGTATCGCTCGAAGCCAATCAGGGCGGTGAGGGTTGTGTGGTGGAAGCCGGGTCTCGGCGGATGCCCGGCGCGATGGCCGCCGGGGCGGTGGTGCTTGCGCGGGCGCTGGAGGCGCTGGGTGAGGAGGCACTGAGAGTCTGCTGGGAGGGGGCTTCGATGTGGGTGCGGAGGGGTGTTGGGCCTACCCGGGCACGTAGAGCGGGGTGTGGAGGAGGGTACAGCTGGCCGGGGGTGCGGGCGCTCACCTCTCCCGAGGGTTTAGCCGGGGGGCCGCCCCGCGGCGCCTCCTCGACCAGGGGCCGCAGCGCGCCGTTCCTGGGGGTCCTGGCTGAGGTGGGGCAGCGGGGCCCCTCCCGGGCTGTCTGTGGGTCGCTTGGGGTCCTGTGCTGCGCTGCCGGTGCCAGCGGGCGGCAGCCCCGGGCCTGCCCGGCTTCTCGGTGAGATGAGGGGGTGTTACTCGGGATGCCAAGCTATGCAATTGCATAGCCCCGATCTGCGGTGCTGAAGCCTCCCAGAATCGCCCCTATGAGGCTTCGCTTGGGGTGCTGAGCAGGCTGCGTTAGTGCAGGTCAGGAAAGCTCCCTTAAGGAAAGCTGTGCTTTGGGGGTAAATGCACGGTGCCCTGGGAATTGTTCAGAGGGACATCAGGTTTTGCTGTTGTGACGCTTGGTGGGTTTGCCCCTGATGACTGCTGCTTGGGTTTTGCAGATGTTGGTGGTGCAGCAGATAAGATTAATTTAATACCTCAAGACTTCTTTGCGGAACTGGTAAGTAGGGCAATAAATGGGACGTGGGAGGGGTTCTAGCACTCTGATTCTATGTAACCTTTTTGTTTAAGCTCTTTTGGTCTTGTCTGTTGCAAGAAGAATATGATGCAATAAGCTTAGACTTACGTGATTCATAAAACGCATCAGTACTGCTAAGAGCAGTGGGATTGCTTTAAATTTAGGTTTTATAACACAAGACTTAAAACTTTTTTTTCCATTTTGTTTAAATGAGATATGAAGCTAGCTTGTCTAGAAAACATTCAGCTTGTTTACTGTAGCCTGCACTTGAATGGGATGACAGTTAATTTAGTATGAAAATGGTGTGTTAAGCAGGAATAACTAGTAAGGTAGCAACTGAAAGTCATGGCTGAGTTTATTTGCTTTTCTTGGATTTGATGTAACTTTAGGAACAGCAATTTCAATGTCTTTATTCTTCACTCTGCATTTAAAGCATCTTCCTGCTGTGTGTTTTTGCATTAACTGTATTTTGTTTTGTAATCCCCAACTATTCAGACTAACTTGTATAGTAAAATACACATTAAGAATGTTTTCAACCTTTCTTTACAGTGTGAACAAATAATTCAACATCTGAACCATAAGATTCCAGGTGTAGATATAGCTGAACTGTGTCAGGTGAGTTTAGATGCTAGAAGTTCTAAGCAAGTATATTAACTGTATAAGCTGTAAAAGATTCCCCTAGTCTTTTTGTGTGTATTAATGCATAATTTTTATTATTTTATGGCGTAATTTATTATAATTTGTAATTGTTTGAACATTCTGTTTGTAGAGAATTCAGGCATCTGGGATTGAGATTAATGTTGGTGACCTGGCAAAAATAGCTAACGTTGTTTCCTTTCTATTTAGGTAAGCACAAAATAATGTACTTTGCCTCACACCTTTTTTCTCCCCCACCCCAACTTAATAGTGGTATTAAAAAGTGACATCAAATCTGGGCATAAAATGAGTAGATTTGGGAAAGGGCAAACGTTTGTAACTCTCAGTATACAAAAAAAACCCCAATTTACGGACTTGGTTCATGTTCTTTAAAAGTTGTAGTGACTTAATATATAGTTTCACTTCTTATAAAAAAAAAAATGAAAAGCCTAAAACCTGAGAAGAGGAAATTGTTCTAAGATTCTGTCTGCAAGCTTTAGAACTACTGGAAAAATAAGAGGAAGCTAAGTCAGCAGGGCCTTTGCCTGAAAGAGGTGTGTTCTAAAAATCTTGTTTCTTAAGGATTAGAAATCAGTGTTTGTGCCTGTTTGAAGGGCATACGGTTTCATAATGTTGAACTCTGCTGTGATAAAGGTAGAGTTTTTAGGTAGCTGGTATGTTCAGCTGTTGTTTTGCTCTAAGTTTTTATATTTTCAGGGAGATACAGTTTTCAAGATCTTGCTTGTCCTTTTAATATCTGGTATCTAAAAAAAAAAGCAATAATAATATGACTGAAGAAAATACACCAGTAGAAATCTATCATATTATTTTCTCTGTAAAATACAAAGCCTTAAATTATATTTGCCTTGTATTACTTGGAGAAGCAACTCTTTTTCTCTCCCATTACTGTCTTTTAAAGAGGAGTGGATCTGCATGAACAAACCTAGGTGGGGAATTGTTTTTAGCCGCTTCCCTAAAGAAATTGGAGTGGTAATTTTCCTCTAGACTTGCTGCCTTTTCAGTTGAGGGTTTATTGCATCATTTGACTCCTGTTAGTACCAATTACACCATTACCTAGAGGTCCTTATTTGCCTTTTGGTGATACTTAAATTACCTCTCCTAAATGTTTAATTAAAACTGCCTTGTTTCTAAAGTAATATTATTAACTGCTCTATGCACACGTATTTCACTGAATTAAGCCTTTTTTTTTTTTTCAGTTGCAACAGCACTTGGAGGCTGTGATTATTTTTGTTTTAATGTTTTGTGTTATGCAAAGCCCAGCAAAGCTTGGTCTCTGCATATTAAGACTCATTAAAGGTCAAGTTGTCTTGGTTTTTTTTCATGTGGATACAGAAGGTTAGTAAAATATTCTGGGAAAAAAAAAAATAGGCTGTGTAGTTATTTTGAAGTGTATAAACACATAAAGCAGGAGCTAAAAAAGTGCCTGTTTGGGGTGAAGTGAGAAATGTTGTTCAATTCATGGGGAATGAAATTGATTGGGTGTTCTTCGGGTATGCCTGTAGCACAGCAGCCAGGAACAGTCTCTCTACGGAAGAGCTGGTCTCCGCCTTGGGTAACGCAGGCACTGCGCTGCCGAAGCAGGCGGTTCAAGTCATTCGTCATGTGTGGAACGAGCAGGGCAAGTGCGTCAGCGGGTCAGAGGATGCAAGAGACATGGCTACAGTGGGGCAGGTAACTAAATGGCCAAGTGCAGTTGCACTATTAACTCCTCAGAAGTGTCAGTGCTTTGCAGTGTGTGTTGTATTGTTAAGGATATGGTGGTATCTTGACAGCCGAAAGCTTTCCTCTCTATATATTTGTTACCAAATGTGTACCCAGATAAGGAAGGATATACAGTAAAGGTTGTTGAAATGCTGATCAGTTTTCTAATATTACTGTTTGGATCATAAAGTCACACCTTTTATGTGTTACACCTTTGCAAGGTACACCTTTATGTGTTACACCTTTGCAAGGTACACCTTTATGTGTTACACCTTTGCAAGGTACACCTTTATGTGTTACACCTTTGCAAGGTACACCTTTATGTGTTACACCTTTGCAAAAATCAGTGCTTCATAGCACTATTAGGGAAGATGAGTAGCAATCAGCATGGAACTTAATTGTATTAGCTGTTTATGTAAATCTGGGTTTAATTTAGTTTGAATTTAGAGTTGATAACACCAGCACTTGATTCCTTTTGTTCTTTGTCTCCTTTATCTTTAAAAATAAAAGTTTAAACTTACTTTCTGTCAATTTCCAGTACTTCTGGGTTTTTTCCTTTTTTAAAAAAATACCAGGCTCTATGTACTTGCATTTTAAGATCTTTTTTTTTAATAAAAAATAAAAAAGTAGGGAGTCAGGAAAAAATAAATCTGGGGCTTGATAGTAAGCTTCAGTGCAGAAAAGGCTCTCTTAGCTTTATTCAACAGTTCTGCCTGTTACAAAAGGCTAAAAATCATAACTTATCTGTCTAAAATGTATTTATGATACACTTTTATTTATCTAAAATAGTTATGAATTATTTGGAGTTTTTTCCATTATTACTGTTATCAAATTTTTGTGTACTGTCTGAGGTTTTTCCTCATGTTTCCATTTGATTTAGAAACTTACTAAAAAGAAAAAGACTAAAAAGAACCGAAACAAAAAAAACCCAAAACAAAAACACCAAACCAAAACCCACAACAAAAACCCCATCACAAAAGTACGAATGGTAGGCAAGCCAGGTGAACTCTGCGGGCCCTGCTTACTAGAACTTGGAATCGATTGTCCTTGACTACTGACAGTACTTGAGTAAGCAAAATGTAAGGGAAGTAACTTAATAAATTGTTGGGGCTTTTTCACTATTAAAGAAAGGGCAGATAATTTTGCATTCACAATAATATCTGACTCTGAATGTTTGTTTCCTATTTGGATGTGAGCTCTAGATGTCTTACATAGCCTGTAAAGCATCCATCTGTCGTGGTTTTGCCCCGGCCGAGGGCCGCACCCCACACAGTCGCTTGTACTTTTAAAAGGAAGGGGGAGGGAAAGTTGGGGGAGGGGGAAAAGGGAAGGAAGAAAGGAGGAAAAGAAACCACAACCTAGAAACCAGAACCACACAGGTTGGGATAAGGATAGTTTACTAAACAATAACAGAAAACTAGATATAACAATAACAGAAGTTTAAAGCACAAAATAGATGAAACTGGTGATACACAATGCAATTTCTCACCAAACCACACAACTCAGGCCGCACAGCTTAGAGCCGTCCCGGAACCCGACCGTCCCCAGAAACTGCCCGTCCTGGCGTTGTCTCCTCCTCTTCCCCCCAGTCCCCCTTTATACTGAGCATGATGTAACTGGCATGGAATATCCTCTTTGGCCAATTCGGGTCACCTGTCCTGGCTGCGTCCCCTCCTTTCTCATTAGTAAGGAAGTATGAAGAACTGAGAAAGGTCCTTGATTGCCCGGCAACAACCAGAAACATCAGGGTGCTATCAGCACTGTTCTCATCCTAACACCCAAACATGGCATTCCATCCACTGCTAAAAAAAAATTAACTCCATCATAGCTGAAACCAGGACATTATCCACCCCTTATTCCATACCATTTATGTCATGACCAGATCCAACAATTTTCTTTGGGTACAACCAGTTTCGTGTTTCACACACCCATATATGTCATGGTAGGCTGCATCTCTTTTTAACATTGTCTTCAATTATCTTCTTCCCTGCAGTTCATAGATATTAAATGGAAGCTGGGGGTTGCGATGAGCTCTGACACCTGCCGGTCCCTGAAGTATCCTTACGTGACAGTGACACTAAAAGTGGCAGACCCCTCAGGGCAAATAACAGACAAGTCCTTCGAAATGACGATCCCGCAGTTCAAGGTCTGTAACCAGCATTACTTGGTTCCAGTCTCTTAAAAACAGCAGTGGCATTATTGGGAAGGAGCAGCTGGATGCTTTGATGTATATGTTGGTGCTGCTTATGTACTAATGTGTTCATTCAGAATTGAAGCATTAAACAGTGGTTTAAAATACAGAAGCTAAATAAGTATTTCGTAGCATTTGGTTCTATATCACTCATCCAGAATTGTTAATTTAGGAGTAATTGACCAGTTCTCTTACAAATAAGCTAACAACTGAAGATGTAAAGACTTTTGGATCTTCCTTGTCAGCTGTCACTCTGCGTTATTAAAAATGCATGGGATATTCTAAATCTATGGAGCTGCTTGCTCCCTGGCCTCAAAATGTAAAACTAGGGTTAAGCCTGGCTTTTGCTAATGATGAGGATTGGGGATCTGTCTGCTTTGACAGCAGTGGATCTTAATTGCTGTGCCTTCATCTGTGAATTTAAGTAACTTCAGTTTTGCATAAATGTGGTACTTGTGTTACCATTCCTATTAGAAGGGTGAACGTGTCACTTAGATTATCGTACATGCTCACGAATAATCATTTGAGTTGGACTGGCAGGAGCTTGAGAAGGATATGCGGAATCCTTAGGTGTTGTGAAAGGTGTATTCATTCTGCTTGAAACCTATTAGTAATTCACTGTTCTGCTACTGTAAGAAATGGATGCTATACTTGAGAAGCCTGGATTATCTCAGCTGGGAATAGAGGCGTTTGTGTGAGAAGGTCTGGTGGGGTTTTTTGGCGCTGTGAGAGCTACTTTGTATTTTTCTTTCATAGCATAGTCTATTAAAAAGCAAACCCATGCAAATAAGGCATCACCTGTTTATAATTAATAATGAATGTGCCCAGATGCTAACCAGCCCACAAAAAGAAAAGGAGACACTTTGAGTTCTAAAGGAAGCAGGGAATGTGAGAAACATGGATTGTAATTTTTTTTTAAATCTTTTTTGTCTGATGTGATAGTTTGATCTACAGCTCAAGCTTTCCTTCTAGCAACTGAAATTTGTCTTAATTCTTGCTTTTTAGAACTTCTTTAGACAATTCAAGGAAATGGCAGCCGTCCTTGAAACGGTTTGAAGAGAACTTTCTCTGTTTACACTCAAGTTTCAGACAGACTTAGATCAAGTGAACTTTCTGTTCTGCACAGGGAATAAAGTGCCATTGTTCAGCAAGGTATGTATCCTTGTCTCGTCAGCTTGACAGGTATTTGTCAGCATCATCCTTGCACTGCTGTGAAGATTTACTTCTTTTTTGCTTTTGAATACTTGAAGCCAACTCTACAGTGTTTGTGAAAAGGTGTTCAGCTTTCTTCATCCTGGTACACAAAAGATCAGGGTGTGTATGGAGAAGCATCACCGCAGACTTCCTAATATCAAAGAGTAAAAAACTACATGTAAGAAACTACCCATTTAACTCTGGTGTGCAGAAAGACACCTGAAAATGTTGACCAGAAAGATACAGAGAGAAGTGCAAATCCTGTGTTAACACACTTGTTAAAATTGCAATGTGCTTGAACTCAACGGTAATACCAAGTATAAGGGGTATATGAAGTGACACATAACAAGCATATTCTTGAAGAATAGTAGTGTCAAGTAATCAGGTGCAGGTATCTGCAGACCTGGCTCCTGTTTTTTTAATAACTGGACAGTGTACTATGCTAACAGCTTGCTTATTTCAAATACTTACTTCCTACCACCTAGGCTTATATAATTTAACACATTAAGCTTTTCTGGAGGCCCAAAATTTATTCTCTGAAACAAAATCCAGAGACTAATTGTAAATAAAAGTAGAAAGGTGAATTTAATTCAGAAGCATTTTAATATATTTTTGCCTTTGCATTTAATCCAAGTCTAATCCATGAGACTCTGCTTGATGTTTTGATCAGCAGTCTGTTTTCTAATTAAATTAGAATATTGATGTAACTCTGTCACTCCAAGCTCAGAACTAGAGAGGTCAAGAGGAAACTTAAAAATTCAAGTTAAAGTGTTTAGCCAAGCACATCGAGAAAAGACCACACCAGCAAATGAATCTGGCTGACGGTATGGCAGAAGCCCACTGGACTGTGTTGTGCACACTCTCTTCCAGAGAATGTCCTGACCAGCAAAATTTACACTTCAATTTTGAAGAAGGGGTCAGGAGGGCATTTCCAGAGAGGAAGTGGTTAAATGCAGTGTGCTTACATACTCTTTTTGGTTTGGTTTTGGTTTTTTCCTTGAGTTTTCCATAATCAAAACACAAACTGCAAATACAGTGGCATGTAATAAAACATTCCTCTTGCATTTTGGGATGTGCTGATGGCACAGTACAGCAAGTCAAATCTGAAGAGACAGTTCATACTGATAAGCAAACTGAAGTTTATGTTGCAACTTCAGAATGGTAAGAGACAGAGCGAGTTTTGCTGGGACAGAACCTCAAGTGACTTTATGCCTCCTTAAGTGAGGAAAATCTACTTTCTAACCCACTTTGCATTTTTTTACTGACTTTTCTTAGAAACTGGCAGAAAGTTATTGCTACAGGTTGTTCCTGCCTCTCTGTGTCATGGAAACAAGTGGCAGCACGCTCTGTGTTGCATACTGCAGTCCTTTGGATAGACAGACCCCTGCTATTCTGGCATCGTGCATGGTGCACAAAAACTGCCTTGAGTTACTTAGAAGACCAAGTAAGTGAAACAGTGTTGGCTTCAAAAAAAGGTAGTAGAGGTATTGAGCCATGCTGTGGATCTGGATGATGCTTCCTCTGTGCTGCTGAAGTCTGAGGTGTTTGCTTTGTGGCTGGGGAGAACGTGTTGCTCTTTCCTGGGACCCTTGCAATAGAATGTCACAAAATGGTTGCAGGAACAGACTCCCTATTCACATTTTCCTCTGTCTGTAAGGACTCAGGCCTGAACATAGTGCAAAAAATCCTCTCTGTGCGTGGAAAAGTGATCTGAGCAGCTGATTTTTTTAATTTTTAATTTGCAGAAGTTGTGCTGTAAGGCTGCTGTAACTGGAAAATATGGCTGTGCTCTGGCCTAGTGAATTAATTGGCTTACATCACTGCAAGAGTTCCAGAAAAAGAGTAACTTTTTAGTAAAGCTGGAGCCTTGCAAATACTTCCCATTTGTTCTAATGCAGACAAGTTCTTCATATAGCTGGAAATAGTTGTGCCTTCATTGAAACTGGATGGGAAAGAAGATTTAATTAACCATGTCTTGACTTCTAGAAAGAATAATTCAGTAGATGCTGGAAGGTAATAAGGAAACTTAGAGTTAGTATTTTTGCTTGGTCCATCACCAAGAGAAGAAAGTTGGAAGCCTTTGAAAAGTCTTAACATATTTTGTCAAGTCTGACATTCTAGAAATACTCATTAATATTTCTGAAATGTCCTTAAACTCCTTAAGTGTGTCTTAATTCTGGCCGGAAGATGTCTGGGCATGTGTGTTCTACCAGTTCACTGTCAGAGAGTTTTCAGAGGACATCCAGGAGCTGATGTGATTAAAAGTTGGCTGTGTACTCAAACTTCTGAGATTTGTCCTGATTGCTATCAGTAGGAATTCCTATACTGAGTAATTCAGTACTTAATTAAAAAAAACCCACACACAACAAAACTAAAAAACCTAACAGTTTGTAGGGTAGCAATATTTACCTGTTCAAACAAGCTGTTGAATTGTTTGTCTGTATGTTCAGAACCTAGATCTTTTTTTCAAAGAGAATCAGGAGTTCTTGTGTGTTCCTAATTCTGTTTGTTGATTGATATGAAATTGTACAACATGAATATTTTTGTAAGCCCACAAACAGTCATTAAACATACAGGTATCAAAGGTAAAGATGGTCTGTGTTTTGTTTTAAGCCTACTGCATGAAATTCTGGTCTCATAAATACTGTAATGGTTAAAGTTCAGGACTAGACTATGACTAAACTTCTTTCCTTCAATGTCTCAAAAAGCCTGAATCAAAGCTCACTAGCCTTGGTGACTGTTAAGCAGGTATCCTTTATTGCAACGCTGGAGACACGGGATCGTTCCTCCTCGTGTGTGCACTGTTCAAGACAAAGCTTTCTAACTTAATACTAACTACTTTTACGTACTCATTTCTAAGAAAAGGCAGGGTTATACAAATAAATTCCAAGAAGTCATTTACATTGACTCCTCCCAGATAAAACATGACTGGTAATACTCAGGTGGTCGTCAGGGATGAAGGCTGGATGTCTTCCTCTCGGTGAATTTTTCACCTCTTCTTTCAGCACATGCTCTTTGTGCTTTTCTTCATGGTCTGTAAGCATCACCCTGTTAAAACTAGTTTCAAGTTCAAGCAGGACGCATCTAAACAATTCCACCACCTTACTGACTTAGGATGAAGTTCAGCTACATGCAGGCTTTCCCTGCAGTGGGGTACCGAGGAGCTGACGGGTAATGGCAGGCTGCAATGGATCTTTGTGTGAATGAATTACAGCTAGACGAGATGCTGCATTGCACCAGGAAGAGACAGATGACATGTGAGATTAATGCAATTTTGCAACAAATTGCAAGTGTTTTTCTTTCCTTAACTCTATTTAGGACACAATTAAAACAAGTTTTCTTTTCAGCATTTGCCTGGAACAGAGCAAGAGGAAGGAAGGGGGGAGGGTTGGGGGGGGAAAAGGTCTTAAGACAGTGAACAATCCTAAGGGAGGGAATAATGAAGGACTTGTTTGGCAATGAATGTAGTCTTCATCACATGACTTTTTTTTTTAACATTAGTTTCAAACACAGCAACCCACTAGCAGGAAGATATTTTGTAGAAAAATAGAGAAAGACCCACAGAAAGTCTACAAATGGCTGTAGTCGTGTCTGTGCAAGTGTCAGATATGTATATCATTTCTGCATCCTTTGGCCTAGTCCTAGCCAAAGTAAAAGCATGTCTCTGTTCCTGCTCCCACAATGTTGTACTGCCTTTTTCAGTCGCATTTTAAAGGTGTATAACCTTGTTCACTCTAAGCACATCCCCCTTTAATTTTTCCCTCCTCATTTTCAAGCCTTTGCATTCTGTTTGAACACCTGAAGACACATCAGTTTGAACCAATGAAAACCACAGGTAGGAAGATGATATATTCAGGAGAGAGGAAAATTGTTTCTTCTTGCTGCTTACCCTCTTCCCTGTCATATTTGAATGTTTTATTACTGTCTTAACGGTGGGTATAAGGAGAGGGTTATTTCCCATCCTTTGCAGAGGCATGCAGGGCTGTTCTGTTTAGCCCTTGCAGGTACTAAAATAACACACAAGTGGCTGAGTCATTTAATCTACCTGCAGCAAAAAACCCTGCTCCATTTCTGAAGACCCTTTGCAACAGGGACTTGAAGTTCAGCAGCCTCTGTCCTATTCCATACCCTGCGGTTGGCCTGGGCAGTGCTTATTTCCTGGACAGATGTTTAGCTAAAGGTAATATGAGTGTTGGTTGGGCTGCCAGCTTATTGGGCAGAACAAGTGCCCCAACCTGAGTCCAGTTTGCATGATATGTTGCTACAGCTCTCTCTTCTGAGGCTCCACAGCAAGTGGATTTGCTTGTTGCTGTGCAATTTTGGCCACGTGTTTCTTTTACTTTTGTACACTGTCCATAGACGCTCATCTAGTTCCATTCCCACTCTGGGATACTTTGAAAGAGTTCCTGACTCTTGTTTCTGAGTCTTTTCTGAGAGGAGGTGCAGAAATGACCTACTGTTTGCACTGAGTTAGTGGGATATTCCTGTTAATTATTTGTTGTGAAAGTAAGGAAGCTGAGATTGCTGATCTTCTCTGTGAAGGCTGATTGTAGGGTTTCTGGGTTTCCCCTTCTCTGGACTCCTCCTAATTATGGTCTATCTGCCCTAACATGAGAACCATTTCTGTTCAATATGCATAGGTACCATAATTTCCAAATACTCCATTAAGTGTTTACATCAGAAACACTTGTATTTATAAACTGGAAATTTCAGTGTCATTTTTGTGCTCCACATACTGAGCCTCGAAACAGTAAGCTTTAATATGAATATTAAAAAAAAAAGGAAAATTCTGTTCCTTTGTACAGTAAATTTCTATGCTATGTAGTATTTTAAGAGGAATTTGTCATAGCATCGGTCAATAGGTGGCACTGCTACATACGGTCTTCATTCTCTTCCTCTAAGAGAATGTCTGACCATGGAATGAGGGCTTCTGGGTTTCTCCTCTGTTTAGCTTATATCTGAAACCGTACACATTCTTGTCACTGTAACTTCCATCCTACTTCTTATGTTGCAGGGAAATACTCAAGTTTCTGTGTTAATTATTAAAAAGATGAGTGTAAAGATTTCCAGTGACATACACAATGTACAGGGTATATATTCTGTTTAGCTGCAGCAGCTGAAAACAGTAATTGTAGCAATATTTCTGCATTATGACTTGCTCTTTAAATACTACCATGTTACATTTCTTTTGTGGCCTCTGCTCATTTGACAATTTTTTTCCCCTGTTCATACATTTCTCAAACATATTTTTCTAGATCTGTGTCTTGGTCATAGAATAAGCACTTGCATTTCCCTACCCAAGGTTTTCAGGCAGGTTAAACCACTCTAAAATCCTTCTGTGTTTTGTTAGGCAGCCTAATTTTCAGTGTTTCAGCTTAGGAATATGCTGCTCTGCCACTGAAAGCAGCCCTGTTGCTTAGTTCTCCTGAGAACTACCTCCAAATACGAAAAAACTATTGTTCAGATGCACTCTGTACTACTGGACCTGCTAAGAACTCTTCCCCATTAATGGGGCCAGGATGTCATTGCTGCAGTGCCTTGGGCAGGTTACAGGTGGGGTTTTTTTAAGAAAAGAATAATAATCTGTGAGTTTGGCTAAATTAAAGCAAGACAGCGTCCTTCCCTGTGCTGCCTCTTGACCAGCAAGTACTGGCTGCTGCAGCCATGAAGCTTGAGAGGGTTGTTAAAATTTACATTTAACATGAGCAGAGGAACGTAAGCATGTGTCTTGCATGTATCACTCACTGGGGTGCTGGGCAGTGCTGCTGCTCACAGTTGGGAACATGGGCAGCCAAGAGATGCTCAGCAGTTGAGAGAGGCAGGGCAGCAGATGTTGGTTTACCTAGGAGAGAGTCAGAGACAGTGAGAAAGAGGATTAAGGGCTTCCCATCTGTTTGTTGGTGGGGTTTTTTGGCAGCTATGCTGGCGCAGTTCTCGGTATTGTGTTGGGACTCCAAGTGCCCTGTTGTTCATGGTAAGCTGCCCCTTCTCTTACCAGGCATACAGTACTGAGTTGTGAAATTGCAGTAACATTTTTAAAAGTGGTACACCACTGAATTATCAACAGTATTTACATTTTCCTCATGAAGAGAGATAACTTGTGACATCCGAAGTACTCTTGCCATCATAAGCATCTCTATTCCATGTTATTTCTGCACTCTGCTACAGATCTGCTAGCCTTTCTAGCCTGTGGTTTACCCTCTGCAATAATGTAGTTGTGGAATAATACCATGATGCTCTTTTTAACTTCGGGAATGACAAGAAATCCTGCCTTAGTTTCCATTTTTGGAGAGCTGGAGGGGACCAGGATCCCTTCCAAATCACAAAACAAGGTAGCAGGCACTGTTCAGCTGGAGAAGTGGGCTCCAGCAGCTGCACTACTGTTCCTCATTTTGTTTCTCTTCTATGTTACTGCAGTGGTCAGGGAATAGTAGGGAAATAAATATTTCCTTTATATAAAAGCAGAAATAATGGGGAATGTGGAAGTTCTTGCTGGAGAAGTTGCTCCACCTCCTGTAATAACTAATTTTGCAACCAGCCTGAGCAGCTAAGGGCCATCAAGCTCTGTGTTATCTCAACAACAGGGGTTTTAGTAAGCTGATTTGGTACCCCTTTTTGGGAGAGAAACCTTTAAAATATTAAAATTTGCTGATATTCCCACTTGGAAAGATGCTTTGATCACACATACGCACATGGGACTCAAAATTAATAGTTTTAAACAAAAAGCATTGTTGTTCTTCGCTGGATACAAAGTTCAATGTGTCAGAAAGTTTCATGGGATGGTTGTTACATGAATAAATGATAAAAACAAGACTTGCTTCCACAAGCAAATGCCTTTTTTTTAAGAGAAATATAATTTGTTGCTGCTCTTAATCAGTACTACACTGAATTGAATGACAATACACTGAACAGAGACATAAACTGTGGTGGGTCGCCTTGAGTTCTAGAGATGTTTATGAAATTTTGAGCTAAGGATTATTCTCTTAGGAACTTTGCTTGGTCCAGTTCACTCCAAAACAGATTTAGGGGGTTCTTCTTGGCAGAAAAAAATTACAATCTGTCATTACGATCAACAAAGATTAGTGCCCTTTAAGAAGGAAAAAACCCAACAAAAACAAATCACCCAATCCCCTATCAGATTAATTTTTCATCATTTTTATCGTGTACAAATTGCAGTGAGTGTCTTCTGCTACAGACATGCCTCTACAAGACTAATAGGTCTTATTCAAACCTTTGGTGTTATATTTTCAACTATAATGACCTCTCTACATCCTGTAAAAGACACGATTTTCAATATTTCTAGCGATGGTTTTGCACACTTTGAATAGAAGGGGCACTGGAGTTTCCCTAGCAGCTGAAGCTTAAGGCCCCGATAATATGCCCAGTCTACTGAACTTACTTTTTAATACTTCAATTGTATTTCCAAAAGTTAATTCATTAAAAATTCTTCAAATAAGTCTGGGTAATTTAAATCAATAAAATATTTTCTAAAGCAAAAATGTCTATAGCTCAGGTCTTACGTAAAGGTGATCTGTGGGTAAAATAAAATTTAACTCCCAGCATCCTTAGAAAAGCAATAGAATCATGGAATATCCTGAGTTGGAAGGGACCCATTAGGATCATCAAGTCTAACTCCTGGCTCCACACAGGGCCAGCCAAGTCAGAGCATGGGGCTGAGGGCATTGTCCAGATGCTTCTTGACCTCAGTCAAGCTGGGTGCTGTGACCACTTCCCTGGGGAGCCTGTGCCAGTGCCCAACCCCCCTCTCAGTAAAGAATCTTTTCCCAACATCCAACCTAAATCTCACCTGTCACTGCTTCATTCTGTTCCCTTGGGATGATCACTGGTCACCAAAGAGAGGAGATTAGTGCCTGCCTTTTTGCTCCTCTTGTCAGGAAGACATAGACTGTGATGACGTCTCCCCTCAGCCTCCTCTTCTCCAGGCTGAGAAGCAATTCCAGCTACAGGGTATGTTACTGAAATAAAATACTCCAGTCCACGGTGGTTGAAGTTATGCATAAGTTACAGGATTGTAATGTCAAGTCTACAGCTCCTCTAATAGCTTAATATTTTTTATGCAATTAAAATTGTGGGTAGAAAGCTTAAGGGGATGGATAATTACCAGCAATTTACAGTCTGATCATGTGAGATGCTGAGGTTTCTCTGCTCCTGAAGAAATTACTGAGCGCTGTGGTTGCTTACCATTTTGCAGGTTCAGTGCTTTAGCAGTGAAGATGAACTGGTGATCCAGATACGATACATGAAATGGCTGCTGCGATGCCCTGTGCAGAAACAGTATATGTTATAAAGGTATAATGAATACCTTAGAGAATTAGTGAATAAACAGTGTTTCCTTTAATAAACCGAAGGAAAATATACTTACCCATTTTATTTGGAAAAATCATCTGTATGTGTAGTGCTCTACTGACAAGTATATTAAATCCAAAATTTGAGAGGCATTCATTTATGTTCAGTTAACCGTATCCATGTGCAGTCCCTTCCATAGTGTACCTTATTTTGAAAGATTTTGAATCTAATGTCTATTTAGTCAACAAAAAAATGAAAAATTCAAGGAAATTTGACTGGGTCTGTGATCCAGTTTCATTTGACCAACTGAACATGTTGCAGCCCATCATAAGGCAGTTACTGAGCATGGTGCTTGATGTACTTTAGATCATCCAACCTAGTTTTTACTTTGAACTTTACAATTTGTCTCAAGAGGTTTAGTGGATGATAATAATAATAATAATAATAAAATAATAATAATAAATGAATGTAAAAAAAACTTACAGCCTCTCATCAGAGGCTTTGCTTGTCATGCCTCTGCCTTCCTTCTGTTCGGGATGACCCAACTCCTCTTTCATAGAATCATAGAATCATAGAATGGTCTGGGTTGGAAGGGACCCCAAGGATCATAGAGCTCCAACCCCCCTGCCACAGGCAGGGTCACCAACCTCAGGCCTGGATCTACACAAGGTTGCCCAGGGCCCCAACCAACCTGGCCTTGAACACCTCCAGGGATGGGGCATCCACCACCTCTCTGGGCAGCCTGTTCCAGCACCTCACCACTCTTTCTGTAAAAAACTTCCCCCTAATATCTAATCTAAACCTTCCTTCCCCCTTGTCCTGTTATTGTCTATCCTCTTAAAAAGTTGAATCCCCTCCTGTTTGTATGGTCCCTTCAGGTACTGGAAGGCTGCAATGAGGTCCCCCTGCAGCCTTCTCTTCTCCAGGCTGAACAAGCCCAGCTCCCTCAGCCTCTCTTGGTAGGGGAGGTGCTCCAGCCCTCTAATCATCTTTGAGGCCCTCCTCTGAACCCTCTCCAACAGTTCCACATCCTTCTTGTATTGGGGGCCCCAGATCTGGACACAGGACTCCAGATGGGGCCTGACAAGGGCAGAGTAGAGAGGGACAATCCCCTCCCTGTCCCTGCTGGCCACCCCTCTTCTACTGGAGCCCAGGATACCATTGGCCTTGCGAGCTGCAAGAGCACACTGCTGGCTCATGTTAAGTTTCTCATCCACCAGAATCCACAAGTCCTTCTCAGCAGGGCTGCTCTCAAGGACCTCTTCTCCCAGTCTGTATCTATGTCTGGGATTCTTCCAGCCGAAGTGCATCAAGGACAGAAGTGTATTTTCAAAGCTCTGCAAGTAGGGGTGATGGGAAGTTGCTTTCCTCTCTATCCCAAAGTTTCTGATTCCCATTAACAGGGCCATAAGGATTATATAGTTCAGGTTAATTCCTTCCTGTATTGTGCAAAGAATGAGGGGATGATGCTTTTGTTACCATTATAGCTTTAAACACTGGGGGAGAGATTACATGTTGGAAATCATCGGCAAGGGAATACTGTGCTCAACATGAGAGAAATTAGGAAGTTTCAATTTAGAAGGTGTGTGAAACCTTACAGCTGAGATGAGAAAAAGGGATCATCGTCCTCAGGAAGAAAAATTATGTAACCAATGGGCTGAGTTTCTAATGAAACACTCCTAACAAGGCAGGGGGATAAAAAGTGTTAGGCAGATTAAAGGATAAGGAAGAAATGATGAAGTAAATGGATAAAGGTAATGGACAGCTAGCAGGGATTACTATGGAGAATCGATTCAGAGAGACATGAAAAGCTGAAGCGAGAAGAAAGGAGGAAAACTTTGGATTAACATCTGAGAATCTGATTTTGAGAGTGGTTAAAGTATTAGTGGTAGAATCTATATAGATTAATTTCATCTTAAAAGGGATTTTTGTATAAAGAATCCAATGATAAAAATTAATTAGGTCAAAATAACCAGTTCTCATATCGTCTTAAGCAAAACACCCTACTGAAGGAGAAACCAAGCAGCTTTGCCTAACTGGCTCAACGGCAACAATTAGAACATTTCAGGTTAATTTTCCATGTTTGGTTCCTCACAGCCCTCCTGGATAATTCGGAGAAACTGAAGTGCATCCTTAGCAGTTGAAAACAACCCAGCTCTGTAGCATCTTCAAGCGAAGTCTTCTTGTTCCACCTGAACAATGGGAGAGCATCACTGGAAGTGTGATAGCTTAAAAGAATTTCTGCCTCTTGTTGCTGGGTTGGTGGAGGGGTTTTTTTATGTATTTGTATGATTGTCTTCACATTTCCTGATTCTTATTAGTAATTAAGCATTTCAGAGCGTAGGTGTTTGCAACCTGGTTTTGATAGGTCATACAGAGATACAACACAGAGGGATCTAATGGTCTTGGAGACCATCTCTGTAAGCAGCTGCAGGAATTCGGTACATTGCAGCCTCCCCCTTAGGCTGCTTCGTTAGAGCCATTTCATGATTACCCCACCTCAAATCACTGCAACAGAACGCATGAAGGGGTTTCACCGCTGGTTTGGTGCAAGCCCAGCATTCGGTTCGCTTCCCTCACAGTGTAAATCAGCCTTTGCCATCAAGTGACTGAATCGCAGCTTCACGCTCTGGATGAAATCACCTAACCAACCGTTCCCCAAAGGAGCCAGTAGTCTTCCTGCCCTCTTCACCCACCCCCCTAGCAGCTATTCCTGCTTCCTTTGCACCCACAGCGAGTGCTGTCACTTAAATTAGAGGTGGCTGACAGCACTGAACTGGCAGCAAACGAGCAGTTCACCGCAGCATCAAACCAGTGCCAGCGCCGCTGCCAGGAAGCGAGCGTGTCTTGTCCTAGGTGGGCTGCTGGGAGGAACCTAGCTGTCATCTCACGATGCCAGAGCACAAAACCTCAAGGAACGTTCTCAGCTAAAGGCTTAAAGCTAACAAGAATTAATTTTTTTTTTTTTTTAAAGGTTTGTGATGCAAAAAAAAAAAAAGGCCATTATTATTCTAAAGCAGTTCAGTTGTTAATGTGTGTGAAAACAGCCAGCTTGGGAAAGCAATTCCAGTCTGGCCTTGACTTGTACCATTGTAGCGAATATTCAAGCTGACGTCCAGCCTATGTAAGACTCTTGGCATTAGCTGCCTTGTTCTAAGCAAAGCTCGCTTAGGATGCGGTGGGAGGAGGTGTATTTGAGCTCTTTCCAACTGAAGAATGTTAAAATTGGAAATTACAACTGATAAACTAACGCACATAAACCAGATGATTAAACTGGGAAAAAGAAAAGCAGAATACTTTGCACAGGAAATGAGCATAGTTGCTTGTAAGAATTTAAAATCACAGAATCACAGAGTGATAGGGATTGGCAGGGGCCTCTGGCGATCATCTAGTTCAACCCCGCTGCCAGAGCAGGGTCACCTAGAGCAGGCTGCACAGGACAGCATGCGGGTGGGTTTTGAGTATCTCCAGAGATAGGGATTCCACAACATCTCCGGGCAGCCTGTTCCAGTGTTCTGCCACCCCCATGGTAAAGAAGCTCCTCCTCATGTCTAGGTGGAACTTCCTATATTCAAGTTTGTGCTCACTACCTCATCTTGTCAGTGGGCACCACTGAAACAAGTATTTAGAAGCATTGATAAGATTCCCCCCTCAGTCTTCTCTAGGCTAAAAAGTCCCAAGTCCCTCAGCCTCTCTGAAGAGAGATGTTCTTACTCCCTTAACAATTTTTGTAGCCCTTTTTTGGGCTTTGTTGGGGCTGAACCACCACAGTCCTTTTTGGTGCCCATTGTGGGGCCTGAAGGGTTGGGATAACAGTAGATCTGACCCATTTGTGTTTAAAAAACTAAGATAAATGTTTATCATGTTATTCAAAGAGGTAGCAATGGTGATTTGCCTGTTCACTTGGCTTTGGCATGTGAACCCACATGCACTTCATATAATCCCTGCCCAGCTTTTTATCACCTTGGGGAGGGGAGTCAGGTTCCTAATTCTGTTATACTGTGTGATACTGATTTATGACAGTTTGTCAGCCTCAGAGGATATCTGTCATTTCCAACTATTGGGTCACATAGCATTATTTAATAATCACACTCAAGTCATGGGGAAGATGGAGGGGTTGCTTTCTCCTCCCCTTTTTCCTTCAGGCTTGTTACAACAGCCTTCGATAACTTTGACTACCCCTGGGATGTTCAGACCCAGTGAGGGTGACAGAGCCCTGGGACAGGCTGCCCAGGGAGGTGGTGGAGTCTCCTTCTCTGGAGATATTCAAGACTCATCTGGACGCCTATCTGTGCAATATGAGCTAGGGAGCCTGCTTTGGCAGGGGGGTTGGACCCGATGATCTCTGGAGGTCCCTTCCAACTCCTATGATTCTGTGATATGCCTCTTTCTCACTTTTCTGAATGTCCTTCTGGTCTTAGGTGTTACCAACAACTGTTCCAAGAGATCTTCCATGGGGCTGAAGGGCCAGGGGTGGCATGGCATATGGGAGGGCATGAGCAAACACGTAGACAAGGAAAACGCATCTATAGGCACTGTGGCTACCCAAAGCTCAGAAACCGACACAGTAGCTGAGCCAGAAAGAACCCCTACAACAGGCACTGTAGCTACTCAAAGCCCAGAGGCCAACCCTGCATTTGAGTCAGGAAGCCAACCGGTACCAGTATCAGTCTCCCCTTTACCAAAGAAGAAATACACAAAGCGATCAGTCCATGTTATGAAATGATGATGAACCGGGACCAGAGTGAGAACCTGAAGAAGCATCAGTCCTGGAGGTTATAACCCAATCCTGGTCCTTGAGTGAGCCAAGAGACATGAGAACAGATTTCAGCCCCATCCCAGGGGAGCACATCATCACCTGGCTACTCCGCTGCTGGGACAATGGGGTCAGCAGCCTGGAGTGAGAAAGCAGGGAGGCCAAGCAGCTGGGATCCCTGTCCAGAGAAGGAGGCATGGACATGGCGATTTGAAAGAAGTCCCAAGTGTTTCTCTCTGTACCCTCTTCAAAACACTGCTAACGCAAGAGTTTTCTGTGGCTTGTGATGCCAGGCTGCATGATCCCCTCTGCCCAAATCACCTAGCACCCAGCCTCAAGTTACAGAGAGGAGCTCTTCAGCTCGAGCTACAGATTTATTTCCCAGGCAGGGTTAAGCCTGTGCCCTAACAGAGGTTACAGGGAATTATCGCCCCTGTCGCTGCAGAGGTGAACGCAAGGGCGGTCGCTAAAACTGACATCTGCGAAATGGAAACGGGTGCTGAGCGGCTGGGAAAGCTTCGTCCGACCGCTTTCTCAGGTAGAGGAGACCAGTTAGGAACACTTACAGTAGGTGGCAGATTTTTCGTTGACAGGAGATGTTATCGCGATAGCGAGGGTTAAAAAAGCCCAAACAACAGAAAACCACAACTGAAAGCTGAAAGAGGAAAAGGAAACGTAAATAAATAAATAAATAAATAAATAAATAAAAAATCAGTCAGCTTTATTTGAAGTCTGACTTGACGGGGAAACCCTGCTGCAGCACAGCCGGGGAAGAGCTGCGAGAGAAGCCGGAGGGGGGGCAGCGCTGGGAGCAGAGTCACTGCGGCACCCGAGCGGGGGTGCCTTGGGATCCCCCGGGATCCCCCACACCGGTTCCGGGGAGGATCTCCAAAAGCCAAACTAACTCGGGAAAAGCTTCGGAGCTTTTGCAAACGGGCCGTGGGCAGCGCCGGCGGCCTGCCCAGCTCCTTCCTCCTTCCCTCCGCTGCTCAGCGACCTTCCTCCCGCTGCAAACTGCCGCCGCCTCCTCCGTCCGCGGCAGGTCACGCTGTGGAACCCCAAGGAGAACCCGGTACGCGGCGGAAAGAGGGGGGGCAGCAGCACCTGGCGAGGCGGGGCACTGTACGGAGGCCACGTCGTATTTTTGTTTGGAGCCCGGGGCGGTACAGTCCCGCCCCTCAGCCGCGGAGCCCGCTCGGGGCGTAGCTTCTTCGCTCCTCCCCGGGGCGTTGAGGAGGAGGGTGACTTGGGTGTCCTTCCCCTCCCCGCGGGCTGACCCCGCGCGGGTAAGGAGGGAGGCGGCGCGGCTTCGGAGACGTGCCCGGAGGGATGCGCGCTTAGCGGCGGCGCCGGCCAAGCGCAGGCCCCGCCGGCTGCACCTGGCGCTGTAGGGGGAAGCGGCCGCGGAGCACCGCGCCCTCCGCCCGGCGACCCACCATGGAGAAGCGAGGGGAGGGCGAGCCGTTCTCCCACCCCCTGGAGCCGGAGCCCGAGATCGAGCCGCAGCCGGCGCCGCCGGGGGAGAAGCGTTTCAGGCTGTGGTATGTGGGCTCGTCGTGCCTGGACAGACGGACCACGCTGCCCATGCTGCCCTGGCTGATGGCTGAGATCCGCCGCCGCGGGCAGCGGCAGGAGCCCCGAGGCGCCCTGGGCAGCGGGGTGCCGGCCCGCGAGGTGCTGCTGCTGCTGGGTTCGCCCACGCTGCGCTGCGTGCCCGCCGGACCCGCCAGTCCCGGCCGCGCCGCCGGCCCCGCGCCCGCCTCCGGCCCCGGCCGCCCCGCCAGCCCCGCGCCCGCCGTCTTCATCTTCGAGCACAAGGCGCAGCACATCGCCCGCTTCATCCACAACAGCCACGACCTCACCTACTTCGCCTACCTGATCAAGGCGCAGCCCGACAACCCCGACTCCCCCATGGCCTGCCACGTCTTCCGGGCCACCGACCCCAACCAGGCGAGTGGCGGTGGGGGCAGAGGGAGGGGTCGCTGCCCGGGATTCCCCCGCCACCCCTTCACGCCCCCTGCTTTGCTTTTCTTCTCCCTCGCCTGACGGGACCCCAGGCGCTGCCGCGTAAAGGCTCGATGTGCTCGAACGGGGCAGGGCAGCGCTCGGCACGCTGCGAGACCGTAATCCCTCCCGCGAACACCCCACCCGCGGAGTGAGGGGAGGCACCCCGGGGCCGGCCGTGCCCGCTGGTCCCTCCCCGGGAGCAGCTGTCCTGGAGCCGCGCCGCGCTGCTCTGCTCGGGCGGCTGCAGCGCCCTTGGGGTGCGCAGAAAGGCGGGGGGGGGGGGCGGGAGGGGCACGCAATCCCGCATGGCCGTAACGTGCTGTGCCACCCGCCCCTGCCCAGAGCACACGGCTCTCCCACCCGCCAGGCCGGGGGTACCAGCCGCAGGGAAATGTAGGTGCTCTGGGAGATGCACCCCTTTTCTTCGTCCCCACGCCCTCTTCTGTGGGGCCGCCTCGTGTCCCACAGCAGCTCCGTGGCAAGCGCATGATTTCCTCTGCGAGCCGAACGTGGAATTTGTCTTAAATTGCCCTTACGGGCAGCCGGGATGGTTCTCTCAGGGTGTGGAGCCCCGGTGATGTGGGAGCTGTCGTTTGTGGCCAGTGGGCCCGGTTTTGCCCACGGGTCATGCTAAGGACACCTGGCCGTGCTTAGGCACAGTCAGCGGTGCTGCAAACAACCCTAGGTTTGGGTGGAGACATTGTTGATGAAGTGCCAACTGGAGAGAAAAAAGACCTAACAACAGTAAGACTGTATTTTCCCGACTGTCTAACAGGCTTTGGCTAGTGCATCCAGTGTGCAGCAGACTTCTTTCTCCTCCCTGTTTAGAGTACGTAGGTGATGGCGGTGTGATGAGTAGGTTTGGCCATTGATTTAGCACGGTGACAGCAAGGGAAAGGCCTGTCAATAAGAATTGTTTGATTGAGTAAGTTAAGACACCTCTACCTGAGTTTTCACACTCATGTACAGAGTAAAAACGCGATAAGAAATGCTGGAATTCACTGAAACCCCTTAGCTGACTTACTAGTTCTACTGAATGTTTGCTTGTATTTCTTTTGGGTTTGTTTTGTTGTGGGTTGTTAGTTGTTTGGGGTTTTTTTAATGGAAGAAGGTAGGAATATTAAAACAACTGAAAAGTTCTCTGTATGTTAATTTTCATTTGAGCCAACATACTGCCAGAGATCATAACGCTGGAGGGATTTAGATTGCGTACATAGCTGTGGCTTGAGCCATCATCAAAGATAGGGCGGGAGGCATCCCAGAGGGAACTGCACTTAACTTGCCACCGCCCGTGCTCGTGCTCTGCCAGGGGAAGGGAATTCAGGGTGAGGAGAGAACACACAGAAGGAGCATGAAATGGAGGGGATTGCATCTGGCAAGGGAGGAGCCAAAACGTCCTTTTAGAAGTTTGGCCATATGGACTGAAGGGAACCAAGGTTCCTGCTGTTGGCAGAAGATGCTGAGTCAAATTGATTTCTGGGTTGGGTCTGCTCTGACACCATGACTTGGTAAGACAACCTCATGCTGTAAGATAGTGCATCCCCATTACTCTTGTGAACATGCAAAAACACTATGCACATTTACATTTGGGAGGCTGTTTCTGAGTAACCATTTTATCCCTATGTCTCCCCTTCTTTCTTCTTGGAGGAGAATGTCTTTATGTGCATGGAATTGAATTGATGTTGTAAATTAAGCGGCCTTATTGAAGGAAGTACGAACAAATTCCTTTTTTATAAACTCCTGATAATATAGTTTAAATTTTATCTGGCAGGCTTATTATTGTTTTTAGCTTTGTTATCATTAATAAAGAATAAGTCTCGAGTAAGTCCACATGAGGGTTACTCCACATGATTTCCAGACAAAGAACTGCAATAATGGTAGTAGGTGCACAGCCAGAGATGTGATTCACAAGTACCTGGCTAACAGGCAGGATTTTTAAAGGTATCAAAAGAAAAAGAAGGGGGAATTTTTTTTCCCCTCCTGAGTTTTGTTGAGGCTTGGTTGTCTTAAGTCAGCGCAAGTCTGTAGCTGTTGATGTTTGTTTAAACCTAGTCCTAAACAGATTAGATCAGGCTGCAGGTTGCTAGCTCTGAAAAAGCTTCTTTTGAAGCTCCTGATTGTGTGCTGTAAAGCAGATTATGTTCTTGCACACTTACAGGATCCTCATGTCTGTACCTCTTTCAGGTTGGTTATGTGAGCTTCATGGTGTGTATTAGTTTAGAAAGTATTTTTCACAGCTGTTATTTTAAGACGACCTCATTTTCTATCTTAGGTCATAGTAACTTCCAGCCAGTGTAAGTTGGCACTGCTACTGAGAGAAGCGATTCTGACCTCTTTGAGCCTCAACCCCTTCACTCCTTCCTCTTGGATCTGTCCTCGTGGCCCCACAACTCTTTGTGCAGCCGCAGGGCGAGTGGGATCAGGGAACTGACTGGCGTTGAACTTGCTTCCCCCCCACACCTTTGCCAGATTAGTGCTAAGCTGCATCCCTCATTTGCTTTACTTTGCAACCCTAGTACTGCTTATGACAAGGCAGGTAGGTTGGAGTCATGAGTTAGCAACGAAGGGGCCAAGAAAAGGAAGGGTGGGATAGCCTTTTTGGCAGTGGCGCTGTCTTGAGGCCAGCTGGAGATGACCACAAAGCCGTGGTGTTACCTGTTGTGGTGGCGTTAAGTTCAGCTAAGTCACTCTGGAAGGTGGGGAAGGGTGCGGGAGATGTTGTGTGGCCTTTCAGTTAGAAGGCAGCCAGCTGTACTCTGTAACGGTGGATGTAAATTAGGAAAGTGAGAGGATAACAATTGACATCCGAGAGATGAGTGCTGGTGCAGTAATTAACGTAGTTGAGAAGAAAATTTTGGCTCCCAGCCCCCTGCTTTGTCCACGAGTGGGGTTGTGCCGTGCCTGGGATGCACGTGCATTCGCTGTGACTGTGACAAGGGATGTAGCCGCCGGAGGAAAGCAATGCTTTTTGCCAGTCCCTGCAGATTTCTTTAGCAGATGACCGAGAAAAAGCCAGCCCCCCCCAATGTGTGCTCTGATAACATCAGCCTGGGAGGTAACATCTTTTAATGTTACTTGCTGTGACTCAAGAGTGTGAGGCTGTGTGAAACATCTGTAGGGTTTCAGAAAGCCTGCAAATTGTAGGCAGAGCTGAAAAGTGGGAGCCAGCGGGTGGGCTCCTGTTCTGGAGCAGTGCTTTGGCACAGTGTCAGACCTGGAGCTCAGCTGTCGGTTAGGGGCTGGATGATGCAGAGGTGCTTTTATTAGGGGGAGGTCTCTTTCCTTTTGCCTTTTAATCACGTGAGAAAACTTCTGTTCCCGTCCCTATCAGTCAGATGGCTCCAGGAGTTTTTTACTTTTTTCCTGCTGCGGAATTACTACGGCACTTGCGGCTCCTCACGCCTGTTGCAAGCAGCAGCCAGCTGGAGTGGATGAGGGTAGCTCTGCTTCAGTGCTGGCTAGTAGCTTCTTTCTGAGTAGCAGCCAGAGATGTGTTAGTGTTGTACTGCTGTCATTTGAGAATTATCTAGGATGCATGGAGCCAGTCTGTAGACTTCAGCTGATGGCGTTGTCTCATCAGGAACAGATTTTTATTTGTTTCTTTTAAAAAAAACCCAAAAGTAAGAATTTATAACTATAGCCAGCAAACCCTTCTTCTAGCCACCAAGAAAAGCACTTTTGCTTAGTGTTTTCAGGCTCAGCTTCAACACGTTTTTACCATGAAATACTGTTTTTATTCTGTAAACCAGATTTTAATTTTGTGAAACGAATCAATGCTGTTTGACAATTGTCTCGAGTTTTCTGTTCTCTGGGGGAGAGGTTTATGGTGTCATCTCTTTCTGCACTTTTTTTTTTTTTAAATGACTACGCTGATCTAAGCTGCATTTTCTTCTTGAAACATGAATAAGCCTGTTCTTTGCTGGGTTTTTTTTTTTAACTGAACTGGCATCCTAAATCTAATTATATTATAATTGATTCTTATTAGTGAAGATAGTTGTCTCCTCCGGTTAAGCAAGAACTTACTTGATGGATTTTATATTTCTTTTTGAAACCTTATAAACCATGATCCAGATATGTTTTTATGGGGTTTCAAAACTAATCTAAGCTGACTGTTAAAGATACATGTTCTGGGGCACAGATCTCGCAGAAGCACAGACTGGTCAGGATTATCAGGGACCTCTGGAGATCACCTAGTCCAACCCCCCTGCCAGAGTAGGATCACCTCGAGCAGTCTGCACAGGACAGTATCTGGATGGGTTCTGAGTATGTCCAGAGAAGGAGACTCCACAACCTCTCTGGGCAGCCTGTTCCAAGTGCTCTGTCACTCCCATGGTAAAGAAGCTCCTCCTCATGTTTAGGTGGAATCTCCTATGTTCAGGTTTATGCCCACTGCCCTTTGTCCTGTCACTGGGCCCCTCAGTAGGGTTTCTCTCTTATGCATATAATCCGTAGCTGTGGCGTTATGCTGTAAACACATGCTGTGGGGACTGGCCTGTCTCAAGGTGAAGTGAAAATAATGGAGCATTTTGGTGGCAAAGTAAAGCTGTGGTAAGAACTGGAGAGGCCAACTGGAGGTCCAAGATGAGAGCCTGAGGCAGCCTACCTGCAACCCCGATCACTGCGCTGTCAGTGCTGCGCAGGCCCTAAGTCAAGAAACGTTTGTTTTGAGGAGTGTGTTAGTTGTCGGTTAGATCAGGTATTGCAGCAAGGCAATACCTCACAGAATTCTGACTGAGAAACTGGCTGGACGGCCGAGCCCAAAGGGTGGTGGTGAATGGAACAAAATCCAGCTGGAGGCCGGTCACGAGTGGCGTCCCCCAGGGCTCAGTCCTGGGTCCAGTCTTGTTCGACATCTTTATCAATGATCTCGACGAAGGGATTGAATGCTCCCTCACTAAGTTTGCAGATGGCACTAAACTAGGAGGAAGTGTTGATCTGCCTGAGAGTAGGGAGGCTCTTCAGAGGGATCTGAACAGACTGGACCAATGGGCTGAGTCCAATGGGATGAAGTTTAACAAGGCCAAGTGTAGAGTGCTACACATGGGACATAATAACCCCATGCAGCGCTACAGGCTTGGGGTGGACTGGCTGGAGAGCTGTCAGGCAGAGAAGGACCTGGGGGTGTTGGTTGACTGCAGACTGAATGTGAGTCAGCAGTGTGCTCAGGCGGCCAACAAGGCCAATGGCATCTTGGCTTGTATCAAAAGCAGTGTGGCCAGTAGGTCTAGGGAGGTGATTGTGCCCCTGTACTGGGCATTGGTGAGGCCGCACCTCGAGTACTGTGTCCAGTTCTGGGCTCCTCACCACAAGAAGGACATGGAGGTCCTGGAGCGAGTCCAGAGAAGGGCAGCCAGGCTGGTGAAGGGGCTGGAGGGCAAATCCTCTGAGGAGCGGCTGAGGGAGCTGGGGCTGTTTAGCCTGGAGAAGAGGAGGTTGAGGGGAGACCTTATCACCACCTACAACTACCTGAAGGGAGGTTATAGAGAGGTAGGTGATGGTCTCTTCAGCCAGGTGACAGGTGATAGGACAAGGGGGAATGGCATGAAGCTGAGCCAGGGCAGGTTTAGATTGGATGTTAGGAAAAAATTTTTTACTGAAAGAGTTGTCAGGGCCTGGAACAGGCTGCCCAGGGAGGTGGTCGAGTCACCTTCCCTGGATGTGTTCAGAAAAAGGGTAGATGAAGTACCTAGGGTTATGGTTTGGTTTAGGATGTGAATGGTTGGACTCGATGATCTTAAAGGTCTTTTCCAACCTTATTATTCTGTGAAGGCAAGGCCCTAAGAGAGTTTATTCTGAAAACAAGGCATCGGTACCAAGTCCTTCATTTTAACTGGTCGAAGGAGGCTTTTGTGCTGCACTAGTAGCATGTTCTGTAGGGCTTCATGCTGAAGAAGGTAATTTAGAAATGTTTGAAGACGAAAGTTCATAAACTTCAAATTTCTCCTGTGCTTGCATTTTTATGTAGCACAAGCAGCATGGTCTCAGTGGTAGGAAATTCTCAGCATTTGAAGTACTCACTTACAGCGTTTGTTGTGGTTGGTGTTTGAACAGTGCACAGGTTGAGCCACCTGACAGGCTGTGTTTTGCCATGGGTACAACAGACATGATAAAAAAGGTGGGCTCTGGGATTGAAGGACTCTGCAGGAAACGGGAGACGCAGAGTTTGGTTGCTAGCTCAACTTGAGCACACTTTGATTGCAGAGAAAAGAGGTAACGCTGCTTTCCATGAGAAAGAAACAGTGTCCCAGTTTTATCAAGAAAACAAGTCTTAGAGAGACCAAAAGAAAATACTGCCCAAGTTTGCATGGGCCAAAATTTCATTCATGGGGTGAGAAACTGAAAAGCGATGACCCAAAACAAAGCGGGGATGCTGGAGACATTCATTGCAATGAATGTAGAATTGTTTGGTGAGCAGCCTCGTTAACTCCAGCCTACAGCCTCAGATGAAAAGTCTTGCCCCCTTTTTTTGGGGTGGAGGGGTGTGGGGGGGCTGGTTTTATTAGTTTTGTTTTGTTTAAACAGTGTCTAACTTAAGATTTGGGAAGTGGAACCCTAAGTTGAGAGCTTAGGGTTTTGTTTCTGTTTTCCTTGATGATAGATGTGGCACTTTTTTTTCTGAAAATGAGAGCACTTCTCTTTTTAGGCCTGTACAGGTATCTCTTTAAGTTCCAGTTTTGAACATCTTGTCCATGATAGTTTTCTGCCACCTCTCAAACAGAAGAAATTGTAAAAGCATCAATCTTAACTGTTTCTAAGTACTGCTACGTAGCCTCTTTTATCCCTAATTAATGTTCAGGAGAGGAAAGAGGGAATAGTTCTGAATACTGTCATATGTATAGAAAAAATTAATTCATTTTTCCTTTTGCAGTTCCTGAAAACCACCCCATAACTTGGGCAGTAGAAGTGGAGGACTGTATTTTCATAAAGGCAAAATGAAATAGAGGATGATAAATATGTGAAATGTTGTGAGCTCACTGTGAGTGCCGTGGGTAATATGGTGACCAGATATTAAGGCTATTCTATTTAAAGAAAGGAGCTTGTGTGCAACTGTGTACGTCAAATCAAGGCTCCTCTTTGGTCTATCTATTTCTGTGGGGGGGTTTTGGTCCTGTTTTTCAACTGTAGAGGCAGTTCTTTTTAAAAATAATTAAATAAATTAAATAGAAAACCGACTAGCCAGAAGTTTTTGGGTAGCTTACATGTGTATTGGCAACCGGGGGAGTCTGATTTTTTTTTTTTTTTTTTTTTTTTTTTTTTTTTTATTTTTAGGGATGATAAAAACCTCAGAGCAAAATGCTGGAAGTCAGTGTTTATAAGAATTAATGATAAAAAAAAATTCAATTTGTAAATGATCACTGCAGAATAGTAGTGTGTTTTACTCCTACCCATCTCTACTCTCTACTAGAGTTTGATGTAGCACTTGATTTGTAGCACAGCTTGTGTCTCTCCCATCCGTCTTCTCTGTTTGCCTGGAACTCTCTGAGCATCTTGAGTTTCTCCGAGGTTAAGTGATGAATTTTGGAGGCTGATCGTGAAGATTGCTGTCTAGGCCGTAGGTCATGCAGAATTTTCAGTAGCATTGGCACAGTCTCCTCACAGCACCAGCTGTCCTCTGTCACCTGGCTTTGTTTCCTTTGTGGTTTCAGATAGTTTCAAGTTCAGAGACGAGAAAAAAAAGAGAAGATTTTATTTCCTTGTGGCTTTTATCATTTCTCCCATTTGTGGATTGTGGCATCACCTACCTTCACATTCCGAGGTGTCTTTAGAGGCCTCAAGGAGATGACTGGGCAAGAAGAGCAGACGTGCTGGGAAGTTTTGCACAGGTCATTAAATAATGTGGTGCTTGAGGGCACTTGGAATGCAAACTTAAGGTAGCAAAGCGCGTTAATTTGTAAACAGGATTTGTGCTTTTTTTGTTCTGTAATGGAATATTTATCACCTTAGGGTCTGACACAAATGGGTATGTCAGGGCTGTGTGCAAGGACATGGGTTCCAAAATAAATTAGAGCATCGCTAATGGAGGGTGGTGGCTGATCGTGTTGTGAATGATTATATCTGCCCTGAAGAGGTCTTCCAAGTGTTAAAAGACAATACTGAATGTCAGAGGGTAGGGTGAAAGCACCAGGTATGAACATACTTCATGCACCACTGGAGTCAGTATGTGACCTCCAGTCTGTGAGATGTGTTTTGGGTACCAAAGAACATGCATCAGTTTTGGATACACATGTTTTTATCCATGAACATGGTTTGTGGGTTTCTTGTTTGGTTTTTTTATGAACACACCTGAAAAGGTGTGTTGATTAGGTGACAGTGAGGTGGGCAAAATAAATATCCTTGGCAGCCCCTGTAGATCTGATAATTTGGTCTTCCTCTCAGCGTTGGTCAGAGGTGAACCTGTGTGTGCTGCAGGGCATTCGTTCTAGTAGATCTATTTTGGACTACAGGGAAAAGGACGTAAAAATACCAAACAAGCAAACCAAACCATATGCCTTCACCCCAAAGGGCTTGTTGCAGCCCATGTTAACTTTATAAAAGTTAACTATATATCTTGAAAAATCCTGTCAGTGTTCGAGTACAGTCCTACTTTATGAGCACAAAACTGTCCATCATTCTAGTACTTAAAATGAACAGTATCGTGTCCTGCTGTTCCAAGGGAAGCCTGCTTAAACCATCCCTCTCCTAAGTGAAACCAGCTGCTTAGTTCTCCCCCTCCCTGCTGCAGGGAATTAGAGCTTCCAATGAGAAGTTAATTACTTGGTCCCCTTCTGGGAAGGATGGTGCTGCTGAGATTGAATAACCATGGTGGTGATGGGGCTTCTAGGTATCATTTCATCTTCCCGAGGTGAAATGCTGTGGTTTGGGTTTAGCTGCACTGCTTCAGCACAGCTTTTCTCTCCTTTTAAGTGGTTTTAGTTCCTTAAGTGAACAGAAACCTGGGATGTGTACTTCAAGGGCTGTCATAGCATGAAGACTGTTCAAGGCAGGGTAGATGACCCCTAGTAAGTGGGTGCATAACATGTCTTAAAACTGTATTTTTCTGTTCAGAGACTCTGAAAAATGTTACGAACTAATACCTGGTATCTGAGATGCATCACAATTCCCTTCAGTTTGGATCATTGACAAGAGAGGCAGAGCATTTCAGCTGAACCACTGCAAAAAAGAAAAATTATATACTTTTTTTTAAAATGGCCTCCTTTTAGAAACTCTGCTTAGTGCTTTGGAGGAGTTGTATCTACTAAACCACATTTCCTGACTAAGTTAATCATAATAGTGAGTTGTCTTCATCTCTGCTCAAATCTGCTTGCTTTCTCACGGAATCCATAATTTCCTTTTTTATAATTTTATCTTTTCAGAATTAGATAGGCTTTAAAAAATTACCTCTTCTGGAAACTTGGAAGAGAAATATGATACTTTTTTTTTTTGCTCTGCAACCACTGAAGATAAGTAAGATTTTACAGTATTGGGTGCATGGCACTTTTCTGAAGGATGAAATCAATTTAAAATGCAAACTTGAGAGATCTCCTTATTCAAAGCCTGTCTGAAAGACTCGTGGAAGCTATTAGATAAGATAAAACCAATGCCATAGAAGTATGGCTTCTTCCTGACTACCATCTCTTTCTCTGTGGTTTTCCCCTTCCCATTACAACTTTAAATAAAGCATATTTCAATCATACAGCTCATCCTTTTACATTGATAAACCTTAACGAAGCAGCTTGCTCCATTAAAATGGCCGGGGTTATGCTTTATTTCATTAGTCCTCTTGGCAAGAGCGTGTAGGTCTGTGTAGTGCTATTTAGAGATCCTTGATGCATCGCAAAACATGTTGTAGGAAGTCAGAATCTTATCCTCTGGGGCACAGCAACGCCTGCCTTCCAGAACGTTCACAATTTTGTTTTTCCTAGCACGATTAATAAATATTTATTTTTTTAGGATGCTGATGTTAAATATATTTCTTGTACTCTGTGACGCTGGCGTGGGTTTCCTGTTATGTTTATTAAAAAAAAAAAGAAAGGCAGTGTCCCAGGAACTTTGGGAGTAGTCAGCAATCTGTGGATTCTTGACTATTTCTGAAGTACAGTAAATATTCCGGAGCAGAGCAGCAACTCAGGCTGAGGCATGCGATGCAAACTCATTGAAATATCTTTTTTATATACCTTCTCATCATTTGTTTCTTGCTTTGGCCTGATTATTCCTAACAACTTGATCTGGAGTCATGGCAGGGTTTCTAAACAGAAGCATGGAAGTGTATATTTAACAGAGCTGTATTTGCCCTGGAGGAACCAGTTGCTTTTTTATGATCGCTGGAAGCGTAAGAAAGCGGGACACGAACTCCAGCTAAACCCAGCATTGAAAGAATCATAGACTCATAGAATGGTATGAGTTGGAAGGGACTCCAAGGATCACAGAGTTCCAGCCCCCTTACCACAGGCAGGGCCACCAACCTCCAGGCCTGGATCTACACAAGTTTGCCCAGGGCCCCATCCAACCTGGCCTGGAACACCTCCAGGGACGGGGCATCTACCACCTCTCTGGGCAGCCTGTTAAAGTACCTCACCACTCTCTCTGTAAAAAAATTGCCCCCTAATATCTAATCTAAACCTTCCCTCCTTTAACTTTAATCCATTCCCCCTTGTCCTGCCATTGCCTGCCCTTTTAAAAAGTTGATTCCCCTCCTGTTTGTATGCTCCCTTCATGTACTGGCAGGCTGCAATGAGGTCCCCCCACAGCCTTCTCTAGGCTGAACAAGCCCAGCTCCCCCAGCCTCTCTTCATAGGGGAGGCGCTCCAGCCCTCTAATCATCTTCGTGGCCCTCCTCTGAACCCTCTCCAACAGTTCCACATCCTTCTTGTATTGGGGGCCCCAGATCTGGACACAGGACTCCAGATGGGGCCTCACGAAGGCAGAGAGCTGATGTGTGACCTTTAGGTTGATGTCCATGGTGGACCGCAGGACACATGCAAAACCGTCTGATCCCTGCCTGCCCCATGCTCTGTCATAGCCTGTAAAATTATGGCCTCAGTAGTTGGAGGTGAAAAAATTAATTCCTGCTAGTGGGCAGATTAGGAAGAGAAGGGGTTGGGTGTACGACCCGCTGCTGTCCTTGGCTATGGAAATAAATAGCAGGCCGCCCTCGGGGTCACAGTGCTTTTGTGGCAGTCTAAGCAGTTGAGTGTGCAGAGTCCCAAACCAACTATTTTAACCATGTTTTTAAAAAGTCAGAAACCCGCAATTGAAGATGCTCAAGTGTTGCTCTAATGTTGAGATCCTGAGGACCTGATAGGAGAGCTTTGTATGGAGAATACTGGTTTTCCTCTTAACATTTGGTTTAGGCTTGTGTACAAGACTGGATTTTTAAGGAGAAATATTTTAAACAAATATCCCTTTCGTAGAAAATACTTCTGGCCTGGCTTTGTGGTCATACTCAATGAGAACCCCTTAATTTTCTGTGCAGCAGGACTGTGAGCTTGAGCAATACAAAACAGCTTGTAAAGAGGATCCACTTTTTTTTGTAAACTACATTATAAATAGAGGCAAGATGTTGGCTACTCTTCAGCAGCACTTCTTTGGGCAAACCTTGCCAAAAGGAAAAATCAAGTGGGCCTTTCAAGTAAGAGCAGCACATCATACTTTTTAATCTGAATTATTCATGAAGAAATGTACCCAGATTATCCATGGTATTTGTGTGTGTGTATTCAGATTTAGCCTTGAGGAAACTTGCTGACCTAAACCATGGGAGCGGAGTTGGGAGCAAGGCAACATGATTAAAGCCAGCTCCGAAGGAGTGGGTTTACATCCTGGCACTGTGCCTTGGATTCCCTGTCTCCTTAGCCCTCGGGAGGACTAAAAATAATATCTGCAGTTTAGTGGGTTGGTGGTAAGTTTACAGAATTAAGTTTCCTTCATAGTGACCTTCTGTCTGCAAAATCACCACAGAAGAAGGAAATGTAAAAATTTATACAGAACACATTGATTCACCTGAATCAATGTGGGGTTGTTGGGTTTTTGTTTGTTTGGTTTTTTTTTTTTTTTACTTTACTCAGTATGCAGGTTCTCCTTAAAATATACAGCATCACGGTTAGGAGTGTGAGAAATGTGGACACTAGCCGAGATTACTAGATTAATGAGCTTGATGTTTCTTTGTGTAACCAAATGTTTTGTTTCAGTGTGTTCACTCACTGTTCTGCACTTCATCTGTTTTACTTAAGTGTCATCTTCGCTAGTTGTTACTGCTGTGCAAGAATTTGAAAAGGAACTTCAGGTTAAAACTTCAGCAACCCTTTTAAACAATATCACCAACAGTAAACTGAACAAAAGCTCTACCTATAATGACATCATATTTCTTATCTGAGTCTAAATTTTTCAGATTTGACAACCTATTTTGATACACTTCTGCTCTGAGTTCTCACATGACCACCGTAAAAGGGGCACATTTTGAGAAGACAAATCAGCACTTTATTTCCGCAACTCAACAGAGCGAATGCTTCAGCTGAATTATGTTATTTCTGGAAACATCAGTCTTGGGGAAGCCAGGGATGTATAAGTAACTGTTTATTACCTCTCAGATAACACATCACTTTCTAAACTGGAATATCATCCGCACAATAGGAAAGCCTAACTTGAAGTTTCAGTCTGCTACTTTTCTTTAACGTGGCAGCGCTAATTTGTTTGCCAACCCAGCCTATAATATTTGATTTTCTTTAGCTGCCTCGCTGTTAGGTCTTGCAATTTTACTGTTAGATACTTATGCACATAGTATACCACCACCTGAAGAACTCTTGTAGAGTTCCATTGGCTTTCTCCCTCATTTTTCAGATTTTAAAATTCTTCTTGTAGGTCTGTGGGAAGCTCAAAACAACTCCGTGGAGTCCCACGGGTTGTTGGCATCCTTGTAGAAACACAGCACCCAGCTCGGGTATGCCTACACAGGCATGTATGTAATAGTTAACACCAAATAAGATGGTAAAACACTGATAAAGTGCTCAACTCTGCTGTAAGTTTTAACATGTTATATAATGATTTGAAACATGCGCTCATCTCTATCGCGTTTTTGAGTGGTACTGCTGGTTTCAGGTCATACCAGGTAGGACACTGTGGTTACACTCAGGATCACCTTTGTTTCTGTACAGAAAGTTCAGGCTTTACTTCCTTGTGATATTTTTCTCTCTGTCAGTTATCAAATACTCAAGTCTGTTACTGCTGGAACATAAAGCAAAATGCCTCCTTCCAACCCTCTACTGTGCCGGTTTGTTGGGAATAAAGTGTAGGCTTCATGGTGTCCTGTTACAGAGGTCAGTTAATGCAGCTGAGCGGCCTGCTGCCACGTGGGCTCCCCAGCCACCTTACAGAGAGCAGCGTACATAAATTGTAATGGATCGCTGCTCCTGGAAGGGCTCTTGTTATGTACCCGCAAGAACCCTGCCATGAAGCTGTGTAGGGTCTGCTTTGTGCTTTCATCCTGGCCTTAATTGCTTTGGGGTTATTTTCTGAGGCCTGTTCAATCAACGGCGTCCCTGTCCTGAGAGCCCTGCTCTTAAATAGGAACCAAGTCACACAAGTCGTTCCGCCCAAATTGCACAGCCCTTTCCTTACAGGATCACCATCTGCTAGAAGGTTGTACAGCTTTACTGGTCTGTAGAGCACTTTGGTTTTTATGCTGCTTCAAGTGTCACCCTACCATAGAATATAGCACTCTCATGCTATTACTGTGTCATAAAAATAATAGCCTTGAAGTTTCTTGTTTCTACTAGTGCTGTTCCCATTAAAATGTCACAATATTTTTCAGCTCAATTGAATAAGCAGGTGGATAAAGACGTGGCAGGCTTCTAATTCAGATTCAGTGCGTGGTCCTGCTGTCATTTGGAGCCCTGCAGAGGCCTAAGAAAACATCATTTTTGTTGGCACACAGATTTGCCAGCCTCGTTTGCTGTACATACCAGGAGCGTTCATGCAAGGGAATGCATTTCTTAAAAGGGACGTTTTGTCTAGTTGATGACAGTGAATGGCTGCAATGATGTTGGGCCTGGGAACAGCGATGTGAAGATAGTGGAGAATCTGGCACAGGAATCAGAGCTGCCCAGAAACCCGTAAGGAGCATGCATTGCTGCAAGATCCCTTGCTGCTTGTCACCAGCTGCACTGGGTTTCAAATTTGCAGGCTTTTCCAATCTTTTTACCATATGCATAGAGAAGACTACTTATTATTTCTCATGTAATATCTCTTGCTCTTCCATTTTTCTCAGCTCCTTGAAATTGTCCTGATCCAGGATTAAAATCTATTTTCTGCAGGAGTTCTCTGTACTGCATGCAGTACTGTTAATCATGAAAAGCCACGATTCTGACTGTGGAGGGGGGTGGGAAGATAATAGTCTCTTTTACCCCCACTGTTTCCCATAAACCTGCTGGCCCCAAATTAAAACTTTTAGGAAAAAAAGCCATTTATTCTTTAGATTGCATGTTGCCATGAGCTCAGTTTTTCAGATACAGCTGTCAGTATTTTTAAAAATGTAACTTTATACCTTTTATATTGATAGTTCTAAGTTTCATATTTTAGAAATATCACCAAGACTAGCTCCTATGTCTCTTTTTTACCCCAGTAATATTTTTTTAATGTATGTTCTGTTAACAGCTGTTTATTGGATAAAAACTTGAATAGAAGTTTCTATTTCTTTTATACTTTCTCAGTGTTAGTTTGCATTAAAAGTCTGTTTTCACTTTCATGTCCTTTTTTAAAACACACGTGTTTATTTTTGAAGTCAAGACTACATATGGCCGATGGGAAATGAAAGTTAGCTTCCTCGGTGATCAAGGCAGTCATATAATGTTTCAGAAAGAAGGTATAACTAATAAAACACCCCAAACAAACAAAAAACCCAACCTCCTCTATGAATTGAAAGGATGCTGCACTGTGTGGTGAAAGGGCTTAATATTAGCAAAGTAACTCTTGGAGCATGACACGAAGAGCTGAGTCATTTATAGCCCGTACTGAGACAAATTGCTGCTGAAGGATGCTCGTTACTGCAGGGCTGTTGCTGCAGCTGGTAGATTGCCTGGTTAAGAGCAAAGTAAACGTGAGCCCGGTTAAGGACTGCTGTGAAAAGTACACTCCAGATAAGCGTGCTTTAATCTCTGGAACATTTAATTGCTTCAGCAGCGTTTTCTAGTGCCTGAAGTTTCCAAATGTGCAAACATGTTTATGGCATTGATATAATCACCAATTTCTAGTTTATTCTTCTGCATGAATCCACTAGGAACAGTAGCAGAGGACACTTTCTGTTTTACTGCTGATGCAGGTATAGTTTGTAGATCAAATTATAAAGTTAATATCTGTCCTTGAAAGTGTCCTGACTTACCTGCATTTTAATATAGTACAAGGCAGCTGCTCTAGGTTGCTGTGCTGATCTTGTATGTATTTTGAACGTGTTTAATACGAGCTTCAGAATATGGTTTCTCTGCAACTGTGTAAAATCAATCCTTTCAGAACTTTATATTCAGTTTGTGGTCTTTGAAGACTGCAATTGGAAGCTTGTTTTCACAGATTAGTTGCTGATTATTATTTTTAAAGCATGGTTTAACTCCCTGTGATAGACATTCTGGTAGCTATCAATCAGTCTTTTTCATAGATAAGATGCTGCTTGAAGTTTGATTTGAAGATGGCTCTACCTTCCTCAATAAGGCCTTTGCATCCCAGCTCCCAAAGCCTTTTTTTGAGTAAGGAGACTTAAAGCTGGGCATTGTGAATCACTTGCAAGCCCCTGACCCAGTGAGGGTGAGAAGGTAGAGTTTAAGAAGTCCTCATTTCTTTCACTGATCTTAAAGAAGATGGTAAGTTCACAGGGACTGGAAGTCATGTATCATAAAATTTCAGAGTGCTGTTTCCGAGATGGTAGGGCAGTGTAGGTTAAAGCTACAGGGAAAAGAGGGAGTAATTCCCCTTCTCCATTAGGGAATTTTAAGACTTCTGTGAGAGAGCTTGCAGTCTGCTGCAGGAACAATTAATGGCAACTTGGAGGAAAGGGACACTTCTAGTGTTCTGCATGATAATCCAGGTCCTGAGTGACTGATTAAATACATTAACCAGTGACTCGGACAAATATGTATCCCTTCCACTTCTTGAATAACATTATTTTTAACACCAAGCATGGTTAGTTGCCAGTTTTCTTACAGATGTAGTATCACAACTTTACAGGCTAAATAACTAAATCCTTTTTGGGTGCTGTACCCTCCATTAGCCATGAAGCCTCTTGTCTCTTTTCCTTTTGGTGCTAGTTTTCCTCTTGGCTCTATTTCTTAATCCATCTCAGATAGTAGTTGATCAGAAGGGTTGAATGTCGTGGTTATTCCTTTGTTTGTCTGCTTTACTGAAACCTGCATAGCTTGAATATAGTAATGTGAAGGAAAGGAAAACCCAAACTCTTGCCCAGGTGACCAGGTTGCTCAGGGTGCTACAACAGCTCTTCATCACCCATTTCATCCAGTTGCTTCTTTCCATCAGCCTGGATGGTGTCAGTCTGTAGCAGCAGCATATATCAGTGCATTCCTCTTGCTCCAGCCCCCGGAGTATATGCTAACAGATGGCACCAGCTAAGGAAAGAGAAGATAGTAACTACTAAAAAAATAAAAGAAAATTGCATATTTTAAGGGTGCTGTTGCATGAAAATGTGTTTGAATTGCTCACGCATGGAAATTCCATTCATAAAAGGAAGTGTTACTTCTCTCTGCCACTGTGGGGTGGGTTGGGGTTTTTTTTTTGTAGGTTGGAAATAAATTTATCTAATTAGACTAGATATAATCTTTTAGAGGTGAATAAATTGTAAAGCCAAGTACTGATTACGTGGTGTTGTGTGACTTTATGTGCAGAATGCTTATTAGGAGTATAAAAAAAATCAGGTATCTTCAAGAACAGATTGAGTTGCTAGCAGTGTTTAATAGTCCAGATTAGTGAAAATGCCTCTTTCAAGTCTTTGGGGAGCTCTAATGCTTGTGTATTTCTCCAGCTTTTCTCTGAAGGATGAGTTTTGCCTCAGCAAAATTTCCCCGCAGCTTCTACCATCGTGAGCATTTTCTCAAGCTTAAGTGACTTTCACTTTGCTGTTTCCGCTTCTGAATGTCTCACATTTATGTATGAGAATTGCCTCAGTCCCTCTGCACCCCAAGGATTCCCCAACACAGTGGTACAAAGCAGGGAACATCCATGCCTCACAAAAAAACCCGTATGCGGGGACATCTAGATCTCATAAAGTAATTTGGACGTGATCAAGGATAGCTGAATTTTTCTAGCTGGTTCTGTGGTTTCGTGTAAGGAATCTGCAAATATGGTACTGATGGCTGCTTTGAACACCATGAGTCTTGAGTCAACAAATGTCAGCCTCCTGTTTGTGGGACTGATCTTCTAAAATCCCCAGTTCTTTATATATTATGTCATGGAATCACAGAATCATAGGGGATGGAAGGGACCTCAGGAGATCATTGGGTCCAACCCCTATGTCAAGAAGTGCCTTTCCTATAATCCTTTCCTTCTCTGTCACTTGCTGAGAAAATGCAGCGGGATCATAGGGATAGTTTCTGACAAAATACCTTACTTCATGTTATTTCCCAGCTTGCAAATCAACCTTCTTCTATGACCTTGCAGTCACGCTGGCTTCTTGTGAGCAGCAGTTCCTGGTTGAACTCCAGGCACTGGTGTTACAGCTGGGCTGGCACAAAGGCACCAGATACTGCACAGAACGACATTATTCTGCTAATATCTATAGGCTTAAATGCTTAGAAGCGATGATTCTTTCCAAGTTTATTTCAAAGGTCTTTTGGGGCTTCTTGGACAAGTCTAGTAGACTTCAGAGAGTTGGCTCACATGTGTGAATTTTCCAGAAATTGGCTGCACGCCCAAAATTTGACTGGGAAGGTTAATCTGAAGAGCACCACAGTTATGGCTTGTTTCCATTTTCATGGAAGGATTTTTCTACTTCTTTTTTCCCCAAGACCTTTACAAATGTTCTTTTACTTATTTAAGTGCTTTGAAATGTGCTTTAATAGAAGTGTATCTAGAATGCCACCTCTTCCTGCAGGCCTGCTTCACTTTATTATTAACTATCATCTTTGGAATATTTTACAATTACTTAAAAAGAAGCTGTTACTTCATTTGTCACAGACTCAAGAACCTGCTGTTGCATCTTTTTTCCCAAATACTGTTTTATTTGGTTAGTAAATCGCAGTTGAACATGACAAGCTGACACGATGGGATCTATTGGATCTGTTGGAAAAAGCAGTTTTATTAGATGTATGCCATAGACATTAACAGTGAGGATACTGGTCGTTCACAAAGTCCCTTTTCTGATTGCAGCAGCCCTTGTAGATGGCAGAAAAACGTCTGCAGAAAATAACCTGGTGATAGTTTCTTGTGTACTTATTATTTTCACCAAATGTTACAGATACTTCATATTATACATTAATGTGCTTATTAACTGTTTCAAATGGGTTTCTGAGCTACTTATCACTGTAGTATCTGAATGTTTTACAAAAGCATTATTAAATTTATTGACAGATTTGTGAGAGAACAGAAGGGTTTGTTTAAATTGGGGGAGGAGGGAGCAGAATCACAGAATCATTAAGGTTGGAATAGACCTCCAAGATCATGTAGTCCAACCATCCCCCTACCAGCTATATTGTGGTGACCGGCAGAGAGCAACACGCGATTTGAGATGAATTTTAGGTGAACCCATTTATTGGGTGAAATCACACAGATATATACCTTTATTACTGCAAACATGGCAAGCAAAAAAACTGCTAATTGGTTACACACACTGTTCACACTGTATTGATTGGTTAGTAATTATAATGAGTTCTGATAAACCTATCTTATAGCTAAGTTTACCTTTTATATCTAAAAGTATCCGCACACCTGCTGTTTTTGACCACCTATTATGGTTGGTTCTTAACATGTTCCGTTACTCCCAAGTACCTTCCCATAACTGCTTCTTGGTTTAGGGTAGCCTGTACGCCTATCAACAAGGCCGCTGTGTTTTGAGAATGTGATTATTAGGATCCTCTCAGCATGAGTAACTTTTCCTCTCTCATGGGAACAGAAGAATATTGTCAGGGCCTAAATCTTGGGAGAAGAGAGCTAGGCCGCCGGCAGGCCTGCTGTCTTCCCCGACACTATATTACTAACTACACCATGTCCCTCAGTGCCTCATTCAATCTTTCCTTGAATGCCCCAAGGGACGGTGACTCCACCACCTCCCTGGGAAACCCGTTCCAATGCCCAGCCAGTCTTTCTGAGAAGAAATTTCTCCCAATTTCGAACCTGAACCTCCCCTGGCACAACTTGCAGCCATTCCCTCTTGTCCTATTGCTGCTTATCTGTGAGAAGAGGCTGACACCCAGCTCACCACAACCTCCTTTCAGGTAGTTGCAGAGAGCAATAAGGTCCAGGACCAAAGTGCAGGACGGGACACTTTGCCATGTTGAACTTCATCCCATTGGCCTCTGCCCATTGATTCAACTTATCCAGGTCCCTCTGGAAGGCCTTCCTACCCTCAGGCAGATGGACACTTCCCCCTAACTTGGTGTCATCTGCAAACAGTAAAGAAATCCCAGAAGGGATTTTTAACTGACTAGAAATAGAAAATATCTATTACACGAACTCTCAATTTAGGGTGTTGAGGAGCTGTCTTGTCAAAGCTGTTGATAGATCCAGGCCTCACGGAAGCTCCTGTTCCAGCTGTATCTGCCCAGCCTCCCAGCTCATCAGACTTTAAATCAGTCACTGGACAGTGGTTGAGAAGCACACCACTAGTTAGGCACTTAAGCCAAGTTTAAGCATTTTTTGCTTACTGCCACAGGAGACCGGAGCAGTAGGAGCCAACTGGCAGTCTCCTTCACCGAGGCGTATCTTCTGTAGCTACAAAGTCATCTCTGCTTTCTAGTTCTCAGGCCCTGTACAACAAACTTGCTTGTAAATGGAGCAAGCAGACTTTCTTCCACTGCAGTCCTGGTTCTTTCTGAGGTCTCCTCCATTTTTGGATGTGTATGAGCTGGGAATCTTGCAGACCAAAAAACATCAAGCATCGGTCTCGCCCCACCGATGGCAATTGTAGTTTGTGTACATGAAGTTCAGAACAGTTGTGCAATCCCTGCTGCGTCTTGAATATTGACTTTGTAAGCCGAGTGGTTACATAGCATTTTTGCATGCATCACCAGCCTTTCAGAAAAAGCAAATGAGGAAAAAAAGCTTCATAAAAGGAAAGGCTGATACCCACAAAAATTGTAAAAATCCTCACTATATCCACAGTGCCCTTTTGAGATAATTGGTTCACTGATGGCAGTAGAAGACTCTCATTGCCCTGGTGCTAATGAAGGGGGAGAAAAAAGAGAGGAAAGAAAAGAAAAAAAGACATTATTAATTTTCCCCAGACATTTACTGAGAAAAAACATGTCAGATACCAGAGTGAGAATTATAATGGGTACTAAATTCTGTGTTCTGCTTCCAGCTCATCTTTACCTAATCCCATTGCTTTGCCATCACAGCTCCTTCCCAGTTTGCTGGCTGCTGCTGCTGCACTCATCAGTGCTCAGCGAGTCTCTGACTTCCTGGGTCTTTTTCTAAGCTCTCTGGTTTTGTCAGTCTTTGTATTGGCAACCCCTGGTCTGACACAGGTTCTCACCGATCTCTCTTGCTTGCTTTTACCTTGTTCCTTCTGTCATGTTTGGCTGCAGTCCCCAGCTTTAGTTTTCTTCTCTCATTCCTTTTTGGTCCTCACCTTTCCTTCTTTCCCCTCCCTAGCTTGTTATCCAGGCTCAGTCTTTCCTTCCCGCTCTCAAATCTGTGGACACGGGCATATTGGGCATCCACTGTAAGTGGTATTTGCAGGCAGAAATAGCTAAAGGTTGGATGAAAGTACTGTCAGGGTCTGGTAGGCATCCAGGGAATGTGACTGCTCATATGTGTTTATTATGGAACACCTGTTAGCCAACAATTTTGTGGAGATGTATAATTTGGATAGATTTTGGTCGAGACACGAACTGCAAATTGCACACAAAGTCCAAACCAAAGAGTTCGCATGTTGAAATGCCTTGGAAGAGTTGCTTGTGCTGATGATTATTTTTGGGGTTTTTTGTAAACAGGATTCGAAACCTAAGAAAAAGTTTTAATTTTTTTTCTTAGCAATGACTGAAGATGTCAGTCCAGAAAGCTTGGCAAAGTTGTGAACAGTTGCTACTATGGAGGGGCAGTGGTTTTAAACTAAAGCAGGGTAGGCTTAGATTAGACGTTAGGAAGATGATCTTCACTATGAGGATGGTGAGACACTGAAAAAGGTTGCCCAGAGAGGTGGTGGAGGCCCCATCCTTGGAGACATTAAAGATCAGGTTTGATGGGGCTCTGAGCAACCAGATCTAGTTAAAGGGGTGTCCCTGCTTACTGTAGGGGGGTTAGACTAGATGACCTTTAAAGGTCCCTTCCAACCTAACGCATTCTATGATTCTATTCTATGATTCTATGAACTTTTACCTCACCTGTGGGTCCTTTAATTCCAGGAGACAGGTTTAGTTCTTATTTTAAAACTGCTGATTTGGGAAAAAAAAATCCAAGGGGATGCTCTTCCACAGGGGAACAGGCATTATTTTAAATTGTTGAATATGTCATTGAGTTTTTCCATACAGATTTTCTGGGGTAGGGGTGTCTCTTTCTGTAAGAAATTTTTAGCTGAAAAGTGATAAGAATTTTACCAAAATAATGTTGGGGGCGGGGTGGTAGGGGAAAGGGAAGGAATGAAGCTGAAAGTCTGAAAGTGTTATGAATTAATTTAATCTCAGATATGGGAAATGAGCAATTATGTATGTTTAAAACGGATTTAGAATTAACATAATGGACATTTCCATTTTGTGCCTGAGGTTGTAATAGAAGATACAATTTGTTGAGAGGGATTAGGAGAAATTAAAGCCCTACTGGTTCCTGTGATTATCACTTTGATCTTTAGACAAAGATTTCTGTCTCTTAACACCAGACTTGTTCTGATGCTCGTTAGTAAAGGGCCCCATCTTTCCTTGGCTGGTGCTTACAGGTCTGTGTTATAGAATGATAAATCAGTATTTGAAATTCTGCTGGTCAGTAGAATTGACTGGAAGCTCAACACCTTCCCAGAAGAACAGCCATGCTACAGATATATGTTAAATGGGGTCAGAATTTCACCTTGCTTTAAACCATGAGTGGTAAATGCAAAGTGGATGTCCAGCAAGAGTTGAAAATGAGATGTGTCCACTGCCTTTTTGGCCTCCTGTCAAAGCCTAGGTTTCTGACAGGGGCTCTCCGAGTACCATAGCAGTTTACCTGAATCTATGCCAAGGTGAGGTGTATTTTCCTACATGTGGGAAAGAGGCATGTGCTCACACTTTATTGACTGTTGCTAGATACGGTGGGGTTATTCTGTACGTGAAAAAAAAGGGGGAAAATCCAGCATGCTGCTTAGGTTTTTTTTTTCTTTTTCTTCACTTAAAAGGCAATTATGTAAAACCAAAATGCACAGATACCTTCTGTGTTTTGAAGATACAAACCATACAAATTATTCTTAAATGCAGTAGAGAGAGGACCTTTTCCTTTGAACTCACTAGGCCATTGGACCTTTGTGACCTAGATTTGCTGGGCAGCTGGTTTTGCTGCAGGAGTGTTAGTACCTGGCATCTCAAACATTCAGCTTTCGGCAGGTAGCACAGTTCTGCTGCTGATGAAGTTCGCCTCTTCAGAGGCATTGTTTCAATTCATGTTTTACAAGAACGTGGTGTTTTCTGATGTATTTAAAGCACCAGAGCACTGAAGTTTCCTTCCAGGTGGACTGACAGAGGAAGGTCAGAAGGTGGTGATGCTGTTACCTGATCTTTTCCCCACTTATTTCTGAACAAATGCCAGGGAACAGAGCATCTTCCTGGCACAGCAGTATTTGGGTTATGAAAAAGTAAACCTCAGATCCTTCATACCTTAAGGTTAGACAGTAAAGGCAGAATACTCAGACTATATGTTGTGTGCAGTCTGGAGAGCTGATGAAACCCGTATGTGTGAGATCTAGCGCTGAGCCTGCTTCTGAAACTAGAGAGACCTTAAGAGATGTTTTTTAGGTCACAGTAAAACTAGGTGGTAATTGCACAGCTCAGCCCTAAGCATCTCGAGCTGGGAGTGTGATACACGTTCCCTGATGTGATGGAAAAGGTTGATGGAAATGCAGTCTGTTTCCATAATATTTCAAAACAGCAAACCTGGTAAATTAGAGATGCTAGGAAATACTAGAGTTAATGAATCCCTTACACAGTTCAGTGAAAGTAATTTAATTTTAAAGAGAAAGGCCTTCCTATAGCATTAAAAGTAATTTCACAGCTTAAATGAATTCAGTCATGCCTCTGTAGTAAAGAGCACATTACCCTTTTTATTACTATCTAAGAAAACTGTTCTTAGACACGATGGTTAGACAGCTCTGTGCCCAGTTGAAAGCAACTGATGTAATTGTTGATAAAGTATTTCCTAATAACTCCATTTGATAAACAGATGTATTTTCAGAAGGCAAGCGATTACTCATTTACTGAATTTAAATGTAAAGGGCAGCTTTTTATAGCCTAACTTTTAGCAATCACTCTAAATATAAAGCAGCTATCTTTTAGACTATATTAACATGTATTAAGGGCAGATATGATTCTCTTTGAGAGGAAAAAGACTGTCAGCTATTGAAAGATCTCCATTTATCTAAAAGTGAAATTCCCTGATATCACTTTGAGAGAAACTGAATATTTTGAAACAAATCTTTACCTTTTCTTCAGGTTTCCAGGAATGGTAGCACATAGCTGGCATATAAAGATGGGTAATTTGTCTGCACGTACCACAGTTCCCCTTTGAAGCTTCCAGCTCTATTATTGGTAATGGCCACTTGGTATCTTTCCACTCCTTAAAGAGTGTAGAAGGTAACAGTTTTTAATCACAGAATCACAGAATCATAAGGTTAGAAAAGACCTTTAAGATCATCAAGTCCAACCATTCACATCCTAAACCAAACCATATCCCTAAGTACTTCATCTAACCTTTTTTTGAACACATCCAGGGAAGGTGACTCGACCACCTCCCTGGGCAGCCTGTTCCAGGCCCTGACAACTCTTTCAGTAAAAAATTCTTTCCTAACATCCAATCTAAACCTGCCCTGGCTCAGCTTCATGCCATTCCCCCTTGTCCTGTCTCCTGTCACCTGGCTGAAGAGACCATCACCTACCTCTCTATAACCTCCCTTCAGGTAATTGTAGGCGGTGATAAGGTCTCCCCTCAGCCTCCTCTTCTCTAGGCTAAACAGCCCCAGCTCCCTCAGCCGCTCCTCAGAGGATTTGCCCTCCAGCCCCTTCACCAGCCTGGTTGCCCTTCTCTGGACTCGCTCCAGGACCTCCATGTCCTTCTTGTGGTGAGGAGCCCAGAACTGGACACAGTACTCGAGGTGTGGCCTCACCAATGCCCAGTACAGGGGCACAATCACCTCCCTAGACCTACTGGCCACACTGCTTTTGATACAAGACAAGATGCCATTGGCCTTGTTGGCCGCCTGAGCACACTGCTGACTCATATTCAGTCTGCAGTCAAGCAACACCCCCAGGTCCTTCTCTGCCTGACAGCTCTCCAGCCAGTCTCCCCCAAGCCTGTAGCACTGCATGGGGTTATTATGTCCCATGTGCAGCACTCTACACTTGGCCTTGTTAAACTTCGTCCCATTGGACTCAGCCCATTGGTCCAGTCTGTTCAGATCCCTCTGAAGAGCCTCCCTACTCTCAGGCAGATCAACACTTCCTCCTAGTTTAGTGTCATCTGCAAACTCAGTGAGGGAGCATTCAATCCCTTCTTCGAGATCATTGATAAAGATGTTGAACAAGACTGGACCCAGGACTGAGCCCTGGGGGACGCCACTTGTGACCGGCCTCCAGTTGGATTTTGTTCCATTCACCACCACCCTTTGGGCTCGGCCATCCAGCCAGTTTTTAACCCAGCTGAGGGTCCACCTGTCCAGGCCAGTGGCAGCCAGTTTCTCAGCCAGAATGCTGTGAGAAACTGTGTCAAAGGCTTTACCAAAGTCCAGGTAGATCACATCCACAGCCTTCCCCTCGTCCATTAAGCGGGTCACCTTGTCATAGAAGGTGATCAGGTTAGTTTGACAGGATCTACCTTTTGTAAACCCATGTTGACTAGGCCTGATCCCCTGGCCATCGTGCATGTGCTGCATGATAGCTCCCAAGATGACCCTCTCCATGATCTTCCCGGGGACTGAGGTCAGACTGACAGGCCTGTAGTTCCCTGGATCCTCCTTCCGACCCTTCTTGTATATGGGTATAACATCTGCCAGCCTCCAGTCAACTGGAACTTCCCCAGTCTGCCAGGATTGCTGATAGATGATGGAAAGGGGTTTGGCAAGCACATCTGACAGCTCCCTCAGTACCCTTGGGTGAATCCCATCTGGCCCCATTGACTTGTGGGTATCTAACTGGCCTCGTAGGTCGCTAATCATTTCCTCCTGAACCATGGGAACTTTGTTATTCTTCCCCTCCCTGTCAGCCAGTTCCGGAGGATGAGTACTCACAGAATATCCTTCTTTACTGTTTAAGACTGAGGCAAAGAAGGAATTAAGGACCTCAGCCTTGTCTTCACCCCTTGTCACTAATGTGCCATCAGCATCCAATAAGGGCTGGAGATTCTCCTTGACCCTCCTTTTACTATTAATATACCTAGAGAAGGACTTTTTATTATCTTTTACAGAACTGGCCAGCCTGAGTTCCAGATCAGCTTTAGCCCTTCTGACTTTCTCCCTACATGATCTCACTAATTTCCTATAATCATCCCAAGACACCTGCCCCTTCTTCCAAAGCTCATACTTTTCCTTCTTTTCCCGTATATCAGCCTGAATCTCTCTACTCAGCCAGGCTGGCTTCCTAGCTCGCCGACCCCTCTTCTGACTGACTGGGACAGCCTGTTCTTGTGCCGCCAAGATTACCTTCTTGAGGAGCAACCAACCCTCTTGGGCTCCTTTGCCCTCAAGGGCTGCCTCCCATGGAATCTTATCGAGCAGCTGTCTGAACAGTCCAAAGTCAGCCCTACGGAAGTCTAAGGTGCTTGTTCTGCTGTCTCACTTCCTTTCTTCTCCCAGTACTAAGAATTCTATAAGCTCATGATCACTATGCCCCAGGCGTCCTCCAACCTTCACATCCCCCACCAGGTCTTCTCTATTGACAAACAACAAGTCCAGTAGGGCACCTTCCCTTGTGGGTTCATTCACCAGCTGGGTCAGGAAGTTGTCTTCCAGACCCTCCAGGAACCTGCTAGACTGTTTCCTCCCTGCTGTATTGTACCTCCAGGAGACATCCAGTAAGTTGAAGTCCCCAATTAGGACGAGGGCTGGTGATCGTGAGACTTCACCCAGTTGTTTAAAAAACAACTCATCAGCTTCCTCCTCCTGGTCAGGTGGTCTGTAGCAGACTCCCATCACTATATCTCGCTGATTTTGTTCTCCTCTGATTTTCACCCAGAGACACTCGACCCTGTCTTCATCATACTCCAGCTCTAGGCTGTCAATGCATTCTCTGACATACAGGGCTACCCCACCTCCTCTCCTACCCAGCCTGTCACGCCTGTATAGTTTATAACCAGCAATTGCAGCACTCCAGTAATGTGAATTATCCCACCATGTTTCTGTGATGGCAATCACATCATAATTTCCTGTAATTACAAGGACTTCTAATTCCTCTTTTTTGTTCCCCATGCTGCGTGCATTGGTGTAGATGCACTTCAGCTGGTCTATTGATCTTGTTGTGCTCCTTGGGGAAGCCTTGCTTCCCAAGCGACAGCTGTTTAAGTTACCTAGCCTATCAGTAGTAGCTACATCTCTACTCTGAGTTAGAACACTATCCCCCTGATTAGCTAGGATGGCTGACCAGAGGTCATTACCAGCACACCATCCCTCAGTAACTCCACCACCACACCCAGGCTTTTTTCCATCTAGCCTGGCCCTGTCCCCCTCCCCCTTCCTATCTAGTTTAAAGCTCTATTAATGAGCCCTGCTAGCTTCTTGGACAGTATCCTTCTGCCCCTAGGGTTTAAGTGCTCCCCATCCCTCGAAAGCAGGGCTGGTGAGGCTCGAGCCAGCCCATTCTCAAAGAACCCAAGGTTCTGTTTCTCGCACCAGGCTCTGAGCCAGGTATTTATTTCCTGGCTCTTCTCAAACCAACCCTCCCAATTCCTTGTAGTAGGAATGACGGAGGAGAACACTACCTGTGCTCCAGATCCTCGCACCATGCGTCCCAGGGCCCTAAAATCCTTCTTAATGGTGCTCAGTTTTCTTTTATGTATTTCATTACTACCTATTTGAAAACTTAAAAGCGGATAATAATCCGTGTCCCTGACCAAGGTTGGGACTCGCTTGGTTAAGTCCCTAACTGAAGCTCCCTTAAGGCAGCAGACTTCCCTGTGTAGAGGGTCCGGCCTACAGATCGGGCCCTCAGTTCCCTCCAGAAGGGAATCTCCTAAGACAATGACCCGTCTTTTTGCCTTAACAGAGGATGTTTTGATGGTTTGCTTAGGGGTTCTAGTCCTAGGGAACACAGCTTTGGAAGTAATCTTCCTATCAGCCATATGGGTTTGTTTGGAGGGTCTTGTCCTAGGGAACACAACCTTAGAAGTGATTTTCCTATCAGCCATCTCATGATCCGGCTGGTCCCCTTGTAATAGGATCTCATATCTATTGCTCAGAGTCACTTGTGGAGGAGGGACAGGCTTGGAAGGTACTCTCCTACTGCCCTTGCTACGTACCTGCTTCCATTCATCCTTATCATTTATACTGTCCTGCGTGGGGGAGGGTATAGGGTCACTCCGGTCCTGGACACTATCTACTGGGTACTCACATTTCTGTGGCTGGGAGGACAGAACCTGGCTCATCCGATCTGTCTCCACCTCAGCCTCGCTGGTGTTCATGAGCCTGTCTAGTTTACCCTTGAGCACATCTACCTCTTCTTGCAGGTATGCTGCACGGCTGAGGAGATCCCTTATGATCTCACACAGTACACAGCCATGTTCAGAGCTGTCTGCTGCTGCAAGCATGTTGTGACAGTCCCTGCACCCCAAGACCTGCACCGCAGCATGCTTCTGCGGTTGGTTAAGCTGAGTGGCTACCTCCACAGTGGAAGGGGTTGGGGTTATGGCCCTACGCCGGGTAGACACCATTATGCAGTACCTACCCAAGTGTTAGTGACCCTCACCTGTCCGTAGGCTGGGCTCCTCTATTTCCTCTGCCCGGCGAGCGGGAAGGTTGGCTGTCTCCTCTGAGCTCTACTGCTTGCTCGCCTGCATTGTGTGAGTGGGCAGCGATTAGTCTCTGCCCTCCTTAAGCCCTTTTTAGGTTAGAGGGTGGGGTCACGTGACCTTGGGGGGGGTGTGCTTAGCCAGGCTTTCGGGTACTCGCTGCGGATCGATGGAGCTGGTGCCCAGATGCAGGGAACCTTGCTAGACCACCCAATCTAACACACAGCCCCTGAGCTTACCAGAACGATCGCTGTCGCCGATGATCGTCACTCGCCGATCAATCTATATCCAATTAATCGCTATCAAGTATTTCCAAATTTGAAACAATCGGTTTGGAGAGGCTGAATTTGAGGCAAAAGCAGATTTGGTGCCCTGTATCCACTCAGTATCCAAACTCATTTAATAGATGTAACATTTTTTTAAGGATGAGTTAAGATGCAAAGATCAAAATTCTTTGCGTAAGGTGGGCTGAGGCTAATAGGCCTAAGACAGACAGAGGCCCGTTAAAATACAGAACTCTTTAAATGGGGAATGATGGGCAACATACACGTTACTCTAGAATTCTGCTTTACAGAAACAGCTGACGGCTTGATGTCTGTTGTTAAAATGCATTTTCTTTCAAATGGAGTTTATTACGTGTTTTTATAGGTCCAGCTGAATTGCTCTTGAAAATAATTTTAAAAGATTTAACCAAACTAGATCCAAACAGATGAAAAATTCAGAAATAACCTGGAATTTATCTCTCTAAGAGGAAGCATCCTGGAGTCTGACCATTTTTTGGACATAATTCTGCAGAGTGAGCACTGTTATACAAAAGAACAAACAACAAAATATGGACTCGATGGGGGAGTCCTTCAGTCTTCCTAACTTCTGAAGAAGGTTGGAGTTGTGCTGCAAAGCATGTCCCTCTGTGTCAAGACAGCACGCTTCAGTCCTGCATCCAACCAGCATCCAAAGCACCATCCTGTCACCCTTTCAGCGAGAATCTTGTTTATGACTGGGAAGAAAAATTCTCATGAGTCTGGATTTTTTATATATATCTATATATATAAATAAATTCATGGTATATAGTATTGATATATATAGTTGATGGTATATAGCATTCATATATATATATAGTTGAATTAGGGGAATTAACTTTTTAAAAGGGTAGACAATGGCAGGACGAGGGGGAATGGATTGAAGCTAAAGGAGGGAAGGTTTAAATTAGATATTAGGGGGAAGATTTTTACAGAGAGAGTGGTGAGGTGCTGGAACGGGCTGCCCAGGGAGGTGGTGGATGGCCCATCCCTGGAGGTGTTCAAGGCCAGGTTGGATGGGGCCCTGGGCAGCCTTGTGTAGATCCAGGCCTGGAGGTTGGTGTCTCTGCCTGTGGCAGGGGGGTTGGAACTCTATGATCCTTGGGGTCCCTTCCAACCCAGACCATTCTATGATTCTGGGATTTATATGTGTGTGTCTATATGCCCTCACTGTGGCATATGAAGAGAGGAGACATTTCATTCATTAAGAATCTTTCAAAATTATGGGGTGTTTTTTTGAGGCAGTTAGTGAGCTGGTGGGGTTTAGAAAACATTGGAACAGACTTCTGTGGTGGGAGCAGTTGACTGTTCAACAGTTACTTATCAGCACATTGTATGAGTTAGGATTGCAACAGGAAGGAAATTTCCATGGGAGATTGCCTAACAGAATATTCTAGTTGCTCAGTGCAAGTTTTATATAGCTTTAATATAAGTTGAGTGAAATTGCTTCGTTTTGAATAAATGATCAGCACAAAACTGCACTATTCTAGTTTTTGAATCAGAGGTGGGTAGCAGATTTGTCTTTACAAGGAGAAATCTGTAGGGATTCTTTCTTGATGTCAGAAAATAAACTAAGTTCTTAGTTGGTACTTGTAATATTGGAGACCAGGAATGTTTTTCAGCCTGTGATTCTGCTTCTCTGTCCGTGGCACAAAGTCTGAGTTCACGCCACATTCTACATCCCTTTTTTTAATTAGACATTGAGCCCCCAGAACAGGAGGAGAACTTCACTGTACACCAGGAGACACCTTAGTCTGATGTCCAGGTCTGCCTCCTTGTTGAAAGGGCATCATGGAACAAGCTCACCTCGCAGAGTTAGCGCTGCCATATTGGAGCCATCTGTTGCCAGCAACGGAAAAGGGTCAGAATCTGTCTTCGGAAACTGAGCATACCAAAATAAATCACTTTTACTCAGAAATTATAATTGCTGGCTTATCAGATATTTTTTTTCTTCCTTCTGCTTTCTGACTGTTTTTTGAAAACAGATTTTTGGCAGCTGACCTCTCCTGAATTCTCAGCATGGAAAGAGCCAAGCTACATCCCAAATCTGTTGGTTTGCTGGAGCTGATGCTAGTCTCCCAAGCACTGGTCCTATCCTTTTAGCAGTGAGTCAGAACATGAGAATCCTTGCCATGCATTTCCTTAGGCCATCACCCAGAAGTTACAACTAATTAAAAAAAAAAAAAGTTACATATATTCTCAGTTTAAAGTCATTCAGGGTTGACTAGGCTGAATGAACTGGGGCTGTTCAGCCTTGAGAAAAGAAGACTAAGAGGGGATCTCATTAATGTTTATAAATATCTCAAGTGTGGGACACAGGGGGAAATGGCCAGCCTCTTTTCAGTGGTCTGTGGGGACAGGACAAGGGGCAATGATCTCAAGTTGGAGCACAGGACGTTCCGCACCAATATGTGGAAGAACTTTTTCACAGTGAGGGTGACAGAGCCCTGGGACAGGCTGCCCAGGGGGATGTGGAGTCTCCTTCTCTGGAGATATTCAAGACCCATCTGGACGCCTATCTGTGTGATATGTCCTAGGGAACCTGCTTTGGCAGGGGGGTTGGACCCGATGATCTCTTGAGGTCCCTTCCAACTCCTACGATTCTGTGACTATGGAGCACCTTCTGGCTTAGCATTCCTAGTCTGAAGACAGTGCTTTAGGCCTTTATTTGGAATACCAAAATACTCCAAGCACAAATGTTGTGTTATGCAAGAGCTATTTCTAACGTATTAAAGATTAACGTTCTTGTGGAAAGTTAATCACGAATAAGTATCCTGTGCTTGTAAGGTAAAAATCATTCTTCATTTAATAATCACTCCTATTTTTAAGAGTTCCCAAATTAGATCTAAAGCATGGTGGGTTTTTTTAACCAGAGCTTGGTCCACAAAGTGATTAGTCAGCAATATTGTCATTTACAGCTACTAAGCTTTTTTCTTTGAATTTTCATCTTCGTTATTAAATTAAAAAGGTAAACCTCTTCCTTTTCCATTGTTGCACTTTTAGTTACAAGCACAGGTAATAATTCAGGCTGATGAAAATACTGATTAATCTAAAAATATATTAAGTTAATTGAGCTTGAAAATATTTATTAATGGAAGCATAAATTTGTCTCAGATCTATTTGTTAAAAAAACAGTTACTGACACTTTTCATTTTGAAGTCAGTGCCTTGAAGTATGAACTGTGCACTCCTGGGTTTTTTTAGTGCATGAAATATACTTTATTTTAGGTTAAACGTTTATTTTAAGCTAAAGCATGAGTTTAGATAACAAGTTACCCTACAGATTCAGGTAACTTGCTATGATAGTAACTGTAGTACTAAAGGTCTAGAATAAAAAAACCTCCATAAGATTGCATATACAGAATGATTTGTTCTATCGGTAACATCAAAAAAGAGGATGGTGTTGCTTGGACTGTGAAAATGTCAATAACATTCTTTCAAAAACTAGAAAATATTAAGTGGAGAAAAATTGGGCTGAGAAAAAAAAATTGCATATTCCTAGAGGTGAGGTGAGTTTGAAATACTGAATTGTTATGGAGAAAAGAATATAGAATCTAAGGAAGCATCGTCTGTAATAAAGGGTCTTTGATATCTGTAGCATGTGTATAGGCTGAGAAACAAAATCATCATTACACATTTTGAAATAGTATTTTCAGTTTTGCAGTTCCAAATAATTTGAGTTCCCAATTGAAGTTTATATCTGACATAAAATGCAACAAAAGTACATAAACACATTAGGAGATGATGAGGAGGTGGATGAGAACACCCACGATACATTTGGAAGGGTTTTCTCCAAACACAATTTTGAAAGTTTCTGTATGTTTTTGCAGGTGTCAGAGCGCTGGGATTCCACTCAGTGTGTAACCAAATGAGAACGGTTGTGTATAGTCAGCAGCTTGGTGCAAGACAACTTGAGTCTGCTGAACCTTTCTTTGACTGGGTCTGGCATCTGACAGTATAGAAGTTATAGACATGCTTATTTCTTGAGCGTCTTTGCTTTATGATGAGCTGTTTCAAGTTCTCTCGTAGTCAAAATAAGCTTCGAACTTGAGAAGTGGAATAGGACTGTCACTTGTACTCCTGAGGTGTCTTGGAAGAGATTAAACATTACCCTGCTCCTGAGCATCTGGTAGAGAGGCTTTAGTGTTGGCGCAGAACAGTAGGACTTGCTTCCTCTCATGTGCAGTCTTCCTTAAATGCCAGAAAGTTTTGATTGTGTTCGTGATTTCTTTTCTCATCCTTGCAGACAAACAATCCAGCACTGCCAGGGTCACCTTTTTCCTCAGACTTTAGATGTAAAAGAACATCATAAAAATTATCTTGTGCAAGCAAATGGGAGTAGTAGGTACTTGGAAGTAGTGGCCCAGGGGAGACGCTTTCCATGTCCAGTACCATCAGGAGAAAAGAAAACCACGGCAAGCATCCGTTACGTTGCCTACTACCCCATCTATATTTAAATCTTTTCCTGTCACATGCCATATGCTGCTTCTCCTTTGGAGGAGTGTGAAGTGTTGGTACAGATTTTATGAGGAAAATGCCTTTGGAGAGGTGCTATGTCATCACGTGGGGAAGGAAGAAAAGGGTCAGATACGGCATCGTTGGACTTGTCTCCCTTCAGCATCTTCTCCTGTGCACAGGCAGTCTGCAAGGCTGCCCTTCCATTTTGAATTTGCTAATATTTCTAGCAGTCAGCACACTGCTGGCCGGGGTGTCTTTAGTTTGTAATTTAAGCTATCAGTTTGATTGAAGGGGAAGGATATAAATTATTTAAGATTTTTAAGGTTTTCAGAAATTAAATCTGCTTTAACAGGGATGTAAATGGCACAGATAAAACATTTGCATTTCAGAAAAAGCCTTAGCTAGCTATTTTGGATATATTTCTTGGACAATTTTACTTTCATTTTTCTTGTTGAAGGACTGTCAGAAAGGTTCCCAAACTGGCTGACGACATCACGTCTGCTAAGTACATTAGAAGGTGGCTTGAATTTTAAAACCTGAAATCCTACAAAACAGAGATAAATGGTGAAGATATTTCTGCTGCAGTCATTCCGTCAAAGTTATTTATACTTCATCTGCCTCTATATTTAATTATGTTGCAATTTAAAATCCAGTTGGAATACAGCTACAAGATGACATATGATGCTTTTAAGCAATAACATTGTGCTGTTCTTTTCTGGAAAAAAATAGCGTATGGGATAAATTACAGCATGGTTGACAGGCAGGATTAATTTTGACAGTAAGCTTTAAAGCAATGTAGTTGGAAAAAAAAGCAGATGTGCATATTTGCTGAAGAATCTGGATTTGCAGATTATTACGTGTTATGAATTGCAAATTAAGACTACTTGAAAGCTTCTCCACCTCTCATGCCTGCAACTGTGTTCTTAGTGTACACATCTGAAAAGCTTTTCTCCTACTACATTAGGACATGCTAAAAGAGTAACTCTCAATTGGCTAGCGAGTTGTTTTGTAATCCAGCAACTGAATAATGTCAGACTATAAAAGCATGAATTTTGCTAGTTACCATTTAAAAAAAGGGCAAGAAAACATATCTTTGGGAAAGGGAGAAAATTGTGTTTGATGTCTGTTATAATGCTTTTCTTTTAAAACAAACCTGAATGTTTCTTGGGGGGAGACCTGCCAGGGGCAAGTGGAACATGCAGCAGGAGACCTAGGTGAACAGCAGTAGGAACTGCTGGAAACTACTCGGGAACTGCTAAAGATGGGAAAACAGTTCAAGGGCTTTTCATATCTAAGTTTGGGTATCCAGTGACCAGTTTTGCTGTGGCTCTCCACAAAAAAGCTACAGACTAAGAGAATTCCAGACCTCTATTTGCAAGAGATGCTGACATTGCCTAACTTCACCTGTAAGCTTTTAGGTTAGGTAGTTGTAGATTGCTGTATTTTACCACGTTATTTCACATGTTGTTCTATGTTTGTAAGTTATCATAGAATCACAGAATGGTTTGTGTTGGAAGGGACCTCAAAGATCATCCAGTTCCACTGCCGTGGGCAAGGACAGACACCCTCCACTTAGACCAGGTTGCCCAAAGCCCCATCCAACCTGGGCTTCAACACTGCCAGGGAGGGGGAGTCCACAACTTCTCTGGGCAGCCTGTGCCAGTGCCTCACCATCCTCACAGGGAAGAATTTCTTCAGTGTATCTAATCTAAATCTCCCCTCTTTCAGTTTAAAGCTGCTGTCCCTTCTATCTCTACACTCCCTGACAGAGTCTTTCCACATCTTTACTGTAGGCCTCTTTCACGTACTAGGCCTCTGAAAAGTTTCCCTGGAGCCTTCTCTAGGCTCAACAATCTCATACATAATTTAAAAAAAACCCCAATTCCTAAATGGTTAAACACCTTTATTCCAACTTGTGTTTCTGAATGGGACAACATCTTAGCAGGTCTTTTCTTTTTTTCTTTTTTTTTTTTCTTCTCTCTTGAAACTGCAGCAGTGCTTTATCTAACAGTTAGCTGAAAAGGTTGTAGCAGACAGGTCTGGAGCAGCAGATGCAAACCAAAAATAATCAGTGTAATTTAGATTAACTAAGGGCTTCACCTCCCACTTGCTGAATATTTGAAAAGGCTAATTAGCATTTTCATTAGACAATGGAAATTTTTGGTGTAGGTTTTTCCCTTGGGAGGCAGTGACTGAGAAAACTAACAACTTTATCAGCCACTGTGTTCCTCATGCATGGTCAAAGCCCTGGTATGTTGTGCCATTAACTTGGGCATGTTTGTGTTTCTGTTGTCAGCACAGAGCAGGTGGCCCATGGACAGACCTGTTCTGCTTCCCAGTCATGCCAGGTTGGCTGCATTCGACCTGCAGGCTCTGCCCTCAGTTACCCTAATGAAACTCAAGGAAATTTCCAGCTATAGGAAAAGACGGTGCAATTGAAGGCAGAAGTCTGGTGTTAGATTTTGTCTGCAAAAAAGCACACCACCACCAAAACAAAAAACTACAACCCAGTGTGGCTTGGTTATCAAATTGTAGGCTGAATTAAAAACCACCAATGGAACAAAAAAGTGATTGGATTAAAAAATTCAGGTTGTCATTAAAGTACTGGAAAGTAAACTCTCTCTGCTATTTTTACACAGGCTTTATTTGGATTATCAGGGTAGTTTATTTCTTTCCTTCCCCCCTTCCATTCCTCCGTCTCTCCTTCCCTCCTGGTAGACACCTGCTAATGTAAAGGTGGAACAGTTACTGACAGATCCTATACATAGTTGATGCAGAGGCTACAAAACAGAAGAATCTTCTCCAAGGAAATATCTGTTAGCTGAATGCTCATAGTTCATTAGAAGTCGAGAGCATGTTTGCCATAGCTTTTAACAATACTGGTCAAACAAAGCAAGACATCTCATGATTAGGTGTGATGTTATAATGTAAATAATATATAGGACAAGCAGAAATAGTTGCAGGGTAAGGGCCTAAGATGCAAAATGTTTTGCAGTTGGATCCTTCTCAACATGATGAAGCAATCAAGCCCCACTCCTGCTTCAACACAGGAGAGACAAATTTGAGGCTAATCAAATTAGAAACAAGCATTTTAAGCAATCACAGCATTTTTAGCAGTGAGTCCAAATCTGAAGTTTATTTTCTAGCTAACCAGGATAGAATATAAGTTACACATTATTATAAAGTAGTATACAAACTGTCTCTCATTAGAGCTGTTTCACCTTCTGTCCTGTCAGTATAGAAAGTTAATTTTTCAGTGTAAATTTCCTTTCCCCCAACTCTCCCAGTTACTTGTCCTCAATTTTAAGTCTTTCTACACAGAGCTCTAAATAACAAGACTTTGAGCATCTTCAATCTCTTGCTTAACAGTATTAGAATTAGCCTAAGAAAACGATGTTTACTTTCAGAGGATTTTAAGGTTTTTTTCTCTTATGATGCATAAATTTGTCATAGTTGTTAAATTTCAGAAGTTGACACTAATTTAGGGGGTTACTTTATAGAAACTGGTCTTGTTGAATCATCATTTGCTATTCCATACCTAGCAAATAAAAATGTACTGGTTGTGTTTTAAAATTAATTCTGTTTTCCAAGCTAGAATCTTTTGCATACTGTATCTGTGAATTTATTAACAGGTCTTCTGCTCCTGAATGGGAATACAACAGTATCTCTCCTATAGTAGCACATATCAGTGGTCACAAAGTCAAGAAATAAATAACAGGTTGCGAGCCTATTGATACAAGATTGTATACTACTTGGTGGAAAAACTCTAAGCACCCATATAAAGAGTTCACAAGAGTTAGATTTTATGGAGTAGAGAGGAATTTCATTTTCCTAACACATGTGGCACAGTAGCTTTTGCAGGTAATTAAATAGAAATATTCTAGCTTGATAGGCAGACTTTGAGAAAGCAGTGAGTTCTATGCATTGTAATTCTGGAGGTGTTGTAGGACATTAGCTACACATATCACAGGGCTGCAGGAGTAACAGCAGGTTTTTTCTCTAAGCAAATAAACACAAGGAGTACCTCTGGGAAGAAGCTCTTCAGAGTTTTTCAAGTATAAGCAAATTTGTATCATTTAGAAGCATGTAGAAGCTCAAAAGACCAACTGAAGTAAAGGACAACTTAGTAATACACATATATGGCATAAAATATTCTAAGAATATAAGAAGACAAATTAGGCAAATTTATCACTCTGGAAGAAAAGTGAGATCCATTAGCATCATGGAACAACTCAGGCACCATAGTTAGTTATTACATTGTTACTGTACTAGCAAGACACAGTTGGAAACAATAGAAGACTCATGAGATTACAGTGTAAAAAACAATATTTAAAAAAATGCAAAGTGTTACTCAGATTTAAACTCCTGCACTTCAACTATAAAGTAGTAGTATATTAAATTTAATGAGGACATAAACCAGATTGTGGTTATTATGTTAAACTTATTCTTGCTTCAGTTTAGGAATGGAACAGTACACCTTAATAAATTTTGAGACAAACTTAAGGAGCATCGCTTTCTGGCTAGTTTGCAACTGCCAGACATTGAAAGTAATTTCACTTACAAAAATGAATTGTTTATATTTTGTATTACTTATAGATCAGTGAACTGAAAGAGTATACACTTTCAGAATTAATTGTGGGACCTAAAAATCTAAATAAAACTCCTCTATTTAAGAGGAAAACAATGGAATAACTCCTTGAAGTATTACCCCAAACAAGCCACTTGTAGTAAATACTTTATATAACCCTCTGAATGTGATATCAGGTGTTTCCAATGGAAGATCTTGGCCCCACCTTAGCGCTCAGCTGTCAACATTCCTGCGGAGAAATAGCTTATGTAAGTTCTGTATGTTTCAAGGGAAAGGAACTCCTCATCTGTGTTAACTACTTACATGTGTTTCAATGGAAATTTATGGGGTTCTTCGGTATATTAATAGATGCAAAGTAACAGCCTTTGTAAAAGTAAGTTCTCTGCATTTGATTTACTTTTCTGTTGTAGTTGAGCATAGGTTTTTATAAAGCTGTGAAAGATAATGGAGGGAATCAAAGAAACTACTTGGGTTTAGTAGCTGGTTTAATTGTGTGCCTTGTTTTAAGGTTCCTAATGGTTCATTAGAATGTTTCTAGAGCTGACTTGCTTGGTGCCTTGTTTTGTTCTCTTGTTGTGCTCCCCAAAGTTCTTTTATGATCAATGTTATGTCTGTGTTATATGCCTGTCTCGTTTTCCTTATCTGTGTAGTCCTTTCTTTTATACATGCTGTTTTCCATGCGAGTAAGTAGTTCAGTCTTGATTTTGCAGTTTTCTTGTTAATTGCAAAAATTCCTGTGTAGAATAAATCCTCCCATACTAAGGATTTTATGTTTGGGATTTATAACTAAATTGTTGTTATTGCAGTGAGGGATTGGAGTTACAAATCATCTCCATAGCTTTAGGACAGGCACTTTTTGTATCTGCTCTGTTAGAGCTCCTATTTTCCCATGCAAAATCAGTACTCTGGCCATAGGTTTATAATTTCATGTTTTGTTCTACTTGCCATGGTTTTTCTGCTCAGACTGTTATGAGACTTCTGTGGTGTTGCCTTGATAGTAAAACTGCTGAGGATAACAACGGCAGGATAGGCTCTTCTGAACAGCTTGCCACGTGGGTTGTGCTTACAACATGTTCTCAAATAGCCCCTTTGGAGTGAATTATGAAATAGCTTATTCTTCATTGGAAGCTCTGACTACAATAGCTACGTTGTTGGAATAGCCATTATTTTTGGTTTGACTTTGTACTGGATGAAAGCTTGGGTGGGGGTGAGGGAAAAAACAAAAGAGGAGTGCAAAAGTTGTAGCTCATAGTTGTAGATTTACAAGTTGTTTCAGTAATAAGGTCACCAGGTGTTCGTGCAGAGTGTAGTGTTTCTGTATCTACTACAGCTGAAACTTCAGTGGGGTGGAAGTAATACTTTGGATGTCTGTGAAGATGGGGGAGATAAAGGAAAGGACAATTGCTTTGTATATGGGTCTATTACTTGGGCTAAGGTGGAGTCTAATTTTGATGGATTTTAAGTGGCAGGAGAAGACAAAAGCTGAAGCTGGGAATAAAACCTTACTGTAATGCAGAGATGTAGTCTTTACTGCACCAAGTTAAGCATGAGGCCGTTACCCTCTTGTATCCAAAGAGCAGTTACCTGGTACCTTCACTGGTCACAGCTAGGGCTGTAACTGTGGTGTGTGCAGGGGGAAACAGTGGAAATCCTGTGGCTCTGCGTTGTATCTCACGAGGTGCTACCTTTTTGAAATGACTCCTCCATCAGAGGCACAGGGTGCATCTGTTCACCAAAATAGCATTTGGGACTCAGACAGGAGCAGAACTTGGCTCTGTTATGAATTAAATTCAGTGTGTTATTGTGGAATCCTGTCATTCTTGGGAAACAAAGCTACCAAAACAGCAAGTGTTAAAATGCTGATACTGAGAAGCATAAGAAGGCATCACAAGTTGTCACAATTTTGGCAAATAATGACATTGTGAGCAGCATGTGCCTTGCTGGGTGCTGTAGTGTTTTGGGTGAAGTACAGTTTTGAGTGGCAGATTTAATCTAATGACAGTGAAGCTGATAGCATTAGCAGTTGGGGGGTCTCTTGCACAGCTGAGCAGCTAGAGTCAGCGCTGCATTGCAGTGGCAGCCACGCAAGCATAAAGACATGATCTTGTCCTTGAAGGGCTTCCCACTTGAGTTGACATGCATCCTGCTAAAGGCATCCGCTCTGGGAAGTGGTTCTTGGCTCCAGCACCAGATGGGAATCTTGTGTTTGAGTTTGTTCAGCTATCTGCATCCCTCTGGAGGGTACTGGCTGCGTCTGCACTGCGCAGCACCTGCTTTGAGTATTACCCAGGTCTCTTGCAGAACACTCACAGGGTCTCCAAGGATAGGTAGGCACTTTGTGTGGTTCAGAGCTCCTCAAAGGTGAGTGAGGTGTGAGTTGGCAGCCACAGGAGTGAGACATGGCATGGTGTTGAATCAATTGCATCGTGTCCTGGGGTGATTGAGGGTGGAAAGCAGCACTTGAGTTACTGTTGAAGGTACAGGGGGGGAAAAGGGTGAAATGCGATCTCACGATTTTCCCTTATCTTAAGGGCACCTTGCAGCAGAGAATACTTGGCTTAAAGCTTCATGTTTGAGCAAACCAACTGGATAAGGCAGTGAAAGCCAACAGGGATACTCGGGAGTCAGTTTGTAGGCACAGGGTGGGTGAGCGGGGATGAGGCTTTGGACTGGAATTGGAAGCAAGTGGCAGGCTGAAAGGTATCAAACAGCGTTTACAAACATTTTTATGTTGATGACTTGAAAAGCACCAGCTACTTACCCGCAGTGAGCAAGAGAAAGCTGCTAAATTACTCCATATGCTGAAGTAAACTGCTGAGGACATTTTTAAAAAGGAAAGTAGGTGTGAGAAGAACTTTGTGACTGACTCCTCCATTTCTCTAGAGGACCTTAAAGGCGGTTGTAGCCACTCAGGCTGGTAGCATGGGAAGCAAAGGATTGAATTAATCACAGGAAAGTTTCAGGGTGTGTAGGGAGAGCTTCAGCTGTAGTTGTTGGGAAGCTGGTCACATCTAACAGCAACTGTGTCTTCTCGCTTATGTAAATGAATTAGTCTCACTGATGAAGAGGCAGCTGCCTTCTCGATGAAGAGGGAGCTCCTGCCGAGATGCTGGACCATCTTCTTCAATCAGATGAATGTGGGAGTTTCAGCATCTTGTTTTTATGGCTCATTTCCTTTCTGTTCACGCACAAAGTAGGACATAAATCGTTCATTTTACCGATGCAAAATGGAACATTTTTGAATCACTGTTTATATTTAGCAGAATGCATCTTTAAGTAAAATGATTTGGCTGTTCCTAAAGACAACTTAGTATTCATTAATGAAGTTATAGCTTATTAACATATTATGCAGGAGTATGATGAAAGTTATGTGCTGTAAATTACTTGGATTATTCTTTGTGTCAAATAAGGAGTTTGGCAATGCTTCTCTTAATTCATGATTGAACTCTTATGGGGCACTTGGATTTCACTGCCTTTCCTTTGTATTTAATTAATGAGAAAAACCTAGACTCTGAATTTCAAAGCCAGAACTGTTTCTCTCATAGTATCAGGAAATGTTTCCACAATTGGGTTCTCAAATTGCCCGCAGATTGAAAGTGTCACGATGAAAAAAGACATGGTAATCCTTTCTCTGTCAGGATATGGGAAAGTTCACGTTCCAGTTTAATATTGCTAATGAAATAACTTATATGCTGGGCTAAAAAAAGAGAAGTTTCAAACAAGAGAGTCACAACCTACACCTGGGTACAACTGTGGGATTGGGTTGCCGATGGTGTTGATGTTCTCCTGTTCTGTACGGTTACTGAGTGAGTGTGTAGTGAAGCCTCTTTTATTTTTGTTTCTTTTTTCATAAAAAAAACCCCACAACTGTTAGTCTCTGACTTGAAGGAAAGGTCATTGTCCAACAGTAGCAAACATAGGCATATGCTATGATGCCAGGCGATTGCCTCCTGGATTCTCTGGTGCATGTTTCCTGTAGCCCAGAGGAAGCAATGCATGCATCACTGCTGATGAAATGACACCAAATGCAAAATACTGGTGTGAGATCTTCAGATCATTAGAACTAAATTGTTCTCTGTAGCAGGTGGTACGTAAGACGCTTTTAAGGGATTTTCTGTTGTTTTGTCTTGACTTCTCTGGCTTCTCAAAGCCTGTAGGTAAGTGAGGCTCAATGTGCTGCACAAGAAACAAGACCAAGTATTTAATCCAAGCAGTGGTTTAAGAGTCTACTACACAAATACTGATATAAACTGCACTTGGTTACGAGCTCTGTGTGTGTATGTGAGAATCCAATAAAATAGGTGTTATTTCTGCAACATTTACAAGATAGATGTTTTTGTCCCTTTAGCTTTGTTGCACTTACAAATGAGACTTCTTGCCCCAGTTTTTCCACTTGATTGCACTGAAATGCAAAGGTGACTCATGCCACTTTGGTGGTTGTGAGTGTGCACAGTGTTTGCAGAAACACAAAGTTCGTGGACACTTGCATCTGCTCTCCATCATCTGGTACACCACAGTTAGAGCCACCAGCTTCCTCAGGAGTGGATATTTTAACCTGAGCTGTATCTATTTCATTGATTGTGCTGATCAACTAATTTCAATCTTCCAGCAATTTCCCTTTAAAAAGAAATAGAAATTTTTAATTCACAGGGTTAGCTTTTAAGAGGTCCAGCAGTGAAGCTCATGATGACATGCTTATGCTAGAACAATGCTAGAGGAGATACAGGGAAGAGAAAGCCTATTATTGTAGGAAGAGTTGAAGTAGTTGGGTGTGGGGGCAAATAATCTTGTGTGTCTCTGCATCATTTCTTCTGTGTCATTTTTACAGACTTGAAGCTGTATTATAAAGCCTTACCAAAAATTAGGTCTTAGTCATTCCTTTCTCATAACCCTCTGTCAGTTCAATGGGTTTTTCAGTTTACTTGCAAGGTTTGTATCTCCAGTAGGTCAAGAGTTGGCTGGGGTTGGGTGTTTTGTTTTGCGTTTTTTAGTATTTTCATTTAAAACAATTTTATGTCTCTTCCTTTTCAACATGGTTTAAGGCACTCTGAATGCGCATATGAAGCGGGTGCTAAAGTTTAAAGAAAGCCCTGAAATTGTGTGTAGTCACACACAGGTAAAATCTGTAGATGTAACTTGGCTGCTGTAACACCTTTTACAGAATGGCAAAAACTGCAGGGTTCCAGCCCCTAGTTGTGCTGTTTCAGTTACCAAAATGATAAAACCTTAGTTGAAACACCTTCTGTACTTGTGCACCTCAAGCTCTCATCCACTTTTGAGAAGCTGTGTGTATTTAATATTTCCCTGCTCCAGTGCTTGCATTTACCATTAATGCAGTAGAGTTATGTAGCTCTATGTCACTTATCTAGAAAAATGTTAGCTCTTTCTGACCTTCCCCCCCTCTCCAACCTTACCCCTCAGCATCCTCCTAAAGCAGACCTTCCATCCTGTGTCCTCTCCTGCTGCGACATCCTCATGGCACTGCTTCTGTAAGGTATGCCCTGTTCTCCCCATCTCTCTTTTTAGGAAAAAAAAATCACAGAATAATAAGGTTGGAAAAGACCTTTAAGATCATCAAGTCCAACCATTCACATCCTAAACCAAACCATATCCCTAAGTACTTCATCTACCCTTTTTTTGAACACATCCAGGGAAGGTGACTCGACCACCTCCCTGGGCAGCCTGTTCCAGGCCCTGACAACTCTTTCAGTAAAAAATTTTTTCCTAACATCCAATCTAAACCTGCCCTGGCACAGCTTCATGCCATTCCCCCTTGTCCTATCACCTGTCACCTGGCTGAAGAGACCATCACCTACCTCTCTATAACCTCCCTTCAGGTAGTTGTAGGCGCTGATAAGGTCTCCCCTCAGCCTCCTCTTCTCCAGGCTAAACAGCCCCAGCTCCCTCAGCCGCTCCTCAGAGGATTTGCCCTCCAGCCCCTTCACCAGCCTGGTTGCCCTTCTCTGGACTCGCTCCAGGACCTCAATGTCCTTCTTGTGGTGAGGAGCCTAGAACTGGACACAGTACGCAAGGTGCGGCCTCACCAATGCCCAGTACAGGGGCACAATCACCTCCCTAGACCTACTGGCCACACTGCTTTTGATACAAGACAAGATGCCATTGGCCTTGTTGGCCGCCTGAGCACACTGCTGACTCATATTCAGCCTGCAGTCAACCAACACCCCCAGGTCCTTCTCTGCCTGACAGCTCTCCAGCCAGTCTCCCCCAAGCCTGTAGCACTGCATGGGGTTATTATGTCCCATGTGCAGCACTCTACACTTGGCCTTGTTAAACTTCATTCCATTGGTCTCAGCCCATCGGTCCAGTCTGTTCAGATCCCTCTGAAGAGCCTCCCTACCCTCAGGCAGATCAACACTTCCTCCTAGTTTAGTGTCATCTGCAAACTTAGTGAGGGAGCATTCAATCCCTTCTTCGAGATCATTGATAAAGATGTTGAACAAGACTGGACCCAGGACTGAGCCCTGGGGAACGCCACTTGTGACCGGCCTCCAGCTGGGTTTTGTTCCATTCACCACCACCCTCTGGGCTCGGTCATCCAACCAGTTTTTAACCCAGCTGAGGGTCCACCTGTCCAGGCCAGCGGCAGCCAGTTTCTCAGTCAGAATGCTGTAAGAAACTGTGTTTCACTGAAAAGAGTTGTCAGGGCCTAGAACAGGCTGCCCAGGGAGGGTGTTGAGTCACCATCCCTGCATGTGTTTAAAAGATGGGTAAATGAGGCACTTAGGGGTCTGGTTTAGCATAGGACAGGAACGGTTGGACTTGATGATCTTAAAGGTCTTTTCCAACCTTGTGACTCTGTGTGATTCTCCATGTCCGGAGCTGGGCTGATGAGACGCTTCCCATGCAGCATGGAAGAGGTGGCTGAAGCAGCTGCTCGGAGGGGCAAACAGTGGCTGGGTATCTGCTTCCAGCGCTGCTTTCAGAAAGCAAAGCTTTGAAGTGCTTCAAAGAACCCAGTGGTATGCATACCTTTTGATAAAAAGGATGTTTGGTACAAATAGGAGAATATACTGAAATATTAAGATAAGCAGATTTTGTGGTGGTGAACAATGATTCCTGGGGGAGAGCTGATGGGGACCAAAGCGTACCTACTCAGGACCGTACTTTCACCCAGTCCATATCGGCTGAGTAAACAAACAACCTTGATTAAAAAGAAAGTGGAGCAAAGCGTGGTGGTGACTGCTGGTGTTACTGCCCTGTAGTAGAAGAGACAAGTTACTCATAAAGCTGAGGTCTTCATGCCACCGAGTTTTCCTAAATGTCAGATCAAATGGGTTTGGCCTTATAGATTTTACTGCCAGTACCTAACAAATAATGGGACTAGCTATATCTTTTTAAGTGGATAACTTTTGTGAAAATGTGTTTTACTTAAGTTGAGGTTTTGATTTTTACTCTGGAAAAATGAGGTTGGGGTTTTGGCAGAGGAGACCTGTCTGTGACATAACAGAACTTAGTTCATCTCATGCCAAACACCAGCACTTGATATCAATAATCTTTGACTCAAATACTGCTCTTGAGTGCATTTATTGTTCCCATTGTTCCAGCACACAGCAGGAAAAAGAGACTTTAACAATTGCTAGCAGAGAAAATCTGCACACAGTGGGAGCTGAAACAGTTCTTGCAGTTGTGTAACAAAACCCCAAAATGTTGGCAACACTCTGGACCTGGAAGGGGATTTTTGTTGTTGAATGCTAGCAGTGGTTTCAGGCTGCGGCACATCGTTCTTTTCCTTCTGTGTGGGGTACTGAGTTACACTGCATGTATCAAATGTCATCCTTAAGGGATGTGTTCTTTCCTCCCCCTGCCCCAAAGGGAATATGTGACTGGTAAATTGTGACAGTGTGAATTTGAATTTCCCTACTGAATGCCTGGCAGTGTGAACCTGTGTGATACACTTGTACTGTGTAGTCAGAACAGGCTTTTCTAGCGTTCAGTGGTGCTAGCCTCTGCTTTGGAGCATGTGTACGTTTTAAGGGAAAAGAAGATCCAGGATATATCAGTTTCTTCCTAGTAAGAGTGACTAAAGTACAGAATGTTCTCTTCCCTCCTGTGCCCCTCCCTGTTGTTTTAACTATAAACCATGCTTAGAAAAAGCAACATCACTTCCCAAGACAAATAGTTTTAATTAAACTTCAGGTGAAGATCTGTCTGGCTGTAAAGGATGAGGAAGATCATTTGGGAAACCGAGGTATTTCTGAGGAAAGCACAGGATGATGTCTCCCCTGCTCCTAGTTAAGGCAACCTAATTCTTCACATTTGCGAAGGTAAACTGAGCTTTTCTTGGCTTAGGTATGTTGTCTTGATGCTGTATGAAAGTGGAAGGTGATGAGACTTTGGTACCTTGAGGAAGACATGAAAAAAGAATGAAACTTCCCCTTCTGTGTGTACTCTGTCTTCCCAGTCTTCCACAGAGGAGACCTGCTGGTGGCAGCCCTGTTGCTGGCTGCGCGTAAGTGAGTGCCTAGGATCCCCAGACCTAGTAAATCAGTTCACTGTGTCCACTAAACCCAAGCTCTCATCCATTAGACTGTGGCACTGGTGTGGAAAGCCTTCAGACCAGCCCCGAGACTGTTAGAGGTGCAGGTCAGAGCAGGAGATACATTCCAGCTCCTGTTCAGGCCTGTCTGCTTTGCAGCAAACATACAGGGATAAGAGCTGAAGCGCTGGCAGCTCCGTGGTGGCTTTGCCATAGGCGTGCTTTACTCAGAGTAGTAACACAGCAGGCATACAGCACCTCCCTCCCACCCTCAGCTAGGATAATGCGTGCCAGCACAGACAGCTGTGGGAGATGCTGTGCAGAGTGTCTTAAGCATGCTGTGGAGCTTTGCTTGGGTAGACTGATGCAGTTGCTCATCAGCTGAGGGAAGGCAGTGAAGTGCAGTGAAGACACATACTCTGACTTCTAATTAATCTGTGAGGCACTTACATTTTTTAAATCTCCCTTAAGATTTTGGTAATAGAGTTTGAATCAAGGGGCAGGAGTCAGGGTTAGAGAGGGATTTCTTTATTGGGAACTGAACCACAGCAAAACTTCTCACCTAGCAGATGGGTGTTTTCTAATGTGTTCCCTCGAGTGTCTCAAGCATTTATTTCAATTTAGTAATTCCTTACAGAAATTATGTCTCTTCTAGAGTGTTTGCGTGCTTCATTTCAGGTGGTTGGATCCATGTGTGGGTCATTTCAAAGGATTTTGAAAGGATCTACTCAGTGGTGATATTGCTCTGACTTTATTTTTCCAAATATTAGGATTTAAATAAGTTGTCAGCCTGAGAATAAATGCTCCACCCACAAGAATAAACTTGCCTGGTCTCAGTCCAGCTTAAAACACTTTTTGTTCTCTGTGCACTCACCTGTAATGGGAGCAACTGTGTTCACTACCTTTGTCAGCACGTCCACCTGGTGCACATGACCTCTTCTGTTTATGTTGTTGCTTCTGGAGAGACAGCCAGACTGAATCACTGGTGCAGCAATCATATTTTATAATACTGCAAGAAAGATGTTCCCTTGACTCATCATTTTCAAGAGAGAGTCTAGGTGTAGGGAGTTACACATGCTGCCAGGTAGCATCCACCTACGCGGTGGAAGCAGTGATGCTGCTCTCTGAGCAGACCTATAGCGTGGGGAAAATGTAATGGCATCTTTTGGAACACATAATGGCATGACAGTTGGCACTTGACACTACAACAAAGGGGGGTTCTGTTGTAGGAAGTGTGACTGACAGAGTCTGTGCTTACTCTGGTTTTTTGGTCCTTTTGAGGTAGGAGTTGTAAAGAACAACTTCTGCCCACTTAGCACCGGAGTGGGCTCTCAGTAAAGAATACATCTTGCTGCTGCTGCTTCTGCAGCTTTCCCAAAGAGCTGGAAAAATGCTAGCTGCTGCTCCTCCTCTTCCATCACTGAGAACAAAATCTCTTATTAATTTGTGCAGGCTTCATCAAAGTGTCTTTTAAATGCTGCCATAATATTTAATGAAAGGCTGTCATGAGAAAGGTCTAAGTCTGTGTAAGATTCAACTCCAGAAATGTTCATACTTAAAACTGTAGTCAGTTCTTCACTGTTATCCAACTGTGTCTCCTTTGCAACTGAGCTGTCTCCACAGATATAGTAATTTCATGGATAATAACTTTCAGGTCTTAGATGGAGAGCAGGATAGAAAAGTCGGGGGTGGGGAGGGACAGACAGTTGAAGTCTGTACTGGTGGTGTTACACTCGATAAAATAATTCAATAATGGCCCTTAGGGGCAAAGAACTTACAGGTACAGTGTAGCTTGGTTTTGTGGGACTTCAACAGTACCTTGTTTCCCAGGGGATGACATTGGAAGATGTTCAGGTTGCCTTCACAATCCCACACAACTTCCACCAAATGGGTTCTTTCCTACAGGAAAGTGGGAGAGGGACTGTTCATCAGGGAGTGTAGTGATAGGACAAGAGGAAATGGCTTCAGTCTGAAAGAGGGCAGGTTTGGATTAGACATTAAGAAGAAAATCTACTATGAGGGTGGTGAGGCACTGGCACAGGTTGCCCAGAGAGGTTGTGGAAGCCCCATCCCTGGAGGTGTTTAAGGTCAGGTTAGATGAGGCTTTGAGCAACCTGGTCTAGTGAGAGGTGTCCCTGACCATGGCCGGGGGGTTGGAACTAGATGATCTTTGAGGTCACTTCCAACCCAAAATATTCTGTGGTTCTACAGGCCGCTTCACTGGCATCATTTGTAAGTGACCTTCTCTGACATCGTTTTCATAATTTCTCCCCCCCACACTTAATATTTTCGGTTGTCAGAAGTCTGATGTCCAAAGATGATCTCTCCTACAAGCAAACCAAAGCTGTTTTTTGTATGATTTAAACCTAGATACAGATTATTTTTTCTTTATCGTCTTCTAGTTTATCTTAAAAAACAAACTTTGCTTACTCCAGTAGAATCAACTGGAAGAGAGGTTACATGCAATTATTCTGTGAAAGATAAACCCTTACCTCCTGAGTCTCTGTACTTGGGTCTCTCTTTCTAGTTCCAGTACCCTTTGCCTTGTCTCAAATAATAAGGAAAAAACCCCAACAACCCAGAAGTGCTGAAATAATAGAATTTTTTTTTACTTCCTTGAATAGGGGTACTAAATTGGAGAAAATTGTCTTTGGGGTGCAAAATGGCTTATCTGTAGGCATAACTTTGTCATCTCTATGAACTGAATTGAAAAATTGACTATGAATTCACAGGATGAATTTGGGTAAAGGAGGGTTTAAAGATGGGTAAAGGAGGATTTATTTGTACAACTGACAACTGTGTAGACAGGTGATTTTTTTTTTTTTTTTTTTTCTTCAACTTGCAAACTAATTGCCTGTGTGGTAGGCTGTACTGTTTTCTCAAAGTCCATGTGCTTTCATAGAAAACTGTCAATGCAAGGCACAGTTTTGGTGAAGCTGGTCTGCTAATTAGGATCTGTCATAAAGAACTTCTGGCAGACTCCTTAATTATTTTTTCCTTAATAAGTTTTTTCCCCAAAAATTAACTGTTTGGACGTAGCAGGACCACCTTTCACACACAAAGGGAGTCTGTATTTCAGACTGATTTTAAGATACATTTAGTTGCTTTCTGTGAGCAAGGGTCATCAAGAAAACATTGATTAATGTCTAAAACTTGAGCAAGGATTTCTTGGAAGCTAGGGACTCCCTGCTATCAGGGAAGGGCTGGAAGGGTTTTCTGCAGCCCCCTGAGCTGTCAAAGCATGATAAATTGTTCAGTAAACATGCGTGAGCTGATGCTGTAGGGACTCGTTTGAGCTTTGTGGTGGGACTCCCAGAGGATCCCAGACTTGCTAGACATAATTCAGCTCAAGCCTCTTCAGGATTTACCCAGATAACTATGAACTCTGATCGAAAAGGATCCAGAGCTGGTTGCAGGTAGATAGATTTCTCCCTCTGAAATCAATGCTGCTTTCCAGGCTTATGCATGAAGAACTCGCTCGTAATGACCACGTGAGAGTGAAGTGAAGGTGGTAGGACAGAAGGTTGTTCTGCTTGCTGTGGTAAAGAAGTGTGACCTTCTTTCTGCTTCTGTACTGGTTACCAGAGACTTGAAGTGGAAGCCTTTGAATGCAACAGGAAATGTTCTGCTTTTCAGGATGTTTATGCTGTAGGTGATAACAAGTAGTTCTGCAAGTAAATAAGCAGCTCAGAAGGCAGTTGCTCTTACTGTTTTACTTTTTTTAATGCAAACTACTCTCTTCCCTGAGGAAGAGATATTAAGAAAAAATTCTTCACTATGAGGATGGTGAGGCACTGGAACAGGTTGCCCAGGGAGGTGGTGGAGGCCCCATCCCAGGAGGTGTTCAGGGCCAGGTTGGATGGGGCCTTGAGCAGACTGGTCTAGTGAGAGGTGTCCCTGCCTATGGCAGGGGAGTTGGAATTTAATGATCTTTGAGGTCTCTTCCAGCCCTAACCATTCTATGAAATTCTGGATAGAAGCCAAAATTGAAGTACATGAGTTCTCGTAATTAAGTATTAAGAAATGCCCTGTTGCCTTAATCGATTTTTAAAAATGACATAACTGAGTTTACAAAGGGTTTGCTTTAGGACAGTAAGTTTCTTAAAAACAGGAATTAATTTTTGACTTGTGCAAGAGAAAGGTAATAGGAAATAACTAGGAAAAGAAAGGTAAGTAACCAAGGTGAAGTAAAAAAGCTTTAATGTATTCAGGATAACTTGAAATAATAGTTTGGGTTCTTTAAACTTGGATCTGATGTGATGCTTGTGAAAAACGAGCCTCTGCCTCTTCAGCAGAGGCCAGGTTGGATTTTCTTTTTCTTATTATTTAAATAAACTGGAAAATGGAAAGTAACAGAAGAAGATAAAGCTGTGCTTGCTTGCCTTCAAAGGGATTCTTGCCTAGTTTGGCATACTTAGATAGTAACCTTGGGGTTGTGTGTGGAGAGGTTTTGACAAACTGAGCTCCAGGTTAGTGGATTCTCACTGTGTTGCTGTATCGTGGTGTTAAGTTTATTCACCCGTAGGCACCTACACCTGGGCTTAACAGAGGTGTTCAAATTGCCATTATAGTTGGTGATGGCATAGTAAATTTAGTCTGTGGAGTCTAGAGTGCAAATGCCTGACCAGATATTGGCTGGAGGAAAGGTGCCCTGAGATCTAACTATGTCTTGCAGTGGGAATTCAAACTCTTCAGACTCATTTCAGGAGGCAAAACAGAAAGCTGTTTGAGGGTGGGACAGGGCAGGATGGGATTGAGCTACAGGTTGAAGTTGTCTCTCCTACATCACATGGTTACTGTACCTCATCCATGTGAAGTAATAAAATTTGTCTCCATCCTTTATTCACTACTGACTAAATTATTAATCCAGTATGACTCATAATAAGCAGTCTTGTCTAAAGTATAAGAAAGTTGTGTTTTGATCGACAGTCACAGAAAACCAGCATGCATTAATTGCTCTAGCTCATTTTATGGACAAAAAAATAATCAGCATAAGACCCAGAGTAAGTATTTCAGTGTTACATAGATATCTAGGATTTGAAGATCCCCGACTATCCCAACGCAGTACTTCTACATCTGGATCTTGTGTGCTATTTAGAGCTATTTGTTGAAAACAAGTATGTCAAAAAGTCAACTTTAATTTTTTTAAAAATATTGAACTTGATTGTTGCTTAAGTAGCTGTGACGCTGTCTTACAGGATAGCAATATCCTTGCTGTCCCTGCAATGGTTTAAGAATTGTTTCTATGTATGAGGGTTGTGTAATGCTCCTTGAATTCAAACACTTCATCATTTCAGTCCTTGAAGACATGCAAAAGATATTACAGCTTGGTAGTAAAACACCCTTGAAAATACACTGTGGAAGGAGGTGAGAGATGGTTCTTATGTATTTGGAAAATGTGATGTCTTTACATCTAGGAGTTATGGATGTGCACGGTGAGGAAAACTCACTGCTGTCCTGCTGAGGATACAGCTCATCTTGTTGCTCTGGCAAAGCCCAGCTGTCAAGTCTGGGATTTGGCTGCAGAGGCAGTATGTCAGCTAGGGAAATGTTTCCCAGTGATTGCAGTTTTCTTAAATAGCAAAGGGTATTGAGTGACACATCCTGCAAAGTGTAAATACGAACAGGTCAAGCTTAAAACACACTGAATTGCTGTAGCGTTGGTGGTAATGAATAATGTAGTCTTTGTGTGATCTTATCAGCTGCTTGAATTATTTGGCTTAATGCTCTAGAGAGCTATAACTGTAACCAATGAAATGCTGCCACGTGTGTGTGGCTAAGAGGGAGTAGGAAGGAGATACTGAACTTCTGAAACAAAGTGGTCTTCACTGTGCCTGAAATGACTAATGCTATGTTAGTGTTTATATAAAATGGTAATACAGCTTCTCATTCAGTAATGGGAAAAGTCCAGATTGCTGCAGAGCAAACACTCCTGTCATTTCATGAGTTACAGACTTTCTCGTTGTCATCCACTTCCTTCTGTTCAAAGGAGATAAGAAAGTTGCATTGTAATGTGCTGGATAGCTCAGAAGATTCTGCTGGGCCTTCAGCATTCCCTGGGAAATAAACGTGAAACTGTCCAGTGAGATGAAGCAGAAGGAAGAAGGAAGGGAAAGCACAAAAAATGCATAGTAAGAATTTCTTTCATATAAAGAAATTCATCAAGTTTTTGGTTGGTTTTTTTTAAACACTCTTAAGTTTTCCAGCTTATCCTATGTATGGTCTCAGCTAGTTGCTGGGCAAGAAACAGTGTGTTATGCCAACTGCAGCTGATGTTTGCTGTGCACACACTTGTGTGTGTATTGGCCAGCTGAGCAGAACAGATGCCTTCAGTACGTGCTTGACAGTTCCCCTCTGTGTGTGCATCTCTGCTCTGCACAGCCACTTTCTCACTTTCTCTTCTCTACTCTCCCCTTGCCCTTCCCCAAGGAAGGTCACTCTTAAAGTGGTCAAATTCAGTGGAAGACACAGGCACTAGATGCTTATGAGAATGGGGAAAATAAGGAGGAACTGATGGTGCTATTTCAGAACCTTTCTGTTTTGTTTAGATTTTTTTTTTTAAATATTTTTTAAGGAAATGAGGCTTACAAGGTGTCTGTAAGGGAGTCCTTGCTGTTTGATATGGGACCTGTGGTTATTTCTTCCAGTCCCATGGCCTGGGCATGTATCTGTTCCACTGTGAGAAGATCCCATAGAAAGGCAGATGCAGTACCTCTAAACTAGCTGTGGAGATCTCAATAAGGTCTTTCACTCAGTTTTCTGAATAAGCAGGTGTTTTCTTCCAGACACTCTCGCCTTTTGCTGTCTAGGAACTGGGGAGCTCAGTTTTCCCCTGGGATGATCAAATATCTGATGTGAGGAATGGATTAAGTGCTGCACATCAGGTAGCTTCTAGCAAAAGAAGGGCACTGATCATACGTTCTCTCTGAGCTTGAGGATGTAATTTCTCAGTATTATCCTTCCAGTGCTTATGATATTGTGGATGGGACACAACAGCTCATGGTGTGAGCAGCATTCTATGTGTACCCAACAGCCTACCAGAAAAGGACTTCAGACATCTACACATTAGCAGTAACTGAGACAAACACCTCTGTGAGTGACAGGGCTTGTCTAAGACCAGAACTGATTCAGGCAATGTGGAATTCGAGTCCGAATTCTGTTTCAAAGCACTAGTTTTACGTTAAAAGGAAAAAAAAAAGGAGCATTATTACATTCTGTTATGCTGCACCTTTATTGTAGTAGTTTCATTCTGTGAAGTGAATGCTTTGTAGACACAAATCACCTTTGTTTCCTGTCCTGGAACAAGTAACCAAAGGGTGTATGAAAATTAAATCTATCAAGTCCTGGTTATCGCCACAAGCACTTGTTTTCCAGAACATAATCAGTAAGAGCACTACTGTGAATGATTAAGTTGGCTATGCTTTCAGAGAAGTTAAGATACACACACGCAGTCTCCTGTGTTGTTTCATTTTTGAATCCTCAGAACAAGCATTTTGAGAACAACTGAATCTCTTCCCAGCCCTGTTGAGTTGGACTGAAGAACCATAGTTGGGCAAATAACTTCCTTCCTAACAGATGATGCTTTTTTCAAGTTCCTCAAGAGCCTGTTATTACACACAGGAGCTGTGGAGAATTTATTTTGGCTTTGCAAAAGCATCAGAGAAAGGCTTTGTCTTGGCTTTGTGCAAGGCGAGATGAGATGAGCAAGCTTTCTTGGCATTCTGCTCTGTATTTATGAAGCTGTTCCATTAAGTGGTAGCAAATGTAAATGGCCTGATGTCCTGTCTGTTGTTCCTCAGCCACCACAAATTAGTTTGTGCTCATCATGCTACTTACATGCTATGTAATATAAATAGACTTTACTAGGGAATGAAGAATCTGAAAACTGATTTTTTTTTTTTTTTGAAGTATGAAGAAACAGAACCTGATGTCTAAAAATGAACTTGGATATAAATTGAGGCTGACTTAAGAAACTTGGAGCTTTTAATTTTTTTTTTATGTGGTTCTCACCAAACTTTTGATAGTGCTTGCCAGTGCTTTCAAATGTTTCCAGGCAGAAACTTCTCCAAGTTTACCCTCAAGTTACATGGTTACAATGTTTTCAGTTCCTTAGTGGATAAAAACTCAGTACTGCATTAAAAAAAAAAAAAAGTAGTATTTGATGTGCAGATCTCACTTTTTTTCATTATAATATACAAGACATAATAAAGGTCTGATAAAGTCTTGGTGTTTTTGTTGGTTTTTTGAAAAAACAAAAAAGGCAAATGGAAGTAGAAAAGCTTTTAAACAATGATTATAATCAACTCCAAAATAACTGCACCCTATTTTTCTGTCACATTATAGCAAAGACTTTTTTGTTTAAATAAGTGAGAGAATCTAGCATTTGAGCAAACTCATTTGCTCCTCCCCTCCACTGCAACAACTAAAATGAAGAGCATTTCCTTTCTAGCTTCCTAGTCAAACATGGAGGACAGAAGGACCAGGAAAAGTAATCTTTCTGAGGAACAGATGAGCTACTTCAGCTGTCAGGGCTCAGGTGAGAAAAAGTAATTGACTTAAAAGTAGAAAACAAACACATGCAAACAGTCCCCCAAAACCCTAAACCCTTTTGACTTTAAAGCTATGCTGCTGTTCTTCAAACATTCTGATACAGAAGGAGCTTTAATGCAAGTGTTACTGTTTCTCATGGAATTTTTTTTCTTTTCCTATTAACCTTTATGATTACTGTATAGAAATGTTACCATATTCATCAGCTCAGATGAACCTGTGTAGGCATTTAAAACTGATCTTGCAGCTGGACTTGAGAGGAAGATCTTTCCATTCATAGAGACCTGCGGATTAGAGGACATGGTCATCCATACTAGGCTCTATAGCAATCTAAAAAATCCAGGTGTAAAACCAGGCTGTGTTTGAAGGGGAAAAAAAAAGTTAATTTAGCAGTGCGTAATTTCATTTAGTAATGAAAATCCTAAGTGTCTCTGGCTTTTAACTGGCCAGCAGTTGGGCACCAACCCAGCCACTCCCTCACACCGGAGGGAGGTGAAAATAGGATGGAAAAAAATTATGGATTGAAGCAAAGACAGGGAGATTGCTTACCAGTTGACCATCATGGGCAAAACAGACTAGCCTTGAGGAAGGCACCCCTACCTCCCCCTCACAGAGCACTCTCTGCTTGGGGATGGAGAATGGGGGTCTGGGTCAGTCCATAGGAACTGGTCTCTGCTACTTCTTCCCCTTCATGCTATTGCCCTGCTCCAGCGTGGATCCCCAATGGGTGGCAGCTCCCATCAGGAGAGCCTGCTCTTCTGCGGTCCTCTCCAAGGGCTGCAAGGGAATCTCTGCTCCACCATGGAGATCCTCCTCCCTCCCCTCCTCCTCCTCTCAGCTTGGTGTCTGCAGGGCTGTGTCCCATGCTGTCGTCTTCCCTCTGCCTGTGTGGCAATTTTTTTTTTCCCATAAACCTGTTTTCCCTGGAGACACTCCCACCTCAGCCAGGGTTCAGCCATGCTCCATGGTGGGTGGGTTGGAGCTGGCTGTGTCCCACTTGGGGCAGCCCTAGCCTCTCCTCACAGAGACCACCCCTGCTAGAAAATACTAGCACCTACACCAGTACACTGTCAAATTTGTAATTAAAACAGGCTTGTGGGCTCATCAGTGTGGCTTTTTGGAGAGGGAAGAGTAATCAGAAGTATCTACTTCAAAAGGTAAACAAGGTCTAAACTGTTTTGATGTGTCCCTTTTTGCTGTATGCAGGGCTTCTTTCGGCCCTGTGGGCTGATTTTGTAGTTCCCCTGGTGACATGAGTTGACTGCAGCTGGCATGAGGTTGTGACAGCGGAAGGTATTAAAGTTGAGGAAATTGCATCCTTCAGGAAAAAACCTGAGGGGTGTGCACTCATTCTGCAATTTTCATTCAGAAGGTGGAGGGGGGGAACAACTCAAATGTACCTGAACTAAGCATTGGATCCCTTATTTCTTCTTGGGCTCTCCCTGCCATCAAGGAGTCTGTTTTGTCCTCTGTTGTCATCTTAGGCTATCGAAGTAAATGCAGGACCTAAATGCAGTATATAATTGGATTGATTTTGTATTAATATGCTATTCAAACAGCAATAATCTACAAAGATTTGGCTCCACAGCTAGTGGTCTTTCAGGCTTGTGGGTGTGCAGAGGCTTTGCTGAGCAGCTGCTTGATTAAATCCAAGGTGAGTACAAAAACCTGAAAGGAGCTCGCTTTTTGTTAGAGGGCTCAGGAGACGTGTTCATGTCCTGGTAGGAAAGTAAGGCTGCCTTAGTATGGGGTGTTTTATCATGAAAGCATGGTGTGTGTTTGCTAGATAGGTGGTGTTCGGATAAACGGTGAAATAATATAAATGCAGCTCTGTTGTTGATATGATGAGGGCATGGCACCTCTTGGATTTTATAGAGCAGTTCCCTGCCCCTTTTAGTCTATTAGATTTTTTTTAAAATTATCTGACTTGAGAGTTCTGAAACTCCACTTTAGCAAGTTTATGAGCCTCACAGCCACATGTCTGTGTTCAGGGAAATCCTGCTCACACAGCCTCCGAAAGCGCTGGGTGAAGCTGGGGTGGTAAAACTTGACAGATTTTGTAAATGAGTGTGTGGAAGTACATTTTTACCTTATGTGGGTGTGAGCTGGAGCCTTGTAGAAGCTAACACTGTCTGCAGTCACATTTATGTGCCTCTATAGCAATAAATTATTAGAAGCAAACATTTTTGGTGTGTTACCTTGAGAAAATACTGTGGAGGGGAACTTCCAGGTGCTTCTCTTCCTTCACAGCTGCACGTAGGAACCCTAAAGACCAAAACATATAGGGGAGTCCATTTCTGGTAGGAGCTTCACCTGCCCTCTTGTCACCACTTTGGTAATTTTTGAAAATGTGAAGGTTTGTAATTGTGCTGCATGGACTTTTGGGATAAGAAACACGCTGTTTTGTTCAGGGCAGTTTTGATAGATGCTCAGGAGTTTTAGGGTTGACAGCAAGTGCGAGTGTGCTTTTAGCAGCTGGAGTTTCTCTTTCATCTCTTCCCCAAACTAATCTAATGCCTTAAAATACCAGGCCTTGCTCTGAAGGGAAAAACTCTGCTTGGCTTGAGAGGACCGATACTGTATGAGTAACTATGTACTTCTCCTGCTTATGCCTACGTTACTGAGCTGTTAGCTGTGTGAACCATGATTTCAGCTTCTAAATAGGTTCCTTCTGAGAACTGTAGAATCTAAAGTCCTGTGTTCTCCCATATTTTACTGCCATAAGTGATCTGTAAAAGTTTAACTGGCATATACTCTGTTCTTATCGGATTATCAGGTTTTGTGACTTGTCAGCTACTATAGCTGCAGGTCCTTTCTTCCCCCGCCCTGAAAAGCATGGTAAACAAAACCTTGAAAAACAAAATCAGAACAACGTGAATAAAAAGCAGTGGATTATTACTACTTCTATCAAATATCTCATTTTGTTGTCCACGGCCTTTTTTTTCATGCAAAGAATCTTGTAAGACCTGAAGCTGATATAACTATAAAGCAAATAAAGGTGCTATTTTAAAAAATCTTCTATAGTACATAAATATTCTTCCAACTATCTGTATGACTCTTTGCAGGATGAAACTGTAGCATATTCCATAAACTGGGTAAGATTATAGAATTATTTTTTTCTTAGAAGAATAAATGACAGCTCTTTTACTGTAAATGTTTAGACTATGAAATTAGACATAATTGAATGTTTAGGGGGGAGTCTTAATTTCTGTGTAGTAAGTGTGCATCCCCAGGTTTCATTGAGAGGGGGCTGTTTGTGGAGCTTGTGCATCATGAATAACTCTTACCTGCTTGGAAATCTATAGCAAGCGATCGGTGTAGCTATATATTAGCAAGACAAGACTCTTGGAAAAGTTGCCTGCAGAGATGATTCTGGTAAAATACTTATTGTAGTTAACATATATTACAGCAGTGCGACCTCAATTTGATCTTGATTTCCTGTCTATATTCATTGGTACAGAACAACCAAGTAGAATAGTAGCACTGCCTGTTGTTCTTCACCTGTATCTGAAGTTTTCAGTATTCAGATACTTGACCTTGGAAATAAGCCTTGTATTGCTTAAATCCTGTATTTCACCTTCATGTCACGTAAGAACACTTGGTATAATGCCAGGATGTTATTACGTGACATGTATCTGTTATTACCTAACATGTCTCTCTGAAGTGCTGCCTTAAAATTAGCCTTCTACTTACTATTTATTCACTTAAACCAGTGACTGATATCCAGAAATGATGAGCACTCAGCTTTGAATACCTTTTTTTTTTTTTTCTTTTTAACTTGAAAGACTATAATTCCTTGGTTATAACTAAAGATTTCAGACCTGTCAACCCAGCAATTAAAACGGGCTTTGCTCCGTGTCCCCGTAATTAACTGAATTTGTAGGTAACAGTTTTAGCTCTTATTTCAGTATGTCCTTAGCATGGATTGATTTGTAATGAGTGCTCAAAGTGCTCTCATCTTACACTGTTGATGCAAAAAGAGGGCACATCTTTTAAATTTGCCATTCACATGCATTTTTTACTGCATATCTAACAAGACAGTTGAGCCTCAGAGTTTTCCTTGCAGCAGCTCTGTGTGTCCTTCTAGAATACCTGTCCAGTATGATCAGCCTCAGAGCAGGCGTCATCTAAATACATTAGGGTAACAGTCATCGTGAAGCTGCTACTAATGGGAAGTAATACAGTTTCTAAAATGTCACGTGCTGGTGAGCAACTCCCAATTGTTTAATCCTGAGACTGGTGTTTATACACCACGCATCTTTGAAGTGGACAGAGACGAGACAGGCTGTACAAGGAGTGTGATAAGCATAAGCACCTTGGCATGGGTCCTCTGTGGTATAGGTCCTCTCATACTTCCTTGCTGCTTGGGGAGGGGAAGCATATTGAAAAAATAAGATCCCAGATCAAACTCAGAAGAAATAGAAATCTCTGCTCGGCACAGTGTGAAGAGCTGTTCACTGTCTTATGTAGTACAGTCGGTAGAAGCTCCTTTTACATCACCTCATAGACTGTTCTGAAGTGCAGTACTTTTAGTATGATATTAAGTTGAAGATCCACATCTGAGCTAGTTATTCCCAGTGTTCCCATGAAAGGAAATATGATGTAAATATCTCTTTATGGGATGTAGGTTCAAGCATCTATGGAGAGCAGCCTCAACTAGGCAGGATGCAACACTGCAGAAAGGTGCTCTCTGTGCCACTTCGAAATTATTTACATACCAAGTATTGGATTTAGGAGCAAACAAGCCTGGGTTTATGTTCTTCTACTGCCTTCACTTCCTTCGGTGCATCATAATCCCCTTACTGTGGTCCCCCCACTTTATAAAAAAAAATTTAAAAACTTCTACACTGATCAGCTTGGCTTCAGTTCATCTAAAAATATGGAAATGTTAATTTATTCAGCTTTACTCACTTCTATTCATGTAAAGCCCTTATGAATTAAAACCCCATCTTGGTCTGTGAATTTAATTGGGCTTCTCAAATGAATTTATGCAAGATACTAAGTTTTTCTGAGAGCAAAACCACAGTAATGTGCCAACTTGTATCCTATGCTAGCTCCCTGAGAGCTCATGAACAAGCAGATACTACAGCACCTGGAGCCATGCCAAATAGTTTTAAAATGCCCTAGAGAATAATAAATCTAACTAGTGCTGTGTATCTTTTGTCCTATTTGGGCTAACCCGTGATTCCTATTGTGCCTCCCTCAAGTGTTTCCCCTCCCTCATGTATTTCTATGATATAGAAATGTATAGAACTGTTTTGAAAGCCCTTGCAGGTGTTGTAGTTGGAGTCGGAAGGCTGAAGTTTGGTAAGACATACCTTGCCTTCCTGAACATGATGCTGGGAAGCACAGAACACGTATTATGAAATGTACTCACTCTTAGGATACAACTGACGTGTTTCCTCACTGGCTTGGCAAAACAAGTTTCAGCCTTGACTTCAGTGAGAACAGGACATCCAGACATAAATTCCTAATGTAGATAATTTCCAGATAGGTTAAACTCCCCCAGGGGAGGGAGGGTTGATGGATGTGAGGAATGAATTTCACTCCTCAGGGGAGCTTATTTTCCAGTTTCCGTGAATGGTTACATGTTCACTGCAAACTCTCATCAGCAAACTGATTATCAGCAAAATGATTATTTCATAATCTGGGCTATTGTAAGTAAAAAGAAATAACTTCTGCTGTAGAATGATGAAATTGTGGATAAACTGAGTTTTAAGTTCATCAGTCTAGAGAAAGCTGTCATCTTTTGTGAAAGAACTTGCATGCCTATTTCTGCAATTTATGTTATGTGAAGCCACATCTTGCAGCTGAGCATGGCAAGTAATACCTTAGCTGAAATGATTTAAGAAACTCCTGTGGTAATCTGAAGTGAATGGGATTTATATTATCCTTCAGAATAACTTATTTAAATGACATGAGAACACTGTGTCAGTGGCAAAACCACTTATCCTTTCTTATCCTTCTTCACATCAGCCCTGAAATAGGAGTTTAGTTTTCAGGACAGACAGGAGTCACAAAGAACCACAGAACGGTTTGGGTTGGAAGGGACCTCAAAGATCATCAAGTTCCAATGCCCCTGCCACGGGCAGGGACACCCTCTACTAGACCAGGTTGCCCAAAGCCCCATCCAACCTGGCCTTGAACACTGCCAGGGAGGGGACATACACCACCTCCCTGGGCAACCTGTGCCAGGGCCTCGCCACCCTGTTAGTGAAGAATTTCTTCTTAATGTCTAATCTGAATCTCACCTCTTTCAGACTGAAGTCGTTACCCCTTGTCCTATCACTACGCTCCCTGGGGAACAGTCCCTCTCCCACTTTCCTGCAGGACCCCTTTAAGTATTATTAGTAGGCCATAATTAGGTCTCCCTAGAACCTTTTCTTCTCCAGGCTGAACAAACCCAGCTCTCTGAACATGTCCTTACAGGAGAGGCACTCCAGCCCCCTCATCCTCTTTGTGGCCCTCCTCTGGACTCCCTCCAGCAGCTCTAATGTTACAACGGGGATTCCCATGCTGCATCAAAGTATACTTTTCTTGATCCTTAGAAACTGGGGCTGTGCCTCCCTTCTCTAAATGCAGGGAAGGTAACCTAATGTACAGGTGCCCAAGGAAGATGTGCTTATAGCACTAGTAAGATGAAGAAGCTGCTACCGAAGATAGACTTTGCTGTGCTTTAGTGAAGTTAAATTCCAGAAATCCTGGGTATATTTGTGATCATATTGCTAGTACATGATAACTCTTACTATGAAAGTTATTAGCAATGTTAAGGGCTAGTTAGTTAACACAACCTACCTATTCTGCTTACCTGTGTAGACTCAAGCCAATTCCAAAAGCTGGTTCCCTAAATCATAACATGTTTATATAGCAGAGTTTATGCTCTTGGGCACTGCTGTATAACTGCTGGATGAGAAATATCACATACCAGCCATACTAAATTGACAAAATAAAGGTTAGCAGTACTGAAACAAGTAGTATCTCTGAGCAGCAATCAGTGAAGCACTGCAAATGTTATTTTACCTGTGGTATGTGAAAATGTTCCCTAAAAAACAAACAAACTACCCATGTACCCTCAGAAACAACTCCTTCCTACCAGTCTTGGTTCTCCATATTCATCACCCATTGTGGTTGGTTTTTTTTTTTTCCCTTTCACAGTAGCTGAGTGGTTTTATCCTCCTTTTTTTCCCCTACAGTTTTATAGAACTCAGTTTCATAACCAAAAGAAAACATCCTCTCACAAGCTTTTTGGGAATATCTGCAAGTGGCCTCCTGGGTCTTCATCAGAACCCTGGGATTATTTGTCATGTGTCTCACTCCTGGCGCAGGAGTCTTGCTCTGGGAAGCTGTTCCTCTGAAAGGACCTCACTGTCTTTATTGTCTTACTTGTCTCAAGGCTTTCTGGGAAAGCACTTCCTTTTCGGTTGCCCTTGAGTCTTGTGGGTTGGTTGTTTGGGTTTTTTTTTTTTTAATTATTCTTATTAATAGTAACTCTGTAGCTCTTCTGGAATTCTTATGCCTGAAGAAGTAAAACAACCCACACTTAATTGCTTTCAGCTATGACATCTGAAATATCCCTTCAAGTGTGCCCGTACTGATTTACTTCTGAACACTGTAACTATCTTAACTATATTTCATTCTTTTCACAGCTAATGTAAGCAACTGGTGGAACCTTAGTGTTTTTAAGTTAGTGGCTGACAAGATTAGGCTAGTATGACTCTTGGTGAGAGTCATGCTTGGTGGTGTGCTGGCTTTGCCTTCAGGCGTGGTGTTCCTTAGCCCTTGTGTCTCCATCAGGCAAAGCGGTGATGGAAGACTTCAGTGCTGGAGGGTGTCTAGTTAGGCAGAAGCTTCCTGCTTTGCCTGGCACCTGCTTTCAAAGCAGCTGGAAATTCAGCATCAGGATTGGTATGGCTTTGAAATCTTCTTTCACTGTGTTTATGCTATGTTAGTCTTGTTTGCTAGTTTGTTTTCTGGGAAAAGTAAATTGTATTACTGGCTGCTCAGGCATTAGATACTGTCACAAGATAATGTAGTTGCTTTTGTGAACCATGAGATTACCAGACAAGCAGAGACTTTTACAGGTCAGTATTTCCAAAGTACTAGAAAACTAATGAATGTTACTTGGCAAGGACAGAGGAGATGTTGAAAGACTATTAGATTGCAGCCCTTTTGGTTTGGTTTTTTTTTTTTCACTCCATGCACACTGATAAATTGTGTGTATTTGTCTTCCACAGTTTCTTGGTGAATGTCTTTTTGAGAAAGGAGTCTGGAACCTGCTAGCAACTTTTTTGTGCCTCTGCTGCAGTGCAACCTGCTGCTTGAGACTGTGCTTTATGTCCAAAGCAGAACCTTTTTTTCTTTTTACTTTTTGGTAGTTTGTAGTCTGAAACCTTTCAATACTGAAGTCAAGAGTTTCTGGGAGAACATCAAACTGTGAAAGACCTAACTCCCTGGTTTCACATCACCGAGAAAATTCTGGCTAAAAGTTATTGCAGTGCCTGACTTTTTCTGGACCAAATATATAGACACCTACTAGATTTCTTGAACTGAATAGACATTGCAGTTTTCCTGTGGCTCGGAGTGAGTGCTGAACTACTAACTACTTACCATCTCCTTCAGTAATAGTTAATAAGTTATAAAGGTAGTGTCATCTGTGGAAATCAGACGCAAGTGGTCTTCAGCCAAATGTGGGCTGATAGGCACTTTGGAAGTCATCATGGTCTGGCATGCAGGAGTCAGAGAATCATAGAACAGTAGGGGTTGGAAAGGACCTCTTGATATCATCTAGTCTATCTTCCTCAACCAAGGGAAGGTCTTCCTTTTTCCAGACTTTCTCTCTGAGATTCCTGAGGGCTGGCCTTAGCAGTGAAGATTTAAGCAAAGGTGGTATTCAGTAACTTCACTTTCTCTGTATCCTCTGTCACCAGCCAACTACCTCATTCAGCAGTGGGCGCACATTTTCCCTAGTCTTCCTTTTGCTACTGATGTACTTTAAGAAGCCCTTCTTGTCCTTGACATCCCTTGCCAGACTTAATTCCAAGGTAGGTCCTTAGCCTTCCTTGTTCTATCCTTGCATACTCTGACTGCATCCCTATATTCCTCCCAAGCACCCAGTCCCTTTTTCAACATACTATAAAATTCTTTCTTCCATTTGAGCTTTTCTGGAAGCTCCTTGCTCATCCATGCAGGTCTCCTGCCTCCTTTGCTTGATTTCTTAGGGGTGCATCTTAGGGATGCACCAATCTTGAGCTTGGAGAAAGTGATGTTTGAATGTTAACCAGCTCTCTTGAACCCCCCCACCTTCCAGGAGTCTTGAAAGTTTGAAGTCTTCACTAGCAAAAAAACTCCAAGGTGTGTTTGTTTCATAGTCAATTAGTTCATATTTTTAAACTAAAATCTTGAAAGCTTCTGTATAAAACTACAAAAACCATTTGCTTTCTTAAACATGACGTGTGAAGCACTTATTTCAGCCTTAGCACTTGCACCTTAAATCTGCTAAAATGTAGTAAGCTATCTTCTGATCTGTACTTGAGAAGTGGGTAGTGACCATAAATGGGCAAAATAACTTCAGCGAGCTCGCCAACTGTAGCTTTTTTTCTTCTTCTTTTTTTTTTTTTTTCCCCAAGAGGAAATGAATGCAGAGAATGTATTAATTGTTGAGGATTGCCCACGTGACAGTCTTATCTTCTCAGGCAAGCCCTTTTAAAAATAGAGTACACGTTGAATGGGATGGAGTTTGTAAAAGCAACATCATCTTAATAAATCTCTTCCTGAATTTTTAGCATAAGTTCTAGTGCTTTTAGGAGGAAATTCCTAGTTAATAGCTGAACCTGTGTTTTTGGAGTTTGGAAAACCTTGTGTTAAAGCCGTTGGGAAGTTTAAGGTGAATTGATGTTACGAGCAAGCTGTATTTTGCTAAATCTTTCAGTGGGAACTATGTCCCAGACTTGGAAAAAAAACTTGAGAGTATGTAACTGGTAGGTAGCTGGAGACTTACTATTCTGCATGTTCAGAGAACATACTGACTGTCAGGAGAGCTCTGTACTGTACGGTGTAAGCATCAGCTCTTTCATAAGCGTGGAAAAGCATCACCCTGACCTAAACACAACAGTGAAACACTGATTGCAAAGAATCTCCCTTACCTGAGCAGTGTTCCTGTTGCACTATGCTGTCACTGCGGTCGTTGAGGTTCTTTGATACACCACTGCTTGCATGCAAGTATAAAAAAAGCCATCCGTGCCTGCCTGCCCAGTCCTCCAAGCAAGCTTGTAACTCTTTACACAGTCTTTCTGCTTGATCCTCCTCCTGTCCCTATTACTGCTTGTTTAAATCCGGAGACTTGGCAAAGCAGCATCTCGTGTGCGTATGCGTAGCACCCCAAACGCATTAGGTGATCCCCAAGTTCCCAGTGGCCGATTAGGTAGGGTGGTGGGTTCTCTCAAGTGGAAGCTGCACAACTGCAGTAGACTCTTCTGCCTGGTAACTGTATTGAAACGAAACAGCACAAGTAATTCCTGAGTTGATCTCGAGTGAAAATATTCAATTCTCAAAATAATTCTGTTTTACCTATCTAAAAAGTCTCTCTTTTAGGCTGGTTTAGTGTTAGCCTTCAGCTCTGCCTTCAGCGGGGAGTATGTGATGTCCCCAACAGCAAGAGGTTCAATGTCAGAGTAACATAAGTGCATTGCTGTCTAGTGGTTCTTCAGAATTCAAACTGAACTGGGTCCTGACCACTCACCTGGAAAAGAAAACATAGGCAAGGCAAATAGGGAGAAAACTGTGTCTTGTAAGCAAAGCATTACTACATGCCATTATTTAATGGAGGTTTTGGCTTGTTCCTTGTGTGTTTTTGGTTGCTTTGGCTGCACTCATAAACCTGTAGAGAACAGCAGAAACATAAAAACACCGGCTGCCGGGGTGACTGTAAGCTTGAAGCCCCAAAAGCTGCTTTCACTGGATCTCTCTTTGCCAGCCCCTGTGTCCCAGCCTTCCTGCTACTGGGATTGTGTTGTGTTAGCCCAGACTTGCAGCAGAATGAATCAGAGTTGATGGTAGATGCTTATTGCTGCCTTCTGAGAACCTGACTTTGTTTTCTAAACTGTATTTTTAGAAGCATGCTAAGTGCAGGTGGGTTATAGAAATGCTTAGCAATTCAGCTGTTACTCTTTTCCCTCTGTGATAGCATTTCTCTTGGCTTCAAATCCTCCTTATTTCTGTAAAACCAAAAATAGTCAATATTCCTCCAGAATGAAGGCAGCTGATGGAGACAAATTCTTCTGTTCTAGTTTCCCCAATATCTCTAGCATAAACCAAATCAACAAATTACTTATCTGACTGCATAAACTGAATCACTCTGAGATGTACTTTTGTCATGTCATTGGGAAGATGCATTTTTAATGGTGAGAACTTCACCGGCGTGTGAAGCAGCAGGCTGCTGCAGATTTAGAACCATGAAGGGTCTGGATGATCCGTGCTATACTACTAACTGGATGGCAGTAAAAACATGTATAGCAGTTAAACCAATTTTTTTCCCCTCTCCCACCCTTCTTTCAGCAATAGGTATTGGTGCCTGCACTTTGTCTGGCTTTTGCTTGTGTTTTGGTGTAAGATAAGAACTTTGGGTGTGGAATGCCTGATACATAGTAGGCTGTGATATGTGGCTTATTATGTCTCTGTTAATATTTCACTGCCGTGGCTGGATTCTCCTGTCCTGTGGCTATGCAACTGAAAGTAACCCAAAGGAGAGTCATAGCTGATCGCCCCTAATTTCTCATGTTGTGCTGGTTTCTAATCAATAGGTGTCAAACTCGGTAATTAGCAGAGCACAGGGTCTTGGTTTCTGGCCGATACCCTGTTTCGCTTTCATTTAGTTTTAAGCATACATAGCTAGATCATGAGTAGATCATGACTGAAACCTGAGGCAGTGTGGGTGCTTCCAGCCTGAAGTCAGGAAATGCTTCTGAAGCATAATGGTTGCTGTGTGAAAGCTCTGGCTGTGCCACGGTGTCACCAACCATGCCTGAGGAAATGCTGAGACAGCACTGCCAGCCCTCTGTGAGAGGGGGGTCTTTCTGCACTCATTTATCCCCGGAATCTGTTCTTGAGCCCTGGCGTTCATGACAGCAAACTCTGGTGGCAGTTGTGCTTGGACAAGCCTGAGCTGCTGAACTAGAGCCCACACCAGAACTTAAGCTTCCAACATGTGAAGTTCATTCATCCTGCATCTCTGTGTGGTGGAAGGGATCCGATGCTGTAGCTCACGTGATGATGGAGCAAGAGGGGCAGAGCTTCTTCCTGGCTTTGAAAACAATTGCCTTGCTAGAACTACTGTCATTAAGTAGCCAGATTTGTTAGGCATGTTTATTAGATTAGTACTTTGCAGTCATGCTAATGTTTATAAGCCTTATGGTATGAAGAGGGGATCTGCTTTGGTAATAAATTCCAGATTGAAATTTGCCATGTAGAAGCTAGAAGCAGACTAACAAGAGCTGCAGCTTCTTTACACAGTGAAATTCTGTCCAGCTGTTGAAATGATACACAAGTGAATTTTCTTCTTTGCAATATATGTATCATTCAAATTCGAAATCTGGGCTGAAATTGAAAACACAGCTCAGTAATTACTACAGGATGCATTTGAGTGGTACCCCTCCAGCAAAGAGAGGGGCTCTGACTTTGTTCACTGGAGGCTGCTGTAAGTTCAAAGGGAGTGTATCTTTTTTAATGCTTTGACTTCTGTCACTGCTATTTGAGAAAGTGTGCATCATCACCATGGAGATACTCCTGCCTGTAGTCCTAGAGTTGTGACAAACTGTTCAAGTGTTACGCCTCAGCATGCTTGATTGAACAGGCTTAATAACCCTTCTGTTTTGCAACTTCAAGATATTGGGGATAAACACCTCATAACTGAAGTTCTTTTGAGGAGTTTTAAGGTGGGGTTGATAGAGTTGGAATTAATCTTACCAAAAACCTAGTTGCATGGTGGGGATTGGACTCGATGATCTCTGGAGGTCCCTTCCAACCCCTAAAATTCTGTGATTCTGTGACATGAGAAGACATGCAAAGAAAGCTTTAATTTGACATTAATAATTTTTCCTGTAGTCTTCTCTTTGGTTATATTCAAATCAGGTGAAAGAGCTCAGTTAAACTGATGTTTCCAGCATAAAAATAGGTTTCTGTGTTGAACACAGTGTCATTTCTTGTTGCATAGTAGAATAGTTCTTGGCAGTACTATTCGCATCCACTTTGAGTGGTGTGCTGCTTATGTGTGAGGAAGGCATTTGCTCTCCGTTACGTAGAGAGCACATATGACCCTGTGGTAGATCTTGTCACATGGGCCAGAAATGAATGGAACCCGTGAACTGCAGAGCTGGAATTAGCAGATACTGGGTATTTATGTACCTGTCTTCTGGCCAGGGCTAAGTGCTGCAGCCTTGTTCTATGCTGGACAAACGTATTGTGTATTGCAGTAGCTCGTAGGGGCTAGAATCAAGGTTATGGGTCAGGTGGGGTAAAGGGGGTGTAAGTTGTAAATGAAATAGATCTGGGGACCATTTGGCTAAAATTGATGCCATCATCAGTTTCAGCTTGACCAAAACCCTACTGTCTGTAGCAGAGTTTGAGACAGTAAAACCCCTAACATGCTTGCTTTCTTACGCCTTAAGTTCAGAGAGGAACCTTATTGCAGGTGATGGTGATGCAGAACTTAACCAGTGCCATCTGTTCCGATTGGACTACAGCTAATTTGCTTATTGAATCGCCATGTATTGAATCAGATGTAATTGGGTGAAGAGTGATTCATACAATCTTAGGCTACTCAGACACGAATAATAACAAATTTAATTTGGTTTCCCAAGAGTTGGTTGATTCCCCCTCCCCCTTAGACTTATTAGATCGATGATGTTTCCCTGGAGTGAAACGTTGCCTCTTTAATGTCATTACGGAGCTCTTACTTGCCTCTTAACTCTGTCTTGTTTGTTTGATTTCAGTGGTTTGTTTTTTTATTTTGTATTTCTTTTCTCATCAACTGAGTTTTGGAGTGTTCCTCACACTGAGGAGCAGAATTACTATCACAGGTCTGATCTTGTATTTATGGTACTCACTGTCCGTCCTTGTGGTTTTGGCCTCTTGCATTTGTGGGGGTTTTGGTACAGGGCCCAAAGCAGGATTTCTGCTCTTCTGAGATCTCTTGGCTCTGTTCAGAGGTTTTGGATTTACTGTGAGCTGTGTTCCAAGTGTCCTAAAGTTCACATGCCACTGTTATTTCCTGACAGGCGTGTGCAGCTCTTGACATTGTGGAGGGGTGGAAAGCTTATCTGAAGCTCTTGCATCCATTTTGTTTGGTATCAATTTATGAATACGTGACACAGTTCAGAGTGCCTGTAACTGTTTGGACATGAGGTCACTGCTGTATTAGAGAAAGCTTTGTGTCCTGTTCCAACATATTTGAGTAAGTGTGCTGTGTAGTCACTTCATTTGGATAGTAATACCGTATCTAGGTCTTCATGAAGCTGGTCAGAACTTTTTTTTCTTTTTTTCTGATTGCCTGGTGATGTGTTTGCTCCTGGGTTTTACCCCTTAAGGACGTTACAGCTTCTGTTTTGGGACCTCATCCTACTCTTACCTATTTAAAGTGAGAAGCTAATAAACTGTTACATTCTGTGGTCAATAGATAAAATACACTGGATAATTAACATTTCAAATGTTGGTTTAAAATGCTTGCAATGTTAATTTGTATAGGCTGGGAATATGTCTCTAACAAGCTTGTATTTCCCTATCACTGCACTTACAATTTCTGTCTGCCTTGTTCTGCTTCATGTAATGGTCTGCTACTCCTCAACAGCTTAGGGAAACTTAATGAATAGCTGTAGGAATGGCCAGCATTGTATTTCTGTGTTTCTGTTCTGGTTTGAGCAGTGCTGTTCCAGCATGGCACCATCGGCTCCTCTTCCTGCATCAGAAGCCCTCTGAAACTCCTTTGGGGATGTATTTGTCTTCTCTTTCTCTGCCCAGCAGTATTTGGAAAGAGAGGATATGCCCCTAGACCATGGGACTTGGGAGGGACAAAACACGGGAGAATTAAGTCCTCTTGCCTTGTTCTAGCACTAGCACCACTGGGTTTGTTCGGCCTGGATGTGTGCCTCTCACCCTGCCTATGGTCCTCTAATCCAGTCTTCCTCTTCAACACAGATACCTTCAAGGCTCAGTGACAGAATTTCTGAATATGTTAAATAGATTAGCTGCTTAAATATTTTAAGGACTCCTCTGTACACAGGTAAATGCTGAAAAACTGTTTATGCATTAAGTTCCTTAACCTTTTTGGTAATGTCTGGTAAAGTATATATATATATATGTGTGTGTGTATATATATACACATATGTCCAGGAAGATCTGTAATGGACCTGTGGGTTTCAGGAATAAGAATCCCACTTCTCCCATTTGGCTGGTTAATTTCACGAGGCTGCTGCAGGGAAATACTAGAACTTGGAAACATGTTAATGAGTTTTGGAATGTTTCAGGAGTCTGTCATCTTAATATTGCTGCACTGATTTCTAAAAATAGTTAAGCAGTTTTGTCCTGTTAATTCCGTATTTTAAAATCTCTACCCTGCTTGCTATCTTGTCTAACTTGGCCCTGCACGTTCAACATTCACAGCTAGTAAGCTAATAACCAAATCCACAAAGCTGCACAACTTTGGCAAAACTTTTGTCACTGAGGCTTTTTGATACACAGAGAAATAGAATATCACAAAACACTGATATATGCCAAAAAATGTGTATGCACACTCCTGTTTAGACTCCACTTCATCCCAGTTGTGGTTTTTTGCCCAATGCCAAGACATTAAATGAAAATACTATAATCTGATCAACTGTGTCTCAAATGGCAATGCCACTTGGGTCTTGTTAGGGTAGTATTGCTTTAGAAGTGGGGAGAGTTGGGTCTAACAGTACCAGCTGGCACATGATCAGTTGTTGGGCACATTGCCATCAGTATACAGTTATTTCTGTACACTAAAAACCCAGTAAAATCCATATGTATGACTAATTGGATAGCAATGGTATTGCATCTTATACTTGAAGCTGGTTTTCACATCACACTATCTAGAGAATCCATGAAACAACCAAGAAGCATCTAAAACTGTTCTGGAAGTACTGGAGAAGTAAAGTGTTTAAACTCTAGAGCTTCTTTAAGCACAGACCACAGAAGGAATAATAGGACTAATCAGTGGAGAAAGAGCCATATCTTGGAATGTAGACCAGCATGTTGTCCATGTCCACCAGCACTGGCATGGCTGGGAGGAAGCACAGTTTGGGTGATGGTAAATCATCCTGGTAGTGAGAGTGAGTGGAGAATAAATGGAGAATAAATACAGTCTAGTATCTGTATCGTATCAAGAGTAACTTTTTGCCTCATTGAAAACTGAGATGATGATGATGATGATGATGACAGCTATAGGGATGAAAGCCAAACAATCAGTAGTAGAACTTTGGTTAATTGAACTTCATTTTGCAATAGATGAACTGGAAGCAGATTTGAGTTGAATGCCCAATGGAGGGGGAGTGTGTAATGGGAGATGGGGATTAAGACATGGTAATTTTCCACTGTGACTTGCAAAAGTATTGGCATACAGGATTATTGCCTCATTAGCAAGATTCAGCTGGTATCACATGACTGAAAGATGCCATAGGTAGCACAGATTATTTCCTAAGGTCTGACTTCAGAGTTTTACTTTTAATAGAAAAGAGTAGTTTTAAAGAAATGATCAGCAGGAAAGCGTGCCCTTAAAGTAAGCTGTCACAGGATGGATGGGGTAAGGTTTTTATAGTAGGTAATAAATCAGAGCTGATTGCACCTAGTACTTTAGTGAAATTTCTGTGCACTTGCTACTTGTATTTCAGAACTGTCAGTCGAAACTGATGGGGATTGCTGGTCTCTTTTTCATTCACAAAACTGTTTTCTAAATTGTCCTAAGAATGGAATATCTGCCTCTGCAAAACAAACCCAAAGGAACAGTGATGGCCCTATGAAAACTACACCAGCAGGAGATGCTGATGCCAGAGGAGGGCTACGGAGAAGAGAAGGCTGTCTTGGTTTTAAAAAAAATACACAACAAAACCAACCAAGAACAATCAACCAACCAAAAAAAAAAACAAACCCACAAACCCCAAACATTTGTCAGTAGACCTTCTGGTAATGTAAAACATGTTTGGAAATGTGTTCCAGTAAAAAATTTAGAAGTTACTCACTTTGCTTCCACTGTATAAACTGTTTCTGCAGAGTTTAGATTTTACTGGTTTTATGTTGTCACCCAAGAAGCTTGTTTGGACGCTGACCTGTGCAATCTGTCCTAGGGAACCTGCTTTGGCAGGGGGGTTGGACCCAGTGATCTCTCAAGGTCCTTTCCAACGCCTACAATTCTGATTCTGTGATTGCACCCTAGTGAAGAAGTAACAATAACTTGTGAAAATACTTACATGTGTGTTTGATGCTGTCACTGTCTGTGGCTACTAAACAGACCTTTCAAACTGTCCTTTAGGTTCCTGATGTCATCAGCAGCATAAGGCAGGTCTCCAAAGTGGCTCTGAAAGAAGATGCCAAACCAAGTAAGGATAGTGAAGATGCCTTCTACGACTCTCAGAAATTTGAGGTGTTGTACTGTGGCAAGGTGACAGTGGCTCACAAGAAAGCCCCCTCCACGCTAATTGATGACTGCATCGAGAAGTTCAGCCAGCACGAGCGCCAGCGCCTGAAGCTGCTAAACGAGCAGCGGAATAACGAGTCCAGTTTGGAATTGCCCCTGTGTGAAGGAAATGCGCCAGCTTCTCCATTGGACAGCCCGTTTGAGGAGCTGGACAGCCCAAATAACAGCACCGGGCACGCTGCGATGTTTACAATCGGCAGCCAGACCAACCTGACCAACCTGGCCAGCACTCGTGGCTCCTTTCCAGAGAGAATTTTAGAGGACTCTGGGTTTGATGAGCAGCAAGAGTTTCGTTCCCGGTGCAGCAGTGTCACTGCAGTTATGCAGAGGAGGGTTCATGACACTAACCTGAAAATACAGCCACGCAGGAGGCATGCAAGTGCACCCAGTCATGTTCAGCCCTCCGATTCTGAGAAGAACAGGACTATGTTGTTCCAGGTGGGTACCAGGATGAGCAATTTCATGTTGGTTTTGTGCTGTATCTTTTCCTGGGTGGTTTGAAGCTGAGAAAGGTTTGAGAGATTAGTGGTATGGATCCTGTATGGGTTTGTAATTTGTTGTAAATATTTATGTATCTCTTCACAAATGATTGGAACACAAGTAGCTGAACTTTCTTAAGGAAGTCACCCCAACTCATAAGGTCAGGTAAATTTAAAAAATAAAAAAAAAGAAATTACCTATCAAGTAGCTACTTTAATTATTTTATATGTTATTCTGGTTTGTCTGTATTGATGAGATATAGGACTTACTTGAAAAAAGTGAGTAGTCTTCCAGAAGGAGAATTGATGAAGACTTCCATGTGAACAAATCCAATTAAAAAGGAGCTCAGAACTTCACATAAGGCTTTCACAGCCTTTTGTTTGAGCCAGCCCCTTTATGATAATTTGTGGTAATGCTCAGCTTGTCTTTCCCAGATGAGTACTCAGACATCTCTGCGCTGAAGGCTTCTTCCTTCAGACCTCACAGTTCCTTCTTCTCTTGCCTCTAGTGCATTTTACATCTTCCAAATTGAGAAGACAAAAGGGCCCTTAAAGGAGGTGACCCATAAAACGAAAGATCTTTGGACTTTAAAATAACAGGGGGGTAAATGCCTGGGTATTGTCTTTCCATTTGCTTTATAGATCATTCTTTCCTTTTATTCTCCTGGGGAAATGCTAACTGGAGTGAAAATGCATTGCACTTCAGAAAGCCACAGCTATCGCTAGTAATGGAAAGGAAACAGCTGAAAAATTCTGAGGTCTGTGGAATTAGTTCTCTGCATTTCAGAAGCAGCTTGGGAAAGCTGAAAGATAGCTGCTTTTTCTGAAAGCTGAAAGAATCTGCTCTTTCTCATCCAAAATTATTAGAAAACCCAAAAGTATCACCTTAAGATCAACTTAGTTTCCCAGCTGATTTATGGTATAGGTTTTTAATGTTTCTTTTGGGGGGTTTTGTTTGGGTTTTTTGTTAAAGCACTAGCTCAGATTCTTTTTTCTTTCTTTTTTTTTTTTTTTAATTGCAGCTTTTAATTTAGCCACATTGTTTAGGGAAGGTTTTTGTATTGTCTGTGAAACATGTGATCTTTGGACCAAAATAATTTGAAAAGAAAGGGGGGAAAAGGGAAGCTGTCTTCTTTCCAAGTCTTTTTCATGTTCAACTGAGTGTATTGTTCTTGCTGAAATATTCTTACTCAACATAGGCTGAATTATGGCATCCATGTTCTGCTGAGTAAGCTGTTGTGCTGAAGGCACTCTCTTAACAAGAAGGGACTAGATTGGGACATTTTTGTTGCTGTTAATGTTGTGCCTCTAAGACAGTAATAAACTAGCCATATTTTTCTCCCCCACCTGCATCCCCCCTCAGGTTGGAAGGTTTGAAGTTAATCTCATCAGTCCAGACACCAAATCTGTTGTGCTTGAAAAGAATTTCAAAGATATCTCCTCATGTTCTCAGGTAAGCATTAATAAGAAGCAACATGTAGATTATCAGGAGCAAAGGGATTTATTTGTTCTTCAGCTGAGTCACCTTGCTGGTTTATAGAAAGTGGGGAAAAAAAGAAACATAGACATTTTTTCAGCATTTTGTGCTGTTTTCCTTTATTCAGTCCCAAACCTAATTTTTAAACATATTCTGCTATCTAAATTACTCTGAATGAAAGCAAATTGCTGTTTACTCCATTGGCTTCTCAATTAAAAAAAAAAAAAGAGGTGGTAGGAAGAGGGATTTTGATTGTAACTAATGTGTGTGTATATATAAATGTATATATAAAAATCCTCCACAAAGTTTGATGCCTCAACTTCTTTGGGGAGCACAGCTAGAAGAAATTGGATATTAAGCCATGAACACTTGCAGCAGACAAAATATTGATTTGTTTTTACAAGAGAGAGAGCTGTTACTCAGATTGGGACTTTCACTCATCTGGTATCAGTTTCAAGTAGATACTGCACAAAAATAATGTGGTGTCATTCCCAAAGAGTTTAAACTCAGAAAAGATGAGTGCAAAATAACCAGTCTGGACCATGGTAGTGGCAACTTTGATCAATGGTCAGAAAACAAAGTACAGACTTTTTTTCCTTTGGGAGAGCATTGGATTTGGATTTTGGAAAAAGATTAATCTTAATTTAGGATGCTTTAAGTGTGCTGTTTCTGAGCAGCTGAATTTCCAAAAGCCTCTGGAATGAAGGGAGGAGAGCATCAGATCAGCCCTCCAGAAAAAACCAGCAGTTTATCTGCATCGTTTCTTCTGGAGAATATGGCAGTAGGTGAATCTAGTGATGTCCTGTAATAAATAAATAAATATGTTTTATTAAGTTAAATGCCAGGGCTGAGGGATTTGCTTTTCTATCTTGCTGTTGTTGTTCAGCACCTGTTTCTTCTGGCACTTCTGTTGTGACATCTTATTTTATTACCTTCTTTGTTTTGCCATGCCCGTGCATCACTTCAGGCCTCCTTAAGCATTATTATTCTGGTTTAAAGTATATTTCCTGGCATGCTCTAAACCTGTGTTTCTTCCCCAAGCCCTTTCATTTTAGTGCTGTTAACAAATCTGCTCTCGCATGACCCTGCTACCAAGGCTAAAACAAATTAAGGACTGGTCAGTACTTGCAGCTCAAGACTGACTCTACTTCAGCCACCAACTAAAGGTCACAGAATCACAAGGTCGGAAAAGAGCTCTAAGATCGAGTCCAATTGTTCCCATCCTATGCTAAACCATATCCCTAAGTACCTGATCTACCCCTCTGTTAAACACATCCAGGGAAGGTGACTCAACCCCCTCCCTGGGCAGCCTGTTCCAGGCCCTGACAACTTTTTCAGTGAAGAATTTTTCCCTAACATCTGACCCTGCCCTGGCCCAGCTTTGTGCCATTTCCCCTTGTCCTTGTCTCCTGTCACCTGGCTGAAGAGACCATCACCCACCTCTCTACAACCCCCCTTCAGGTAATTGTAGGCGCTGATAAGGTCTCCCCTCAGCCTCGTTTTCTCCAGGCTAAACAGCCCCAGCTCCCTCAGCCGGCATGATAAGGTCAAAGGTCCAGACCCTTGATGAGTCAATTCTGATGTTTAACTACAATTTGTATTGCTCTTGATGGAGAAGAAAGGCAAGTGCAAATATAGAGTGGGACAGTATAATCAAACAATGTTGTATTAATAGCTTTATAATAAAAATAGATCAAAGACGTTCTAAAGCAGAGAGATGGAAAGGAAAATCTGCAGATGGCTTGAGTCTTCTCCTGCTTTGTGGGTGTATTGAGCCGAATAAAAGCGACGCTTCACCTTTACATACTGGGCTTTGGGTTGCATGTACATACTAGTAGCAGTCAAACAAAACAGCCCTCAAGTAGGAACAACGTTTGTTCTGCTGCCTTGAAAGCATGGTGGAGACCAGCAAGACCAGGGCAGACCTTTGAGGCCCAGATTTCCTTCTGTAACTGTGTGCAGTAAATGTTGTTGGGTAATGCTGTGTGTTGGGCTCTGGAGGTGGAGTGAAAAACTTCCACCTCTTCACTTTCATTTGGAGCAAAGCTTTTGTTATTTTTGCATGCTTGAATAACTCACACAGGCATTAACAATACTGTGGGAATTTTGTTGTTGTAGGGTTTTTTTAATGCAAAACTTTAGGGAAGTGTCAGGTTCTTTTTTCTCTGTTCAATAGAAATGAAACATTAATTCGTTCAAGACTTAAGGATTTGGTTGCATAAACCTCATCTGTATTTCTTTTAAGAGCTCCATGCTAGCCACAGGGCTTCTCTGTTGTGGATTTACAGGGCAGTGATTTACTGAGTATTGTGAGACTGCAGCTTAGGAATGTTTGTTCTTCTAAGCTTCACAGATGATAAAAAGGGGATGTTCTCTCCAGCTTTGCATTCTGGATTCTTTTAGTCTGGTCTAATGAAGGTATTTCTATTCTGTGCCTTAAATATGGTTAATCTGCTGGATTCAATTAATTATCTGCTTTCCAAATGATTGTCAGAGCAGCAAACATAATTGATGATAACCCACTGTGTGCTGTCTAAGCTCAGGTGTCAGACAGCTGTAGAAGTTTTCTTGTTGCAGCCTTGTTGACCTTGAGGGAACCCAAAACAACCAAAAACCTTGCTCTTCTGGCATGACAGGTCCTGCCACCTTCTCAAAGGTAATGGAGGTACTGTTATTTGAGGAACATACTGTGCTATTTACACTTAAGTGGTGCAAGTGGCACCTCCGTCTCCCCCACAAATCTTGTCTTGTGGAGACTGAGAAATGAGAGAGCAGTAGACTTCTTCAGGCACTCTTAAGTGGTGAGGGAACTGGCACCTCACAGCACCATCTTAAGTAAATATAGTTTCCATGCAAAACAGAAGGCAATGCTTCAGTGTTACGTAGATCAACATATGTGTATACATCTGTTCTTTTTCCTTTTATGCTTCTGAAGACTTCAGGTGTCACAGGAAAGTGGGTTCAGTTAAGTCAGGATTAGTGTGGACTGTAGGAAATCAGTGCCATTTGTCCTTAGACACACTCTGCACCTTTGTTAAAGTTTTGTTTAAGGAGCAAAACTGTAACTTTTGGAATTTTGTTTTTAAAAACGACAGTGTGGAGCGACAATATGTTCAGTCTGTCACGTAGAGCATTACCAATTTTGTCTAGAGTGTTTTCTGTAGTGACAAGCAAGTTGTTTTGCCTCCTCCCCTATTTTACGATATAGGTGTTTTCTTTGGAGATGGATCCAAGCAACTGAGTTCTGCTTTCTGTTATGTTTAAGCTTGAAGTATTAAGCTTTCTTTTGGGAAAAAAAATCTGCTATTACCATACTCAGATGATAAAAACATTGGCAAAAGCTTTAACAATAGTGAGTCATGTTCCATGAATTGAGACTGGGAATGTAGTGCGTCTTAGGAAGCAGCTCTCTTTGATCTTCTCAGTGCTGTTTTTAGCAAGGCAATGTTCCCTGTCAAGCAGTTAGACTAGGATCTTGAGAGAGACATCAGTTGTACGTGTAGTAAGTCTTGAAACTTGTGGTATATAATTAGTCTCTAGGAACTTACTGAAGAATTTTGTTGGAATTCTGCATGTCACCACTCATTCCTTGCTGTTTTGGTGTAGTCCTAACTTTTATTATAGGAAAGCAAAGATTTGTTGCTACTTAAATGCTACTCTGGTCCCATCTTTCAATGTGAACTCCTTTCATCAAGTTTTCACTGCAGAGGCAATTCCGAATACAACTTCAGACTATTTGTTTGTTTGTTTGCTTCCCTGAAAATCCCATTTTCTTAATGGAAGAAATTCAATTCCAGGTCTATTGCCATATAACTTCTGCTTCAATCCTGTAAAAACCTTTATGTAAGTTAAATGCAAAAAGCAATTAAAAAGGTGACTATTGTACAACAGCTCAACAGGAGTATGCACTGATAGTTTCTCAAAGCTTTGCGTTGGCAAGTGTTAGAGCCTGGTAACTATTTTTAGGATTACTTTGGAAACTCAACCTGTTTATAAAGCAGTTTGCTAATGCTGTTTTTAAATTCTTTTAGGGTATAAAACATGTTGATCACTTTGGCTTCATTTGCCGGGAATCTGTTGAACCTGGATTAAGCCAGTATGTTTGCTACGTGTTCCAGTGTGCAAATGAGTCTCTGGTGAGTATTTACTACTGGTCCTAACCTTTCCAGTGGGGGATGTCTGAGGCATTTCCTAAACCTTGGGAGTCTGTATTACTCAGCTAATGTCAGTGGTTACATCCTCTCAGGTGCGGGATGTCAGGTTTAAATATGAAAATACGCACTAGGAAGTGCACGCGTTCTGTTCGTATAAAGCCATCTCGTAGCACTCTGCTGATGCCTTATTCAATAGTAAATAGAAAAAAATCCAGATGGCTGGCTTCACATGTGCAGACCGAGCTCATTTGGGCTCTGTATTTGATTGTAGCACTCGCATCTCTTAATTGTCGAGACACTTGGTTCCCAATTAAACATGTAGCTATATGTATTGAATGGGTAACAAAGCTGACGATGAAACCCAAACAGACTTTTCAGGGTGGGGTTTAAACTACTGGCCTGATCCTGCTAGGACAGCTAGGACTGTTCAGCCTGGAGAAAAGAAGGCTAATGGGGGACCTTATTAATGTTTATAAATACCTTAAGTCTGGGATGCAGTGGGAAATGGCCAGCTCCTTTTCAGTGGTCTGTGGGGACAGAACGAGGGGCAATGGCTGCAAGTTGGAGCACAGGATGTTCCGCACCAACATATGGAGGAACTTTTACACGGTGAGGGTGACAGAGCCCTGGCACAGGCTGCCCAGGGGGTTGTGGAGTCTCCTTCTCTGGAGATATTCAAGACTCGTCTGGACGCCTATCTGTGCAATATGAGCTAGGGAGCCTGCTTTGGCAGGGGGGTTGGACCCGATGATCTCTGGAGGTCACTTCCAACCCCTATGATTCTATGATTCACGTGCCTTCAGTCCGTACCTGGTGCTTTTCTTATCTCAGGTTAAGAAAACTGCAGCATCTGATCAGAGAATAAGGAAGTGTAACTATAAAAACAAGTCCATTGGACATTTTGATGAAGTATGTATCAATCATTTGAAGTTTGAGGTGCCAGAGATTTAACTGATACAGGTCGCTTAATAGTGTGTGATGCATAATGGAAATCAGTTTGGCTAACAAATGTAATTTGTTCATCTGTTGTCTAGGTTGAGAGTGAATAGATTTACATCAATGAAACTTCAAAGAGCTAACAGCAGCCCTATGCCAGGCTTAGTGCAAGAGCGCTCAAAAAAGGCTTTAGGGCCTTGGAACAGTTGCTGAGGGAATCCAGTGCATACCCAGAGAGATTTTTCCTCTCTCCTTCCAGTTGCAGGCAGTGACACTGGGAGAAACAGATGGACCCAGTCTATAAATATATGGCTCCATGACTGGTGTCACCACCACAGTTTTGTTTTGTTCAGTAATTGGATGGCGTGCACAGCGCCAGGCTTGCTGGTATCAGGTGTGATTCACCTTTCTCAAAGGGCAAAGAGGGTCTTTACGCAGGAGCTAGCAGGGCACATTGACAGAGCTTTAAACTAGGCCTGAAGGTGAGTGGGATAATATCAAGCTTGCCTGTGACAAGCCATGGAATGACACACCAAGGTTAGAGAGACAGGGTGCTAGCAAGGCCCCTCACTCAGCCTGTTACTCTGAGACATGCTGGATACACTGCAGCACACCCAAAGTCTTGGGAGATGAGCCAGGGGCTCCTGAGGTAATAGGAATGAACAGGAAAATGCTGCTAAAGTACAACAAAGAAATTCCAACCGCACCAGCCAGTCAGTCAGCTTCATCAGGAGCCCAACTGAAATGCCTCTATGCAAACACATGTAGCATGGGGAACAAATAACAGGAGTTAGAGATAGGCACATGTCTGCAGGGCTATGATCTTATTGGCATCACTGAGACATGGTGGGATGGCTCCTGTGACTGGAGTGTTGGGATGGAAGGATACAGGCCTTTTAGGAAGGACAGTCAGGGGAGACAAGAAGGGAGTGTCCCCCTCTATGTCAGTGACCACCTGAAATGAATGGAGCTCCACCTGGGGATATACAAAGAGCCAACTGAGAGCTTATAGGTCAGGATTAAGGGATGCACAGAGAGAGGAGACATTACAGTGGGGGTCTGCTGCAGGCCACATGACCAGGAAGACGGAGCAGATGAGGCCCTCCATAGACAGATAGGAGAAGCTTCACACAAGCCGTGGTCCTCATGGGAACTCGTCACCCCCATATCTGTTAGAAGAACAACACAGCAGGACATAAGCAATCCAGGAGGTTCCTGGAATGTGTCAGTTGTAACTTCCTTCTCCAAGTGACAGAGAAGGCAAGGAGGAGTGGTGCAATGCTGGACCTTGTTCTCAACAACAAGGAGGGGATGGTGGGGAATGTGAAGCTCAAGGGCAGCCTTGGCTGCAGTCACTATGACATGATGGAGTTCAAGATCCTTAGGGCAGTGAGGAGGGTGCACAGCAGTTTTGCTATCCTAAACTTCAGGAGAGCAGGCTTTTACCTCCTTGTCCTGGTTTTGGTCCCCTCTTCAGGGACCTTCTTGTCAGAGTAGCACAAGACAAAGCCCTGGATGGAAGAGAGGTCCAAGACAGCTGGCTAATATTTAGGGATCACGTCCTTCAAGCTCAGGAGCAGAAAGAGGGGAGATATAAGGAAGAAATTCTTCCCTGTGAGGGTGGTGAGGCACTGGCACAGGTTGCCCAAAGAAGCTGTGGCTGCCCCCTCCTTGGCAGTGTTCAAGGCCAGGTTGGATGGGGCTTTGGGCTTGATTTTGAAGTAGAATACTGATTTCTTTCCCAAGATTGTCTTCAAGCTGCTGTCCCCTTCTTTCCATGCTATTGCAAAGACTGAAGCAAACAGCTTTTATAAAACATTGTATTCCCCTAAAATACAGATGGGAACTGTAAGTGCTTTGTGTATAAAGTGTGGGAGTGTATTGGAATGAGGGCAGAGAAACACCATCACCTCTGACCTTTCTTACGTCCAAGTTGAGCTTTTCCAGTGTGGGAACCTATCGCTGCTGTGTTTGTGGTATTGGCAGAGGAAAGATCAGAGCAAGCTGCAGGGCAAGCTGGCAGTACCTAAAGATAAGTTGGGGGCTGTAATGAAACCGGTAGCCAGTCTTGTAGGCCCCGGAGAAAGGTGAACGGCTGTGAGAAGGTCCTGTCTGCCAGCAAGACGGGGTTCTGTGCTGAAATGGTATGTTTTTGTTTATATGCTGTCTTTTTCCCTCCCTCCCCTTTAGGTTGATGAGGTAATGCTTACCCTGAAACAAGCCTTCAGCACTGCCGCAGCTCTGCAGAATGCCAAGACGCAGATTAAACTGTGTGAGGCCTGCCCCATGCACTCATTGCACAAACTTTGTGAAAGAATTGAAGGTAGCAGCGGAGTTGATTTTCTGATTGTGGTTTTTTTACTATATCTGGTAATTGTTCAGCCTAGAGAAGAAAAGGCTGCTGGGGGACCTCATTGCAGCCTTCCAGTACCTGAAGGGAGCATACAAACAGGAGGGGAATCAGTGGACAATGGCAGGACAAGGGGGAATGGATTGAAGCTAAACGAGGGAAGGTTTAGATTAGCTGTTAGGGGGCAGTTTTTACAGAGAGAGTGGTGAGGTGCTGGAACAGGCTGCCCAGAGCGGTGGTGGATGCCCCATCCCTGGAAGTGTTCAAGGCCAGGTTGGATGGGGCCCTGGGCAACCTTGTGTAGATCCAGGCCTGAGGTTGGTGGCCCTGCCTGTGGCAGGGGGGTTGGAACTCTGTGATCCTTGGAGTCCCTTCCAACCCAGAACATTCTATGATTGTCAACTATGCAGCATACATTCAATTTAAACATTGTAAGAACAGAGGGAAAAGTATCCCAATAAGCAATTCTTACCATCACTTTATATTCTCTGTAATCACATGTAGGTGATAGCAGTAATGGTACTGCAACTGAATATAGCATAGCTTGTGATATAAATACATATTCTTTCATTGTTGTACCTCTCTTAAATGTTAAGCAGAGCAGAAATCCCCACCAGTTCATCTTCAGTCTTTTTTTTGTCTTTTTTTTTCCTGAAGTTGCATGCTTTCAAAATGGGATATTAAAATACAGGAGTGTTTAAAAAGGATCTTGCTTTTTTCATGTGTTTGCTCTTTTCTGTGTGGGGTTATTTTTTTCCTTCTTTGTTTTTATTCTCTTGCACACTTTAAAATCTAGTTCTATCATGAGAAACAAATTATTAAGTTAGGCAATTAATATGTAATATAGAAAGGGAAGGCAACTACCTGGCTTCAGATACAATCACACAAATGTTTGTCGTTTCTCTGAAGCTGAAGTGTGTCAGAACACATTAAAAAAATCTTACAAGATAGATTTTTTTTTTAAAAGTTAGTATCAGGATCCTATTTTTATAGTCATTCCACTATGTCTCCTTGCAAAGTGTTTTCTGAAAAAAACCTCAAAGATGTTAGACTAGTCTTGTATCTTCTGGGCTGGTGATGGTGCTGGTAATTGCCAGACCTCCTCTTCATTAAGTCACTGTTGCTATTTACCTCCCTCTGGTGGGTGAAAAGCAAAGTGTGAAATCCGAGTGGAGTGAAATTCCCTTAGGCTGTGACTTGCATTTTCCAGGTTTACAAAAGATATTCAGAAATGATAAAGCTTATCTGGAAACATCGTCTTTCTGTCAGTGAAAAACTATAGATGTCTCTGTATAAGGCAGTGTGGGTATTTTGAATATAGGTACTTGCAAGCCTGGGATAAGTATCCAGGATCAAAATAAAATCTCTTTTTGGGTAACAACTTGACTACCGTAGTAGTAGCTTCATGAACTTTGTACTTTGTGTCTGAAAGACTTATTTTAGTCTTCCTTTCTTTTTATCCATCTGCTTTCTTTAGTCTGGAAGTTTAGCACAGTCAAACCCAGTGCTTCATGTCTTTGGAAAACCTTGATCTGTTCTGACTGCAATTCTCTATGAATGATACCTACCTTGGATGGAAAGAAAACCCAGTCATATATTTTCACCTGTTTGGAGGATTTCTTTGCCCCATAGTTTTTCTAGCTTCTTAGAACAAGCTCTGTGAGCAATTGTATGCTTTATCCAACATCAGAAATTATTTCCTTTATTCTTACAGCTTTTGTGCCACTCTTGCTTTTAAAAGTGACTTCAATTCTCTGGTATGACCTACAGACCTACCCTTTCCCTGAGGAGAAATGCATCTAAACTTTTCAATTAAAAGCATCTGAAAACTTCCAAGTATATTGTGCATTGAATATATTTCCAGTTATGTCCCTGATCTGTTCCTTTCTTCTTCCTCTTCCATACAGTGGCCAGGCTTCCATCTTAGCTGCTGGTAGTTATTTTTTTTTTTTCTGCTAAAGAAAGAGGCAAACCCATGTGGTTTAGCAAAACCTCAAGTATTTTGTGTCACGTATACTGCACATATACAGCTGTCGTATGTTAAGCTTGTATAAACTCAAATGCAGGCTTACACCTTCTATAATTTTTCTAAAAAAAATTTTTTGAGAGGTCATTTGAGAATCTGGAAGCTTTAATGCTCCTTTCTTTCCTCAGGACTCTATCCACCAAGAGCCAAACTTGTAATTCAGAGACATCTGTCATCACTAACTGATAATGAGCAAGCGGACATTTTTGAACGTGTTCAGGTAATGCGTTAGACACTGTAACATTAGATGCTGGAACAGGCTGCTCAGACAGGTGGTGGATGCCCCGTCCCTGGAGGTGTTCAAGGCCAGGTTGGATGGGGCCCTGGGCAACCTTGTGTAGATCCAGGCCTGGAGGTTGGTGTCCCTGCCTGTGGCAGGGGCATTGGAACTCTATGAACCTTGGGGTCCCTTCCAACCCAGACCATTCTATGAGTCTGTGATCTCAAATTTGGAAAATATCATGATAAAATGGACTCAACGTTGGTTCTTTTTCTTTTGATTGTTATGTAGTTGATCTAGAATTTATTATTGTTCCACCAGACATCATACTGAAATAGCATGCTCCAACCTAACCTCATGAGTGACACACTGCCGTTGGAAAAGTTTTGATTCCCAAGTCTGCTGAGATATTCTGTGTTCATATCCAGTGTTTTTTTCTGGGCTTAGTTCTTCATCTGTAAATGCATTTCTCTAGTTGAAGGTGATGTGGAAATGAGTTGAAAGCAGGTGAGATATTAGAGGTGGTTGGTATTTGCAGTGGCTCTCTTGATTTATTCTGAGGGTGAAAGCTATTTAAGCAGATGAAGTATATAGTAATTTAAGCTTCCAAAGGCTTCTCTCTTCTCTAGCTTCCTGAAGAAGGGAATGCCTCTTTGGTTTTTGTGGGTTACTTACGCCATTTATATGGTTATACCAGGCAATCTTAGGAAACAAAATGTGGGGTATGAAGCTCCCTTCCCTCCACAGCCTGTAACGTTCTCCATATGGAAAGCTTTGGTCTGTTTCGCTTAGGAGCATAAAGGCACACAAACAGTGGTACAGTTTGACACACTCTGACATCTGGCATATCAGTATATTAACTTCAAAGAAAATAGACATATGGAAAGGAAGAGAAGCAAATCGTGACTTGAAAGACAACTTCTTTACTTTGCTTTTACCAACAGAAAATGAAGCCTGAAAATGACCAGGAAGAAAATGAACTTGTGATTTTACATTTACGCCAACTCTGTGAAACTAAGCAGAAAACACACGTGCACATTGGGGAAGCACCATCGGTAAAGCTTAGTTTTTGTATTATTCCTCTTCTTCCTCATACCCTGCTCAAGTGTTACCTTGAGTAACTAGCTGGGCCATTGCCAGCGTTCATCACAGTAGCTGAAGCAGGGTATTGTAATTGAGAGAAGTCATTTGATTTGATTTATAGTTGCATGCCTGGGGCTTTTTTAAGTTTTGAGAGGCAGGAGGGCAAGGGAAGAAGTCAACCAATTAATTTTAGGTTTAGATTTCCTTCCGAAGTTGAAGATAGTTCATCTGTCCTTACTCCTAGTCATTTCTAGGGGGAATAGGAATGAAGAGGGGGGTATTGGTTTCAGTTTAAAATATAAACTTAAGCTTTTACAAGATAGTCTTTAGGGATGAAATATCCTTCTAACTGTGTGGGGGGTTTGTGGATATGTTATTTTGGGGGTGTGGTATTTGGGGTTTTTTTTCTTTTGAATTTGTGTTTATTTAAATAAAGGCCAAGGGTATGTTGTTTATTTTATAACTTGGTTCAGCTCTAGTCTTTGGAGGTCTGACCCTGCAGAAAGAATTACCAAAGCTGAGTTATGTCCTTGCTCTTTTCAACAGACCATCTCTAACAGTGCGATCCCAGAAAGCACCACCGGCAGTGGCAGGTTTAAGCTTGACATTCTGAAAAACAAGGCCAAGAAATCCTTGACTAGCTCCCTGGAAAATATCTTCTCAAGGGTAAGATTAACAGCTCATTGTCAGCAGCTCTCCCAGATATCCTTGACAGTAAAGACCTATCAGATTTATTTTTTTGGTTGGTTGTTTTTGCCTCAGTCTGATAAATACTTAATGAAACAATATCCCTTTGTGAAATCTGAGGGTTATAGCTGGGTTGATTGTGCCTTAATCGTGCTGGGAAGTTGATGGTAAGGCCACACATAGAGAGCCAGGGGAAAAGGGCAACTTTTGAATAATGAATGCTGAGTGAAGGTGGCAAGTGAGTTGTTTGGTTGCTTCAGAATAAAAAAAAGAAATCAATCCCTGTGGCTGCATGATCCCACAAAGAGGCATGTTGCTGTTTTTTGAAAGTGTGACTAAGTGTGCCTGCATAAACTGGAAATCTTCCTGTTCTGAGAAGTCATGCCTTACCTCTTATAGCTAAAATTACTCAAATTGGTCACTAAGAATCTTCAGAAGGTAGTAAGAAAGTTGTCTTTTTCTAAGTAGAGGGGGGAGACAAGAGATTAAAAAAATTTAAGATTTCTTCATTTCAGTGTTGCTAGGCAGATATGATGTGGAATTGCAGATAATGACTGAAACTCTTGGCATAAATAGCCTTTTAAAGAAGAAATATGAATTACATTTTTTGCTTAGTGTCCTCTGCTCAACAGAGAGAGTCCTGAAAGCAGAGAGGAGTAACTGAAGAAGGCTGGATGCCTGGGACCCAGTATGTCGTTACAAAGAGAGTGTGATGAGTTGTGAATATTGGATGGTGAGGTCTAAATATAATTTGGACCAGTGAAATTAAATTCCTTCTGGCAATTTTAAAAGTACCATGCTAAATCATGGCTGAAGTTGCACATGTCGGGCAGCTTATAGGTGTGTGTTATAAAGTAACATGCAAACTCAGGATGCCACAGATATTCCCTGTAAAGGAGGTAAAATGTTGTTTGCCAAGCAGAACTGTTTGTGCTTAAAGCTAGACATGAATTTGACCTAGGGCTGAAGTTAGCATTGAAACTCCCCTGGTCAAATCTGGCCTAAGTTACATAGTAAGTTTTTACACACTGGGGACTTGGCCTCAATAGAGAGGGTGAGCGAGCACAAAAGAGAGCCATGGCAGTCAGAAGATCTGGATAATTTCAGCAGTCTGGAATATCATCAAATGGTGACAGCTACACTCATGCCTGTGCTGAGTCTCATTTCGTTTCCACATCTAACCAACATGTGACTGGAAGGTGATCTCAGCTCTGGTGGTGGGTCACTAACCCTGTGGTACATCACTGGAAGCAGCGCAGTAAAGCAGTCCTGCTGTGCACGGGCATGTTAGCGCTCTAACCATGTCAAGGAAAAATCATTTAGATGAAACACACTGTTTATGTTGAAGAGTGTGGAGGGAAATTGCTTGTATATTGTTGGTTTTCATGCAGTATGTGCCTTCTCACCAGGGCCACTGTGACATGCTGGATGTTACTATATAAGGATCTTTACTGTCCATGATTTAAGTTCAAGAAAAGTGGACACCCAAGTCTGGACTAGGGCCCTTTTAATTTTGCTATTTATGAAGCAGACCTGCTGTTCAGAGGAAGGTTGGCTCATCTTTAACTGGAAACTCCAAGGGATCAGCAGCAGTATGTTGTAGTGAAGTATGATACAGATAGAGCTTCAGCCTCGCCGATCCGTTTGAATGTTACACAGTGAAAGACTGAGGAAGATAACTTAGAGTTCAGCTCAACCACTGTTTATTTAGTTAAAGCAGGTATATCTTTAACCTGCTTCCTGGGAGGAGTGGCTGACATGCAGGAATACTGTGCTGCTGTTCAGTGAGACCTGGACAGGCTGGAGAGCTGGGCAGGGAGAAACCAGATGAGGTTTAATAAAAGCAAGTGTAAAGTCTTGCACCTGGGGAGGAATAACCGTCAGTATCAGTACAGGCTGGGGGATGACCTGCTGGAGAAGAGCTCTGTGGAGAAGGACCTGGGGGTCCTGGTGGGTGACAGGTTGGCCATGAGACAGGAGTGTGCCCTGGTGGCTAAGAGAGCCAATGGGATCCTGGGATGGATCAAGAGGAGCGTGGCCAGCAGGCCAAAGGAGGTGATCCTTCTCCTCTACTGTGCTCTGGTCAGGCCCCACCTGGAGTATTGTGTCCAGTTCTGGGCTCCTTGGTATAAAAAAAGACAGGGATCTCCTGGAAAGAGTCCAGAGGAGGGCTATGAATGTCATTAAAGGCCTGGAGCATCTTCCCTATGAGGAAAGGCTGAATGAACTGGGGCTGTTCAGCCTTGAGAAAAGAAGACTGAGAGGGGGTCTCATTACTGTTTATAAATATCTCAAGTGTGGGACACAGGGGGAATTGGCCAGCCGCTTTTCAGTGGTCTGTGGGGACAGGACAAGGGGCAATGGCCTCAAGTTGGAGCACAGGACGTTCCGCACCAATATGTGGAGGAACTTTTACACAGTGAGAGTGACAGAGCCCTGGCACAGGCTGCCCAGGGGGATGTGGAGTCTCCTTCTCTGGAGATATTCAAGACCCGTCTGGACGCCAACCTGTGTGACCTGTCCTAGGGAACCTGCTTTGGCAGGGGGGTTGGACCTGATGATCTCTGGAGGTTGCTTCCAACCCTACAGTTCTGTGATCTGATGAATGTCTCTCTGCATGTGTATACGGTGTGGTACATGCATATGCATGTTATACAATGACTAATAGTTATTATTCTTCATCATGCTATTAAAATAAGTCTAATGGATTGTGGCTAATTCCTAAAGGTATTTAGGTACCAAATAGCTATTGTGGTGGGGTTTCCCCTCTGTAAGTCAGCTGCAAATCACATGGTGTTGATGTAATGGGATGCTATTATTGTGTGACTTAGTTATCTTTATTTTAAAGTATATTTAGAAACAAAGAGACTAGGAAGAAATTAGTTTAAAAATAAAAAGGCACTCAGCATCTCTTTGTAGGCAAAAATATTTAAGTCAAAAAGTAAAGTTGCTCTATGTAGGGGAGTTACATACACAGCATCAGTCTTAGCAAAATTAGAAATAAATAAGTAGTAACCAGATGTCTGGAAACACTTCAACTGGATGGTGTCTTAACTAGATAAATAGCATCAAGTGACATTTTAAGCTACTTGAAGGAGTAGCTGCTCACTTACAACCACAGGGAAACATGCTGCGTTCTGTGCTCTGGCTTCCCTTAGTCCCAGAGGAATGTCACTTTTTCACTTGTTTGTTTTGCTGGACTGATCTTGTTTTCGTCAGGTTTGAACTGAAAATGGGCTGTGGCTTCCTAATGAGGCACCTCAGAAAAATAAATACAACCTCTGTTTGACCCTATGCATAGATTTCTCCCAACCCTTGCTGCTCTAACCTCTGCTGGTGCTGGGTTTTTTTTCTGAACAGAAAAGCCCTTATAGTGCCAAAAATTTGTGTTCTAAAGCTAGGGAGAAACTTCCAAGTTATGCTTTGCTTTTGGTTTATTGTGAGGGTCAGTGAAGAGATGTTTCAGGCACAGTATCCATTGGTAATGACCTTAAATGAGGTAGTGTACTTAATAAGCCTCGAAAATAAACCATACCCGGAAAAAATAGGCTAAGTAAATACTGCTAATGTTGACAAAACTTCCCCTGTAGTTGCAAATATACCAAGATGAGCTCTACCTATGGTTTTCCTAAAACCTAGGCTGTTTTTTTCCTGGTGTAGTACTGAAAGCAACTTATTTTACCAGTTTGGAAATGGCCAACTGCCACTTCCCGTGTTTCATGGGAGTTAGTTGGGAGTGAAAGGTAGTCAGAAGTATTGCGGCTCTATCACTTCTCCCTGTGAAACGAGATGACTGTGAACAATTTTGGCAAGGATCTGCTAATGCTGATATCTAGCAAATTTGCCTCAGGGTTATCTGCATTGTAATTAAAAAGGGTTTGTTTATATCTGGCGCTATTTGTCTGGATTTGCAGCCAGGGAATGTCTTTTTCCCAGTTTTAGTGGAATTAATTTGTCTGAAACACCTAGATACAGAGTAAACTATGTTGAGATCATAGTGTGTCAAACATATCAGTTAGCTGCAGTGCAAGCATGGGACTGAAATCTGCAGCTTTTTGAACTTGTCTGTTTAAGCCAACTCAGCTTTTTTGCCTTAAATAGATCAAGACATGCTCATCTGCTTCAGACAGCAGAGCTGCAGGTTTAAAACTCCAGGGAGCGAGTGGGAAGAAGACAGAGTTTTGCCAACAAAAGATGTCACTGCCTGTAAAATCCAGTGCTTGGCCCACAATCTGTGGTCGTGCATCAGATGTGTTGTGTGAACTGTCTTGTGTTCACCTGCACAGCTGTTGCCATCTCTGCTTAACCTTCAGAAACAGAGGAAAAAGACCGGATTAAATTACTTGCCTTTTCTTTCTTTCAGGGAGCCAACCGAATGCGAGGCCGCCTGGGAAGCATGGACAGCTTCGAGCGCTGCAACAGCCTTGCTTCTGACAAAGTACGTAAGGAGCTTAGTTAAAATTGGCACGTTTTTGTGCCATGAAGGCTAAATATGGCACTCTGCTTCAATTTGAAGGAAGGAGCACAAAGCACATCAATTAACAAAACTCAAGTAAGAGTTTCCCCTGGGAGGCGAAGGATATAAGAAAGCTGGAGTGTGTGTTGACTTGAGGCTTCAGCTTTAATCTGTTGTTGGACTGCCAGTCCTGTTTCTCTACACTTCCCTTGGTTTTTTTACAAAAAAAGCAGGGAATTTCTGGTCAGCTTCTGCCTTGTTTTGCTGAAGTCATTTAAAAGAGGTTATATCTCAATGAGAGGAAATGCTCTGAAGGTGAAGAATCCTTTCTCTAAGTAATAGTTGCTATAGGGAAGTAAGAATTTTTGACCTAAACCCAGCTGCTGGGGATGCTGTACGGGGGGTGAGTGGGCAGAACTCTGTTCACTTTCCTTTTATTTCCTGTTTTTAATGTTTTACCTCACGTGAGGATTGGTTGCCACTTTTCCCAGGAGGTGAAGATTCTGTTATGGTTTTCCTGCTATGGTTACTCGTAAACTGGCTGTGTAGTAACAGCCTCTCTTCCAGGATATCGCTGTGACGGTACCGGAAGTATGCTCACGATATGTCGAGGAAACCGAGCTAAAAGCAGCTTCCCTAGTCTTTTCAATTCCTGTATTTTTCCGAAAGAGCTGGAATGCTGATGCCTGTGAGAGGATGCCTAGAGTAGTTAGTGTGTTGTTTACATTGTATATGTATTTTTATTACTCCCATCTCTTTCTATTTTCATTCTTTTTTTTTTTTTTTTTTTAAAGAAGGACGCTGCTGGGTCAGAGTTAGTTATCATAGGATGTCTGGTTTTGGTGATAATTAGCATACAATAGGCCATGACCAAGAAAGGGGAGAGGCTTTGGTGCCCCGATGCGGCGCACGACCCGTGGGGTTAGGCGAGCGCTCTCGCAGGGCGCAGAGCGGCAGGCCTCACTCTGCCAGCACTTCCTTTCAGGACGCTTCACCGGGCGATTCCCCGCCAGCTACTCCTCCAGCGTCCCCCGTCTCCTCGGCCTGGCAGCCTTTTCCTGAGGAAGATTCTGACTCCCCCCAGTTCAGGAGACGCGCACACACCTTCAGCCACCCCCCCTCCAGTGCCAGGCGGAGGATAACCTTCCAGAACGGGAGATCCCAGAGCGTCCGGTCCCCACTGCTGCGGCAGAACTGCGTTGAGGCGACAAGGTGAGCTGGGGCATGCCACGAGTCTGCTCTCTCATGCAATTTTGGTACACGAGCCTTACCCGTGTTTGTTCTTGAGGAAGCTGCTTCTGCACTGCTTGGGGTTCTATTTATTTACTTACCTATCTCTCTTCAGCCTGTGTTGTCCGCCTCCAGGTAGTTTGGTGCTTCGCAGTGACTTGCTGCTCCCCGAATTAGTGATTCAAGGGATCCATCAATCCAGCAAATTGCTTGTTGGGTTGGATGCTGGTGCTGATCTATTTATTTATTTATTTAGCTGAGCTTTTTTGTCAGTGTTTGTAGTCAGGTCCTTTGGAGAAGAGGCCCTCGCTGCTTTTTATTGTCGAGACGGTAGCGTGATGATTTTACGCCAGGATGAAAAAGGCACTGATGGCTTCAAATGCCTGTCACTGCGTTAGCCAAAGCTCCCAGAGAGTATGTCCAGAAATTAAAGTGGTGAGGAGTCTCACAAAAGGATTAAGGCCTCCACTGAACTGTGAGGCATGCAATTTCCCTGTTTGCCTTTCTCCGGAGCTTCCCTCGGTAACTTCTTTCCCCTTCCTTTTTGGAGACTTTCCAGCTGTTAACGTGTGGAACACTGTTTCTTCAAGGCATTCCTTCACTCAGTCAGAAGAGGTCCCCATAGTTCCTCGTGGGCCTCTTTGGTTGTATTTTCTTTCTCTGCCTCTGTCCTGGCTATCTGCAGTAAGCAGATGTGCAAACTCCAAAACCTTTACCAAATTCAGGCTCAATTAAGCTGATTTTTTTCTGTTGGAGGAGCATTTTCTCCAAACTACCCATCTGTTTCAGTGCTTGGCTGCAATTATGCTTTTTCTGGTCTCTTTTTTTAAAATGGCTTTAAGTAATAATTTCTCACCTGTTTCATGTCTGGATTAAAATATCAGTGTGAATGCTGCACCAATGTGTAGAGAAAGGCAAAAAAGTTTATTCTGTTTAAGCGACTGTAAGAGTTGAAGGGTGAGAAACTAGCCTCGAAATAGCTTTGTTGCATTGTGTTTCTGAAGAGATAAATAATGTGTTTTTTACTGAGATAAAGTTTGGTTGGGTTTTTTTCCACTGACCATGTTGTATGCAAACAGGAAACCCTGACAGTTCAAACTGAAGGACTTGCTGACTTCACTTCTTTGTAATAATTTTTAAGAAGTCGCTGATTATGTGGCATCAGCAGCAGGTTTTCAATCAAAACAGTTTGTAACAACTTGTTCCTAGACTGGGATTTTTCTTTCTCTCCTTTAGAGGTTTAATAAAATAATCTTAAGTAAAAGAAACTGGATTATGCACCCCCCAACACTTGTTACTATTATTAAGTAATGTTTAACTGTGTAGGACTACCTATCTTGATTTAATCACTTCAAAACTTAGGTATACAAAGATATTGTGTTGAAATATTACCTTCTTTCTAGTGTGTTCTAGCAATACACATTATTTACAAAAGTAAGAGACAAACTGAAGGCAAAAAACAAAGGTGGTTCATGTTATTGGAAGCAGGTTTCTAAGGATATTTTCTGAATATTTTAAAGATTCTTTTTTTGGATTTGCTTTGAGAATAAAGCAAGCTAAAGAAGTAAGGTGGTCTGCCTGTTCTGCAGTGGCATTGAAAACTTTCTTAAAAGAAATCAGCAGTAACAGCAAAATCAATATCATCAGGGGAACTGCCCAGTAGTGCACTTGGTGCATTTTATCTTCTGGGAAACAATGGTTCCTGTAAACCAAGATGAGGTACTTGACCATTATCTTTAATCTGGATACTGTATTATATCCAAATCCATGCTGACCCATCTGCTATGTTCTCTTGTTGCCTGCACAGTCCTATTGTCGGGGTTCGGCGCGCTCTCAATGAGAGTGAATCTGCATCATCTGGTCTCCCCTCCTCTGTCTCTGCCCCTTCTTTCCTGAAAAGCTTTTACCAGGGCTCAGGAAGGTTGCTCCAACACTCAGAAAGTGACCTCTCCAAGAGGTGAGAGCGTTGTCTCCTACCTAGTTCTTCAGTGCTACCAGCTTAACAAGAGGATTCCCAGTGCAATGCAGCACACGGGATCTCTCCCACACCGCTTTGTGCTCCTGCTGTTCTAACAGACTTCCTAAGTACTTGATGCAAATGAGGGAGCAGGCTTTTGGCCAAAAAAAGCCTGTTAAAAATAGAGGCTTGTCTGCTGACAACTAGTAGCTGCAACCTATTTTTGTTGCAACATTGCAAATCTGCTGTGTTGGTTTGTCACTTGGAATGCAGTGTTATTTATAAGCGGCACGCCAACTTTAATGCTTCCTCTGCTGAATGCAAACCAGCATGTTGTGCTGTGATCACTGGCATGTGAAAGTAAGAAAAGAGCAGTGTGGAGAGTGTGCAGTGCTAATGTGGGATGCCTGTGCATGAGGAAGGGGAAACAGGACCTTAACTGGGTGGTACTAGCTGTGAGATGATGTTCAGAGAGAATGGGCAAGCATCTTCCTTCTAAAGAGGAGTGGGGAGGAAGCAAAAAGACAAGAAGGGGCTTTCTGACATCAGTGCAAAAGGCTGTATCTGAATGGAAGTCACACTTCTTTTTACTCTAAGAATAGGCTCCCCTTCAAAAGGGTGCTTGAGGAAACTCTTACATGGGTTATTTTTCTGAAGTAGGCCTGTAGTGAATAAGGTGGAGCCACGCCTTTGAACTTCATCATGTTTTTTTACCAGTTGTGGGCCTTTTATTTCTCTTCTGTCAATGACAACTCCTTTCTTCCTTTGTCGGTCTGTTCTTGTTCACTGATCTATACTCGTGTTTCTGGTGCTCTCCATCTCCAAATGTGACTCTCCCCTAATTTTTCCCAACAGAAACATGCAGATTTGTAGAAGGTGCTTTTGTGACTGTTTCTTCCTGGAAAAATAACAGTAGATTGCATTCTTAACAAAACCAAGTGTTGATGGGATGGGGGTTTGGAGTGTGTTAGGACTCTAATACATGGGGATTTCAGTTGTTAAGAGATTTGTGTGGAAGTTTTCTGGGGTGCCTAAAGAAATCTTTTCACTTTGTGGAGTGTGGTCTCATTAAACACAGATTAGTTTGCCATCTCCATTTAGGGCAGACTGTAAGAAATTACATAAATATCCAAACTAATGTGAAGGGCAGTTGACCTAAAGGTATCTTTAAGGTTTAGTTTGGATTAGTCGTCTCTAGTAATATATAGATTAGAATGCAAAGTACATGTTGTCTCCTTAAGCACACTGTACCATACCTTGATTTCATTGGTATTTAAAGTGTTTCTTTCTGGCCTCTAATCTGTAGTCAATATACAGTAGGCAGCCCAGAACTGTAATGTAGACACAGTTGTAAAACACCTAGTGGGAAATTTCTGTAGCTTAGGTACTTCCAGCAGAAATAACTAGTGTGTAACTGACATAAGGTAAGGTGGCTGCATAGCCTTAGTGGCAGGACCCCTACTGCACTCACCCGCCTCCCCCCGCCCGGCCTCAATCCCACAGCTTTTAAGTAGTAAATTGTCTATATTAATTTTCTAATAGAAGGATAGTGTAATCATTACTTAATTTTCAGACATATTCCCAAAACCAGTCTTAGAAATATTTCAGTTTTGAAGAGGGTTAACATGAGTCACATGAAGATAACCTCACCTTTTTACCCATGCACAAATGGATAAGGAATAAGCAGTGAATGTTTTTGAAACTTAAGAGGAAAAACTGACGTGTCCACTGTAGATGTAAGGCTTTTAATATTGCCTGTTCAAACCTTTTTGCCCAGTAATAGTTACTATATAAGTGAATTGATGTCTAGATCTTCCCTACTACACTATGATAACACTAGACTACGTAGCAATTAAATTCTTAAAGCTGAAATTAAAGAAATCAATGAGCGCACACCAGGATGTGCAGAGAAATGGCAAAGAAATAACCTATCTCTTACAGACTACCTCTTCTTTGGGTTCCAGTCTGACTTTGTTTCTGAGTTCCTTTCAGTTAGCAGACTTGGTCCAAGCTGAACCAATGCCCAAGTCTGTTTGTACAGGCAGCTGGATCTCATTAAACCTACCTTTCTGGATTTGGGGAATGTGTGTTGAGTATCATACTAAAACAGTACTTTTAAACTAATTCCAAGCTGAAATTTCTGAGATAATACTCCTCTGAAATCAATTATGCACATGAGTCACAATATCATGTTTCATTATAACGGAGTTTTGAGCTGTAAGGTAGGGAGATCTTCAAATTAGGGGTAATACCCAGAAGTGCATCCTGTTTCTATTTAGGTTTCATAGTATACAGGTTTCTGCTACCATTTAATCTTGAATTTGTGTGAAAACTCTTGTGAAAATGGAACCTCATTAGCTGTAGATCTTGCTGGGAGCAACTGGGCTTGAACTATTATTGTAAGGAAATAGCAGTAGCAAGGGTCAAGTGTTGGCGTCTAGTTGGGTTTATGACGTGAGTACAACAAGTATAGTGAGAAAGAAGTGCTGAATGAGTAAGTCTGGTGTGATAGTTACTGGGGTAATCCAACTGTCACTCGAACTGGCTAATGAAGAATGAAATATATTCTCCAATTGATGGTGGCTGATGCTTTTTAAACTTTCCCTGATTTAGCTTGCAAATGTGGCTTGTGCTATCAGATTTGTGAATGAGAGGAAGTTCAAACTTTTACAGTGTGGTTTTCCTTGTGGGTTGGTTTGTAGGTTTGTACCTCTGTGTGTTTGTTTTTTTAAGCTTTGGCTATTTATCACAGAGAAGATCATCTTCTGTCCTAATAGGTTCAGTGCAAGATGTTCTTAGCATCTCATCACGTGTGAGAGCATGTTAGGTTGAAATTGAGCACAGTGTGGCAGTCCTTTACAATCCAAAGACTATATAAGCTGTTTAACTGTTAGGAACCCTGATGCATTGCCTTCACTTCATGCATTCATGAAGTGTATCCTACATAACTATGTTGCACTGGAGAAAACTTCTTTATAGCCTGACTTCTAATGTCATGATGCTGCAAGGCAGCTTTTCTTGGTGTTCTGCTGAACTCCAATGTGCAGGAACAGAGCTGGTTTCTGTCAGAATTCATTTTAGAAAGATGTTTGATTTGTAGCAGTCAGATGGGCTTCTGCAAGTAACACCAAGGCAGGGTCAGCTGGGAGTTAAAAAGCAGCTCTGCTTATTAGGTAGATGTCTGTATGTATTAGCCGCTGTATAAAAAGTTACCCTGATCCATGTTTACATCACACTTGGCCTTGGGTTTTGGAGACACAGTGGCTCTCACCTGATTGTAGACATCTTCATCTCATCTAACCCGTGGAGGGAAGTTGGTGTTTCAGCAGCACAGTTGCTGTCAGTATTCTGACATTTACAGAGCTCATCCTGCCTATTTATCGACCTTCCTTCCTGAACACTAATCTAGCCAGCAGTGCCAGTCATTGGGAACATCTTCGTTTAGAAAGGATGAATCATGTCATAAAAATGCCTTGGCCTTCATTTAAAAAGGAAACCTGCTGGGATTCAAATGGCTGTGTTGGAGAAAACTAAGGGCAGGAGAAGAAAATTATTCTCCAGATAAGTCTTTCCCCATAATGAACTTACGTTTTTTGGCTAATGTTTGTGGGTAGGCTGAGCTTTTTGGGTTTAATTCTAACAATTACTGCTGTGATACTTTATGTGGAAGAGAGAAAACACCAATATGTTTTCTGCTTTAATGATTGAATAGTATAGTAATGTTGGCCATCAAGTGCAGTATTAATTGGTGCCTTCAGAGTGTTTTAATGGCATTGTCTGTTTGTCTGGAGAGAAGTCAAGGGTGGAAATGGTCCATATAATCTTCACTTTTGACAAGCATGTGAACACAAGTAAGCATAAGTATATAAAAAAAAAAATCTTGCCAATGGAGAGGTAAACAAACAGGGATTTGAGAGCATAATCTGGTTTTAAACTTTAATTTCTGTAACTTCTGGAATTCATGGCTTCTATTCAACGGCTGCTCCTGAAAGCTAGGCTGATGGAAGAATCTGGTGGTTTGATATAGAGCAGCACTTTTACAAAATGGGGCAGCCTTCACCATAGGTTTGACTAGCCCACACTGTTCATTGTAGTGTTAGGCAAGGATAATTTAAAATCATATACCACCACTTGAATTGGAACAGACTGATTTTTTTTTTTTTTTTTTTTAACAGCTTTATTTCTCATGAAGAAGGTAAAACACTTGGGAATGCTGTTTAAACAAAATTGCAGAAAGTAATTACGCGCCATAAAAATATACAACAGGAGTGAGAACCAATAGAGGGATGTAAACTGACTGGAACTTGTTTTAATTCCGCCCAAGGGAAGGAATACTTCATCTATTAATCTTACATACAAGCTTCTGCCAGTTTAAGTCCTGGGAGTTGAAATATTAGCTGTTTTTCTATACTTGATTCTGGGGAATTTTGTACCATCTTAGCCTCCAAATTTCAAAATAGGTCTAATTGATTCACCTGCTACTTAGACCAATCAAGAGAAGAAGTTGAAACGAAAGTAAACTAGGGAAAAATGCAAACTGTGGCATGAACAGCAGCAGTATTTATTCCCAAGTCAGTTGGCTTGCATGGGCTCAAGTGCAAAATAATTCAGATAAGTATTGTGTAAGGAGTTCACAAGAAATAGGATAGCTGTGTGGGTTTTTGGTGGTTTTTTTTGAGAATCAGTCATTTGGAGCACTTTAAAGAACAGTTTGAGGAAGAGATTTAGGTAATTGAAATGAAGCAATGAGCATATTTGTAGTTGGAACAAGTTTTTGGGTTTCTTCATTTGGGATTCTTCCTTCTTTTTTCTTTTTTTTTATTTTCTTTCTCTTTCTTCTCCAAGCTAGCTGTCTGCTTTTCATACCATGCATTATCTGATAGAATAGTGAATGGGATGATGTTTTGGTGACGCTGAGTTGCAGTTACTTGAGGTAAAAAGCGTAAATAATGAGTCCTGTGTACTCTTGGGTACTTGGCTTATTGCTTGTAATGACTAAAGGATGAAAGTACAGACTGAAATGTTTGAGGCATATTGAATTTATGGCTTTTCATTTTTTTATTGCATATAAGCTGATGAATGCATTTTGGCTTTGGTGTTGTGTTAGGAACATAAGCTAAGTAGCCTTGTAGAGAACCACTGTTCTTTGAACTGTGATGCATTTGTCTTAAATATTGAGTGTCACACTGTTACCATTTTCAAGAGCTGTGTGGGAGGTATATTAAGCAATTAAAACGGGAACAGTAGGTAAAATAAATTGGAAATACTCCATTCTGTGGAATTTCTTTATTGAACTTTTTGGCTTTACCTTTTCATATGCCTGTTTCACCACGCTGAAATACTCTGATGTAAAAGCTGCAACGTAATCTAGTTGTCACTTTCTTAAATAAAAGTTAAAAAAAAATCAGTTCTTGCAGTCGTGTCCTAGTTTGCAGTTCAATTCTTAAATATCTCTCCTGTAGTAAGATTTTATATACTGACATGTCTTAATTTGCAGCACATTGACTCTGTTGCATTTAATTTTGCTTAGGTTTTGATAGGTTGCTGCAGGACAGGAACTCTGGATAACCAAGAAATACTCACCCTCTGCCTTGCCACAGTGTCTAGGCTCTACAAACCATAGAGCAGCTATAAATACATTGAGTTGGAGGTAGCAACTCTTCTCAAAATGGAAAACATCATTAAAAACTGGAATTGATGATTGGACTATTTCTATTAGTTGACCTTGCAGCGTGTTTCCCCTGTAGATGTTTAAGCATGTACCTTGTCAGAAGAATTTACAGGAATTTTAAAGAATTTTTCCCTTAAGTGTTTGAGTTTGGGTATTAGTTCCCTGACTGGAAAACTGTGAAAGTATCTGTTTCCTCAGGTTGGGAAGTAGTGAAAGCTCTGCTCTGCTTCTCAGTAGCAATGACTGATCTCTATTTAAGAAGTTGTTACTGTTTCAGAGTTTCTTTTGCTCTTATCCTCTCTGCGCACCTTGGTAAACCTCTCTGTTTTGAATGGAAACAGTAACTGATGGTCAGACACCAATGTTTTCCATTACCCCCTATTTAGATGAACTGTCTGAGGTGTCACAGGCCTTTCTGAGTAGAGCACTAACCTGCCTTACTTAAATTCCACAGCTACCTAAACACCTGAAGTAATCTTGCAAATAGGACCAAGAGGGAAGCCAGCCAGTTAAGTTTAGGAATGAGAGGGTGAAGTCTAGGGAATAGACATTGTGCAGCTCCTGCGTTCAAGGTGGGGAACATGTAATTGGGTTAACTCATCTGTCTTTTGCACCAACCTTCTGAACCATCTAACCACAGGATAGGAGACACTACCATTTTACTCTTGTCTTCTTCCTGTTTTGCTTCTGTAGGGTATTGTTTCACACCTTCAGATCTGATGTTAAGATAGGACCTGTCTGTCTGCCTTGAAAGGAAGAAAGTTTCTTTGCTGCTTTCTAGCCTCCCTTTCCTAAATCTTGGTGTTTCCAGAGGTGCCCTTGCCTTCCACTGAATATGGCAAGATGTGTGTGCATGACACTGAAAAGCTTCCCTCTAATCACTTGTCAGGCAGCTCTCTGAAAGAGGAGGTGATTAATGTTAGTTACTTAAAATGCCAGGGGAAGCTTGGAAGGGAGGGTTTAACAACGGAAACACAGGTCCTCAGAACTGCATGATGCAATTTCATGAGGTAGCACATGTGACTAATCCGTCCCACTGTAAACTCTGCAACTCAAATGATGTAAGCAGCCTTGTTTCATACCCTGAAATAACCACCCTCGTAGTCTGACTTTTCATTGCGTGCCATTCCTCAGACTGTGTGCAAGTTTAGGGGCACAGCAGCTGAATGTAGATTTTTTTGGTACATAGCCCTAGAAAGGAACTTTTCAATCCCTTATTATGTAGCCTCTATTTGGTAAGCCTTGGGATGACTCAGTTCTTGTGTTCTAACACATGATATGGAAGACTTGAAATAGCAAGAAGCAGTTTCATCACAAGCTATTTATAGAAACATGAGTTACTGGTATATCCAAGCTCAATACCTTATTTCCAAGAGTTGTTAGACTGAAATACCTTTGGAAAACAGCATCTCTGGTATCCAGATTAGTTTTGCAGTCTGTGTTTGGCTTGCACAGGCAGCAGTTACCTCATCACCAAAGACCATGTGAGAGACCCCATCTCCAAAGACTGTGTAAGATTTAGTCAGACAAGATTGTCACAGGATCTCCTGGTGCTGTGTTGGTTAGCACAGCATGGGGCTCTACTGAGACCGCCTACTAATGGTATGATGCACAGGGAACTGAGGTGCTGTACAACTATATCAGGAGTAGAGAATAATTCTGACTGTGTTATCCATGGCTTCCAGCCCACAGTGCTGCTCATCATGGAGAGCAGAGGTGGTGCCTAATGACTTCAAAACATGATTATTTCTCTGCCAGGAGGTGGAAACAGGATCCAATACCTGTGTGTGATAGTCTAGTTTGCTCACTGAGGCTTACATGTGTCAAGGAGCTGTTACAGACCACGAGCATAGGCACAGCTTTGGTCACCAAGAAGATGAATTCTAGCTCAGTGGTTTACCATTCAGCACAGAGTGTTTGGTATGAGAAGTGCTGTTTGAGATGGTGTCGCTGGTAGACTGGTGTAGCTTAAACTTCTTAGTCTGCTTCCCTTGCAGATCTCTCCTTCTGTGCAAGCCAGATGTGGGGAGACAGACTGCAGCTGGCAAACTGTGATCACCTGCAACCGACTTAACAGTAAAAACATAGTGCCTGGCTTTCTTTCTATCTAGCTCTTTTTGGTGACTTTGCAGCGTGGCTTTAAAATTCTTCAGAGGATGAAGGTTTGAGTGTAGCTACTGCTGTGAAGATAGAGCAGTTTTCCCTGTGATGAAGACAAAGCTGCAGACACAGCTGTCTTCCAAGCAAGCCTGTAGTTGTGTGTCACGCTGTTGATGTGGTGTGGAAGGATTTGTAGCAGATAATCAATGTTCCCGTTGCTGTACAAGATCTGTGCACCTACTTCACTACCACAAATCACTGAAATATTTTTTGAAAGTGTCTCAAGTACTTATGAAAGCTTAATGTCCTTTTTTCTGGCAGCAGTCCATGGAGAGGAGTGCCTGCTTGCCTCTTAAAATGATCTACCAGTGAAGCTTCCCTCTGTCCTCTCCTTGCCTCTTCCAGAAACATAAGCTACTAGTAAACATAACTCTATAAATATACTTCTACACTGCAACCAGGGAGGAGCATTGCAGCTTCTCTTAGGTCATTGTGGTAGGAGTGGAACCTGCCTGCTGTTTGCAAAAGCTCTGTCTTTTCAGCTGGAGATGCTGATGGAACATGAGGACATCTCGCCCAGTTTGTGCAAGTGAAGCATCCACTTCTTGAGGCATAGGAAGGAGGCTGCATGAGAAGGCCAGGACATTGCCTCCCATTAAATACTCACTTGTGAGCTCACCATGCCATTTAAAATGGCACTAAATGGAGTGCTGTGCTCTGCTAAAGCAACATGTGTGCTTTTAGGGGTAGTACACCACATCTCCCCTGTAATATATGGCAAAACAAACCCCACTGATGTCTATTTTAGAGGCTAAAGATGACCACATTTTCCTCTTAGCTTTTCAGAAAGTTCAGCTTTTGTTCTGAGCTTTCAGCTGAGCCCTCTGTGGATGCTGTGAGTTCTTCCTGGTGGTATGTAGTGCAAACTCCATAGCACTGCATCACAAGAAAACGACGGGGCACTTCTGTATTCAAGGTGAAGCTCACAGACAGCACACTTTTTCTTCTAAAGCTTCTCAGCAAATCCTCCTGCAGGTTTGGTTATGTGTTAGAGGGATAATAAATACGTTTTGTAATTTTGTTTTCCCTCCAAAGATGACTGAATTTGGTCCCATCTGCTTTTTTTCTTTCCTTCAGTGATGGGGAGGGAAAGAAAAGAACGTCAACCATCTGCAACAGCGACTCTCTAAATGCTGTGGGGGCCACGCTCACACCTCGCCGCATCTCCTGGCGGCGGAGAATATTTCTGCAGGTAGCTTCACCTATGAATAAATCTCCTTCCAAGATGCAGCATCCAGGTCTGTGTGTGCTTTTAAAGAAAATAAACAAGCAGTTGTTACTGAACAATTATTACTTTAGTGACCTGCAACATAGGGAAATGTGAAAGGGAGAAGGGAGTCAGCTTGATCCAGTGTACTTGCTGCAACCTCCTAGAGGTCAATCATGCTCTGTTGGCTTTAAGTCTTTGTTGCTTTGAACAGAGGATTCTGTCTTCAAGGTCAAATGAATTGCAATCTGCCATGGCTGCGCTGGTAGCAACCAAATTAAGAAGTGCCTCTTGCTGACACAGATATCCTCTTTAACAGTTAGCAAATTTTTACCCTAGCCTTCATACATAATAGCAGTGTCTGCAGAAAATGGTACATTTTCTACACATAGCACCTGTTGAGTGTGTTAATAATTCTTAGAGCTTTAGGTTATTTAAGGTAGAAACCTTTGAAATACCTGAAAACCTGCTCTGTTGAAAGTCATGTTGGTGGAACTCACAGCCATATGTAAATGACAAACTCTGTATTCAGTGACCACAAAGTGCTTTAGCACTGCTTATAGTGCATCTTAGCAGATGGAAGAAGTTGCTTTTGGTATAGGGCCAGTGGTAAATCACAGCAGTAAACAGTGTCAGCTGTGAAGGCGACTGCACAGATAAATGCTTCTTCCTAACTCTAGAAGGAACTAGCAGGGGAAAGGGTTGAAAAAGTGGGTGACCCTTAATATATCTTTATTCCATTTAAATATAATTTTGTTTAATTTAAATAAAACATTTTATTGAAAAACAATCATCTGCTGTTGAATTGCATTTTCTCTGTCTTTGGGATCAGGACCTTACTGCTAAATGTGGAAGACAGCTATTATAGTTCTGCTGTGACTTAGGCTTTTGTGATATGTCAATCAATCTGAGTTTCCTGTAATAGCTTTCTGATTCTTTGCAGATGGTCATGATGGAAGTGAACTGTTACCATTATCACCTCTTGCTCCACCTCTGGAGGAGGACCCTCTTGTTCTGGTATTGCAAAATGAGGATGGTCCAGATAAAACTGGAGAGAGGAAAAACTCAGAAGAGCTACAAAGTCTGTGGAGAAAAGCCATCCATCAGCAAATTCTGTTACTTCGAATGGAGAAAGAAAACCAGAAGCTGGAAGGTTAGCTATTTAGAAAATACCTAAAAACTATTACAGATCCTGTTGCCTGAAGCTGAAAATTGTACTGGTGTTGGGCACCTCAAACAGAGATGTGGTTCTGTAACTCTGGTTAACAGTGCTAGGAAAAAGATGTGTTTGGCTAGTCCTATCTCACAGTCTACCAGGTTCTCTTTCTACTTGATGGCTCTTAATGAGTCACCTTAGTTAAAGAAGAAAGTGATAACTTTTCCTTTTTTAGTGCATGTTAGATGAAGGTTGCTACAGTCTGTGTTCCAGCTGACTAAGTCTAGGAATTCTAATGTGAACTGGAATCAGGAGACAGATGCCATGTGAATGCTTAGGTATGGCAAACCTTAACCCTCTATATCTCATTGCAGTCCTTTGCAGTGCATGGCATTTCTTGTCTGTCCTTCATTAACCACATCACAGTGGCAGTTTGTAAATCACAGAATCCAAATACGATTTTTGAGCCACTGTCTCTGGAGGATGTCACAGAGTTGTTGGTATCTTCTTCTGAAGATGAGCACTGTTCACTGAAAATTGAGAGCTGTTACTGAGGGGTGTGAAGCTGGCCATGCTACTTGTCAGATGCCTGAGCTTCTGGCCAAGATATTTTGACTGGTCAAGACTTGCACACATAAAAGATAAGATGCAATGCCTATCCTAGCATATAGAAGTTCTTCAGTATAATAGCTTTTGTGCAAGTTGGAAATTCAAATGTCCTCTCTGCAATTGCTGTCCTCTTCTCCTGTATGGTGTATAACCTCATTGTATGGTAGTCTGATTCTTCAAACAAAGCACAATGATCTTGTTACGGTCAGTTAACTTTTTTTCTTCCTTTATTTATGGTGCTTACTGAGAAGGCAGGGAGAGGAAAGAAAACTGGAAGGAGAGAAGTCTTTCCATGTCCCTACAAGCATACATCCTCGAATGTATTTTCTACACATGTAGCATATTTCTCTGTGCACTCTACAGTTTGTCTCCCTGTTGACACACACTTCTGTGGAAACTTTTAGATTCATGAGGAAGAGCTAAAGAGAAGTCTATTTTAAGTTCAGCCAAAATCTTAATTTATTGTTTTAACAAACAGTTAGAAAAAGCTGGAAGTCTTCTGTGGTAACTAATTTCATGGCATTCTTTCCAGTAGCATAAGCTGCTGATGAACAAACTCTTTTCTGTACCTGCCCTGCATGCCTGAATGCTAAATCAGTCCAGTTCCTGAAGACTCAGAATCTGTTCTGTAAAACAGATGTGTAGAAAGTGAGTTCTGCCTGTCTGATCATCTGTGATGAAAACAGGAGTGTCAGCACTGGAGACTCCAAACTGGCATTCACCTGCAGCCTACATCCTGGTTTGTGCTCCAAGGAGCATCTCTCCATTCCTGTGTGCAGGTTCATAAGTACTGCAAGTGAAGCTGGTGCTCTGGCTGGCTAGAATTCATCATCTTATTTTCCAAGGGTGGAAAGCAAACTGTCTTAACACCTGTCTCTAGGCTGCCTTCCTGTGGGCTGCTGGAACACAGGCCATTTTGCAGACAGGACAGGCGCAGAACTGGTGCGTTCCAAACAAGTGCAGGTTCAGGCAGTAGTTGGCACCCCAGCATACAGTTAAATGTAGATCTCAAGGACAGGAAATTTAATAATAGAAATGCAGCCATTTCTCTACTTGAAGTCAGGTTCCTAGCTGTGAATTTGTTCACCTGCATATGACCAGTTTAAGACAGGAATTGCTGTGGAGTTGTTTTTAGTGGCTTTCGGTTAATGTTTTGCTGATTTTTTTAAATTCTTTTTTAAATTTACAAAATATTAATAGAATGTCTTTTCCTATTCCTTTTGCTGTCGAGGAGACTTGAATACTATTAGCTCTTTGTTTTACAGAAGGTAAGTCCTGTGAATTGCACAAACTTGCTCTGGTTTTTTTTTTCCCCTGAGATGCTAAAAGCTATTTTTTCCAGTAGCTCACCTAGAAACACAGCTACAAAAAGTAGCAGGCCACCTTACATTGGCTAGGAAGAACATTTACAAGGATGCTTGCAAGCAACCAAGGTTGGCATAGCATGTAGGGCAAGTATGATCAACAGGCCAGCCTGCTTCCTTCTTCCAACCCCTACAGTTTTGTAATTTTGTTTCAGTTGTCTGTGGGGACAGGACAAGGGGCAACGGCTGCAAACACCAGTATGGGGAAGAACTTTTTCACAGTGAGGGTGACAGAGCCCTGGCACAGGCTGCCCAGGGGGTTGTGGAGTCTCCTTCTCTGGAGATATTCAAGACCCGTCTGGATGCTGACCAGTGTGACCTGTCCTAGGGAACCTGCTTTGGCAGGGGGGTTGGACCCGATGATCTCTGGAGGTCCCTTCCAACCCCTACGATTCTGTGATTCTGCTGACTTTCACTAGGGTTAGCAGCAGAGCAAAGTATCTTTCAGTGAACAAGAACCTGTGTGCTTAATCCTGGAGTTCGTTGTCACACTGAAATATGTTACTGCTGTCTTGAATCTGTGCATACTGCTTATGAGAGTAAGGGAACATTGTCAGATGAAACCGTATAGCAGTAGGGTATCATTTAAAATATTCCCAGTTGGACTGCAAGTTCTTGTGATGGGATCCCATTCCCATTTTTATGGAAATGTACTGCACCTTGCATAATAGCTGTTTCTGCAGGGCTGCTGTAGTCTGGAATAGATGACGTCTCAGAGGTGTAATGTACAGCTTTTGGAAATAATTTATTACCCACATTTTTGGAGTGGACTAGGCAATGATCCTATGGATTCACCCAATATCTACTGTGTCCGAAGTGAGATGATTTGGCAAAGGAATTGATTGACTTGTTTTGAAAATTGCATAAAAAGATGAGCAGGAGTTTGCTTTCACCTAGAAATGATGGTAGGGAGGGTGGGTACATCTGTAAGAGGAAGGAGTCTGCTTCAAGGAGCAAGTACTGCACACAGATCAAGGCAAATACAGGATAAGTTCAGTTGCATCTATCAGAGGTTATGTTGTGAAGGCCAATGGCATCCTGGCTTGTATCAGGAATAGCGTAATCAGCAGGACAGGGGAGGTGATCATCCCCCTGTACTCAGCTCTGGTGAGGCCACACCTTGAGGACTGTGTTCAGTTTTGGGCCTCTCGCTACAAGAAAGACATTGAGGCCCTGGAGCATGCCCAGAGAAGGGCAACTAAGCTGGTGAAGGGTCTGGAACACAAGTCTTACGAGGAGTGGCTGAGAGAACTGGGACTGCTTAGTCTGGAGGAGGCTCAGGGGAGACCTTATTGCTCTTTGCAACTACCCAAAAGGAGGTTCTGGTGAGCTGGAGGTCAGCCTCTTCTCACAGAGAAGTAGCGATAGGACAGGAGGGAATGGCTGTAAGTTGTGCCAGCAACCTGAACCAGGGGAGGTTCAGTTTAGAAATTAGGAGAATTTTCTTCTCAGGAAGAGTGGTCAGGCATTGGAATGGGTTGCCCAGGGAGGTGGTGGATTCACTGTCCCTCAGGGTGTTCAAAGAGAGATTGGGTGAGGTACTTAGGGACATGGTTTAGTGAGCAGTATAGGTGGTAGGGGACAGTTGGACTAGATGATCTTGGAGGTCTTTTCCAACCTTAATGATTCTATGAAACGTACAATCCAATTCAGTCCAATGATAATTAAACCTATCTCTGTGAATGAAGGCACATTCAGGTCCTCATTCCAGTGTTTTGTACCAGCAGTATGGGAATTGAAGTGTTTTTCTGCATGGATATAATGTATAATATAATAAAATAGCTGCCTCTCCATGAAATTCCAGAGTAACAGTGCAGCTTTATTTCAGAAATAGTGAGTCCTCTGGAATAAATAGTTTGTGCCAGAAGTCCTGTGCAGCAAATCTTCTAAATTTACTGCAGCATTTCAGTCCTTCAGCACAGAAGTACCTTTCTGGATGTGGTTCATGTTGGTTCATTCTATTTACTTCTAGTCAGCCTGATGATACCAGGTAGCAGCGCCAAGAGCTCTTATCACTCTCAAGGACATGTAAAAACAGGAACCAGCGTGACAGACTTTGGTTTAGAAGACTTGCCTAGCTTGCTTGCCTAAATCTCTTATATAATCATTCATGTGTCTGGGACTTTCCATACTAAAACAATGTAATGTTCAATATAAACAAGAGGGAAATGATCAAAGGTGTTTTTGCAGTTGAAAGAAGCAGCAGACGTGGTAAAGCCGACTCTGTTGAGTGGGGTTTTTCTTCTTGCCCCAAGCCTTAAAAAATATTTTCATATATTTCATGAATTACTAATGTTCGTGGCTCAGGACTAGAAGTTAAATTGTTACCTGCAGCATCTCATGACAAAAGACTGGCCCCATTTCAGCTATTAACTGATGAATTATAGAAGGTGTATTTATCTCTAGTCAGATTATCAGATAGATCTATCTAACTTGAATGGGGTTTGTGTATCTGGTGTCTCTTGTAACTTTCTGATGTTCTGCTTCTCTGTGTGCTCTTCCTTTGTGTTCTGTGTTCTAGCAAGCAGAGATGAGCTCCAATCAAGAAAAGTAAAACTGGACTATGAAGAAGTTGGTACATGTCAGAAAGATGCCATCAATGTTTGGGATAAGAAGTTACTAAACTGCAGAGCCAAAATCCGATGTGACATGGAAGATATTCATTCCACTTTGAAAGAAGGTATTTATGTAGGAGGGGTATAAACTACAAAGTCTGAAGATTTATTTTCTGTTGCTTTTAGATGCCAGAGGAAATCTGCCAGCAATACACTTTTTCCAGTAGCACAAAATCAGGAAAAAAATGCCGCCTTTTTGCAAATGCACCCACCCCCTGCTGCCAAACAGAAAATAGGTTCTCCTGTGTCTACATCTTGCAGTGACAGCAAGGCAGGAACATACAGAGTCGTACTCCTCAATGTAGCATCTTGCACCCGTGTGTTACTACATCAAAGATTGAATTCAGAGCTTCTGCAGCTAACATTGTGACCTTCTGGCTTCTGGCCTGTGACTCCTATACAATTGACTCTGGATTTCAAACATGCTGATTTTCCTCACTTACTGGGAAGGCAGGACTATAATGTCTAATGTGGACTGTGCCCAAAACCCAGGGGAATCATGGCTAAGCTTCAGAGAGTCAGAATGACCACATCTTGTGGACTCTGGACTATGGTATTTTGTTTCCTTGAGTGAAAGGCTGGAGATTTTGGCTTGAAGAAGGTCTTCCTGTGGCTTAGCCATAGGCCAGAAGAGGAACCTGAGAGCCCTGTTAGTATAATGCAGATGTAGAATCTGATTGCACTGCTGTGGCCTCCTCCATAGAATCTCATGTGTGTGTTACAGGTGCTGAAAAATAATATTTCAGTGTAATCTTGCTGTGATATAGAAGAGATTTGTGATGGAATCATAGAATGGTCTGGGTTGGAAGGGACCTTGCTGAAGTCAAGGGAGACAACATCCACTACTCTTCCTTCACCTACCCAGCCAGCCATGCCATTATAGAAGTCTAGCAGATTGGTCAGGCATAATTTCCCCCTAGTGAAGCCATGCTGACCACTGCTGATAACCTGTTCTTCCATATGCTTATTGATGATCCCCAGAATGAGCTGTTCCAGCACCTTTACAGGGATGGAGGTGAGACTGACTGGCCTGTAGTTTCCTGGGTCCTCATTGTTGCTCTTTTTTGAAGGCAGGAGCGACATTGGCTTGCTTTCAGTATCTTTTAGGCACCTCTCCCATTCTCCATGATATTTCAAAGGCCCTCAAAGATGGAGAGTGGCTTAGGAGTAACACTTGCCAGCATTACAGGGAGCAGTAATGCTTTTAGGTGTAAACTGACTGCTCTATAATCTGTCCATCTTTCTCCAAGCCTATGGACTGACATGTGCATCCCTTTGGGAAGGGGAAGAGGAGGTGGCACCTTTCTGTGTTTTACTTGTCTGAATTGAGTTCAGCCCTTCTGAACACCATGGTCTGCATTTTGCATGTGCGTCTTTCTCTGCTGGAGGCTCACAGCTCAGAGGTGGCAAAACAAGTGATGTCAGTACCTCAGTTGCTTGACATATTGCTCAGTGTAATTATTCTAAGTTAGTAGTTAATGATTAGATAGTGGGACTGAACTGTGTCTACTGAGGGAACAGGCTGCAGAGTGGACAACTTCTGAAGCTGACTGTAAGGGATCCTCCAGAGTGGTTTGGCCAAGACTGACAGGCAAAGTTATGATAATAAGCTTGCAAATTCTTCTGCTGTAGCACCTACAATATGCCCCTAATTCGGCCTCTTTGTTTTCTTGACCTTCCTGCAGGTGTACCAAAAAGTCGTCGGGGAGAGATTTGGCAGTTTTTGGCTGTGCAACATCGAGTCAGACACAGACTGCCAAACAAGCAGCAGCCTCCTGACATCTCTTACAAGGAACTTCTGAAACAACTGACTGCTCAACAACACGCCATCCTTGTAGATCTAGGTATGTCTGCCTGTAACTGGGAGGATGTTCTGACTCGTTTTGTGTGTGTGAGTGGAAGCACACCATTTTTAATGGAAGCTGTTGCTGGAGGTTGATGCTGCTGTATCAGCACCACTTTCTGTGTTGTCAGGATACATTTTATGTATGCCACTTAGTGTCCTCTGAGCAGGTGATCTCTTAGGTCTCTGTTTGTTCTACGACTGTCTGAAAAAAGAAATCATACAGTCACTTCTGCAACTTCAGAGGGATCTGAACAGACTGGACTGATGGGCTGAGACCAATGGGATGAGGTTTAACAATGTCACATGTAGGGTCCTGCACATGGGACATAACAACCCCATGCAGCGCTACAGGTTTGGGGGGGACTGGCTGGAGAGCTGTCAGGCAGAGAAGGACCTGGGGGTGTTGGTTGACTGCAGACTGAATACGAGTCAGCAGTGTGCTCAGGCGGCCAACAAGGCCAATGGCATCTTGTCTTGTATCAAAAGCAGTGTGGCCAGTAGGTCTAGGGAGGTGATTGTGCCCCTGTACTCGGCATTGGTGAGGCCACACCTCGAGTACTGTGTCCAGTTCTGGGCTCCTCACCACAAGAAGGACATGGAGGTCCTGGAGCGAGTCCAGAGAAGGGCAACCAGGCTGGTGAAGGGGCTGGAGGGCAAATCCTATGAGGAGCGGCTGAGGGAGCTGGGGCTGTTTAGCCTAGAGAAGAGGAGGCTGAGGGGAGACCTTATCACCACCTACAACTACCTGAAGGAGGTTGTAGAGAGGTGGGAGATGGTCTCTTCAGCCAGGTGACAGGAGACAGGACAAGGGGGAATGGCACAAAGCTGGGCCAGGGCAGGGTCAGATTAGATGTTAGGAAAAAATGTTTCACTGAAAGAGTTGTCAGGGCCAGGACAGGCTGCCCAGGGAGGGGGTTGAGTCACTGACCCTCAATGTGTTTAAAAGACGGGTAGATCAGGTACTTAGGGATATGGTTTAGCATAGGATGGGAACGGTTGGACTTGATGATCTTAAAGGTCTCTTCCAGCCTTGTGATTCTGCAAGTTCTGCACAGGTGAGAGTACGAAATGAGCTCAGTGGATACACTCTAAAATCAGTGGTAAATTATAGATTGATCTGATTTAAATCAACCTGTATATGAAAGCAAAGAAAAAAGGTCTATGGGAAGAGTGCTGCTAGTAGGGTCTGGGTTTTTTTTCAGAGAAGAATTGAATATCAACCACTTCTCTCCCTTTACCCCAGGACGGACATTCCCTACACATCCTTACTTTTCTGCTCACCTGGGAGCCGGACAGCTATCACTCTTTAATCTCCTGAAAGCATATTCTTTGCTGGACAAAGAAGTAGGTTATTGTCAAGGTATCAGCTTTGTAGCTGGAGTGCTGCTTCTACATATGAGTGAGGAACAGGCCTTTGAGATGCTGAAATTCCTCATGTATGATCTTGGCTTCCGTAAGCAGTACAGACCAGACATGATGTCCCTACAGGTAAGTCAGTTCTTCTCCTAAAACTAATTAAAACTGGTTTGGTTTGAGTTGCTTATATTCTCCAAAGTTGCTTACATTCTCCAAGCTTTTAGGAAGGCTCTTATGTTGTTTGGGAGGCTGTGAGGTGTATGAAAGTGTTACTGTCAAACCTTCCCTGACTGAATTTCCCAACAGAGAAATTCAGAACTTGAAAACTTTTCCTGCCACACGTCCCTGTTGTCTCCTTTTTGGGAACTCTGCTTTCTCTGCTATATTATTTTTCCTTTTCCTCACTTCTCTCTCTTCCTTATGCCAAAAATCTGATATGCATTTGTCTGTACAGCTGGAGTTGAAAAATAATTATGACTGTTTTTCTTCGGCCCCATAGGACTTAAATGTAGATTTTTCTCTTCCAAGTCAAATCAATAGTGGCACCCAGCTGCTGCTCAGTGCACTCCACAGGCACTTGCTCTGTCTTGCTTCATCATTCCCACTTCTCTCCATGTTGAGGGTGGTGGGTAGAGGATGATGAGGAGAAAAAAAAAAGACACGAATTCTTAATCATTTAGTTCTCTTATGAGACGATGTATGCTCTGAAATATGAGTCTTTTAACAGATAGCTAGAGACACTCAAGGCTGCTTAGGAAGGAGACACAAAATCTTTCAGATCTATATAAACTTCAGGGTTTAAAGTTTAATAAATCTTTCACCTTCAGATGCAACTGTCCACTGACTTAAATAACTACATGCTATAAGCCTCTAATATAATACAGGAATGATGTACCACTGTGAAGTTAAAAGCTTGCAATCCACAGTGGAGAAAGAGAAAACTAAGATGCAGATGCAAAAGTATAATTTTTTTTTCACCCTCCTTGCATAGCAAACATTTATAAATAAGTAAAAAAAACTTAGGGGGGAATTTCAATCCCCTTTTAATGACCAATCACTTTTGGTTCTTGATTGGCAAATAGAACAATAGAATAGATCGTACTTAAATTGTATGTGTTTATCCTAAAACTTATAAAGAGGAGGGTTTTATTCTGAATGGAACTATGCTATAACAAGTTTGTGGTGAAGAATTAAGGGTAAACAACCATTATTCTGCCTCTTAGTGTCCTGTTCCTCCCCCCACTATGTTTCGAATCAGGAGGTGGGGATCAAAGTGCTTGTGGGACTTGTTTCCCCTGGAAGATGTTCTCTTAGTGGTTTTATGCTATACTACAGTTGCAGGCTTTCAATAACATCTGGCAATTTGAGGGCATTCAGATGTCTGTGACTTCACCTTTTGATTTAAATGAGCCTGAAACTTTTGTTGTCAGAATTTGAGGGGTTTTACTGCTTGTAGTGCTGTCTGATCTTCAAACGGAATGACCCCTCTCCCCCCACAGTTCACTCCTGGGCACTTACACCATTCTAGACAAAAGTACAAGGTTTTTTCCACCTAAGTCAAGGTAGACTATGGAAGATTACTTAAAGGATCTCACTAAAGCCTAACCCTTTGTTTTGGTCTTTGACAGGAGCAAGCAAATTCTTTTGCATTCACAGTACTGCATCACAAGTAAGCTTATGTGCAGAATTGGCCTCTGCTGTGTAGAAGAAAAATGTTGAGAGTTGTCTTAAGGATAATGAAAACTTATTTGACTTATCTTTTTAATTGCTGTCAGGAAAAAATAGTTATCTAGCTCTAAACCAATTGGTTTACTGCCTCTGTGCTATTATTCTAATTTCATGTGTAAGTGTGTTTTCTATTGATACTGGCCAAACTGTGCTTGATTAGTATCGTTGGCAATTAAAGCAAGGACTCAAACACAAATTCAGCTAATTTGTCTGAATGAGAAGTTACCTGTCTGCTTGCAGACACTACTGACTGATAGTTTCAAGTGCAGACAGTTTTTGATAGGGAAGAATTGTGACCACTAAAAGTAGGAAAGTAGCTGGATCCAGTGTTGTTTCTTACTGAGGAATGGATTCACCTTAAGCATATGGCACTGTTGAGAGCTAATCAATGTAGTTCTGCTTCTCATCATCTACTTTCTGGAGAAGCATTGCTCTGTGCTGTGAGCAACTGACTGTGGAGTATAAACTGTCAAAACTGCAAGAGAATAATTTGCCAAGAAGTGATGTTTTTAGCAACGAATAGCAACTTTTAACCACTTTGCTTTGCAGCCTCTTACGGGTTGTATAGCAGCACTTTTCTTGAATTTCTCTGGCACCCTGGTGTGTGGGAGGTGTGCTGGGAAGTATCTGTGGTACACCTCTGTGGAGCCACTGTATATAATGTACCCTGTGGGTCAGAGTACAGAGTGATGACTCTAGCAAAAATATCACCAAGATTCAAAGGATGAAAGCTGAAAATATACCCAGAAATAGTTCAGCTCCAAAATGAGGTATTTTGGCATCTTGGATGAGATACTTCTGTTTTCATTGCTGTGAGACTGGAAGTTCTGGTTTGTTGATAAAGATGGATCGATATATTCTCTTCTTGCCTTAAGCCTGTAAACCTGAAACGGTGCTGCATTAATAATCAGGTTCAAACTGTTCTTTGTTATTGATTACTGTGCTGGTTTTAACTCAGTAGGGGTGGGTTGTTTATAAGCAAGTAGATACCACTTGAGGCCCTAGGCAACAATTAAGCTTCATTTTACAGTACCATCTGTACTGGAGTTAATTTCCCTCGAGTGAAATACGAATGCTTTGGAAAACTGAGTAAAGCTGAACTTTTTCTTTCTCTTCTTTCTCTCCCCCCACCCCAACCTTCTCATGCACTGTAGATTCAGATGTATCAGCTCTCAAGGCTTCTTCATGATTATCACAGAGATCTGTATAATCATCTTGAAGAGAATGAAATCAGTCCCAGTCTTTATGCTGCACCGTGGTTTCTTACACTGTTTGCATCTCAGTTTCCATTAGGATTTGTAGCCAGAGTGTTTGGTAAGAAAGTTTATTCTGTTGCATTAACAAACAGAACAATGTTCTCAATTGTGTTTTGAAACTTTCAGGGAGTAGTTTCCTACATACTGGGGACGTTTGGGGTGACTTTTGTGGGTGGTGGGCCACAGTGCTCTTCATGGTGGGATGTCATCTCCTTTTCAAAGAGGAAAAAGGAAATGCATTCTTTGAAGCATCAGACTTGAGCAATTTAGCATGCCTGCCATTATTAGAAAAGTGTGAGCAGTGGGAAGTTTATTGTTCAAAATGTGGTTTGTGCATCAAGCATTCAGTTTATGTCTAGAAAAGTTCATCTTGTTGAACTTGCAAATTGAAGAAGGAGAATGCGTTAGCTTCCAAGAAAGTGTCTCTGAATAGCTGTTTCTAAGTGCTTTCTAATAAAAATTCAAGTAAGTTTGAACTTGAAGTCTGTTTTCAGGTGTTGGGGTATATCTTGAAGAGTTTCTTAGTCTTAGTATGCCTCTTACTCCATTTAGATATTTTTTCATGATACAGTCCTCTTCAGAGACCATCTAATACACAAGGTTAAATAGTGATTGTGCCTTGCAGTGTTTACAGTATCAGCAGGACAAGTACTTGGTTTTGTTTTAGTGTCAGTAAGAACTGTTGGCTTAATAAAATTTCTCATAATGCAGCTTTTCAAAGAAATTTATTAATATAAAACTCACTGTACTCATATGCACCAAGAATCTAGGAGCATATGTCATGTACTTCTCTTAAATCAGAATTTATTTCCATTTGATTTTTCTGTTTTCATACAGCACCCTTTATCTTTTATCAAGAAATTCAGCCTGACTTTAGTCTCATGTTTTATCAGTGGAGTGTGTTAAGTTTTTAATTTTGGTGGTCTGGGGGGAAGAGGGCTTTGGTTGGTTGGGTTTGGGGTGGGTTTTTTTGGGGTGGTTTTTTTTTTTTTTTTGACTAGTTATTTCTCCATCACAGTTTTTTTTCCTTTGGGTGAGCAAATGATTGGTATATCTGTTTTTCAGTGGCATTCACATGATTGATACATCTCTTTCCAAATGGGATTATTGAATTTCAGGACACTTAAGCATTTTATTTTGATGGGGTTTTTTTCTATTTTTTATTCGTTTTTCAAGGCTAAAGTGTTGGGTTTTGTTTTGGTCTTCAGGAGGCTTTGAATTTGAAAAACTATTTTTTTTTAAGGAGGGGTTGTCAGTATTTACTTCTCCATTAATTGCTGAGCAAGGCACGTTCTCATCTTAAAACTCAGAACTCACTGTGGTGTTTAACTTCCTACTGTTGTGGATTTCTGCATCTTTGGTGTCTTATGGCTCATTGTCACGTAGCAGGAGCAGATGGTTAATGTCTGCCCTTCACAAATTATATACTTATATTTATGCTGCTTGAATGTACATCTCAAGCTTGAGAAGGGAGACTTTTAGGAACTGTGTGTGAATGTACATCTCAAGCTTGAGAAGGGAGACTTTTAGGAACTGTGTGTGAATGTACATCTCAAGCTTGAGAAGGGAGACTTTTAGGAACTGTGTGTGAATGTACATCTCAAGCTTGAGAAGGGAGACTTTTAGGAACTGTGTGTGAATAAGGTGGCTGCCTCAGCAGTGACCTGGTGCTACCCTGTGGTACTGGACTGGGGGCGGGGGTGACCTCTCAGCATCAGGATCAGAATTAGGTTTGTATAGTTGTACACATCACCTTGGTGGCTGATTTGAACTGCTCCTGTGCTGCGTTCACCTCAGGAACTGCAAGTTCACTGCTGCTGCCCTGACTAGATTTCCAGTTACTGTGATCAGGTGTCCAGTTTCTGTGCAGCCTGTGTCTGCTGACTTCTGCAGAGCCCAGGCTTTCCTCTCACATCCATGTAACAATACCTCAGAGTAGAGGGCTTGGGGCATAAATTACAGCCACTGTGATCACTAGTATAAATTTTGAAAATAAGCTGATTGGGCTCCCCAGTTCAAGGAAGACAGGGAGCTACTGGAGAGAGCCAAATGGGGGGCTACAGAGATGATTATAGAGGACTTGAATGTCTCTTTTATGAGGAAAGGCTGAGAGAGCTGAGTCTGTTTAGTCTGGAGAAGACTGAGAGGGGATATGATCAATACCTGTAAATATCTAAAGGGTGAATGTGAAGAGGATGGAGCCAGGCTTTTCTCAGCAGTGCCCAGCAACAGGATAAGGGGCAGTGGGCACAAACTGGAACACAGGACGCACCCTCTGAAGATAAGAAAAAACTTCTCCACTCTGAGGGTGACAGAGCACTGGAACAGGCTGCCCAGAGAGGTTGTGGAGTCTCCTCTTGGAGATAGTCAAAACCTGCCTGGGTGAGATCCTGTGCAATCTGCTGTGGATGATACTGCTTTAGCAGGGGAAGTTGGACCAGGTGGTCTCCAGAGGTCCCTTCCAACCCTGATGGTTCTGCGACTCTGTTAAGTTATCTGCACGATCCTTTTTTAAGGACTTGCTTCTGCCTGTGGAAAACAGTAAAACATCAGTAGACTCTGTTGTGATCTGCTTCCCAATTGCTTTTCAGTCATAGATGCACTTCAAAACTGCAGTTAGTTTAGAGTCTACAGTCTGCATTAGGCAGTAATGATGTGCTTATTGCAGATAACTGTTACAGACACAACAAGCGTGTGATATTTTCTTTTATGCTCTCTCACATCTGTAAGATGACAGAAAATGCTTTTATATGCTTTAACCTCATGTTGAAATAAAACAGATTGCACTTCTGAACTGAATAGATCTGTAGCATGATTGATTAAAAAGAAAAGCATCCCAGAAAACATGTGTATTTATCCAATGCCTTCAGCTCTCATTTTCAAGATGTTTTAATGATTTTTCTTCTTTTAGATATTATTTTTCTTCAAGGAACAGAAGTCATATTTAAAGTAGCACTGAGCCTACTTAGCAGTCAAGAAACATCTATAATGGGATGTGAGAGTTTTGAGAACATTGTTGATTTTCTTAAAACCACTATTCCAGATATGACTCAGCCTCAAATGGAAAAAATTATTACCCAGGTAAGGTTGCTTTTCTCTTTACCTTCCCCTTTCCCATTTAATTTACTTTAAAAGAGTCATTCTTATATGTAAAAGTCTTGTCAGTAAGTTCCTTTTGGTTTGAAATGCAAAGGAGCCATCTTCCCAGTAACTTGTGTAGAAATAGCTAATTGTAATGGATTTTGAACTGCAACTATAGCAAGACTTTAGCTGCTACCTCAAGGTTTAGTACAAAGGGGGTTTTATGCACCAGCTACTGGGAAAACAGGACTTTGCTTATAAATTTCACGCCACCATCAAACAAGTAAAAGTGTAGTCTATTTTCCAAACCTAAACCCCACTGTTGCTCCCTGCTAGTGAGTGAGCAGTCCAAGAGCTTGAGACAGGAATCACAGCTTGACATGCTGGGAAGAGGCAGCATGACAGCAACTTTGACAGCAACTTTTCCTCCTGATCCTGCAAACTTCTGGCTGCACGGGGCTGGGTACCTCCATGGTAACTTTTCTGACATCTCCAACTTAAAATCCTACTGGCTGAGAGATTTGTGAGACCCTGCTTTTGTGATCTGTATTAAAATCAAGGTCAAGCAAGCTTTTGCTGTTCTGTTGCATTGAGTGGCTTCTGTCCTCCTAGGGATCACTTTTAGGGTGCTCATGTGCCCTTGGAAGGATCACATTTGGCAGGTGCTTGGTGCCAGGAGTAAAAGCTCCTCAGTATTGATCCCTGCCTGTCTTGGGTAAGGGAAAGGAGGATTGGAAAAGTGTTATTTCGTCAGTGTCATTGCAACTTCCTGGCAGAGGGAAAGAATAGAAGAGGAATAAAGATTTACTGATGCTGATATAGGAAAAGCTTCTTGTGAAATACTGTCTGTGGCTGGGATCTTCATCTCTTTACATCCTCTTCCTCTGCCTTGAAGCTGAAAATTGAAAATCATTCTCAGTCTCGTAGCTTAACTGTGAACCTGTGAGTAGTTTTGCCCCTTCAGGTGGCAGTTGGGAGGTAACAGAAGAGCTCTAGCAAACCATCCCTGTATGCAGGAGTGCAGCTAACGCTGCATTCCAATGGCTTGTTTAACACTTGGACACTTCACATGCTGTCAGTGAAGAATTCCTCTTCAGACCATGTGCAAACCCTCATTTCCTCATTGCACCAGTTCTAATTGCCACGCTGAACCTGTGTCAGACACTTCAGTTACCTTCTTCACAACTCACTGATTCTGACAACAAGAGATGGTAGTTCAGTGATTTGGATGCTACTGGAAATCACATCTGTTCTGTGGTCTGCGTGGGTTGAAGAGCAATCATGCAGTGGTGAGCATGGTAGAAGTGGCTTTGCACAAAGCCAGGTTATGTAGCCAGAGTGGAGGTGGATGTGGTTTTACACAGGTCAGCTCAGCTCTGAGAGGAAGGTTGCCTGCTTGCCTGTGGTACGCTGTCGTGCTGAGCAGCTTTCTGTCTCTGATTATCACATCTAGACTGCCTGTATCATAGTGCTCCTACCTAGGCTGGCTGCAGGTTGTCATTCCCAGGAGGCTGCAGGAGACATTTGGCTGTCTGTGTTGACATTCCCAGGACCATCATTTTAAAGCAGATAATGAAAATGTAGACGTATGCAGGACTGTAATAAGCAGGTGAAGCATTGACTGGGTAGTTATGTACAGGAAAACGACACTTGCCCAGTTTGAACACCATGTAGAATTTAAAGTTTTACCTTATTGTAATTACCTGAGGAATAGTGAGCGTAATGCAGAACTTTTCTTGCTGGAGAATCCATGTGTGTCTTCTATTGGTGTAATGTTTGTGATCTCTAGAACAAGGAACAGAATTAATGTCACTGTAGACTTCCTTCCCTTCCTAGTCTGAAAGAGGCTGTGACTAGATGTGTAAAAAGATAAGGCTCATATGGCCCCATCGATTCTAGGTGCTCAGTTCCATAGTCTTCACAAGGCTTTGTCACCAAACATCCCAATAAGAAAGTAGTTTATCTTCACACAGAGGCAGAGCACAGGAAAACTGTAACCATGAAGAGTGTTTTTATAGAAGTCTATAAATGGACACTTGGAGTCAAGAGATCTAGGTTTTGAGGGTGGAGATCTGACAACTCCTGGATTATTCTTCCTCACTGTGTGATCCTGCTCCCATCACAAGGAGGTTCCTCTTGAACTTAATATTCCTGAGCAAGAGATGATAAGACTTTGTCATATTATAAGATTCTTGGATTAAATAAGACTTTTTTGCTGATATATCTGATGGTAAGAGATAGTATTTGATAATTGTAAGATTGATGATCCAACTGAATGCTAGTCCGTGGCTCGTTGTGGCTCCAATAAACTCTAGATGGTAAAACGTTCTTTCTGTAAGACTTCCTTTTAAAATACTGCTTTGAGACAAACAGGAAAAAAGCATTAAGTTAAGGAAGCAGAGTTGCCAATCATTCATGTGGAATAAGGTCTCTCTGTTGAAGTTCAAAATTGGGTTTTTGGTCTCGTGGCAGGTGTTTGAGATGGATATTTCAAAACAGCTCCATGCCTACGAAGTCGAGTACCACGTTCTGCAGGATGAACTGCAGGAAAATGTGAATCCCTGTGATGAAGGTGAACCCCTAGAGAAGCTGGAGAGGGCGAACACTCATCTGAAGAGACAAAACATGGATTTGTTGGAGAAGCTGCAGGTAAATTATTTAAGATCACAAACTCAGGGAGAGGTAATTTTTGTGGTTCAATAGAGAAATAAATGTCTTTTTAAAAATGTATGTGAGAAATCTAACCGCAAGACCTTACGTGATTGAGCAGTTCTCTCCATTACAGTGATTTAACCCTGTTAAAAAATTCTCTAACTTCTTTGTCATTCCTTGGACTATTCCTTCTTGATTTAGATTTCTCAAAACACCTCTAACTTTATCTCCCATAAAATCTCTCATTTTGTGTATCTCACTGAAAAAGAAGTTCTCTGTCCCTTCATCTCTTTGTTTTCCTGTTGGAAATAACCCATAGTGTAGTAGGCCTGTGATTCAGTGAAATGTAATCATGGTTAATAGATTGATGTAGGTGTAGCTTAAGAGACAATTAATATAACTTTAATAGAAGAATTTTCATGGTTTTAAGAATAGATTAGTTTAGGAGAAAGCTTTAACTGTGTAAGCTACTTGTGAGAGCACTTGCAAAACTTAACCATAACAATGCAACAGTAACAGCCTTGAAGATAAAGTAAGAATGTCTGTATTTTTAGGAATGGATTAGTTTTGGATTTTAGCAGTATCACACAAGCGGTTTCATGAAAGCGGCTACAAAACTCAGCCATAACAGTGCAACAGCCTTGAAACTAGAGGGAGCAGGAGACACAGGAGTCATAAGACTAACGACCAATTAGGAGACAGAGTATATCTTGTTTTCAGCAAAAAGGAATGTGTTTTTGAGCTCAGATAATCACAGAGAAGAAACGTAAAGAGCATGCGCTGAGAGCAAGGAAGACGTCCAGCCTTCATCCATCAAGACCACCGGAAGATCCCCTGAGTGTCACTGAGCATGCTCTATCTGGGAGGGGTTAATGTAAATGACTTCTTAGAAATAATTAGCATAACTCTGCCTTTTCTTAGACATTATAATGAATATGTATAGTTAATCTGTATAAATATGAGAAATTCAGCTTCAGTAGGCGCACACATTCGGAGGAGCACTCCCCTGTGTGCCCAGCGCTGCAATAAAGGATACCTGCTTCATAGTCACCAAGGCTAGTGAGTTTTGATTCCAGCTTTCCGAGGCATCACCTGCCCTCTCCAGACCTTTCTAGGCAGTATCGTTCTCTTTCCTTCTGCTGAAGTTCATTGTCCTGCTATAGAAAGGTAGCCTCTCCTAGTAGACTCAAATACAGCTGAGTGCCCATCAGACTTTGTGCTTTAAAAAAGTCTTCTCTTCCCCCTTCCTGTACTGTTCACATGGATCACTTGCTTTTTACTACTATTATTATTTTTATTGTGTTTATTTATTTACTACTGCTACCTGGCTTTTACCTCTGTTCTGAAAATGCACCAAGGGCATGGAATAATTACGAGTGACTGATTTGACAGACTCTATAGAAACTTTTCTGTTCTTCCAGACTGCTGTACTGCAACATATCTTCCTCAGTTCCTTAGCCTCCTCATCTTTTTCTTTGTACAGCTTCTTCATTCCACTGCTTGGGCCATCTCCTAGGGGTGGTCAGAATTCCCTGGTTTACTAGTCAGTGGGGTTTTTTTTAGCTCAGAGGAAGCTGTAGGTCTTTTATTGGAGAACAGGGAACAGTGTCTGCTTCCTGACTTAACATTGAGGTTCTCTTTCCCTCTGACCTCTCCATCCTGATAATTCAGTACATAGGGTTCTTGTTGCTCCATCATTGTTCGACAAGTCATCTCTTCCAGTGCTACTCCAGGTGGTGATTCCCTTTCTCTCCCTGCAGCTCCAGTTTCTGGTGTCCCTTTCTTGCTGCAGCTTATGTATCTCCTTCCCTGTATGAAGCTTTCTGAAACCCTTCAGACTAATCTTGGCCACTCTGGGAGAGTCTATGCATGATACCCAGTAGGCATTCCTTGTATCACAGAGTCGTCATCTGCCTACACGTGTGTCTTCTAGAAACATCTATGGAATTATCTTCTTTCCTTAACATGTAGCATATCATAACATAAAACCCTGTTATCCAGAATGTCTCAATTCATTATAAAGATAATGTTATCATTTACAGGTTGCCCATGCCAAAATCCAAAGCCTGGAATCCAGCCTGGAGAGTATTTTGACTCGAGAGAACAAAATGAAGACTGCAATTCAGTCCCTGGAACAGGAGAAGATAACATATCAAAAGACTCTTGAACAGATAATGAAGTATTTGCCAGCAGAAGCGTTGTCTGACTGTGAACTGCTCCTGAAGGAAGTAAACTACAATCCAAACAATAAAATAAAATAAAGAGTAAGCCATAAAGCAGGGTTTTCTTGGCAGCATTTCTTCAGGAAAAAAAGGGAAAGAGAAGACAAGTGTGGCTGTTTTCAAAGGACTTAGCAATAGGTAACGGTATCATCCAAAACTAGTGCTGGGACACTCATAGCTACAGATGGGCCTTCAAATGTCAGTATGCAAATTCAGGCTATTACTTTTTTTTTATGATTGTGTAAATAAACTGCAAGGGGAAAATAAAGGATTCTCACCTGTAATTATGATGAGTAGATGTATATTTAGAGTTGACCTAAAGGAAAAGAGAAATTTCAGTAGTCAAAGCCAAGATAACGGCGACCTACAGATTCACTCTGGATGTGCTTGTCTTGTAGTGAAATGAGGATAGGGCATCTTTATATATATCTATGTTGAATAATACTTGAAGAAAAAAACAAAACAACAAACCAAGAATGTAATTTTCCCTCCAAAGAGCAGCATGTTTCACATCTTCTGTGGGAAATCCGTGTGAACTCATGCGTGCCTCTCTCTCTCTCTCTCTCTCTCTCTCTTTTAATTCTATTGACGTTGCGTACGCAGACCAACAAGCAGAACAAGTATCATGGCTTGGTTCCTACAGAAAGAGCTCTAGTGCCATCCTCTGCCTGGGCTGCACCGGTCAGCAGCGTAACCCACCATGCATGTTGGAACTGGAAACACAAAGCATCATGCCATAGCTCAGAGCTAAGAAATAGTTAATCTACATACGCTCGCAGAACCTGTACAGTTCTTTACAAGAACTTGTAAAGAGCCAGCAGTGACTGCTGCTTCCTTCCCAGCCCGTTTGCTTCCACCTGTCCTGGGGTTGGTGGTGATGACAGGAGGAAGGAAAGGAGGCTGTGTAGGGTGGTATTTATTCCGGTGTTGATTTGCTGTCCTGAGAGGCGTGTCAGAGGTTCTCATTTAACCAAAGACATACTGCAAGAAGCCTTGTCTTAGCGTAGTGGGAGCCAGAAAGCTGTTCTTGAATTTTATTGGAAGAGAGAATTAAGGCAGGTTGCAGGAAGTTGAGGATAAGTGCATGAGAGAGGACCAAGGAAGTTTCAAATAGTGTATACCTTTCAGTTTTCACGTAGACAGTGGATATACGTTTCAAAGGGGATTCTGAAGTACAGGTGCAGTTTTAATAACTGCTTTCCAGGTGATTCCTGTTTTAATACTGCTTTGTGGTCTTTTTAAATCAAGTCATGAATTCGTGTGTTCTGGGCAGAAGGTGACGGTGAGCTCTGATCATTTCAAGGGAGAAAATATGTTTATAAAGGTATAAAAAAGAAAAAGATGCATATAGATTTGAAAACTGTTTTGAGTGGAGTTTTTGAGAAGGCTTAGACAAATGTGTAATAGACACGTATTTTGGAGTGCATGTCTGAACTGTTAATTGAGTGTTACAGTGGCTCATGTTATCTCTTTACCATTTATACTGTATTTCAGGAAGCACTTACTCTTTTTAGTCAGAAAAGCAATTAAGCAAAGTGCCAAATCCAGCAGTGTCTTTATGCCTAAGGTTGTCCGATGTAGGAAGCAAGGACCGAATGTCACTGCTTTCTAAGTACTATGCTTTATGTTAATGTCAAAGTGAGGAACAACAGTGCTGACCTGCTGCACGCTGCTGTGGAACCCAGGGCCTTGGGGTCTCCTGGTTTTGGGGTTGTGGGTTATTTTGTTGTTGTTGTTTTTATTTCCACAGTGTTTTATTTGATTAAAGATGCTGATTTACTTAACAGCCTTTATTTTTACAGTTGGGGTGAAAGGTCTGAACACTGCATATAAAATCATGTGGAATCTGGGTGTTTGGAGAACATTGTATTGTACTAGGTGGGGAAATGCCAAGAGAAAAGACTGTTCTTTGCAGTCTCGTTCTGAGGAAGTTTTAGCTGTTGTGTACATACAAAACCAATCCCAGGAACTGCAGTAGTGTGTATTGCAAGGAATCAGAGTTATTCAGACACATCTTTTTCTCTCTCTCCTTTTTTTTTTTTTTTTTTTAAGATGCACTGAATGTGCTTTACCCTCTGTTTCACTTAGACAATTTTTCATGTAATGCCTGGAGAAATTCCAATAAATGTCATTGCTGCATTTCCCATGGCCTCTGCTTAGTTTTATTTTTCTACACTTCAGGTACAAATCTCATTCTTGGTAATACTGTTGACACGAAAGACAACAAGGATCTGGTTTTAGTTTTGGTTCTGAGGAGGAAAAACCTACAGGAATTGTGGAAGGACGCAGGAAGGATACAAACTCTTATCAAGGAAAATAGTCTTGCATTGTTCCTAACTGAAGACTAAATGATTAAAAGGTATTTTTCTTCTGTAGCAGTTCATTTAGCACACATGCATCTTGAGAGTAGTGATTTGATGAACTGTACACTATGCATCTATCTTGGGAGGAGGAGAAAGACGCCCTATCAAGAAGTAGGAATAAACTACAGAAATAAAACCACAATAAGGTAAGTGCCTCGTGACACTGGGACGTGTTTGATGAGTATTTCTACTCTGAACATGTGTGCCTTGTAACAGGGTATCTCTAGAGTGCCCAGCTTGAAGGCTGCACCCAAGCAGCTATGCTCCAGACCATCTCCAGAAGAATATTATCTAGAGGACTGTGAGCGGTGTGAGTGTTTGTGTCCATCTGTTTGTCTCTCCTTGTCTATCACACGGATCCTTGTACAGCTGTTCTGTTCTGGTTCCGCAACTCTGAAGAGGGTAGTCTGAGGTGCAGCGAGACAGAGACAGAGCTGGGAAGGGTATTTACTTGGGAGAAGTTTTGCTAGCTAAAAGGATGGGTTCCTGGGTCTGGACAGATTGCTCATTTATTCCTCTATCTTGGGTTTTTGTTTGGAAAAACAAAGTTTCCAGAATACAGCTATTGTTCTGTCTGAGCTAAGCACAACAGCCCTCTCGGTTTTTGCAGTCAACCTGCAAAGAACTAACTCCAGAGGAAAGTGTCTGCTGTTTTCAGGGACTGCTAACTTGGATGGGTTTCTGCTTGCTGAGGGCTTTTTTTAGGAGCCTGGGAGAGAGATTCATCCTTTTAGCTAGCAAAACTAGCTTGTGAGGTGTGCTACTTGCCAGGAATACAGTTTAGTTAGCTCAGCGTGGTAAGAAGGGCTAACACTGGGAACTCCTGGTGTTTGTGTCTTTTATGAATGGAAAACTTGGCCAGAAGGTCATGTGGGTTGTTTTGGTTTGGGTTCTTTTTTATTTCTTCTCCTAAAAGGGAGAGTATCTGTCTCATAAAAAGAGGAATATCTATTTAAGGTGCCTTTTAAGTGCATTTTGTTCACTTTTATCTAAAAAAGCATTAGCTGTTACTGAAAAATCAGTCTCCTGATCAACAGCATGTTCCAGTTGATGTCCTGACTTGAAATCACAAATCTATCTAATTTTAAGTGGTTTGATTATTCCCTGTTCAGCATGACACAGCTTCCCTTAGTATCACTGCAAGAAAGCCCTGCACAGTATGTAACATAGGAAAGAATTTCAGCAGTTTGGTCCAAAGAATGTGACATTACTAGCATGGTCCAGGGGGGTCTACATTTGGGCACTTAATCTGAACCTAAACCCACATAGGTATTGCTGTGAATAGCCTCCTGTGTGTCGAGGTGGATAACCCCAGGCACCGTTAGTAGCGATTATCTCCACTCAGGCTTTGTGGATGGGTGTTGACAGGCACACACAGGCTGTAACATTGCAAGCTTTAGGCCAGGCTTACACCAGGCATTTGAAGAACTGCAGCTGATTCTGTATTTCCATTGTTGAGCTTTTACCGCCAGTGTTAGCTGTTGAATGCATTTGACATGTGCTTTGCCTTCCTCAGCCTTTCTAGTGATTAGACTGACCAAAATTTGCCTTTCTTTTCCAAAGATTACTGTGTGCCTGGAGCAGCTCATGGGCTGTGTGCTGACTGGCTGGTGATGAGGTGGGAACTGGGTGGATTGATACGTGGTGTCTTGTTTGGGTTTATTTTGATGATGACCTTGATTCTGGACCAAATGAAGGAGCTGGCAGTGCTTCTCTTCATAGGGCATAGTTGTTTTTAGTCTTACCATCAGAGCAGCTTCTCTTGGAGCTTACCCAAATTGTTCCTGTACTCAAATTGCAACTTATCCAAGTCTTCACTCTGAAAACAGAAAGTTAGAAGGTTTTAATGCATTGAGTTTCTCTTTCGTTAGAGCGTGTGCTGAGTGATGATATTGATGCCATACATCGTGTCCTGCCATAATGCCCGTTGGGAAAAGCATTGAGTGAGCCTGTGCTTGTAAAACAGCTGGACTAAGAGATGTCACTTCTTGGTGTAGGAAAAACATCTGCATCTGACTTCTGAACAGAGACCTAGCTACCCTGGCTGCGTGTACTCTGCTGCTCCCTGTCTGAATGATTACTTCCATCAACCTGCATTCACTTAGTATTTGGAATTGCAGATGTTTAGAAGGTTTTGGCCATTTTTTGTCTAAAAAGTTTAAACTGTAATATCCAATTTTGAGCATGAATGAAACATTCTGTGTAATACAAGCATTCTCTTCACATTCAGAGTAGCCATCCAGCTGAAAACCTTGTCCCAGACTAGAAGAAACACACAGTAAAGAGAGAGCTGGTCTGAACTTGCAGTTACTTTTCCCTTGTCTGGGCAGATGGGCTACCCAAAATAGAACTGTGAAGTATCTCAAGTTGGAAGGGACCCATAAGGATCAAGTCCAGCTCCCTGCTTCTCTCAGGACTACCTAAAGCTAAACCATATGATGAGGAGTGTTGTCCAGAAGCATCTTGAACTCTGACAAGGCTTGGTGCTGTGACCGTTTCCCTGGGGAGCCTGTTACAGCGATGAAACATCCTCTCAGTGAAGAGCCTTTTCCTAATGTCCAGTCTGAACTTCCCATGATGCAGCCTCATTCTGCTTCCTTGTGTCCTGTCGCTGGTCACCAGAGAGAAGAGATCAGCACTTCCCCCTCCACTCCCCCCCTTTATGAAGATGTGGACTGCAATGAGGTCACTCCTCTGCCTTCTACAAGCTGAAGAAATCAAGTGACCTCAGCTGCTCCCTCAGGGAGCCTACGGTTCCTCCTAATTTGGTATCATTGACAGTCCTGGGGAACAGAGATATGCAGAGGCACAGAGTGAAGTGAAGAGTAGATCCCTGCTCACTGGAGCCTGGAAGCAGCTGCAATAACACCATGCAGAGCCTGGCTTGCAAAACATCCGAGAATGCAGATGGCTCTGTGCTCGGCTCAGGGGAGGGGCTGGACATCACTGCTGTGCTGCATCTCGGGGCTCCTTGCTTCAGATGGGGTCAAGCCTGGTCCTGTGCCTGAGCACCCATTTGCCCAGTGCAGTTTCTGCTCCTGAAAGATGTCTTCCAGTTTAGTTTTATCTGCTGAGACAGTGCTAGGACACAAACCAAATCAGAGTGAGTGGGGATGAGTGGGAGATTTCCTGATGATAACTAATCCCCTGCAGCAGGCCCCCAGAGCCAGTCAGTGTCCCATCAGCACTTCCCCAGGAGCTTACAAGATGGGTTTTGTATGAAACTGCTGGTCTGTCTGTGCTACCCTTTCCATTAATTGGCAAAAGGAGACTATTTTTTTTCTCCAGCGCCACAAAAAAGTCCATTTCTCTTCATTGCTTTACTACTACACCTGCTGAAACCCATGCTTCAGGAGAAACCGTAGTCATTAGATGTCATCCCACGAGGTGTCACTGTTGCTTTTGAGCTTTAAGCTCTCAGCGTGGGTGAGGGTGTCCTGGTTGCATTGCTCCAGTGCCACGCACAGTGTGTGAGCAGCGCACTACGGCTCTTCTTTTAGAGGGGAGAATTAACTTACTCCCCTTCCTGACGAAGCACGAGGACCTACTTGCACACTGTTTGTAATAAAATATGATGTTTCTTATAGGCTGAATGAACTGGGGCTGTTCAGTCTTGAGAAAAGAAGACTAAGAGGGGATCTCATTAATGTTTATAAATATCTCAAGTGTGGGACACAGGGGGAAATGGCCAACCCCTTTTCAGTGGTCTGTGGGGACAGGACAAGGGGCAATGGCCTCAAGTTGGAGCACAGGAAGTTCCGCACCAATATGGGGACGAGCTTTTTCACAGTGAGAGTGCCAGAGCCCTGGCGCAGGCTGCCCAGGGCATTGTGGAGTCTCCTTCTCTGGAGATATTCAAGACCCGTCTGGACGCCTATCTGTGCAATATGAGCTAGGGAACCTGCTTGGGCAGGGGGGTTGGACCCGATGATCTCTGGAGGTCCCTTCCAAGCCCTGTGATTCTGGTCAAAGGGTTCACTGTAATGAGAGGACTTGGTAAATGGCAGATAAGGTCCTTTCAGAAATGGATGTCTCTGTTGTGGTGCTTGGCCTCTGGTTTTGTGTGAGACAACTGTGGAAGCACTTTTACACCCTACAACAGGCATGTTGTCCCCAGAAATCTGGTCTTGGGCATCTCTTTTTCTCCTTTTCTGGTTGAGCAGGATTTATTTTGATGTGTTTCGGAACCAGCATTGAGCAGCTCTGGTCTAGCTGCAGTCTGATTCTGCACTCACTCATTTTTGGGTTTTGGATTGTTTGGGTTTTTTTCTTTTTAAATAAGGCTTCCTTGCAATAAGCTGCCCTATGTCCGTTAAATCTCAAATAACGAGTTCTGTGTCCCAGGTTATCTTTTAACTAATCTTACTGGATTTTCAGTGATCAAGAACAAAAATTAGGGATTTGCTCCTGTTTTTTCCCAGCACTACCAAAACAAAATCAACCCATGGTTTGCTACTTCTGTTTTCCAGTTAACACATCTCCCCCAGCTGCACTGCTTTCAGATGTCACGACTACTCTGAAACACGGAGGACATGAAGATGAAATGCTGTTCCAGCCACCCAGCCAGCTGTTCTCAAATACATCTGGACAACCAGAGCAAGGCATGTTAACCTCCCAACCAGAGCCTCATGTTCAAACCCTACTCAGGTAATTACGGCATCAGCATTTCCCTGGGGGGACTCCTGGGCATAAATAAAGAGACCACGTCTCTTCTACGATGCCTTTGCATTTCTAACAGCACCAAATTATAGGCAGGCCTAATGGGTTGGAGGTGCTTAAAGCAGGGCCAGCGCTCTTCATGTGCAATATACCATCGTTTGGAAAGCTATCACGTTGTGGAAACATCATTCAAGGGCTAATTTAAATAATACTAAATACTACCCTCTAAAACAGAGGCATGCTCTGACATTTATAGGTTTAATGTCTATTTCTGCACTCTACCGAAATAGAGGGGCCTGTGGGTGGATCTATGATTATTGCTGTGCATTAGTAAGACAGAAATCGTGTAGGCAGCTGGTATTACGCCTGGGTAAATATAGATGAAGGAGAATCTATGGGATAATTTCTTGATGTCACATGTTTGTTTAAGAAGCAGTTAGAAATGATGCTAACTTCAGCGGTGCTTAAGGCTTTGGAAAGGGAGAGGAGTATCTTAAAAGATCTGTCGACCAGGTACGTCTCCATCCTGCATGGCCTGCAGTCCTGGTATCAGGGATGGGGTTGCACAGCCCAGGGAGCAGTGGTTCCCCGCGGTCCTTTGCCTGCTGAGCTGTTGGGGCTGGGTGCATCACCAAGTCATCACCCCGACCAAAATTTGGGATATTTTTACCCTCTGCCCTTGTGGTAATCCTGAAAACTTCAGAGGGCTTGGGGATGACCTGCTGGAGAAGAGCTCTGCGGAGAAGGACCTGGGGGTCTGTTGTGGTTTTGCCCCAGCTGAGAGCCACACCCCACACAGTCGCTTGTACTTTTAAAAGGAAGGGGGAAGGAAAGTTGGGGGAGGGGGGAAAAGGGAAGAAAGAAAGGAGGAAAAGAAACCACAACCTAGAAACCAGAACCACGCAGGTTGGGATAAGGATAGTTTACTAAACAAAGCAGAAAACTAGATATAACAATAACAGGAGTTTATAGCACAAAATATATGAAACTGGTGATACACAATGCAGTTTCTCACCAAACCACACAACTCAGGCCGCACAGCTTAGAGCTGTCCCGGAACCCGACTGTCCCCAGAAACTGCCAGTCCTGGTGTTGTCTCCTCCTCTTCCCCCCAGTCCCCCTTTATACTGAGCATGACGTAACTGGCATGGAATATCCTCTTTGGCCAATTCGGGTCACCTGTCCTGGCTGCGTCCCCTCCTTTCTCATTAGTAAGGAAGTATGAAGAACTGAGAAAGGTCCTTGATTGCCCGGCAACAACCAGAAACATCAGGGTGCTATCAGCACTGTTCTCATCCTAACACCCAAACATGGCATTCCATCCACTGCTAAAAAAAAATTAACTCCATCATAGCTGAAACCAGGACAGGGTCCTGGTTGATGACAGGTTGGCTATGAGCCAGCAGTGTGCCCTGGTGGCTAAGAGGGCCAATGGGATCCTGGGATGCATCAGGAAGAGTGTGGCCAGCAGGTCGAAGGAGGTGATCCTCCCCCTCTACTCTGCCCTGGTCAGGCCCCACCTGGAGTATTGTGTCCAGTTCTGGGCTCCCTGGTATAAAAAGGACAGGGATCTCCTGGAGAGAGTCCAGAGAAGGGCTACGAAGATGATTAAGGGCCTGGAGCATCTCCCGTATGAGGAAAGGCTGAGTGAGCTGGGGCTGTTCAGTCTGGAGAAAAGAAGACTGAGGGGGGACCTAATTAATGTTTATAAACAGCCCCTCTTCAGTGGTCTGTGGGGACAGGACAAGGGGCAATGGCTGTAAATTGGAGCACAGGAAGTTCCACACCAACATGTGGAAGATCTTTTTCACAGTGAGAGTGACAGAGCCCTGGGACAGGCTGCCCAGGGGGTTGTGGAGTCTCCTTCTGTGGAGATATTCAAGACCCGTCTGGACGCCGACCTGTGTGACCTGTCCTAGGGAGCCTGCTTTGGCAGGGGGGTTGGACCCGATGATCTCTCGAGGTCCCTTCCAACCCCTACGATTCTGTGATTCTATGATTCTGTGAAATTATTATATTAAATCAGATTATATTCCCAGAGCAGTCCAAAAGTACTAAGAGTCATTTCTTTAAAACACAAATAAAAATACTTGATACTGTTGGTAAAAATGTACATTAATCTTTGATTTACAAATAATGCTTCTAAGAGGCAGCCTAGAGGTTGTTTATTTTCATTGACTCCTGGTTTTGCAAACTGTGGAAGGAGCAAGAGTAGAAGTCTTTTTGGAAGAGCATAAATTTTATCCATTTCTGGCTAAAACATGTGAAAGCTACATGGTCCTTCCTACTCCAGATGGACCAGTGAAGGGAAACAAGGTGTGACGGGCGACTGAATTGCTCACAGTGGCACAACTGCTTTCTCAATAACACGTGCTTGTGCATAACTAATACTATGTCTTTTGGAGGGTAACTTCTAAGAGTTTTCTAAGAGACCAATAGCTAAAGTTCTCCACAAAGCTTTTGCTTCCTCATTTCTGTGTAAAAATAAGCTTGACATAGTGCTGCAGTAAGCTTCTGCTTTGTAGGAAAGGGTTTGGTGATTCAGTTATGTCAACGCACGGAGGGAAATATGCAGTGGAGGGTAGCCTAGCTCTGACACTTGGTACCTACTCTCCTTGCATCCTGACCTGGGCAGGTCCCCACTGACTTTCTGCTCAGAACAAAATGTGCAAACTGGTATTAAACTTTCTCTCTCTGTGTCTCTTTTCCTCCTATTTTCCTACCTTTTATCCTCTGCAGGAAGATGGGATCCTGCTGTGTAACTTGTTTTCCTTTCAAGCCAGCTGGTCACTCCTTGTTTAGTCTCTCACCTCCTGCTTGTATCCTTCACAAAGGGTGAGATCACAGAATCACAGAATGTTAGGAGTTGGAAGGGACCTCAAAAGATCATCTAGTCCAAGCTCCCTGCCAGAGCAGGATCACCTAGACTAAATCACACAGGAACGCATCCAGGTGGGTTTTGAATGTCTCCAGAGAAGGAGACTCCACAACCTCTCTGGGCAGCCTGTCCCAGTGCCTCGTCACCCTCACAGTGAAAAAGTTTCTCCCTACATTCACATGGAACTTCCTATGCTCCAGCCTGCACCCGTTGCCCCTTGTCCTGTCACTGGCCATCACTGAGAAGAGCCTGGCTCCATCCTCTAGACTCTCACCCTTTATATATTTATAAACTTTAACAAGGTCACCCCTCAGTCTCCTCCAGGCTAAAGAGGCCCAGCTCCCTCAGCCTCTTCTCCTAAGGATGGCGTTCCACTCCCTTAATCATCTTGGTGGCTTTCAAGGAGTTCTATGTCCTTCTTGAGCTGAGGGGCCCAGAACTGGACCCCTCACTGAATGGTCAGATCATTGACTGTTTCCTTGGTTTGTGGGCGATGTTCTCACCAACCCCAGCCTGCTGGAGAAATGCAGCATGAAAGCTCTGTGGCTTTCTATCAGCCCAGTGGGTATTGTCCATGGGCACTGCCACCCGTATCTTGCCAAAAGGCAGAGAGCCTTGTCTGGCAGCTCCCTGGGGTTAGTTCGTGTGCTCCTGCAGTTGTTACTGCACAAACAATGCAAGAGGACACTCCATGCACCTGGCATAGCTGGCTTCATGTTGAAGGTCCAGGCTTTGGATGACCTAAATGAAGGTCTTGAAGGTTTTTTAACTGCCTCTCAGTGGAAGTAAGGCTGATGCAGTGAAACTGTGCTGGAGGAAACTTTAGTTGGGGGTCTGGAGTTGTGTAAACTGTTTGCATGTGGGTTGGCAGGAGGGAATAGAACTACAGTGGGAAATCATGAAGTAGATGTGGCAAAGCCACACGTGATAACATGCCAATTTTTGAGGATTTCTGGCCTCTTGACAGTTGTCCTCCTTACAAAAAGCGAGCACCACCTGAAATGATCACAGTGTCGCAGGGAGCCAAACCACTGAAAGGATGCGAAGTTGCTAAGGGGAGAAACCTGCATTTTGGAAACACTACTCACTTGCCACGTAACAGGGCCTATAAAGATGCTGCAGCACACACCTGGTGAGAAGGTGAAAGATATATAGTGCCCCAAGAAATCTGCAATCAAACCAAAGAGGTGGGAAGAAGGGTGAGAGCCAATATGAAGAACAGTGTGAGCGCAGAGGGGCAGTTACGATGAGTTTAGGTGGAGGATTCCATGTACAAATTTGTTGTTGGTGCTTGCTTTTAGAAATGGGAAGGTTTGATTTAGTCTTTTTCAAGCAGCATGAGCTCTATAGGCACCCCTCCAAAGATAAATTCTCATTCACCGAATTTTTGATATCCACCTTTCTCTGGCTGTGTTGGGTTATAAAACATTTTCCTGTTCCTTTCTTCTCTCCCACGTACCCCCACCACCACTACCAAGAAGAGCTCTGGTGTGCAATCTCCTTTTTTCTCCCTCTATATAGCAGCCTCAGGGTTAACAAAAGTGTTAAGAAAGGTGAAGGCCCAATTTCTGTTCAGAAATGTGTCCTGGAAAAAAATGCAAGTGGAAATGTATACTGCAGCCATCCCCCACAGCCTGTTTGCTTATTCTTATACTTAGAGATTCAAATGATGAGCGTGATTAGACCCTCCAAGGATCTCAATTACTGACTCTCCCATTTATGGCATGCTTTGAGGGAAATTATAATGAATGTGCTGTTAAACAAAACATGAACCTTCAGGCTATCCATGCTGTGGCAGATCCTCCGCTCCCCAGAGTGTGCACAAGACTCTCTCCCTGCTCCCCTGTGTGAGCCAGGATCCTGACAGGACTTTCTGGCTCTTCCTTAGTCATGGAGCCCAGAGTCGGGGTCTCCAGTCACCATGTCAGGGAGGGCAAGGAAGGGGAGAAGAGCCTGGCACTTTAACTGTACCTCCATGTATGCCAAGATCCAAGGTGCTGCTGTTGTCACATGTGAAACAAGCCACGTGCTAGGTTTTGCCACAAACCCCGGGGCCCTTTAGCACTGAAGCAAGCAAAACATTACCCCCTTCCCACTTAAACACCACTTAAACTTCTGAAATCCAAGAAGAGAAGAGGTGAACTTTTGAGTGAAGATGCAGTGCACAAACCCCAACTCCACATCGATTGGACTTGGCCTCTGAGCTGCAGGCAAAGGGGAACTCTTGTTTTCAGAAACATCCAAGTACCGAGCCAGGCAGTGAGAGCACGCAGTCTCTTTGGGGTTAGACTTCTGTAACTCTCCAAAGCAAGAGGTGTATTTGGGGGTCTTTGGTTGGTGTTTTTGTTGGGTTTTTTAATGTAAAAAATATACACTGCTCTGTCCATGTAAATGCTAAATACAGTTTCAGTACGTGGGGCTCAAGGGCTTGTAGTCTATTTCTTTAATTTTGCAAGGCTAGTAAAACCAATGTACCAAGTTCCTGTGGGCACCTTTTGACAGAAGCCTTTAATGCTTCCTTTCCCTCCACATGAAAAGCCACACGCAGTCATGGCTATTATACCACGCAGGATTAAGCATTGAGCTTGCAAACGTTTGGGGCGTTGAGCTTTAATCATAGAATTAATTCTATAATCATAGAATGGTATGAGTTGGACGGGACCCCAAGGATCATACAGTTCCAACCCCCCTGCCACAGGCAGGGCCACCAACCTCCAGGCCTGGATCTACACAAGGTTGCCCAGGGCCCCATCCAACCTGGCCTTGAACACCTCCAGGGATGGGGCATCCACCACCTCTCTGGGCAGCCTGTTTCTGCACCTCACCACTCTGTAAAAAACTTCCCCCTAATATCTAACTTAAACCTTCCTTCCTTTAGCTTTAATCCATCCCCCTTGTCCTGCCATTATCTACCCTTTTAAAAAGCTGATTCCCTTCCTGTTTGTATGCTCCCTTCAGGTACTGGAAGGCTGCAATGAGGCCCCCCCACAGCCTTCTCTTCTCTAGGCTGAACTTTCTGCAAAGCCTGCTCCCTAAGTATTTAAGCACTCTTCTCATTTGCATAATCTAATTGTTACATTTGTTAGCAGTTACTCTGTCTCCTAAGTCCTACATCTGATCTCCACCAGGCAAATATTGTGAGAGCAATTAAATAGGAAAGCTCTCAATGCAGACAGGAGGGAAGAAGAAAGCAAAAGGATGATCACCAGTTTCTCAGCAGGGTTTGCAGCCTTTTAACCACAGCACTGAGGTGATGTGGTTGCTGATTCTGCCTCCTTACTCAGTTTGGTCCCTGATAGCCATGGAAACAAAGAAATACCAGTAAAAGTAACCATTTCACTCTGTTCCTTTCTGACCACAGCCCACACTAAAAGCTTTGTTATTTGCTCTCCACTCCACATGCTGCAGGAAAAGGAGAGAGAAGGAAAAGGTGGCTCACAGGGGACGAGGATCAGGCCAGATGTTGTCCTGTCCCTCCCTGCCACAGGGCACCAGGCTGAGATGGTGGTGGTGACCTGGGCAATTAAGAAGCTATGTAATAATCTTCAGAGAAAACAAGACTGTGTCAGTGTGTCCTCCCTGCTCCTTATGCTTCAGCCTCAGTGAAGGGGCAGATGCAGGTGGTGGTAGAGCAAACCCACAGCAGTAAAGAGAGCTCCACGGAGGAGTGTGGACAGCAAAGGAGAGGTGGGCTCTTTGGGGGCTGAGAAGTGGTCTTCCTTTGCCTTTTCACCAGCCTCCTAGCAAACCCCTGATGGAGGCTGAGGTAGGGCTGGGAAGCAGGAGCAAAAGGAGCATGGGGGCTATGAGGGCCGAGAAGACTTGGGGAGGGCAGTTGTCATCAGTGTGGGAAATAGGCAAGAAGCAGGTGGGGACATTAAGCTGTGAGAAAGGAGAACAACTTTTCTTTATTAAATAAATAAATAAAAATGGGTGGAGGAGGCAAGAAATAGAATTGGGGAAGTGCACGTGTGGGTTGCAGAGGAGGTGTCAAACAGGACAACAACGGTGTTTGCCAGATGAAGGCTGTGCTACGATGCCTTGGCTGGAGTGTGAGGTTCAGCAGGCTGTAGTAATAATAAAAGTAAATTAAAAATAAAAAGAAATAAAGAAGAAGGTGGTCATATCTGACAGCCACCAGTAGTGTCAGGCTATGAGTAGGAGTTTTTGAAGGCAGTGATTAAAATGTCTCCTGCTCTTTTTGCAAAACACTCAGCTCTGAGGGGAACTTGGTAGAAAACAGTCAAAACTGTTAGTCATTCCTCATTTTGTTTCTATCTCCCAAGTAGAAAATAGCACCCAAAAAAAGAATAAAATCCACAGAATGTTATTCATTCCTCTAGCAGAGTGAGTTGCAGGTGCTTGCTGCTAGGTTCTGAGAGGCTGAACAGACTAATGAATGCTGAATTTGTAAAATATACACAATTATAAATGTTTATAGAATATTTATCACAGAGTCACAGAATTGTAGGGGTTGGAAGGAACCTCAAGAGATCATTGAGTCCAACCCCAATGTACAGTTTGGTGGCTTTTTTTTTTTAAATCTATGAAACTTGTTTAATAACAGTGCTGGTTTTTGTAATGTCTAATTGTTACCATCTAGATTTCCTTCTCTCTCTTCTTTCCAGAGACTTCCACTGAGTGGGAGATACCCAAACAAACCTGGGTTTGCCCTGCATGTTCATGAGCTGTCCCCTCAACGGTGCCACTGAGGTTACCCACTAGGAACCAGTGATTGGGAGCTAGTGTTCAGGAGGATTATTTTAGAGTATTGAGTCATGACTCAACTTTCTTAAATCCAGAGGAGCTTGATTGTATGTAAAGAATGATTGCTGCTAGAAACAGGACTGAAAGAGAAGTACTTTTATATATATATATATTTATATATATACACTTAAATGCTTCACAAAATACTTAACAGGATACTTAACAAAATATATACTCAAAAAAGATAGTCTCCTTCTGCAATAGTTAGGTAGGGCTAGAAGTCTTGGCTGTAGTAGATGTCCCTCAAACCACTACAAAAGCGAAAGTCTCAAGTCAAAGCTAAGGAACAATGGTAGGTCAGAAGACAGTTACTGTCCAGGTTTACCCCACAATGCCAGGCACTTATTTGAGTGTTGCTGTGCACTCTGCAGGAGGGGGAGGAGTGGGAGACCTCCAGAGGATAATCCAGACCTTATGTTAACTTCTGAGTAATTGAGTTTGTCTGAGACTGGAATTGCTCCCTGGAGGGTCCTCTCTTGTTTCTCTGACTTTTGAGGAAGTGTTAAATTAATTGTGTGTGCCTAACTTGGGCACACCGTTGTCTGAACGGTGGGATTTCCCTTTTGTTGACAAGATACTATCATTGCATGCCATGTCCTGGCTGGTGAACGCCTCTCCTGTCACACAGCACCCTAAAGGGTAAAATGTCTGCCTGTAACCCACCTTACTTGGACCTCCTAAGCAGAGTACAGGCATGTGGTGGAGGTGGTAAGCCAGGGACCTGCTCTTCAGAGCAGACCCTGAACATGGGGGCACTTGATTGTTCAAGGGACTATCCCTAAAATCGCCAGATGCATAGGACCAGGTTGCAGCCAGCCCAAAGCTAGCATTGCAGGTTGTCTCAGTGTGGAGTCCTGCCTCAGGTGAGAAGGTCCAACTCCAGCCAGGACTGATGCTGGTAATTTGGCTGCACTGAAAATTGGCGATGAAACATCTACGTGCTCTGGGCATGTGTCGGAAGCAGGTGACAGCAACAGAGATCTGATCTGCTTGCTGTACCTGCTCAAGTGGTGGTTACCTTAAGGTAGGTTTTGCAGGTGGTCACATTTGGTGACAGCTTTACAAGTGCCCCTGTAGATGAGGTACTTAGGGATATGGTTTAGCATAGGACGGGAATGGTTGGACTTGATGATCTTAAAGGTCTTTTCCAACCTTGTGATTCTGTGCGTGACTCCTCCATGTGGAAAGTCATCTGAAGCTCTTGGCCCTCAGTTCTCATTGCTGATGGTGGGTTTTAGTTTTTTACCATAGCTTTACCCCGGGGAAATGAGTAACTCTCACCAAACTTCTCCTTAGGTGACTGCAGGAGAGGGTCTGAGTGCAAGTAGCAAAATCCTACTCATCGGAGATCAATCTCTGCTGCTGTCACAGGATTTCTGCTGGCTCTGAATAGCGACACTTACCCGAGCTGTTCAACACAGCTGGAAACAACGAGGGAAATCCTGCAACAAGGAGGAATGCCAATATATTACACGTATTTTTTGTTTCCCAGGCATCTGCTGTGTTACTATAGGTTATTTACATGAGATTTTCTTGTTTGGGAACCCGAAAGCAGCATAGCAAAATGTTAATGGTGGCCGGGGGTGAGGGGAGGGTGTTCCTTTCCTTCTTATTTTTTTTTTTCATTTATTTTGTAATTTTAATAATCTTTTTGTATTTCAGGGCTGGGATGTAATCATAAAAGTGAACATGGCTCTTCAGATTGTTCTCCTTTTTGTAAGCATGGCTTCCTAATGGAGATTTAGTGGGCTGTAAACAGGATGTCGTATGGTGCTCTCTGTCAAAAATTAATGATGGCAATGAAGATTAAATTATTCTTCCATGAAAATAAAGCGCATACACAGGGAGATGTTTGCAAGCAGGCTTAAAATAGGCCGTTCCCTGAGGACAGCCTGGGGAGTTCACTGGCAGGCCCCCCTGCCTGGTGAGAGCCTGGCTCTGCCGCAAAAGGGAGCTGCGTTTAATTCCTGCAGAACCCTGGGACACAAAGGGAGCCTTTTGTTTCTTTTCCCTTCCAGGTGGAAGCTGCAGGCCGTGGCGCCTGGATAATCTGCTATCCGGCTACCTGCAGGGGACTCCCATTGCTCCAATTTGCGCTGCTGGCCTCCTTTCGCCCGCCCTTCGCTGTCAGAGCTCGGAGCGCTTCGGTCTGTGGGGATTCTCTGTGAATTCGACTGTTCATGCCGACGGGGGTGGAGGGGGAGGGGGAAGGGCTTTTCCATACATGGAAACTGAAAACCTGCAGCGTATCTATATGGAAAAGGCTTCCACTCCCTCATCTGCTTCGGATTTCCACTTCCCCCCCAGACGCAGCACGAACATGTCAGGAAGAGAAAAAACTAGGATGTTTCCCGAGACCGGTTTGTCCTGACGCTGGGTAGTAGGGATTGCTTGGTGTGCCAAGCGAAGCTGTCTCACGTGAGGCACGGTTTCTGTCATGAAGCTGCGTGGCTGCTCTCTACTTCATTTTTTTGGCAGTAGGTGGCTGTCTGCCTCTGCAGAGGCTCGGCCCAGGCCCAGAGTATTCCCCAAGCTGCCGGCTTCTACATTCCTCAAACCTGTTTTCCATATTACCGCTCGGTAAAGGTGTAAATATTAAGCAGAAGATTTCACGCCTTCCACAAGGGCACAGCTTTCTCAGGGAATTCATTCCTGGTACTGGGGGGAAAATTAGGAAACTACATCTTGTGGCCTTTATTCTCCTTGTTACAACTACTACCAATATTCCAGCTCAATGATCTTTGTATTCTCTCAGCTTCAGCAGTTACAGGGTAGGATCCTGAGAAGCGTCAGGTTTGGGGATTTTTACATTTTCAACACCACCTTTTTTTTGTAGTCTAGTGAGCTGCCTTGGGTTGGTTTTTTTTTAATTATTCTCCCCATCATATCGTCTTGTGTCTCCTTGTGTGCATCCCCTCGTGGGTAGATCTTTGTAGCTGTATAATCCTTTGAGCCATCTAGACCTGGAAAAACACATCTTTCCTCTTGTTTTTGAAGCCTGTTTTCTAAGACGACAACACGTTTGTGCATGCTTAGAATATATGAGCTGAGAGAAACGAAAGGGGAGAAAGAGATGACTACACCGCCGACTGCATCCCCTTGGAGGGGGAGCAACGGTCCTTTGTGGTGGAAAGCAGCTCATTTCAAACAGGTTCCATGCTGGACCTTTGGCACACATGGAGGTATAAACTGAAGCACATCTGACATTTTAGCTCTCCTTTGAAGCTCCATCATGATGGTGAAGCTAATACATAGAAAAAAATGCCTGTTCCAGCCTCTTGGAATAGAGCTCCAGTCCTTGGATTACTTGTGTATTTCATGAGGAAAATTACTACCCTGATGGACTCTGTCTTTCTGCGAGCAGGGAATGTTTTTGTTACTGTTGCTCAGAAATTAGCTGAAAAACATAAACTATTCCAGTAAAGATAACCCAACCACTATTCAGGCATTTCTGACCCATCAGTTGAACGTTGCCAAGCACTGGCTCCTGCTTTGGGGCAGAGATGACCTCTCCTGCCCGTAGGCAAGGGAACCTGGCAAGGCTTCTCAGGTTTGCCTTTCAAATATGCCCTCTATATCTGGGTAGGTGCAGGGCGTTATTGATGTTGCTGTTCTTTGATGTGGGGAATGGTGTCTTTAATGAGAGTGTTGGTTTGGTTTTTTCCCTTCAGAAAAATATATTTTGCTCTACATGCTAACACGTGGTCGCCGCTCTTTCAGTTGTACTGGGGAGAACCACCAAGTGGGAAGCAGCCAACCTAGCATGGACTGTCTGGAACACAGACTGAGGAAAAAATAGACCCCTGTGCTTCTGTGTCCATTGCCCAGTACACCATGTAGTCCTGTGCTGTTTGATGGGCAGCTGCCTGTGCTAATATCCATCCTCTGCCACACGCATATGTTCACATCTGCCTATTCTAGTCACTATATTGGAATCCCTGCCATCCCTTCCCAGTATGCATTTTGCATCTCTGGATCCAGCACAGCAGGTCTGATTAAGTCCTGTAAGCTGTGTAGCCACTTGTATCTCTGCAGCATGAATGCAGGTAAAGGGGTGAAACACCTTAACAATGAAGTCCTCTCAGTCCTGGCACGAACCGGTGATTTGCCACCTGCTCTGTATAGCCAAGCAATTTGGAGCTGCTCTTGCAGCCCAGGGATAAGTATCTGTGGGCCCAGGACAGAGACCAGACTTGTGGGCAGCCTGTAGAGCAGGGATGGCAACGTGTTCCACATGGCAGAGTGAGCTGGAGGAGTCACAAAGCTGCCTCCGAATGTTGCTTCTGTCTGGTGGGGGAAAGGAAAAGAGATGAGGAAAGGTGTCATTTTTGGATCACACCTTTGTTTCCAGCCGTGGTATATCTTACTTTGAAAAGAACCAATATTTGTCTAGAGGGATGCCTGTGGGAGGACCTTTTGGTTTCAATCTCACCCACATCTAAGTGCCTGTCCAAGCATCCCGTTGTCATAGCTGCCTCCTCCTGAGTCAAAAATCCAAACTGCATGGACTCTTGACATTTTCTGTAATGCCTGTCAATGGCATAAAGTGCAGGTAGTGACAGTGACAGGTAGGGAACTCGTCTGTACTTTTTCATTCACCCATCTGCTGAATTGCCTTGGGATGGGGATTCTTGCCACCGAATTCCTAAGAACGGTCTTTAAACCTCAAGCTATGAGGCCAGCTGTAGCTTTATAAATACTGCCTAGTTTTTCTCTGCGTACAAACTGTTGAATAAGCACAGTTTAAGGGGTAGAATAGCTACTGCTCACACTGGCCTCGGGATGCGGGTGTTTATCTTGCCTCCTGGACTCTCCAGATCATCAATGGAGAAGTCAGTTCTGAAACATGATTAAGTCAAATAATGTTTTATTTAATAAATCATCATCCTTCTGGCATAGGTCATTTAAGTGGGCATGTCTAGACTTGTAATGAAATCCCACTGGAATTTGGCCAAGGAAAGGCATTAGCCATACTGAAAAGCATCGACTTTGCACCTAAGCAACATGCAGCTTAGCTGAATCTACAAGCACAGAGCTGTGAACTTCTTAACTGAAGAAGAAAAGGTATTGTTCCAGATAAACAATGTTCTTTTCATTTCTTGGACATGGTTATCTGGGAAATAGAATGCTAACTGCTGCTTCAAATTTGACCTACCCTGAAGGGAGAGTAGCAGAAAATAAGAAATTAATTGCTTGTAACTTAACAAAGAGGAGACTGCTGTCCTTCACCTGCCATGTGGTAAAACAGAGGTGAAAACAGTCAAGAATGAATGGCTTTCGTTAAAATTCTGCTAAAATAAATAAATAAAGTTCTCTGTAATGGTAGCAGTGAGCATAAATAAGGATGTCGCCCTATAGAGGGGCTGCCCAGACGTGAGAACGAGTCTTGAAATTATTGGGGGAGAGGGGGTTGTGCATGTGTCAGGATTTCTTCAGATGTTACCCTGTGTATTTCAAATAGGCCAGAAAAGACATGGATGGCTGTTTGAATCAAGCATTGTCTTTTATTCATCACTGTATTTAATTTTTCTAGCCGCATGATCACAGAATCACAGAATCACAGAATCGTAGGGGTTGGAAGGGACCTCGAGAGATCATCGGGTCCAACCCCCCTGCCAAAGCAGCTCCCTAGCTCATATTGCACAGATAGGCATCCAGATGAGTCTTGAATATCTCCAGAGAAGGAGACTCCACCACCTCCCTGGGCAGCCTGTGCCAGGGCTCTGTCACCCTCACTGTGTAAAAGTTCTTCCACATGTTGGTGCGGAACTTCCTGTGCTCCAGTTTACAGCCATTGCCCCTTGTCCTATCTACACAGATGACTGAAAAGGGGTTGGCCAATTCCCCCTGCATCCCATACTTAAGATATTTATAAACATTAATTAGGTCCCCCCTCAGTCTTCTTTTCTCCAGGCTGAACAGCCCCAGCTCACTCAGCCTTTCCTCATACGGGAGATGCTCCAGGCCCTTAATCATCTTCGTAGCCCTTCTCTGGACTCTCTCCAGGAGGTCCCTGTCTTTTTCACACCAGGGAGCCCAGAACTGGACACAATACTCCAGGTGGGGCCTGACCAGGGCAGAGTAGAGGGGGAGGATCACCTCCTTCGACCTGCTGGCCACACTCTTCCTGATGCATCCCAGGATCCCATTGGCCCTCTTAGCCACCAGGGCACACTGCTGGCTCATAGTCAACCTGTCATCAACCAGGACCCCCAGGTCCTTCTCCACAGAGCTCTTCTCCAGCAGGTCATCCCCCAGCCTGTACTGATACAGACAGTTATTCCTCCCCAGGTGCAAGACTTTACACTTGCTTTTATTAAACCTCATCTGGTTTCTCCCTGCCCAGCTTTCCAGCCTGTCCAGGTCTCTCTGGATGGCAGCGCAGTGTTCCTGCGTGTCAGCCACCCCTCCCAGCTTTGTATCATCGGTACTTGCTGAGGGTGGATGTTATTCCCTCATCAAGGTCGTTGATGAAGGTATTAAACAGGACTGGACCCAACACCGAGCCCTGAGGAACACTGCTAGTCACAGGCCTCCATTCAGATTCTGCTCCACTGATCACAACCCTCTGAGCCCGGTCCGACAGCCAGTTCTCAACCCACCTCACTGTCCACTCATCTATCCCATGATCTCTCAGCTTTTCTATCAGGATGTCATGGGAGACAGTATCGAAAGCCTTGCTGAAGTCAAGGTAGATGATATCCACTGCTCTCCCTCCATCTACCCAGCCGGTGATGAGATCATAGAAGGCTATGAGATTGGTGGAGCATGATCTCCCCTTGGTGAATCCATGCTGACTACTCCTCATGAACTTCTTCTCTTCCAGTTGCACTGAACTTCAGTGCAACTTCTTCCAGTTGATGCTGAACTTCAAGTAAGCTAGTCAACATCAGAGGCCATCTCAAGTCTAGGGGAAAGTTGTTGAGATACTCTCTTTCACCACTGGTGTTATCTCAGAAGTCAACACTGAATAGTTTTACAAGCTTCTGATGCATTGCACTGCAAAGATGCATGCAGAGGAAAACATCTTGATGCTGTTCTGTATTTTCAATTTTTTTTTAAGTTCTTAATTGAATAAAAGTCAAAATCTCTGTTGTTTTAATCCAATGTCTTTCTCCAGTTTAGTGAAGAAACCTGTCTCTGGGTTCCTGTGGTCAGCAGTGTAAACTGAGTCAATAAATTCAACTCTGTGTATTCAGCTGCACTGTAGAAAGGCTAATACAGCTGGGACATCACTCTTAATAACCTCTACTCTTTGTATCTGTGGTGGTCTTAGAGAAGGACAAAGGGAGATAAATATATCGCATCTCATCAGTACAAGCTATATTTGGAAGATCTCATGTGATGTAAATTTCCATTGTTAAATCATTGCAGAAAAAAACCAAACCAAACCAAACCCACGACAAAAGCCACCACTAAAACCTTCTAAGCTCCCCATCCCTGCAACGCTGGTGGAGAAATCGTGGTGTCCCACCATGGTCTGTGGGTCAATGTGTCATTCGGGAAATTACAGGTACATTGGACAGAAGGGACAGGGGAGTGATTGTCCCTCTCTACTCTGCCCTCATGAGGCCCCATCTGGAGTACTGTGTCCAGATCTGGGGCCCCAACACAAGAAAGATGTAGAACTGTTGGAGAGGGTTCAGAGGAGGGCCACAAAGATGATTAGAGGGCTGGAGCACCTGCCCTACAAGGAGAGGCTGAGGGAGCTGGGCTTGTTCAGCCTGGAGAAGAGAAGGCTGCGGGGGGACCTCATTGCAGCCTTCCAGTACCTGAAGGGAGCATACAAACAGGAGGGGAATCAGCTTTTTAAAAGGGTAGATAATGGCAGGACAAGGGGGAATGGATTAAAACTAAAGGAAGGAAGGTTTAGATTAGGTATTAGGGGGAAAGTTTTACAGAGAGAGTGGTGAGGTGCTGGAACAGGCTGCCCAGAGAGGTGGTGGATGCCCCGTCCCTGGAGGTGTTCAAGGCCAGGTTGGATGGGGCCCTGGGCAGCCTTGTGTAGATCCAGGCCTGAGGTTGGTGTCCCTGCCTGTGGCAGGGGGGTTGGAACTGTTTGATCCTTGGGGTCCCTTCCAACCCAGACCATTCTATGATTGTATGATTTGCAGCACTGCTGTGTGACTGAGGGCTCTCTTTCACACTTGAGTTACTCTTGAACCTCAGCGAACCTGATATAATACCGCAGGTCTGCATACAGGGCAGAACAGGCTGCCAAACGAACTAGCGAACGCGTGCTGCGGTAACGGGAAACGCGTAGCAGAAAATGTCTGAGGGACACGGGCCATAAGAACGGTGCCTCAAACCTAACTGGCCAGTCTTGCTCGGTCTATTTCTTGGGTTTTATCACTGAAATGAAAGCTGGGAGCCTTTTTGGGGTTTGTTTTTTTTTTAGTAAATCTTGCTCATAAAAAGGGCATCTCCTCGTAGCGGAGACTCTCTAAAACCTCTTTTTTTATTCTGGAGCTGACAGGCAGCACAGCTGGTGTAGCTGGGTCTTTGTTCTTTCTTTAAAATGCTGCGGTTTCATTCACTGTCTCTTCCCCTGCAAAGGCCTAGATAAAGTGTGATTGATCACCTGCTCGCATCTACTGCAAATTATCTCATTTAAAATGGTAATTTGAACCCATTCATGCTCAGGTGAGAGAGTACTGTTAAAAAGGTTGTTTTTTTTTTTTTAAAAAAAAGCCTCTTTCAGCTCCTAAATTCATTATGAGCACTGAGGGACTTTAATAAACTTGAGGTTTTTCCTGAAGCATCATACTGTCTCACCTTGTCAGGTCTGTAAGATACATCATGGGTGGCTGTGACAAGGACAGTCATCTGAAAGACACATTCATGCTTTATAATGCCCAGTGTGGACATGCCACAGTGGTTCACCATAGACCTTATCCAATGTCCTCAGAACTCCATGTCGCTGTTAGTCCCAAATTTGAATTTTTGTTCATGTTTGACCCGGAGAAGAAGAACAAAGCGACAAAAACATCTCACTAGGGAAGCAGATATCATCTTAACAGATATGTGGATGGCCTTAGACTTTAGGGGTCACCAACAAGACTTCTGCTTATCACTAAGTCATCAGTATACAGAAAATAAGCCTGGGCAAGCTGGCTCCATTGTGTATTTCTTTGAGGGGCCAGAGTGTTTTCACTTCATAGTCTAAGTTTTCAGTCCCTGAGAATTCAACAGTTTCTTCGGAAGGTGATTGTAAATGTAGTTCATGTTCAGGATTGTGTTTACATTTGGTGGCTGGATTGAGTCCTGTAAGCATTGTGCACAAACACAAAAGAGAATGCTAACTTCTAAACTGACTCTAAGAATGATCTTAGGGTTGGTGTGAAAGAGTTAAAAGTTTTTAAACATCTGAATTTGAACAAATTAATCCCACCCTAGTGATGTGATTGCCAATCATCATAATAACATCCAGATTTTTGTGCACTGGGAAGCTCTTTATGGAGGAGGTCGGTATTGTTAGTCCTATTGGAGCTGAGGAAACTGGGGTATAGCAAAGTAACTGGCCCAGCATCACTCAGCCAGTGATGGAAGTGACAAGAACAGAGTCCAGATCCCCTTCATCCCAGCCCATTGAACTTCACATAGGTCACTAAACATCACTGTCCTCCTTTTGCGAAGGGCAAAAACTCTCCCCAAGTAGAATGCAAAAACATGGAACCTGTGTCCTAGCTGGCATCCCAAACATAGGTCTCTCACCTGAGGCGTCGTCACCCATGCTGAGAGACACTGGGGACTCTTCTGTTCCTTGTATTGTTATTCCTCCTGACTTTTACATTGTTCTGGCATTTGTGGAAAAAAAAAAAGAAAAAAAGAAAATGCTTGGTTTTTCTTTTCTGAATTCCAACTAGACCATTATGCTGAGCTGAGCATTTCTGAATTGAAGCGAGTCCAACTGCAGTGGCCTTGCCATAGGCACACCCTAATTAACAGCAAAAAATTCCATATGTTCCACCCTTCATGCAAGCATGACTGTTCTGTGACCTAAATGCTCTGCTTTGTCTCGTGTAGGAGTTTTCACACTGGGGGCAAATTGACTTGCGTCATTGCCCACATCTACTTACCTTCCAGGTGCTTGGCTGCCTTTTTCCCTTGAGCTGCTTCTCAAAGGCATTTGTTTGCTTCGCCAGGTAGTTTTAACCCCAGGGCTTGTTTTCTCTTTCTTCATCCCACAGTAAAGTTAAAACACTGAATTTATGACATGGCAATTATTTTCGTGGCAACAGACTGTGGCATCATAAAACAGGATTACGATGACTTCACTGCAGGATCAAGAAGAAGCAGCCAGGCTCTGCATAGGGAAAGCTCTCTTTTAACAAAACACTGATGTCTTCAAAAAAACAATAGGAGTTCAGTTCTGGGCTCCCTGGTATAAAAAAGACGGAAAGGTCCTGGAAAGAGTCCAGAGGAGGGCTATGAAGATGATTAAGGGCCTGGAGCATCTCCCGTATGAGGAAAGGCTGAGTGAGCTGGGGCTGTTCAGCCTGGAGAAAAGAAGATTGAGGGGGGACCTAATTAATGTCTATAAATATCTTAAGTATGGGATGCAGGGGGAATTGGCCAACCCCTTTTCAGTGGTCTGTGGGGACAGGACAAGGGGCAATGGCTGTAAACTGGAGCACAGGAAGTTCCGCACCAACATGTGGAAGAACTTTTTCACAGTGAGGGTGACAGAGCCCTGGGACAGGCTGCCCAGGGAGGTGGTGGAGTCTCCTTCTCTGGAGATATTCAAGACTCGTCTGGACGCCTATCTGTGCAATATGAGCTAGGGAGCCTGCTTTGGCAGGGGGGTTGGACCCGATGATCTCTGGAGGTCCCTTCCAACCCCTACGATTCTGTGATTCTGTAAAAATTGTTGTTAAAGTCAAATTGCTGGTTGCATAAACAAGCTTTGTTATCTTCCTCCCAGTGAGAACAGCCTTTCAGTGATGCACAGTAAATCTTTGAGAAACTCTCAAATCCTGGAAACTCTTTGAGTGCTTATTTGTAGTTTACTCTGATGTATTGGGACTTTCTCTTTTTTTTCCCCCCCCTACTGCGTAGGGACAACAGGTCTTGAATTCTCCATAGAGGAAACTTCCATGAGAGCTTTTCATTGCTGCTATTACAACTATTAGTATTCTAGTGTAGATGTGGGGCAAGAGGTGTGCATGGTACTTTACAGATGAAGAAAATGACAAGTCTTTGCCTCTGGCTTCCATGAATCATCTAAACTAAGGAGAAAGTGAAGCTTGGGTTAGGCTGGAAATAAACTCTCCTGTGGTTGTTCTGTACTTTAAACTTCTAAATGTGGGCAGTTAATGATTTTTGTTGTTTGCTCTGGGTTTTTAGCCAGTTTCTCAAAACACCCATGCTCTTTTTTTTTAAGGCTTGTCAAATTTCAGGCAACTCATGATGTGAATCCTACTCTTACCAGAATTGATTATTTAATCTTTTCTGCATTTCTTTTTGGAAGTCACCTCTAGGCAGTTATTACAGCTTCATTGGGGCAATCAATGCATTTGGGTGGGTTGAGTCTGGTGCTAAGATGGCAGACACAGGCTGGAGCAAGCAGTGAACCAGAGCAGGCTGTGGGGAGCCAAAGTGGGGCAGAAGCAGAGTCAGGATAAATGAGGTAGTGGTGGTGGGGTGTTGAAATATTATAAGGCATTTTGATTCAACAGAAACTCCTTTTGACTGAAGCACGACATAGAATCATAGAATTGTCTGGGTTGGAAGGGACCCCAAGGATCACAGAGCTCCAACCCCCCTGCCACAGGCAGGGACACCAACCTCCAGGCCTGGATCTACACAAGGCTGCCCAGGGCCCCATCCAACCTGGCCTTGAACAATTCCAGGGACGGGGCATCCACCACCGCTCTGGGCAGCCTGTTCCAGCACCTCACCACTCACTCTGTAAAAAACTAATATCTAATTTAAACCTTCCCTCCTTTAGTGTCAATTCATTCCCCCTTGTCCTGCCATTATCTACCCTTTTAAAAAGTTGAATCCCCTCCCGTTCATATGCTCCCTTCAGGTACTGGCAGGCTGCAATGAAGTCCCCCCGCAGCCTTCTCTTCTCCAGACTGAACAAGCCCAGCTCCCTCAGCCTGTCTTTGTAGGGCAGGTGCTCCATCCCTCTAATCATCTTTGTGGCCTCCTCTGAACCCTCTCCAACAGTTCCACATCCTTCTTGTATTGGGGGCCCCAGATCTGGACACAGTACCAGTACATGCCTTACTGTACCACAGAAGCAGCCCAGGGAAGATGTGGTGGGAGCTTGGCAAAGCTTCTTTTCCCCAGTTTGCTTTCATGCAGGAATTGTACACAGGGCAGTCTCTGAGATGCCCAGGCTTTTGACAAGATGTGACACGTGGGCTATCATAAAGAAATAACTGACAGGAAAAAAATGAGGTCTGATAATGTTGTTTTCATGAACATGCAGTGAACAAATCACACAAAGGCAGAGGGTTCTTGAAACTGGACCTCTAGTGCAGAAATTCATCACTTCTATAGCCCTTGTATTCCCGACCAATAATGGCTGTTCCTGTGTAGGAGAAAATTGCTATGATATCTCTATCTATCTCCACCTCCCCTTCCAGGTTCTAGTGATAGCTGCATCTTAGGTGCTTGAGGATGGTATTAGCGTATGCTGACACTGCACTGTATCTTCTTGGAGTCAGTTGGAAATGGACTTCCGAGCCAGGCTGCTCTTTTTTAATGGGGGTATTTTCTTATTGTGTGAAGGACCTACCTTAGCTGTGGGGTGCATAATGCAACCTGTCGGGGTTTAATGGGGTGTTTCATGGGACTCCTGCTAGCTCCCTGCACGGGGCTGAATTTCCCTGTGATCCTGTCTTTGTTAAACCCTATGCAAATACGGCATTCAACATCTCCCTCCTCCCAGCTCCATACCACCTATCTTTATTTTTTCACTAACTCCCCAAAGCCCTAATTTGCAGTGCTGGTATGAAAAATCTGACAGGAACATATGACAGCTCTGGCCAATCTCTCCCCTTAGATGTAAGAAAGACAGTTAATAACCTTTTTAGAAGGATGAGGCGGAAAGCCTGTATATATCATCTCTCTGTATTAATAGGCTACATATGTGGCCCATCTACCGCATCTGTCTGGGGAAAACAGAGGTTTCTGATGTTGCTGTAGGTTGCTATTTTCACAGCAGAGCTGAAGAAGATGTCAGTGCCTTCTTAGCTGGTTATGTCAGTCAGTCACCTGAAGCACCTCAATGACCTGTCATGCCATTCAGCCACCCCAGCTAAGAGGAACTCACTCGCCACAGGCCTTAGAACTTGGATTTAAAACAGGGGGTATAGAGAGGTGTTTTTTCAGATTGCAGCTGTTCTTCATTTTCTGTGTATTTAGGAGGAATACGACAACTCTTAGTATGTAAAATAGCTGCAGTGGCTTTTTTTTTTCTTAAAAATAAAATTTCCCACAGATGTTTCACAGGTATATTCTAACATGCATGTCTTAATGGACTCTGTATTCAATGACTAATGCTGTAAGGCCTTTGTAAGACTGCAGAGCTGCACAGGGGTTTGTGTGCACCAGCCAAAGGAAAGGCAGATTCTTGGGAATGTAAATCCAGAGGCATTTCACTGGTCTCTCCCTGGACAAACTAAGGTAAGGTGCCCGTCTTTCAGCCTCCCTTGAGGGTAAAACGGCTGTCAGAGGCAACGTGGATGTGGCACAAAGGTTTAACATCAGCCTCTGAGCTGCTGCAGCCTTGGTGAAGCAGGACAATGTGCTAGTGCTATGGTTCCATCAAACTCCGCTGCTTTTTTTCCTTCCAAGGATCTGGCAAGGAGTGCCATGGAGCGAAACTAAAAGTGTTTCATTAAAGGAACACAAAAGCCAAACTGCAATTCAGATTTAGCTGGATAGCCAAAAATATTAGCTCACAAACGAGGATGGAAACAGTCCACCAAGAGAGTTCAAAATTCTTTGGCAGCCTCACTGGGTCCAGGGTTGCTGATATGAACAGAAATCAGTGCAAAGGCTTGTATCATACAGAATCATAGAATGCATTAGGTTGGAAGGGACCACTAAAGGTCATCTAGTCCAACCCCCCTGCAATAAACAGCGGCACCTTTAACTAGATCAGGTTGCTCAGAGCTTCATCAAGCCTGACCTTGAATGTCTCCAAGGACATCCACCTTTCCAGGCAGCCTATTACACTGTATTACCACCCTCATAAGTGAAGAACTTCTTCCTAATGTCTAATCTAAATCTACCCTGCTCTAGTAGGGCATCTGCACGTGCATCTGCATGTGCTTGCTGCCTGTGGGCCAAACAGGCCACGGCCAACAGGTTTGCTGCAGATCCACTGAGGGCTCAGCCGCTGTGCCACGGGGCCACGGCATGCAAATTAGCTGCTGCAGCTCCGCTGGCAAGCCCAGGAGAAGCGACACGCACTCTGTTATCCTGTCTCTGTATCTGTGGTAACGACAACTGCTTTGCAACGATTACAGCTACGTGATTCCCTCCCCAATTTAATTGTGTTACATGGATCTATTTATTACGTGGCTGCGTGGTTTCTGAGGGCAGTGTGACAAAAGGCTTGGCATGGCCAGTGCCGCTGTGGTTGCCAGGAATTTGCAAGGCTTGCCTACTGACTGCTAATTTCAGTAGGGTGCGAGTGTGGGTCTTTGTTAAGTGAGCAGCATCAGCAGCATGAGGGAGTCTGCAGCGAGTGTGCTAGTGATGGCTCGAAAGAAGGGAACAAAGGGAGGCAGAAATGCACATCCTAATCTGAGGGAGCCGGGGAAACCGCTCGCCAGCTCATTTGCCGCGCAGTGATGAAGGCAGGAGCAGAAGGGAGACTTTCAATCCTGCTCGGCTGCCTCCTCCTGGGGCTGAAGACTGGTTGCCATGGATATCTGCTGATGGGAGGGCATCGGCAGCACCGCCACTGCGGCCAGGGACTGTCTGGGGTGAAGGATGAAGTGGAGGATGCCCGTGGGTGGCCAGCAGCGGGGATGTTTCCAGCGGCGGCGAAGCCAAACAGATTTTCGAGGTTGTGTGAGGCCTACCCAAGAGTGGAGAACCCCTCCTCTGCAGGTGCTGGCAGGGTGACTGTCGCAGCACTGAGTCTTGGGATGAATTACTTGCACCCTGAGAATTTGGAGCATTATTTCTGAGCTGTACCTTTGACATTTCTTTCTGTATGTGTGTCTCTGTGTGTGTACGTGTGCGTGTGTGTGCACACACACATATATGTGCACAAAATTTGGCTGGGCTGTGCTTTGAAGCCTCTGGTTCTCCTCCCCAGCCGTGAGGCAGATGCAGAGCCAGCACTGGCAGTAAAATTGGCGTTGCAGAAGCCTGTGCCAGCGTGCACATGTGCAGTGCCGTGCTGGAGGTTATGGCGTGAGGGATTGTTGCGGTTGGCTTTTTCCTCTCAGACAAAGAACACAGTTCTACAACTTTATCTTTGAGACTCTGGCTGCGATTTCAACAGAGTCTATTTGGGTGGATACAACTATTTCAAAACGTTGTGGTTGCCTGAACCTGTGTATTTCTTGCTCGGCTGCTCACCTGCTGCACTCCCAATACTCTCCTGTTTTACTGACCCTCTGGAGTGGTAAATGCCTGTGTGAGGAATAATAAACTGCAGTTATTCTGTCTTGCTGAAGCAGTGGGAATGAACTCTAAGTATGTTCTTCTGCAAAGATATTTAGTAATGATATGTGACTAGTGTATTTACAGCCCTGATCCTTTCAAACCCTGTACTCATTGGGCTGTCCACTGACACATCAGTTTAATTCAAACCTCTTTGTTTAAACTCCATCCCAGTATGGCCCTATAAAAAGAGGATGGAATTTACCTGAAATACATGAAATGCACAGACTGGAACTTGTGATTGTGGCCTCCACTAAGTCAGTCCTGACAAGATGCTGTTAAAGGCTATATTTTCTGTGGGTAAAAAGCAGCGTGGGACACAGAGGAGAGGTCTGAGGAGGCAGGGCTGGCCTTAACTGACTTGTGACTCATTTAGCTGTGATGTACTGGTGATAAATTAGCCTTGCTGAGGACACGGGCTGGATTTATTTTCATTAAAAGAAAATAAATACATACATCATTGATTCTTTATACACTGTGCATGGAAGCACATCAATGAAAATTTATTCCCGGAGGCATACTCATCTCTAGGCAATGCTCTTACTTCAAGATGCTTAGGAGCTAAGGAGTGATCCGGTGGACATGAATATGTTTAACCTTAGAAGCTTGAATAATAGCCACATTCAAGTGTCATTGAAGTCAAGCATTTGCAGAATCAGGGACTTAAAGGGTGCAGTCTTGTAGAAACACTCCACGCATTCTGCTTTTGATGAATAGAAGTGTTTGCAAATGGCACTATTTTGTGGCTAAGGACCTTCTGTGATATATCACACTAGTGCAGGTAACATGTAAAATAGTGAAGGTGGAAACTGCCCCAAGTGTATTTTTTTATGATGGTTTTCTGCAGAGGTGATTGTGCATAGTGGTGCATTTTCACTGGAAGACTTTGAGCCAGTCAGAGATGTGATCATCAGGTCACGTTACTGGGTACCCCATATACCCCCAGTAAGTGCAACATGCGCCCTAAGTGTCAAGAGGCAAATTAACCTCTGGTGTAATACTGTTAATTGGTAGGGTGGTGTGAACAATTAGTCCATTATGAATCACTATAAATCCATTCTAGCGGTTGGATGGATTTCCTTGTTTATAGGAATAAAAGGAATCAGCAATCATGCTTCCAATCTGCTCTCATGGTCTAAGTAATCAGGTTAGCACTGAATCCTTGTTTTCCTGAATTTAATAGGAAAGGATTCTATACAGAGGCCAAGAAAAAGGGAGATAATCCATATATTATGCAGATTTCCTAAAACCAAGGACACCAGAGTTAGCATTAAGCAATGTGAACCCAGATGTATCTACAAAGAGGTTTGACTGAATGTTAAGAGTGGGAAACTGCATATTTTGAAGTAGTAACATATTTACATTGATGTAACCGAGCAGGGTTTAGGTTATTAAATTTACTGTCCCTACTGAAGAGAAAATTCTGTTGAAAGGGGAAGGAGTACACATCTAGTCTAGCTGCTTTAAAACCCAAAAATTTTAGCTATCATAAAGTAAGGAATTCTGGGTAACAAAATTACGGGCTTTTAAAGATAAAATGTGAGTTCTCGTTGAGCACTTGATACAACTTGTCAGATGGGAAGGGGCTCGGTTTCGAGAAGAAGGGGAGGTCCACAGATAAGATCTGCTGAACATTGGAACCCACCTCATGTCTGGAGTCTTTTTCATATGTTAATGTGATACCTGTCATTTGCACATAGAAAAGCTGGTAACAGGCATGGGAAAACTGATTATTTTACACCATAATTCACTAAAATAAATTTATCGGTGTTTTGGGAAATGTCCTGCATCTGGTCTTTAGGCAGTTGTCTGTAGGAAAAATGACATATTGATTGTGGGGTTTAGATTGGATATTGGGAAGAATTTATCCACTGAAAGGTTTGTCAGTCATTGTAATGGGATGGCCGAGGAAGTGGTTGAGACACCATCTCTGGAGGTATTTAAAATGAGTAGGTGTAGTGCTTAGGGACATGGTTGAGTGGTGAAATTGACAGGTTAATGGTTGGACTTCATGATCTTAAAGGTCTTTTCCAACAAAAATGACACTATGATTCTATGGTTGTAGTAAGACTTTCCTCACTGTCCATTACTTTCCAAATATGTCCAAAGCCTCTTGCCCTGCCATATTGCTTATCACTATGTCATTATCTTGCCTGCTTTTGCCATATTTCAGCTCTTTGTTCTGCCCATCTGCGATTTACAGTATTATATCTCACTACCTACATGCCAGCACACGTAAAACAGTTCTGCAGCGATTTAAGCATTTTACATAATTCTTAATCTGCAAGAAAATTTCATGTGAAGGGTAGACAAAATGGAGATGAAGCCATGCTAATATCTTTGGCATTCTTCATCAGCTAAAGTGGATGTTTAACTCATAAGCAGTAGTGTCCTTTCTCAACAGCAAGGACAAGTTAATGAGCCAAAGAAGTAAATCATTTAGGTCTTCATTGCAGAAGCATAGTTTGAGAAGCATAACATTCCTTGTCCAAAAGAATAGACCCTGTATAGTGCAGAAGCCAAGGGAGGCGGTCCTAGCTGACAAGTAATCTCCCAATCTATGGAAGATAAAAGGCAATCAAAATGCTGAAATCTCATTGGTGTTTCTCTATATGTCAACCAGATAATGTTGAGAGATGTGGAGGGCAATTGGACAGAATGACTCAGTCCCTCCTCACAGTACCTACAGGGCTGACTCTGGCAGCATTATCTCTATGCTCTATACCATACCCATAGAGCCAACTTTTGGACTAAAGGGAGTATTTAATCATTAGCTGTGTGCTGAAACCACCGGGAGGGTCATCTGGGGTGACTTTTGAAATGGAGAATAGTCCACTTTGGTCTGGACTCAGAGTGTTGGGTCATTGCACTGGAGAATTAATTCCTCTTGAGCTTGATGAAGGGGAAAATTTTCCCTCTCTCCTCGTGCCATCACACAGATGTGTCACCGAAGGCAACCAAGCTGCAGACAAACAACAGTGGCTGTGTCATATTTGGAAGTGCACCCAAGGGCTCTTTCCTGAATTCTGGTCTCTAGTAAGGCTGCTTCTGAGAGAGTAAGTCAGTCCTGTGCTTTGCTGGGGAAATGCTATGAATTTTACAGCAGGTGGTGTCAGCATGACATAATAGGGTTATTTTCGCCTTTCCCCGCTGCATACCATGGTGGGGTGCTGTTGCAGGCTATGATGTGAATGTTGGGACACTGTGGTGCAGGTAGCTGCAAAGCCATACAGAGATGTGTCTCACAAGGCAACTGCACAGCAGTCATCATTGCCTTACTCGACTCACACACACCAAAGTTGCAGATTTGATAAACTGAACACTCACATGCATAATTAAGCAGCTACACGGTGGCGTGTGTTGTACCAATTTGCCCATCAAGATGAAGTGCAATAGTTTTCAGAAATAATAAGGAAAATATAAGGCAGGAATAATATAATCATGTACAGCAGGAACAAGACAGGACTGGCATTAGTCTTTGTTAGAACAAGGGAATGTCTTTGTAGATCCACAAACAATATGATCTCAATAATTTCTGAACTTGGAAACAGATGTACAGTATATTCCTTCCAGCAGGAAGATTTTAATTTTCAGCTCATCTGGCAGAGAAATTACAAACAATGAGAAAGTGGGTGGGAAGGAAATGAAGAAATCCCCATATCTCCAAGTGTCTTGCTGTGGCAGTATGTTTTCAAAGGCCACATTAGCTGAGTCACTCAGTACCCTGAGACATTCCCTGTTAAAACAAACCAAATCAAAAATCTTTCCTTGTATCAAACTGCTACCACAAGCTACATTGAATATAGAATCACTAGGTTGAAAAGACCTTTGAGATCATTGAGTCCAAATGTTCCTGTCTGCTACTAAACCTTGTCCCTAATCTACCCGTCTTTTAAACACATACAAGGTTTGTGACTCAACCACCTCCCTGGGCAGCCTGTTCCAGTGCCAAATAACCCTTTTGGTGAAGAATTTTTTCCTAATGTCTAATCTGAACCTGCCCTGGAACAGCTTGAGTCTATTCCCCCTCATCCTCATTCCCGTCACCTGGCTGAAGAGACCAACATCCTTTCAGGTAGTTGTAGGCAGTGATAAGGTCTCCCTTCAGCCTCCTCTTCTGCAGGCTAAACATCCCCAGTTCCCCCAGCTGCTCCTCATAAGCTTTGCTCTCCAGCCCCTTCTCCAGCTTAGTTATAAGAAATTTAAGCAGAAGGAGGAATAGGGAACCTATTACATGCCCACCTCTGGGGAGTCTTTTGTTATAACCAATAAACCAGGCCTTTACTTGACAAGATAGACTTGCAGTTCATTACAGGGCAGGTCTTCAGACTTACTGTTACTACTGAGCACTGTTACATACTTGGCCAATGACAGGAATGGCTGTGGTTGACTTCAGATTGGTGAAGAATGACATGCCCAGTGCATGGGGAGTATAGCACAGTGTGTTACTTGTGTCTCTGAAGTGGCAGAAAAGATAAAGATGTGCAAGTAGGCTGGGCTCCTGTATCCCCTGAAGCATGGGAAGCAGTGGGAAATGCCTTACATACATACAGGCACAGATGGTGCAGTTCAAAAGAACTTCCTTTTTTCAGAAAGACAAGGAGTCCTTTTTTACAGTATCAGTTCACTGCCATCAGGAGGGATGGAGTGTTCCTGAGGCGGGGAATCTATAGTCCTCTTCTCTTTAGGCTTAATCCTCATGGCAGGTCTGTTGCAGATGGCAGGGTCTCAGGAAAGCAAGCAGAAAGCGTGAGATGCATTGTGTTGCAGATCCTGGACCTTTCCCTGGACAAACCTGTGGTCAAGGCAGGAACTGTACAGAGAATGACCAGTATTTCTCTATTTCAGTCACCTGAAGAAGGTCCAAGGTGAGCTCTGATCAGATTTTTGTTTCTGTAAGACTGTTCAGACATGTTTCTGTACGGCTCTTGCTGGTGGGTTGGTCATATTTCCTCCTAAACCTGTGTTTATCTGCTCCTATATAAAATGGGGATAAAGATTTTAAGACCATACCACTGTTGAAATACACTGAAATATGAAATACCGTTCATATTTTCAGGCACCTGGAAGAGTAGGGACACATCTTGAAGCTCTTGTAGCCATGTTCAGCCAGTCAGCTCTTCTGCTTTGACCTGGCCCTTTTCTCTCCCCTTGTTGGTGCACTGGCATCACCCATGAGCCAGTCTGGACCCTTCAGACAGAGAGGACACGCATCAGGAGGAGTGTGCTGGTGCTAAGAGATTTCAGATTGTTGTTCACTGAATGCCTGCACTGTGTCTTGCCACACGTGGGCACCAAGAGAGCTTTCTTCCAGGTCACACAGGCAAGGACCACTGGTAGGTATTTTTGACCATAGCGTGGGATCTTGGACAATATTTTAAGAACTTCTGTATGCTCTTTTATTGTAGGAATTTTGACCACTGCTGATGTTTGTGAGCTGTCCTTTATTTTCCATGCCTCATTATAGCTGTGGTTTTAGTCTTTTACTGTAGACTGAAAGCTTGGTAGCAGATATTAAAGATATTCTGTGATCTGAGGGCGAAGTTGGAGAACAGTTTCTATGAACTCTTATTTATCTGCCCTAAGCTGGGCATGTAACATAGTCTCAAAAGCCTGAGCTCATCCCCCCACGGTGCATTTAGGAGTAGGACTTCTCAGAGGATCACAGAATCATTAAGATTGGAATAGACCTCCAAAATCATCTAGTCCAACCGTCCCCCTACCACCTGTATTACTAACTAAACCATGTCCCTAAGTACCTCATCCAATCTCTCCTTGAATACCCTGAGGGATGGTGACTCCACCACCTCCCTGGGGTGACCCGTTCCAATGCCCAACCACTCTTTCTGTGAAGAAATTGCTCCTAATTTCTAACCTGAACCTCCCCTGGCACAACTTGCAGCCATGCCCTCTTGTCCTATCGCTACTTGTCTGTGAGAAGAGGCTGATCCCCAGCTCACCACAACCTCCTTTCAGGTAGTTGCAAAGAGCAATAAGGTCTCCCCTGAGCCTCCTCTACCCCAGACTGAACGGTGCCAGTTCTCTCTCATAAGACTTATGCTCCAGACCCTTCACCAGCTTTGTTGCCCTTCTCTGGACGTGCTCTGGGGCCTCGATGTCTTTCTTGTCTTGAGATGATTCATCTCACTCCAATGCAGCTGTCTAGCAAGGTTAGCCTGTGCTCTGCACTATATATAAAATGACCTTATGGGATCTGGGCAAACTGAGATGGCCAGCGAATCCTGTCCTGAATGCCTATGGCCTGATTTTCTATGAGTGTGGTCATGGCAGCTATTTCCATCTGTATGTCCTGCTTTCAAGCAGTTGCCAGGTTATCCTAAGTGAAGATGTTTTAGTGGGCCTTTGGCTGTGGGGGCTTTGCACACTGCTTGCACCACAGGCAGCAGGGGAAGGAAAAGAGGGCAGTGTCAGCCAAGAAGACCCAACACAGGGGGAGAGTCTCCTTTTCACCAACTTGTTACAAAGAGTATCAAAAAAGGATGAGAAGGTCTAGTCCATGAAGAGCTAGAACGCTAGGAGCTACTCAGAGTGGGTGAAGGAAGGTGTTTATCTTCTTATTTAGGGATTTTGTTCTTCCCACTGCATAGGAAACCCTTGTATTGTGCCTTGCAGGGCTTGCTGCTCCACCTTCCTTTTCAATATTTTACGTTACCAAGAAGGACAAAGGAAATGAATTTTACTGAGTTTGAAACACGGAGTTATTAGGGAGTTCCAAATAATGCAGCTATTGTTTCTGACCCAGAGTGCTCATGAACAGGAATGACTGGAATGAGGAAATTCTGCCCATTTGAAATATCCTATTTTTTGCTTCAGTTTGCAAGGAGGACATCAACAAACAGCACGGGCATTCACCCTTCTGTGTGTGAAAATTCATTTCCCATGGGCTAGCATCAATTTTCTTGCAGTTCAGGGTGTTGTTGGACTCTCGATTCTCTTCTCTGACTAAAAAATGCAGCCCAGAAGGGCTGGCAGTGAGCTGTACCGATGCTGCTATTCAGTGCATAAACCCTGAAAGCTGGCCAGAAGGGTTCCAGCCACGTGTGTCTCCCTTTCCATAGTTCCTTTCTGAACAGTGTGTCAAAGCTGTTCTGGGTCTGATTGTGAGACGTGTCCACCCACATGCTCGCATGGCTTAGGCTATTAGTGTTTATTAGCATTCCCCAACACAAGCCTGCTCTATCAAACATGCCTTTCCTATTAAAAAAAATTTACTATGACATGCTGGTCATAATAATTCAGCACTTGATGGGCTAGTCTAAGGCTACATGTCATGTTTAGCAAGCTTTTTTCCTGCCTCTCATTTGGATTTTGATTTGTTTGTTTGTTTGCTTTGTTTTGTTTTGAATATCAGTCAGGGAATGTGAGGCAATTGAGGCTTTACGATTTTGTCCAGCATGTGCCTTTAAATAATGCAGTCCTGTGTCCAAGGAATGGATAGATGTGGAGTCATAAAAGCAAAAAACCTGATTACCTAGTATTTATAGCCTCTCTCCTTTATATAATAGCGTGTTAAGCTTTCTTCCATTGTGTCTATGCCACTGACAGACACTCTAGCAAATCTCTTATTTACCTCAACTTCCCAGTCTTCAGCTACTACAAAGAGGGACATTTTCCTTTACTCCATCACATTGAGGGTGATGCCCATTTAAGAAATTTTAAAATCATATAAGTCAGAGATAAAAAACCCAAACAAACCAAAACTGTTACCTCACCCCAGTCTCTCATCCAAGTATTTTTTTCTATATGAATTTCCAGTCGAATTTTAAGCAGTAGGAACTTCAAATATGGTTTAAAACACCCACTGATTTCTCAAAAACTGAGCCCTGATTATATGGAAATAACTCTCAACCCAGTTTAGATGGTGATCAGCTTTTATAAAAATGCCCTGTCTTTATGACTGCAAGGACTATCAAGTATTGCTGTCTTGCCAGGAGGCCCGTACCTGTGAAGGTACTTCTCAACCACATTTAAGATGTATGGAGAGCGCAATAATAACTAAGCAAGGACTTGCTTCTATGAACTCCTAGCCAGCATCAGGGATTGTACTTCAGAGTCATGTTATTACAGCAGTAGATGATCTGTTGCCAGCTACCTAACTACGAAGAAAACCTGCTGCAGCTAGGAAGTGCCCACTAGAGACCAACACTTCCCTGCAGCACTTCAACTTTTTTAAACAAGGGATAAATACGTTTCTTCAAGTTCTTGCTCTTGGACTTTCCTTTCCATAATTCTCCCAGTGGGGGATGCCTCCTGCTGAAAGAAATTGTCTGGGGATTCAGCTTCCAGAATGCTTGTGTTCTCCGAGATGTGGTGAAAGCTGTAGGCGACCTGGCAGGGGCTCTGTGCATTCAAGCTGTAGACTGTGCTCCTTCTGCTCCCTTCACTAGCTGTTGTTTTCAGAGCAGGCCGCCCTGCTCAGGGTGTTAAAATACAAGGAGACACTAGCTATTGTTAACGTTCCTTCAGAGCCAGAGATGGATAGGAAGCAATTTGTGTCTAGAAGAGAATCTGGGAGGTTTTTCCCCTAGCCTTAATCAGGATGAAAACCTTGGCAGGGGTGAGGGAAAGGATCAACTTGAAAGAAAAAAAGAAACAAAAAACCCACAAAAATTCGACTAGGCCACTTGAAAATTTTTGTTCTAGATTTTTCGGCTTGGTGACTATCAAAGAACAGTTATTTTGATCTCCAAGTGGCTATATTTACTAGAAAAGATAGGCAAAAAGCTGTCACCTATTAATAATTAAAACCTCACCATTCTGAATCACAGTGAACAGTCCAGCACTAATGCTTTCCAAGGAAAAACACAAATCAGGAAAAAATTCTCAATTAGAAATACCCAATCGTGCTGCACAAAAAGATTTCTGAGCCCATCCTTTCAGAAACATGTCTGCTGGTGTCACTAAGAAAGCCCCTGGGAGAAGCAGTCCCTCTCCCCCATCCCCATCTCCTCACTCCTGCACTGTGTCCATTCTTTCTACTAGGGCCGTGTCACGTAGGTGAGGAGTAGGATGCTCTGGAGTAAGCTTGAGGAGTGTGTACGGTGGCTGGCATGATGTGCAATTAATTATTGGTGTGCTGATGAACTGCACTGCCAGCTGCTGCCACAGGGAGAGATCTTGCTTTTCCCCACCTTTCCGTGCTGCTGCTCCCTTGCACCAGCGCAGAAGGCCTCGCTGATACTGCTGTGCACCAGTTCAGGGAGTCCATCTGGCAGTAAGGTATTGAATGTTTTCCTGATAGTTTAGGTCCCTTCACCTCGAGATTTGCCATCCCAGCAGGAGACGATGGAATGTGTGTTTTGGATGAAGGAGGGTCAGGACTAAATGTGTAGCAGCTGCTTGAGTCAGCTTAGGCCACCAGGATGATTAAAGGAGTGGAACACCTTCCTTAGGAGGAAAGGCTGAGGGAGCTGGGCCTCTTCAGCTTGGAGAAGAGGAGACCGAGGGGTGACCTTATTAATGTTTATAAATATGTAAAGGGTGAGAGTCAGGAGGACATAGCCAGGCTCTTCTCAGTGATGGCCAGTGATAGGACAAGGGGCAATGGGTGCAGGCTGGAGGATAGGAAATTCCATGTGAATGTAAGGAGGAACTTTTTCACTGTGAGGGTGACAGAGCAGTGGAACAGGCTGCCCAGAGAGGTCCGGAGACATTCAAAACCCACCTGGACACATTTCTGTGTGATTTAGTCTAGGTGATCCTGCTCTGGCAAGGCGGGTGGACTAGATGATCTTTCAAGGTCCCTTCCAACTCCTAATGTTCTGTGATTCTGTGAAGAGCTCTCGCTTGTGTTCTACCTCTGTATTCTTTCACCTAAATGATACTACAAAATTTTTGGGGTTAGGAGGGTGGGGACGGGGGGGTTAAGACAATGAATAATTCTATTTGATAAGCAATAAAAAGCATGTTCACCTCTTTCTCACTCTGATAAAGTCACTAAAGGAAAAAAAAAAGAGAAAAGACAGTTATCACCAGAAGGAAAAAACCCTGTTTCTGCAGAGTCAGCAGATTTACTAATCTGGTGCCTTCCTTACTGTAACACCTTTGCAAACTAGAGCCTAACTTGATCAAAGCAAAAATAAAATACAAAATTAAATCTAGAAGATGCATTTAGCACCTCTTGCTCACTTCATGTTCTTGTAGGTTTTCTAGCTGTCTGCTTTAATTTGTCCAACAGGGAAAAAAAAAAAAGATCTGAGTGTTCATATAAGAATTGACCCCAGTTTCTATTTATTTATAAACAGTTTAGTTTAAATGATACAGTCCTGAACTGCTGAGCAACCTGAGAAATAATCACTTTCACTGTTTCTTGGAAGGAAAAAAAAATAAATCACCTTTCATTTTTTTGGGTGTTGTCTTTGTTCCCCTCCCTTCTGTTAAATGTGCATCCCCAAGCATGAAAAAAAACCCCAAACTTCTGGCAAGAATTTTAATAGCTGTTGTTAGCAGTTCTGGCACTAATTAATAATTTCAAAGGCTTCTCTGCTTCCCTGTCAGTGGCTGAGGAAGGAGTGGAAGCAGCTGCCTCCTTCTGCAGCCCCACTGGAAAAAGAAAGACAACACAGCAATCCTGGGCTGCGTCTGCAGGGACCAGAGCAGACAGATGCTGGCTTGTTCTATCCAAACTGAAGGACAACCCCAGCTCCAGGCCAGGAGCTATACATCCTGTGATGTAAAGCGCCATTCTATATACTTTTTCACCCAACAGCTCCTGGTGCCTGCAGGTACTCAGCCCCGTGGCAGCACAAAAGTGTAGCACGAGTACCAGTCTTCTCCTGTGAGCACAGGATTTGGAGGGAAATCTGCACTGAAGGCTGATCTTGGACCTTCTCTCTAAATACACTGCAGGTGCACCTACTGAGACAGAAAGAGTCAGTCTCTGTGACCAAAACCCAACTCCCCAGAGGAAAATTGGCAAAAATGATTACTAGAAAGTTGTGCTAAAGAGTGTAAGCTTATAAACTGTAGTAAACACTGCATATCTCCTTATTTGTAGATCAACTGAAGTGTAGAAGAGGATAAAATAAGAATATTTGTCTGTCAATTGGTACAACCTACTAGGAAGAATTCAGTGAATAGAAGTTTTTATTTCCTGCCTTAATATGGATTGAAGCTTAAACCAGACATGTTGGAGTACTATCCCTCTGTGTCTCTCTCATGGAGACATATCCCAGGTTTGACACATTTGCCACAGTCATTTTGCTCAGGAGGATCCTGTGATCGACTGTTTGTGGCTTTAACATTACTCAGGGCAGCAGAAAGAAAAATGATGCTGTAACCTTTTGTTTTGACACTCCAGAAAAGAAAGTCTTGGGAAAATAGAGTCATGATAGCATTGATGCTAAGGATTACTTGAGCTGAAATGTATTGAGTGAAATTAAATTTGGCTTCTTTCTCTCCCCTACTCCACAGTTTTTTCCAGTGTTAGGCTTTCTGTTATCTTATTACACCATGTTTAAAACTTTATCAACCATACTGTGTAGGCTAAAAAGGCAACCAGCTATGCCTGCATACAAATGGAATCATATCAAACAAACTTTCCTGTGTAAAATGTTTAAAATACGGACCTTTTTTATTATTTTAAGCCACATTGGATCAAAAGAAGTCTTGAGAACATACTTTTAATGTATAAAATATGCATGTAGATATGATATACATGAATTTATTAAATTAGATGTAAATTTGCCTCTTCCCTCTATTCTTGGTCATCTGTAAACTTTTGTGTAAGAATATTAAGCTGATCCTCCCAAAACTGAATCAGGAGGTGTATATTGAGGTACACATACTTATATACAAATCGAGAACCTAAAGATACCCATATTGTGCTACCTCTCCATGCTTCACCTCACTTTAGGTGATGTCAATACATCTGTCTTCAGTATTGATAGACTGACTAGTGCTGTATGTCACTCAGGTAGAGGTTATAGGTTTACCAGTCTCAGATAAATACCATGCATGGCTTCCTCACCCCTGGGCATTCCTCTAAACTTCTGAGTAGCTTCAGACTGTAATCTGCCTTTACAACTAAAACAAGAAAGATGGGTATGTTTCATTCATTCATATAAATATAGACATATATTGACTCAGGGTGCAGGCTGGGCAATATACAGCTTTTGATTAGCAGTTGATTTCCATGTGTGGTCTCAATAAGGCTAAAATAGGAGCATTATCCCACCAGAAAGGATAATTACTGAGCCCTACTGTGGACTTCAGAGAGCTACAGAAGTGCTGCATAAACAAAAGGTCTATGCATATAAAACTGTTGCAGTATAATTTCACTGAAATTATTTGAATTACTAAAATCAGGAACCTCAAAGTTAGGAAATGCCAATTGTCTTGTTTATATTTGATTAGTCACCATTACATAGCTGTCTGGAGGACAAGTCGAAGCTGTTCATAAAATGTGGGTTACATACTTGGATGTACTTCAGTGTTTACGGGGTCTTTCAGCTCACTCCAGACTCAGGGTAGAATTTCATCACATGGACAGACTGTGTGAGATCAACCAATGTGGCAGAAGAGGTATGGTATAACAAACTATTTATCTGACAGAGATGGGTCCTGAACCAGCGATTCATCACCCTCCATCATGTGTTCTAGGCATTGGGTTAGCTGTTAGAGTAATGATTAATCTGTAGTTCATTAGTCCTACAAGTAGATAGAAATGCAACATGCTTAACAGGGAGGGAAATTTTAAGTACTTCCATGCTAAGTGAAAGCCTTTCATAGAATCATAGAATCACAGAATCACAGAATGGTATGAGTTGGAAGGGACCCCAAGGATCATAGAGCTCCAACCCCCCTGCCACAGGCAGGGCCACCAACCTCAGGCCTGGATCTTTGAAACCATAAAGTAGAGATATCAATCCTTGACTGAGTAGCAACACCTCAGCCCTAAGTCAGTCTGATTCAACCTGTTATACTGATATAAACTGAAGAAAATTTGATAGTGCTAGAAAAACCCCCATGCTAACTTAAACTTTTCTGAGGTCAGACCTTGACCTCGTGGGACTGGGATGATGGGGAGTGCTTTTGGTGGGCTATCAATAGGTTACCTGGATCATCTTAGATATATACAGACAGTTGAACTGGTTGAAGCTGAACTTTAGAAGGAAACCTCACAGATTTCAGCTTGCTTTGCATGGGTTGAAAGAGATTCTCTGGGGTGCATCCACTGCTTATAACTGCTTAGCTGTAAATCTGAATGAAGGCTGGAGAAACAAAAAGCTGCCTATGTAGACAAACCACTTGGCTAGATGCCCTCTTCAGTGTTTACCCAGCCTGCAGACTGTTTTAGCAAAAGACATCAAAGAGTAAATATGCTCTAAGGTCTAAAGATTCTCTCAACTATGTAAAATCCAAAATAGGGGCTGGGAAGGGCAGCTGCTCATTTGCATTCCTGGCATCCGGTGCTAATCACTGGGAGAAACTAAGAAATGCTGTTTTTAAGATGCATTAATATTTAAAGGAAAACCACACCTAACAGAACATAGCTTTTTTTTTTTTCATTTTTTCACTTTCTGTGCTCTTTAGAGGCATACTTGAGATGCCCTCATACTAGACATTTTTTATACAGCACATGTGTTTGGTTTTGTTACTACTCTGACCTCTACAGAGACTCTTTTTCTATATTGAGCTCTGCTTTTCCACTCATCCCACCACAGCTTCCTTGAGGTGTTTCTTCTGCAAGGCTAGCTCTGCCTTTGCCCTGGGGTTTTCCTTCTCAGACACAGATGACTTGCCCTGGAGATTCTAATGGATGTACCTTTGAATAGTTGTAACCCATGATCTGAGTTGCATGTTAAAGGAATTACTATAGCAAGAACCACCTGAACCAGTAGAGGACAAGCTGTACAAGAAGCAGTGCAACTGACCTGACCTGAGCTGGTTTTGGGGGCCAGTAACTCCAAGCAACACGCCACCTCTCCTGTCCTGAGTGCCCACCATAACAGATGGAGCCCAAAGTCACGGACTAAATGGATAGTGGGCATTACAAGGTTGGTCCATAGACTAAGGGAATGATATCAGCATTTTTTATTATTGTTGTGGTTCAGCCCCAGGCAGTGGCTGAGCACCACGTGTCGCTCGCTTACCCCACCCCAGGAAGAGAAACAGACAAAGCCTCATGGGTTGGGATAAGGGCAGTTTACTGCCAAACACCACGAAAAGGGGACAGCAACAGAGCCTGTGGCAGAATGCACACATGCACACACACATACAGAGTGATAACACTGAGTACTTTACTGACCCAACAAGGTGATAACACAGAGCCCTACACTGACACAAGGACTGACCCAACACCTGACCACACCCAAACTGTCCTGGAGCCACACTAAAACACCCCTCCCTAACCAGCCAGTTTTATGGGGGCATGATGTCACATGGTGTGGAAAACAGTCCAGGCCAACTTGGCTCATCCTGCTGGCTGCTTGGGGAAGTTAACTCTGGCCTGGCTGGAACCAGGATAATTGTATCAAAGGATGAGAAGGGTGGAGGTGGTTAATGAGGATGTATTGAACTGTATGGGACCTGAGCATGATGTAAATGGTATGGAATAAGCGGTGGAGAATGTCCTGGTTTAAGCTGAGATAGCGTTAATTTTCATCACAGTAGCTAGCATGGGGCAATGCTTTGGATTCCTGTTGGAAACAGTGTTGATAATATAGAGATGGTTTTGTTATATAGAGATGTTTTAGTTACTGCTGAGCAGTGCTTACCCAGAGCCAAGGCCTTTTCTGCTTCTCACACCACCTCACCAGACAGTGGGCTGGGGGTGCACAAAGAGTTGGGAGGGCACACAGCTGGGACAGTTGACCCCAACTGACCAAAGGGATATCCCATACCATATGGCATCATGCTCAGCATATACAGCTGGGGGAAGAAGGAAGAAGAGGGGATATTTGGAGTGAAGGTGTTTGTCTTCCCAAGTAACCATTGCATGTGATGGAGCCCTGCTCTTCTGGAGATGACAGAACACCTGCCTACCCATAGGCAGTGGTGAATTAATTCCTTGTCTTGCTTTGTTTGCATGTGTGGATTTGCTTTCCCTATCAAACTGTCAACCCACAAGTTTTCTCACCTTAACCCTTCCAATTCTCTCCCCCTGATCTATCTCCTGATGGTAGGGAGTGAGTGAGAGGCTGCATGGATCTTAGTTGCTGGCCAGGGCTAAACCATAACACTCTCTCATTTTACTTCCCAGTTTTTGATGATTATTCCTCTCTCCTTATGTTCTTAAAATAGGAAAAAAATATAAAAAGGTTTCCTTGCAGTAATACATATCTGTTGAACTTTCTACCACAGCATTTTTCCTTCTCAGATTTGCAAACATCTGATCAAATCTGGGCTGTAAACACCAGTACTTGGAGACCTTTTGTGTTTACTAGAGAAAGTTTGATTTGGGGAACTGAGCACAGAACTGGAAGTATGAGCTTTCCCCATCTCTGCCTGTGGTGATTTCTAAGCATATTTTTCCCTTACAGGGCTTGCTAATGTTTAGTGTATCTTCCAGCATTGAAATGGGTGCAAGACAATGCTATGCAGCTCATCTCTTTCTGGATGGGTCCCCAGTTAGATCCCTGAAAAAAAATAATGGAAAGAGGAATAGCCTTTTGGCTGAGTTGGCAAAAGAGAGCTGATGTCACATTCAGACAAATCACAGAATCGTAGGGGTTGGAAGGGACCTCGAGAGATCATCGGGTCCAACCCCCCTGCCAAAGCAGGTTCCCTAGGACATATGGCACAGGTAGGTGTCTAGATGGGTCTTGAATATCTCCAGAGAAAGAGATTTCACAACCCCCCTGGGCAGCCTATTCCAAAATGGCTTGGTTCAAACAACTGGTCCACACCAAAAAATACAAACCTTCCTGTACAGCTCACTAGGTCAACGAGATGAAAATTCCCATTCTCTGCTACTTTAGTGGAAAAGAAGAGGCTCTGGGGTTGTATTTACCTCATTAAACAGGTAAAGGAACTTGGCAGCAGATAAACCTCCTTGCTTGTTCCAGCTTGTCCTTGGATATCAGAGGGGCTGGGGATGGCTAGGATTCTGTATGCCAAATCAGCAGTATGAATCTAGTCATGTTCAGTACTGAACTATCACCACTGTGGGTTCACAAACAGTGCAAGCACCCTTCAGTCTAGTCACGTTCAATGAACTATCACAGCCAGACTCAAGCAGTTTAGTTGCATTTAATTGAGAACTACTGTGGCTAGATTAATGACTGGTGCTGTTTATTGGGGGCCAGTTCAGTACTCTAAATCCAGTTGTGTTCAATATACTGAAGAACCATGATTATGGATTCACAAATAGCACGAAGCACTGTTCAGTCTTGTCTCATTCAATGAAGTAGCATGGCCAGACTTGGAGGGTTTGGTCACGTTAAAATTAGGAACTAGCTTGGCTAGATTAGTGAACAGTGGTGGTTTTTGGGATTACAGAGTGCAGATTAGGGGTTGGACTCAATGATCTCTTGAGGTCCCTTCCAACCCTTACAATTCTGTGATTCTTTGGACTGCCAGTGGTGATCCACTGTCTACAAAAGCAGGTGCAGCTAATACAGCGACATAAGACAGTGTAAAATTACATGTAAAGCAACATAAAAGTATTTGAGTAATATAGCAACATAAATAATTCTCTATAGAGAATTAAATTTCCTAGGATAGCTAAATGTTCAAATCTCACCCAAGGCATCCCTGTAGGGCGGAAGAGAGGCTCAGTCCATTGGCTGGTCCTAGAAGTCAGTGATGGTTAGTGATGGTATCTTCTTGATTTGTTGCAGTGGTATCTTCCCTAATATGCCTCTGTTTTTGGGCTATTTTTGTATATATTTTTAGCTACCAGCTGGAGCTTGAGTGACCCTAGTCATGCATATCTTTGTTGTGATTTGTGTAAATTTTCCTCACCTCATGTTTAAAGGTATAGGCTAACAGAAATACAGAGCACATGCTCAGTGAGGGGTGGTGGCACCTTGGAGGTGGATAGTTTTTGGGATGGAGGTGTGGTTTTGTATTATAATAATATTATAACAAGCAAAAGTTGGCCTGAAGAACATGATCTTGACAGGAAAATGATGAATTGCTGTCTCAGTTCTGGTTCAGTTCTCACTTAGGGCAGAAACAATGCAGCATCTTGGTGCAGTAGTACACCAGGTCCCCATAGATCACAGAGTCTAGCTGCAGTGTCTCCACTCTGTTCCACCCTCCCTGTACTGTTCTCTCAGGGTTAGCACAGGAAGCTCCTGGATGTTGCCAACCTCCAAGATTGCTTATGGAACTTTTAGTGAAATGGAATCTTGGAATATCAGCTGCTCTTCACCCTGGAAGTCTCTTGAATGCTGAACCTTTTCTTAAAGTGTGAACATGTTTTAATTTTTAAGTCACCTCTAGTAATTATTCCACAGTATTACTAATTAATTACTCTTGGTTTTCTATACTGAGGTGCTTTTGAGCTATAATGAAAAATTTAGAGCAAAAACTGTGCTTTTATCTTCCCTCCTATTTGTTCACCTGACAAACAGGTCAGTGCCTGAACATATACAGAATGTGTTTGAGTTATCACCTGTTGTAGATGTGCTTACGTATAGTTCCTTTCCCACAGAATTTTTGTGGTGGCATTTCTCTGGCCCCATTTCCTCCAAGAAGCCCGTGTCTGGTCACAAGGCCAAGAAGATGAAATCCCAGCCCACTTGAAGTTAATGGGAAAACAATTATTGCCTTTAACAGGGCTGTAATTTTAGCACCTAACACCATAAAACAGCCTTCTGTACAATTGATTTCCTCAGCAGTGTTCACTGAATATAAGGTTTATTTTAAGGGTTTCCAAATGTTTTTTTGTTCAGAAAGTACCCATGGCAGCTTGTGTCTCCTCTTTTCTTTCCTCTGTAACAAGAAATTTCATTGTTATAATTTAACAAAATAATTTAAGGGTTTACCTGAATAAAAAGTTAATCATCTGGCTAAACTCAAGGGGAGCCTATCAATGAAGCCTTCTTGCTCCAGCTCCAGGAGGCATCGAGCATCCAGGGTCTCATCCTGCTGGGGAATTTCAACCACCCTGATATCTGCTGGAAAAGTAGTACAGCAAGCTGTAGGTAATCAAAGAGACTTCTGGAGTGCCTTGATGACAACTTCCTGAGACAGGAAATAGACAGCCCTACTCGAGGGGAAGCGAGATTGGATCTGATGATCACCAATGTGAGTGATCTCATCAGGGATCATGTCAAGATCAGAGGCAGTCTGGGCTGCAGTGATCATGCATGGTGTGGTTCACTGTCCTAAGGAGTATCAACCAAATGAGAAGCACAGTCAAGACCCTGAATTTCAGGAAAGTTGACTTCCAGCTCTTCAAGGAGTTAGTCAATAGGACCCCCTGGGAAATGACCCTCAAGGACAAAGGGGCAGAACAGAGCTGGCAGATCTTTAAGGATGGTTTCAACAGAGCACAAGAGCTCTTGATCCCCAGGTGTAATAAGTCAGGCAAGGAAGGCAGGAGACCATCATGGTTGAATTGAGACCTGCTGGTCAAAGTAAAAGGTGAGATGGAACAATGCAGGCAGTGGAATTGGGTACAGGTATCCTGGGAAAAGTACAGGGATGTTGCCCAGTTGTGTAGGGACAAAGTCAGGAAGGCCAAGGTGCTGCTGGAGCTGAACTTGGCAAGGAATGCCAAGAAAAACAAGAAAGGCTTCTACAGGGATGTAAACCAGAACAGGAAGATTAAAGAAAGTGTACCAGCCCTACGAATGACAATGGTGACCTGGCAACAACAGAAGAGGAAAAGGCTGAGTTTCTCAAATATTTTTTGCCTCAGTCTTCACTGACAACCTCTCTCCTCACCACTCTCAAGTTGATGGTCCACAAGACGGGGACCAGGGAGACAGTCCCTCCCACTGTCATTGAGGATAAGGTGCGTGACCATCTGAGGAACCTGAACATACACAAGTCCATGGGTCCTGATGAGATGCATCATAGAGTCCTGAAGAAGCTGGCTGATGTAGTTGCCCAGCCACTCTCCATGATATTTGAAAAGTCATGTCAGTCAGGTGAAGTCCCTGGTGATTAGAAGAGAGGAGACATCACATCCATTTTTAACAAGGGTAGGAAGGAAGACCCTGGGAACTACCGATCTGTCAATCTCACCTCTGTGCCTGGGAAGATCATGGAACAGATCCTCCTAGAAGTTGTGCTGAGGCACATGGAGGACAGGGAGGTGATTCGAGACAGCCAGCATGGCTTTACTAGGGCCAAGTCCTGCCTGACCAATCTAGTGGCTTTCTACAATGGAGTAGCTGCATCAGTAGACAAGGGAAGAGCTACAGATGTCATTTATCTGGACTTCGGCAAGGCCTTTGACATGGTCCCCCACAAGATCCTTCTCTCTAAACTGTAGAGATATGGATTTCATGGCTGGACTGTTCGGTGGATAAGGAATTGGTTGGATGATCGCATCCATAGAGTAGGTGTCAATGGCTTGATGCCCAGATGGAGATCTGTGACAAGTGGTGTCCCTCAGGGGTCCCTACTGGACCAGTTCTATTAAATATTTTAATCAATGACATTGATGGTGAGGTTGAGTGCACCCTCAGCAAGTTTGCAGATGACACCAAGCTGAGTGGTGCAGGTGACACGCCAGAAGGACAGGATGTCATACAGAGGGACCTGGAGAAGCTGGAGAAGTGGGCCCATGTGAACCTCATTAGGTTCAACAAGGCCAAATGCAAGGTCCTGCACCTGGGTTGGGGCAATCCTCATCATCAATACAGGCTGGGATATATTGTGATAGAGAGCAGCCCTGCAGAGAAGGACTTAGGGGTGCTGGTGGACTAGAAGCTCGACATGAGCTGACAATGCACACTTGCAGCCCAGAAGGCCAACTGTATCCTGAGCTGCATCAAGAGGATTGTGGCCAGCAGGTTGAGGGAGGTGATTCTCCCCATCTACTCTGCTCTTGTGAGACCCTACCTGGAGTACTGTGTCCAGTTCTGGAGTCCTCAGCATAAGAAGGACATGGAACTGTTGGAATGGGTCTAGAGGAGGGCCACAGAGATGATTAGAGGGCTGGAGCACCTCTCCTATGAAGGCAGGCTGAGTGAGTTTGGCTTCTTCAGCCTGGAGAAGAGAAGGATTCAGGGAGATCTTATAGCAGCCTTCCAGTACCTGAAGGGGACCTACAAGAAAGCTGGGGAGAGACTTTTTAGAAGGGCATGTAGTGATAGGATGAGGTGGAATGGTTTTCAATTGGAAGGAGGTAGATTTAGATTGGATATTAAGAAGAAATTCTTCATTATGAGGGTGGTGAGGCACTGGAACAGGTTGCCCAGGGAAGTAGCTGGGGTCTTGAGCAGCCCAGTCTAGTAAGATGTGTCCTTACTTACTGCAGGGTAGTTGGACTAGATGACCTTTAAAGGTCCCTTCCAACCTAGCACATTCTATGATTCTATGAAGATATTTTATCAGCAACACCTCAAGCTGGAGATGCTGTGGTTATTGTGCAGACAGGAAGGTGATTTATGGTTAGAGTGAGTGGGATAGATAACATTATGACTTCTTTAAGAGTAGAAAATACCCTTTTACATGTACTGAGTGGGAAGGATGGCACAGGGAGATGAGCAACATGAGGCAGAGATGGCCTGACCATGGTGTTCAGGAGTGTGTACTAAGTGTAATACTTACTACTTAAGTGTAGTAAGGACTAAGCTGCACCTAAATGGATTTCTAGCTGCAGCTATGACCTTCCAATCCTGCCCCTTACCAGGGAACTGAGAACACTTTACCCAAAAGCACTGGCTTTTTTATCAGTCTCATGATGATAAATTGCATGTTATTGCATAATTACATATCACAACATGTAATTACATACTGCAATATTATCGTGGTTTAACACCAGTTCGTGACTGAACACCATGCAACCGCTTGTTCACCCAGCCCTCCCTTAAGGGGATGGGGAAGAGAATGGAAAAGAAGCTTCTGAGTCTCATGAGATCAAGATGGTTTGATAGGATAACAAAGAAAGATGATGATGATGATGGAACAATAACAATGATAATGATAAACAAGTGATACAAAAATGCAATTGCTCACCACATATAGAAGGAAAGAAAAAAAAAACAGCCTAATGCCCAGTCTGTCTCTAAGCAGCAAATCCCCCTCCCGGCTGGCTTCCCCAGTTATATCTGGACCATGATGCTATATGTTTGGGAATATCCCTCTGGCCAGTCTGGGTCAGCTCTCCTGGCTGTGCTGTCCCAGCTGCTTGTGCACCTGGCAGGGCGTGAGAAATGTAAAAGTCACAGACTCACAGAACCGTAGGGGTTGGAAGGGACCTCGAGAGATCATCGGGTCCAACCCCCCTGCCAAAGCAGCTCCCTAGCACATATTGCACAGATAGGCATCCAGACAGGTCTTGAATATCTCCAGAGAAGGAGACTCCACCACCTCCCTGGGCAGCCTGTCCCAGGGCTCTGTCACCCTCACTGTGTAAAAGTTCTTCCGCATGTTGGTGCGGAACTACCTGTGCTCCAGTTTACAGCCATTGCCCCTTGTCCTGTCCACACAGACCACTGAAAAGGGGTTGGCCAATTCCCCCTGCATCCCATACTTAAGATATTTATAAACATTAATAAGGCCCCCCCTTAGTCTTCTTTTCCCAGACTGAACAGCCCCAGCTCACTCAGCCTTTCCTCATACGGGAGATGCTCCAGGCCCTTAATCATCTTCGTAGCCCTTCTCTGGACTCTTTCCAGGAGATCCCTGTCTTTTTTATACCAGGGAGCCCAGAACTGGACACAATACTCCAGGTGGGGCCTGACCAGGGCAGAGTAGAGGGGGAGGATCACCTCCTTCGACCTGCTGGCCACACTCTTCCTGATGCATCCCAGGATCCCATTGGCTACCCAACAACAACTAAAACCATCAGTGTGTTATCAACATTATTCTCACACTAAATCCAAAGCACAGCACTATACCAGCTACCAGAAAGAAAATGAACTCTGTCCCAGCTGAAACCAGGACAAGTATGTAATGCTACATATTATGTAGGTTGCAGTTACTCTGCATAGAGTATAATTCATCTAAGTATCAAGGAAACGTGTTTAAGAGTCGATAACTTCTGTGTGGAATGTACATTCATCTAATATAAATCAGTAGTAAAATCAGCATAACTTATATTCAGAGGAAAATGTGTTTGACAAACAAGGTCAATAAAATTTTTATCTGTAAATCACCCAAGGCAGAACCAATATTGTTGATTGTGTCTGTACAGTCAAAGAAGGAATCAGAAAATGAACTGAGTAACCAATGAAAATCAATTAGCATCTTGACTGAAAGTACTAACACAGATTTTGTTCAGAAACATTAAAATATGCAAAGGCAGAACATCTCACCTGATGTCCACAAGGCTGTCTAGACATGAAATGTAATGTTGCTGTTAGTAAATTCATATACCCCTTAATCAAACTACTGCAGGAAGAAATGCAAAAATTTGTAAGAAGCCATCAAATAAAATTACAGTGCAGTTTATCAACAGGCATTCTCTGTGTATCTTTGATTATATTTATTGCAGGCTTATTCTGCTGAGCTGAATCCCACTTAATAGCATTAGGTGAAATATCTATTTGCTTGATTTGTGATAGTAGTCATTTTTATTTGAGCTGCAGCTCCTTGATTGCAGTTGAAGCTTTATTTGATGAAACCTAATAACAGCACAGAAAGGGACCTCTTCCCTGCCTGACGGCACCTTGTAGGTTTTGTCTCATGCTGTACATCACAGGTATGTACAGACAGGGTGGTGTGTGCCAATTGATTTGGTGTCTTATGTGTACAAGAGACAAGGTTTTATAACCTTGTGCTTTCAATTCCAGGTGGCAACCAGCTTTCTAGAAAGCAGATTGGAAGTAAACTGTGCTCTAAGCCAAGCTACACAAGGTTTCACGTGAACAGGTTAGGAGCTTGTGCCAGATCTCAAGTTGCTAGCTGATTTATCCATCGTGTTGGTAGGCTATTAGAAGAGAACATATGTTTATTAGACCTCTGACTGAGCTAAACACAGTAGTTTCTGGAATATACGATGCGATTACTCTTGAAAGAACCAAATTAAATGAAATTAGCTGAACTGCAATTAATTTGGTTTCTTCCGGTCTTACTTCACAGCACGTAAAACAAGGTAAAAAAGAAGAGGCAGTTGCAGAGAGCTCACGACCTGGTCTCAGTTCTGGCAATCAGTCAAGCGTTTCCACGTGTCTGATGGATGGCAAGTGTTTCCTGAAGCCCCCCCCAAGCTTTAATGAAACACAGCAGCGGCTAAGGTGGCTGTTTACACAGAGAATCTGATTCAGTGAAATGTAATAATGCTGAGTAGATTGATGTAGATGTAGCTTGAGACAGTTAATATAACTTTAACATAAGAATTTGAGTGTTTTAAGAATAGATTTGGGTTTGGGTTTTAGTAGAATATGGCTGCACCCGTGTAAGCTGTGAGAGCTGCTACAAGATTTAGCCATAACAGTGGAACAACCTTGAAGATAAAGAAGTGAAGATAGGGGAGTCATAAATAATGAAACCAACGACCAATTAAGAGACAGAGTATATCTTGCTTTCAGCGAAAAGGGGTTCCTAAGTAGCTTGTGCAGGAATGTGTTTTTGAGCCCAGGAATGTGTTTTAGAAACTATGGAGAAAACCATAAGGAGCATGCACTGAGAGAGAGGAAGACATCCAGCCTTCATCCCTGAAGGCCACTGAAAGACCCCCTGAGTGTCACTGAGCATGCTCTATCTGGGAGGAGTTAATGTAAATGACTTCCTGGAAATAATTTGCATAACCCTGCATTTCTTTAGAAATTATAATGAATCTGTATAGTTAATCTGTATAAATATGAGAAATTTGGCTTTAATGGGAGCACACATTCGGAGGAGCACTCCCCTGTGTGCCCAGCGCTGCAATAAAGAATACCTGCTTCATACTCACCAAGGCTATTGAGTTTTGATTCCAGCTTTTCGAGGCATCAAATCGGTGTAGCCACTAAAACCATCCCTGGACCTCCACTTCTCCTGGCCTGGCCTTGGCAGCAGCTCACCCTTGGCATGAGGGCATGGGGCTCTGCCAGCATGCTGGTTGCCCTGAGCAAGGGCAGCACACACAGCTCTTGAAATGGCCCTAGTGCAGCTTGCTGAAGTGCAAGATGTTTACAGCCTGGGGGAGCTTTATGATGATGTGTTTGTAATTTATGAGGGGTTGGGTAGGTTGGTTTTTTTTTTCCTTTCTGCCTCTTTTTTTTATTTATTTCCCCCTCCTGTTTTTTTCCACTGGCTACATTTTAAATCATTGATGTGATTCTCAGTCACTCTTGTTACAGGATATAAATCACTCACCTCCCAACAGCTATTCATGTGTCTGCAGCAAAGTGCTTTCTGTGTGGTAATTTGAAAGGCAATGAGGGAAAACTGGTACAGATCAATAATGCAGGATTTTTGGGGTGTTTAGTGCAGAAAATGGAATTAAGGGTATTCTTTGAGGATAAAACATCTGTCACAGCCCATTACAACTAGGAGAACTGGGATTTAATGGTAAGCCTGACACGTGGCACTGTTATTGTCCTAACCAAATAAAGAATATGTGTTTACAAGGAATACTTTAATACTTGATGAGGCATGGGTAGCGCCATAAAATATCAGTTGCTTCATGTATTTACGAGGCGAAGAGTGACTATTACTGATTCTGTAGAAAAGTCTATCTTGCATTAAAAGGCTCGTGATGAGGAATTTTACAGCCACAAACACCAGTGGCATTAAAGAAGGCAGACCTAGATACTGCAGAGTGCGTAAGGAAATATGTTGTCTGAAGAAATGCTCTTACTTGTGTGCTGTGCTTTGAACTTTTTGCTTTCCCCCTGTGGGGCTGAGCTGAGCAGATACAAATCTGGCCTGCTCAGGAGCAGCCACACTCTCTCTCTTTTGCCACAGCTGGTGATCCTTTCTATCCCTTAACCTGCGATCCGTCCCCTTGCAACCTGAGCTGCAGTACCCCTAATGCCACTGACACCAGCCTAGTTAAAACCACCTAATGCCACTGGCACCACCCTAGTTAAAACCAACCAAAATCTTCCTGGTTCCCTTCTGCAAGAGATGGCCCTTGAGGTGTCCCCTGGGAGCACTATGGGAAAAGGTATAGTGGTTTACAGGATGCTTTTAGAAGGAATAACCCACATCTGTGCACTAGTGCAAAGGTTGTTTCCACATTTAGGGTGCAATAGCATTTTCTTACTTAGTATTAAGCTTACAATAGTATTACAATAGCATTAAACTTTCTTACTTAAGACAATGTTTCTTAAATGGACTATCAGGGAACATCAGACTGCATCTCCATCTGATGTACAAAGGGAAAACCCTTTATGCAACTACATCTATTTTTTGTGTTTTCTGGGGGAAAGCAGGTGTGTGGAGGTGTTAGCAACAGCAGATGGATTTTGAAAAGAATAATTTTGGCTGTTTTGAGCTGTGTGACCAGTTTTGTGCTTTTTGTTTCCACGGGGGCCTAACAGCTGAGTGCCCTGTCTTTGCCTTTATTGCTGGAAGTACGGTGTGTTGATGTAAGCCCTTTCTTACTCTAAGAAATAGGTTCCCTAAGCTGGCGTGGCATGTAGTTTCTAGAAGACTGTTGAATAAGGGATACAAAATATTTTACTTGACACTTGATATTGCTTCTGATTGCCAGCTTGAAAATTACAACATTGGTGGCAAAAGCTGAAAGAGCTGCTCTGCTGGCCTGATTCGTAGGAAAACAATATATCTTTGTGCAAGCTGTCACAGCAAAATCCCCTTGAAATGTTACTCAACATGACTGGATTGCAGAGTCAGGTCCTCTTTGAATAAAAGTCTTTAACTTTCAGAAGAACTGAAAGAGTATGGTTTCATCATTATAGCAAAAAAAAAAATAGATGCCAATGAAGAAAAGATTAATTTTCCCATCTCTTGCTGCATTCTTAAAGACTTTTATATGATTCAGTGTGTTTTATGAGCTGTGTTTCCAGGAATGCTGGCAAGAAAACAGGGTAATCATTATTTCACCATCATGTCAGCTTTATTTTAACCGGCCTCCACTGAGTTTTGGAAAAATAAGAAGCAATAGAAGCCATCAACCAGCTAGTTCTGTTTGTGTATACCTCTGTCTGGTTACCTGACCTCGCCAGCCTGCCCGCTTTATCGAATTTACAGCACACACGGGCTCCCTGGGATTGGGCTGGGAGGGAGGAGCAAAGCGTGGAATAACAGTCCTCTGAGGGAAGCAGGCAGGAGCCCTCCTGGTAGCCCGGCCAGCAAAACAAGCTGTTCCCAAATTCCCAGATTGCTGTGCTTTCTGGCAAGCTTTTCTGCAAGTATCGCCACCGAGGCAGTTTGGGTTGTAAGTTGGGAGGAAAAACCTGCCCCTTCCTCTGCCCCCCCCCTCCTGCACCTGCCCTGTTTTATGTGCTTGTATAGGATGGTGAGATAAAATGTATTTTAGGCTGGCCAAGCTGGAATCTGCTACCCAGCTCATCCTCAAGGAGTGCTGCATATGTGTGCTCTGTGCATATGGATCCTGTGTGCTTTGGGAGTGATGCAGGTGCACAAAGATAAATCTCCAGTGCCTTCTTAAATGCCTTACACAGCCAAGCTGTCCCCTGGGGGTTGGCAGAAAGGACCAAGAGCTTAAAAGCAACCTCTGCCCTCCTGAGTGGTTGCTGGGTTATTCTTCCCTCTGTATTCTGACACTTTAGAGGAAAATGATCTCACCAGAGTTCAAGAGAATATACGTTCTGGGACTTAAACACTGCTGTTTGGGTCAGTCTAGAAACCTCTTCTGCTGTCTCTAATCATGACCTGTGGAGGATGCTGGGTGACAGGGGAAGGATGTATGCAGAGTGTTACTGAATTTGCTGTGCTCTTATCTCCCAAAAATCAGATGCTTGGGGTTTTGGAGATGAAGGTTGCACACAGATGATCATACTGAGGTTCCACGTCTCCACTGTTCACTCAGTTGATGATTTTCTAAACCCTTCTTCCTATGGGTGCCTCTCAGGGTTTAGAAAATCATCGACTGAGTGAACAGTGGAGACGTGGAACCTCAGTATGATCATCTATGTGCAACCCTGATCTCCAAAACCCCAATGGCTGTCAGTGAGTATCCTGATACTACTCTATGCCAGAAAAAAAAAAAAAAAAGGACTTCCTTCTTGCTTTTAAAATTGCTCTGGACAAATTCCCTGGGAAGTCTTTAGTTCTTACATATAAGAATCATGGCCTAATTATCTGCTCCATAGTACTTAGGATTTTGCAGTCCTATGTCATATCCTACTAGACATGCTTCTCTCCAGGATAAAGAGTCAATAGTTTACAGGGGTCACCCTTAATAGTACAGAATCATAGAATTTTTAAGGTTGGAAAAGACCTCTGAGATTATCAGGTCCAACCATCTGTCCAATACCATCATGTCAACTAAACCATCTCTTGGACTGCCACATCTACAAGTTTTTTGAACACCTCCAGGGATGGTGACTCCATCACCTCATCACATCAGCCTGTTCCAATGCCTGACCTCTCTTTCAGTGAAGAATTTTTCCATAACATCCAATCTAAACTTCCCCTGACGCAACTTGAGGCCATTTCCTCTCATCCTATGGGAGCTACTTCATCCTGATATGCAAATGGGGTGACAGGGGCTGCATGAGGTATCTGAAGTGTGATCGCCCTATGAAATTACACAGCATCATAATGATGTTTGGCCATGTTCCTCCCGTTCTGTCTGCTGCTGAATGTTTCAATGCAGACTACGTATCTGAGCAGACTTGCTTAGAGCCAGGTATCCAGCCAAACAGGTTTCAAAGACTTTCTAGGAATTATTTAAATTATGTTAGTTTTTCCATACAAAATAGAATCTGGATTTGGGTTTTTTTCTTATATATTCTTTAGCTTATATCTAATATATAGCATCAGGAAGAGGAAAAGAAGTTAAATAGTTAGTTCCTTAATAATTATGATTACCATTTTTCTGGTAGGACAGAGTTTGCATTTGCAGCCTGGATGAGTGGTACACCATAACTGTTCCAGAACTAAATATTACTCATCCCAGACCTCAGGAAAGTGTAATTATATGGAATAAAGCCCAAATTTTAAGGAGGAGCTGGAAAACTTGCTTTTAAACCACTTGTCGAAAGCTGGGTAGAGTTTGAAATGCTAAGACGTAATCCCAGTGAAGATGGATTAATAACCAGAATTCAAGAAAAGCTGTCAGATGTGAATAATAAATAGCATTTGTTACAAGACTCTGTGGTTTCTCACATGGGCACTTACACGGTACATATAAAACTATATATATGAGGTAAAGTTTCCAGACCCTTTTTCTTTACTATTTGTAACTCTTTTTTTTTTTTTTTATAGACAGAATGAATGCCATGTGTTTTGTCCACCTGAGAACATCTATATATCACAGCGCAGCTCCAAGTGTCATGGACAATTTATACTGTAATATTTATAGCCAGTATGCAAAACTTTAATACAAAAGCCATCGACCCTGACGGGGCCCACGAGCAGTAGCGCTGAGTGAGTGACACCACTGCTACTGACATTACACTTCGCTCTTGACTGTCAGTCTGGGCAGTGGCATGGCAGATCAATGTTTTACTTTTTTTGATTGTTCATTGCCAGGAGCAACATCACAGGGCATAGCTGCCTGCAGGCTGGCACAGGGATCATAAGTAAGGGAGCTATAGTCCTTCTCCTTATGAATAATAAGGTGTGTGCCCGCACACTGAAAAAGACCAAATTTGCAAATATTAGGTTTTTTTCCTTTCCTTTTCCATGGCACCAAAGACTAAAGAGATACATTGCAGTGGTCCCAGGAATGAAATTTTGGAAACTGTGTATGATTCACCTGTTTGAAGTGGACGGATTCTGGGGTCTTGTTGCTTTGAGAGAGTAGCAGGCAACAGGTCTGCCCTTGGGATATGTACTTTTGGTATCCAGAGGTAGGACGCCAGTCCCAGACCTAGACAGTGTGAAAATATATGGGATTTGAAAATTGCATGCAAAGCAACAGAAATTAAAACAAATCCACTTGCTTCCCCTCCCCCCCCATGAAAACTACAGGCACTTTCAGTAGACAATTGTTATTAACTAAAACTTCAAAGAAAAATGTATACTTCACATGGAAACAATTGATATTTTATTTAAAGACCCTCCTGTGCCTGAAATTCCTGAAGATTTTGGGGACAGAGAAGAGTATTTTTAAAGGTTTTTTGAAGAAAGATAAAACCAATCCTACAGCCATTCCAGTTTTCTGGCCTGCACTAATCCATGCATTTAGGTGGCACTGGTGGGCTCTTTGTGAATAGCCCACATATTTTCTCATATTTTCTCTGTTTCTTCTATATAGGATTAGGAATATTTTCTTAGAACTGTCCCCTTGTATTAGGTGATGTTTCTTTATGTGTTCTTGGTGTCAATTCAGGCAGAGACTGAAGCTCTGAAAGCTTTTTCACTTCAGGTTCCTGGCATTCCATGTGCTCACAAATAGATGCACTTTCTTATGTCTCTCATCACATTTCTCTTTCTGTGGCAGCTATTACAACAGGGTGTAAGGATTGTCTGGCTCAAAGTCCCACAAAGAGGTTTCAGTGATGTCTAGCACACCAGGCGACTCACAGGGGGTTGTAGAAGCACCTCTGCCTTGGATTGCCATGAGGCCCCATCTCCGCAGAGACAACTCCTGGGGAGCTCTGTCCATAACTCAAACTTGAGTTGTCCTGTAAGCTGAGACTAACCAGGGCAGTGAGTGCTGCATAATTCAAGGAACCCCCAAAACCTGGGTTGAGCCTTCAATTCCTTCAACAAACAATACGCCCTGAGTGCCAATCGAGCCGCTATTCAGCTGCCTAGCAGTAAGATAAAGGCAAGCCAGAGGCTCCCCATTTGGCTTCAGTGGGTCCAGACAATACAAAGATAGGCAACAGACAGGGCATAAGATAAAGGGGAACACTGCTAATGACAAACATGGAAGGTGGCATTGTCCACTCTGCACAGTCCTGCCCACTGTCATGTAGATCAACGACATGAAACCCCTCGGATTGGGTCTGACTAGCACAAAAGTAAATTTAAAAACTCTCTAAAGATAAAGCTTGTCTTTATATATGCTCTGGTAGAAATACTATATTACTACACTGATGTCCAGAATACCACTTTTACTGCTGTTGTAGTTTTGCATGGCTGGGTTCTGGTGGAGAAGTGGGGGCTGTAGGGGTGGCAGCCAGAAGCTCTCTGCAGGCCTGACAGAGCAAACACCAGCCTGCTCAAGGCCGGAGTCATTGTTAACCAAGGCCTTGTCCATCAGTGACAGTCACAGTGCCTCTGGGAATCACATTTAGAAGGATAAAACCACAAGCAGCTGCTTTTGGCCACCAGAGACAGGACTGAGAGATGTAAGAAACTGTGCAAACACCAAGGCCAGTGAAGCGGGGAGAGGAGGCACACCAGGTGCCAGAGAGAAAGATACCTGACTTGTCTTTTGAGCTTGGGTTTGGCTTTTTTTGGGGTGGGGGAATGATTGTAATACTTTTGGCACATCTATGGTACTAAATTGGACATAGCCTTTACTGTTCCAAAGTATGGTGGTCAGCTGGGGTCCTAAAATGGGTGGGTGCATGAATGTACAGCAGTCATCCTTGGACCAGATTACATCTCAAGCTATGCCTAGGAATCATCTAGGAATATTTTAAATGGCCTGGGCAAAAGTCACGCTAAAGGCTCCTCAAACAATTTAGCAGTGTAGGTGACTGAGCTGAAGTGCCCAGAGATCCTGCCTGGAGATGTTTAATCACTAAGCATCTGAGTTCAATTGCATTTATCAATTGGACAGTCTTCTTGTGTTAGAAAGAGCAGAACCTTGTCATCTTGGAAGCTAATCAGCTGTACAGTGGCAAAAAATAATAACTTTAGGTGTGTCCTCATCTGAGTGCAGCAAGGTCAGATGAAGAGTTTAGTGTTTTCAGGCCAGTTGTTAGTGCCATGTGAGAGAAGCTTATGTGTGTCAATTCTCCTACTCTTAGGCAAAGCATGGAACAGCGAGTGCTGTAGTCATGGCTGATCTAGATGTAGCTCTTGATGAACCAGACACTCAAGCTCATTGTACACTAAATCTGAAGGGTTGTTTCACAAAGTTCCAATTGCTGCTGTAGATTTTCTCTCCATACTGATTTTCTTCTCTTTCACATCCTCTCCTTTTCCCTCCCAAATGGCTTGGGAACTCCTCCCAACTACACACACACCACAGGCTGTATTCTCCTGCTGCACATACACAAACACTTTCTCTCGCACTGCAAATGGCTTAGGACATCCTAAATTTCCCCCAGAGATAGCTCCTAGCTTTACAGCCTTAATAACTTCTTTGCTGCTCTTGCTTTAGTTTATGGTCCATCTCATGTTTTCCAGTATAGATGCATGTGATATCTGTTAGCCAAAACAAGCCAATTTCCTTCCAGAAGAACTGGGTGATTTCTCTTGGAATCTGGCATCAATTGGGTGGAAACAGTTAAGGAAGTAATAATAAAAGTAAATCTGCAGGCAGATAGGAGGAGGGAACAGTAACTTTGACCAGTGGGTATGGGAAGAGGAAATAGCTGGAAAAAAGAGAGGAGGTGGGGTTGGGGGTAATAACCTCTTCAGCTGGCAAATCTCTAGAAGGGTCTGTGAGTCTTTGCCTACAGCCTCATTAGTTCTGAATTTGCTTTAAGGCAAACAAGAGGCATGTTCCCAGTTCTATCACTCTCCCAGTACTTCACTGTCCTGCTTCCATCCAGTAAAAGTGACCTCAATCATCACATCTTGCACTTCCAAGTTTGCCAGCTCTTTGTCCACAACAAGAATTAAATGAAATGAAAAATAAAACAGAACCATAAGCTAAACTGCACACTGTTGCATTGCAACTATGTGTCCTATAACCACAATAAAATATTACTGTGATAAATCTTTAAGTAGGGGTCAATAAAGCAATAATACTGTATGGTAGAAACTGATCATTTAACATAATGACTGATTTATTACACCATTAACTTGTCCTTAGCTTTGTCTTAGGGCAGTTTACTGAGTGCTTGTTAACTACTGTAATAAACTGTTTCTTGGGGGAAATACTTAAATAAGTGTCCGTAACTGACAGGTGTAAGATCGGTCCTTCAGACTACTAGAGTAGGGAAGTTCATAGCACAAAAGAAAAGCATGTATAATTTGATAATTTTGAATAATTATGTTATCAAAGAAAACTTTTTAAAAATGAAGCCTTTAGGAGATGGGTTATTTCTGTTTTGTTTACCTGCAGCAGGTAAGAAGTTAGTATGAGTGGCAGAGTCCTGGCAGACAATGCCTGTGGCCAGTGGAGACTTTTCACAGCGCTCCTTCTGATTGTGTCACTGCAGACAAGTTTTGTGAGGCTAGAGGATGTGGCATGTCAAGGGTGGTTAAGAACTTGAAAGCTTTATGAAAGGAGGTAATAAGACTGTGGCAGTAGAGGACCACAGGAAGCAGAAACCTGGTAGCTGCTGTTCCAGAATCTCATATTTTCCCTTGGTTGGTGAGTAAGATCCAGGCCCTGATTCTTGCCCTCCCCATCTGGAAAGCAGTCCCTTCACCAGTACCTATCCTGTCTTTATCACTGACATTGGAGTGCTTCAAAATGTTCTTTGCCTGAGGAGTTGTAGGCTAGCTCATACTCAGGACTGGACCTGGGCACTGGGGTGGATTATTCTCACTGAGATGTGCTTACCAAGACAACTATCTATTTGCTCCAGAGTGGAATCTTAGTAAACCGACATGTGTGCAATGGAGATAGGACCTTGTGGTGGTTTGGCCCTGGCTAGAGGCCAAATGCCCACCAAAGCCACTCGCTCACTCCCCTTTCCAGCTGAAACGGGCAGAAAATATATATCTGGAGGCTCAGGACTTTAGATAAGGACAGAGGGATCACACTCCAATTAGCACAATGGGAAAAACAGACTCAGCACAGAATAAAAGAAAGAAAAGTGATTTATTACTATTACAACTCCACACCCAGTGAACCAGAGTTGTGTAATGAGAAGTGCGGCCAGGTATTAAAGCACCTTCCCTCCACCCCTGCCTTCTTAGCAGACGATTTTACTCCCTTCTTCCCCACCCAGCATGGCGCGGGGAGGGGCAGGGAATGGGGGTTTTCAGTCCCTTCCCCCCAAGTTGTCTTCCATCTTTGCTGGGGGCGGGAGGGCATTCCACACACACACACACTTTCCCTGCGGCGCCGTGGGGTCCCACCCATGAGACAGTCGTATCCACAAACTTCTGCAGCATGAGTCCTCTCTATCAGGGAGTCATCTCCTCACCACTTGCCTCAGCGCGGCTCCCTTCCATGGGGTGCTGACCTTCAGGCCCAGACTGCTCCGGCCTGGTCCCACACAGTCACAAGTCCCCTGGGAAACCTGCTGCGACATGGGTCAATCTCTTCACAGGGTTGTAGATGGTCTTTGCTCCCCGTCATTATCCATGAGCTGCAGGGGGACAGCCTGATTCACCATGGTCTTCTCCAAGGGCTGCAGGGGAATCTCTCTCTCCGGCACCTGGAGTGCCTCATTCTTCCCCTGCCTCTTCTTCCCCTTGGTGTCTGTGCAGCTTCTTACATCTTCTCATTCCCTTCTCTAGTGGCAAAATGCATCTGCCTGTGTTTTTGTCCTCCTAAATGTGATTCACAGAGGTGCTGTGACCACTGCACATTGGCTCAGCCTTGGTCAGCAGCAACTCTAGCCTTGAATCAGCCGATGGTTACTCTCTGGGGCCTACAGAGGGCTTCTAGCTGCTTCTTGCAGCAGCCATCTCTGCAGCCCCCCGTTCTCTACCAGCACGTTGCTACGTAAAACTGTGACACAAGAATATTGAAGGAAATTTGCTCTGGAACCAGGATAAGTCTGTCCTTTGGGGAGAATTTGACTGGAAGTGGCCATTTAATAATACATTAAATCAAACCTCCATTTGGAGCCTACCTTGTTCCTATGCCCCCCTTTGACGGGGCAGTAAAATTAATTCCTTCATTACCATCTTTATGTCCTTCTTACCACTCTGAGAAATTCACCTCTCAAGGCAAGGATTGTGACATCCCCGTAACAAGCGAAGTACATACACCACTGATTGGGCTGTATCTCAGAATTTAGCAGAGTGGGCTGAAGGATTCTTTGGACTAGGAATAGGCCATCTTAAAATCAGAATGATGCTCTCCAATTTAACTGCACAAGAGGAAGCCTTAGCAGCTCCAACTAATGACAATTTTGACTTGCTCAATACACAGGTACAAGCTGGATCCAAAGTTACATTTCCAAAACGACTTGTGCTAGATATGACTATGCTACTTAAGGAAAAAGGAGTGTGTGGATTCTTGAAAGCCAGCCATGAACAAGAAGAATGGTGTTGACTTGTGACTCAGGTCCGGGGTGGAATGTAAGGATCAGATCGTCTGGCTCAGAGTCCCATAAAGGCAAGCCAGAGGGTCCCCATTTGGCTTCAGTGGGTCCAGACAAGACAAAGATAGGCAACAGACAGGGCATAACATAAAGGGGAACACTACTAATGACAAACATGGAAGGTGGCATTGTCCACTCTGCACAGTCCTGCCCACTGTCACGTACATCAAAGACATAAAATCCCTCGGATTGGGTCTGAGAGTCCCCCCCTGGCTTAAACTCTGCCAGGAGACTCTTCTCCCTTGGCCAGGATGCTGGCTCAGGTCATGGACTGAGAACCTTCACATGGAGAGGGAATGAATGTTTGATGTGCTTTAAGTCTGTAGTCTCAGGTGATTGACTAACACACGTGTAGCATTTAGTGCACCTGTACGTTGTGACAGTGTGTTCCATGAACCTGCTGTGGTTGTAATGCTGAACCTCGTGACTTGCCTGCAGGTGGTTACAGTGAGTGATGTGCCTCTGTTGGGGGCGGTGATACTGCATGGCATGACTCTGCTGTGTGGGCAGCAGCGCATTGTGTGAGTCTCTTGTGGTTGTGATAAGCGTAGTCGTACTTGTGCACTGCAGTAGCGCATTTCTCCATCGTATCCATACAACCTGCAATAGTGACACATTGAATCTGCACATGGGTTTCAAATAAAATTTTATTATCATTTTTTCAACACGCTGCAGTCGAGTGTCTTTGTGTCATATTCTGGGGTCACTGTCTTCTCGTTTGTCCAAATCTCCAGTGCTTTTGATAGTTAGCTGCTGAAGATGGTTGGACTATTTTTGCATCCCTGGGGTAGCCGTGTCCATGCCAGCTGTACTTTGCGCCCTGTCTGTGGACTCTCCCACTCAAAGGCAAATAACTGATGACTCTATTGTTGCAGGGGTATGCAAAAGAAAGCATCTTTTAAATCAAGCACTATAAAGCATTGGTAATATTCCTTCAGGGCAGTCAAAAATATCTAAGGGTTTGCCACTACGGGCTGTATGTCTTTTGCAATTTGATTTATGGCTCTCAAATCCTGTACAACTTTCAAAGAGAAAATACAAAATTCAAGGCACCATTCACCCAATCCTTTAGTTCAATCCACTTAGAACTTAAACTCTGCATTCGCTTTACAGGTGGTGCCTCGGCTTCCTCAGTACTCGGGCATTCCCTGCCCAACCACGGGGACCTGTCACTCCCTCTAACTGGCACAGGCTCCTTGGCCTCACCTGGGCCCAAACCAGCAAAGCCTGAACAACTTCCTTTAACAGGACTTTGGCCTGCGCTGCGACTTACAGGTTAGTTCATTGGTTAACTTTACAATTGCTTTGAATACAAAGAGGGGAGGGTAATGATTAGCATACGGAGTTATGTTGAGTGGGGGTCCTATGGCTGTCCTCGATAGTCTTCCTCACCGTGTGCACTGGTTGAACCCCAGCCTTGCGCATGCTCAATTCATGGTTGGCTGATCTCCCCAGCCACAGCCAGGTTCTTCTGGTCCCTAGTGTTCTATCTCAAGACCATCACCAGTACCCACGGTTTTAATTCAGAGCACATAACGATTTCCATAGTGATCAAGGCACCCACACTTCTAGTTACCCAATCCAAAGGGCCTTAACAAATGTTTTATTCTCCTAACTCTTATAACTTCTCAAAAATCCAAATCTTATTCTAAACTAAAATGAAGATAAACTAGTATATAGTAAAATAACAATAAAAGAAAGGCATGGGTGCCTCCTCGTCCCCTCTGCCAAGGTGGTGCTGCAGCTACGTCGTGCCCCTCAAGGGCCGCGCCTTGGAGCTCATCCGGGGAATCCAAGCAACAGAAACACACCGGCACCTACAAGGACAGAGTTGGAAAGAGCTGATGGAACCGGGAAGGCAGGAGCGGGTGGGAATTGGTCCCCCCTTCTTTGGCATGTCCTCTGGCATGGCAAGAGAGGAAAAACATGGTGCTTTTGCTGGTTTTTGTCTTCCCTCAGGTCTCAGGAGAAGCATCAGCTTTTTGAGGAGTGACAATATCTCCCTAGCTACAGCTCTGTGGAGCAGCTCCTTGCTGTGTCTCTGGGATTCAGACAACAGCCTCAGGAGGATTTCCTCCAATCAGAGCATTGGAAAGATGGACAGCAGAGACTGCTACACACCTGGGCTCCTCATGCTTCTTGCCCTGCTTGGATTTTTTCTTCCTTTGCAAGGTCTCTCCTGCCAGCCTTCTCCTTTTCCTTTCGATTTGGCTGTCGCTCCCCTCTTCACAGGCAGATGTTCTTTTTCTCTGTCCTTGCGGAGAGCCAGGCAGCCTTTCCAGGCAAGAGGACCATTAGACAAGGAAAGCCATGGTCAACGTGAACCAGTTCTGCTCTTCATCAACGTAAACTGTCTTACCTTGTGTCTGGGGAGGAGCTCTTCACCTGCTGGATTCCAGGAAAGGCTAGAGGCACCTGCAAGTGATCAAGTGCAAATCAGCAGGTGGCAAGGACCTCCCTTCCCAGCTGCTAGCTCAGCTCTGAAAGGCAGATCCATCCCTTGGCTGGGTTTGCTCAGCTCAGCTGAGCCAGATCTGGCGGAGCGATCCCAGCACCAAGTGCGACGGCCAATGTGCATCAGCCTGACCCTCGCTTACCTGGATGGGCATGAACAGCGCGATGACCTGGGTGCAGACAGATGCCAGGGCCAAGGTGACATGAGCCCTCATGCTCACAGCACCCGGCTGCTCCGCTGCCTCTGCTGCGGCCGAGCTCCCTCGCTGCCTTCCGAAGCGCCAGGGCAGCCCCCTGCACCGCTGGCGGGTCCCGCCTGCTGCCAAGGACAAGAGAGCAAAGAGTTCTGGAGGGAGGAGAAGCTCCAGGCGAGCGCTCCAAGAGCCTCTCAGCGCTGTCCCCTGCCGCTGAAAGCAGCGCAGAGGCAGCGATTTCAGGGGACTGACAGAGGCAGGGACAGAGGGCGGGAGACAGACAGGCGTGGTTTGGGAAGGATGGGCTATGGGGCTCAGATGTGTCCTGCCGCAGAGCCCTGGGGCTGGCCGTGCCCTGCGGGAAGGGCAGCAGCAGCTCCACTGGGTGCAGCACGAGTGGGCGCTGGGCAGAGGAGCGGAGAAGGGCCGTGGTGTCCCCAGCCACTGCTCACTCACCAGCTGACAGGCCGGGTCCGCTTTCACTGCCGGAGGGGCTGGGTGGTGGGCGCTGCTCTGGGCCAGCCTGCAAGAAAGGCGCTGCGCTCAGCCAGCAGCCCCACAGCAGAAAGGGCCCCCAGCGAGCTGCCTCGGCCCCTGGCCCTGTGGGACAGGTGGGCATGGCCGAGAGAGCAGCCTGAGCACTGCGGTGCCAGCCGACACGCACCTCTGCCTGGCATTCGAGCAGCCTCTCCAGGCTGCTGGTGTCCAGTGGTGTGGCCTGCGCAAGGGGAAGAGAGCAGGTGGTGAGAAGCCATGGCCCTGATGCTGGGCTGGAGCCGGCTCTGGGGGCAGGGTGGGGGCAGGAGGGATACTCACGGCTCTGCGGCGCCTCAGCTCCTTCAGCAGGAGCTCGATGGAGGGCAGCTGGGTCATCCGGGCTCCCTGCACTCCTTGCGGTGGCCTGTGCCAGGGGAAGGGGCGGACAAAGAGCCGGGTGAGGCACAAGCTGCCTTTGCCCTCTCCGAGCTGCCCCAAGGTGGCTGAGGACACCTCTCCCCAGCTCAGGAGCGGTGTTTCCGCATGGTGGGGCTACGCCTGGAGCATCCCCCCAGTGCCGTGCTGGGAACAGGAGCGGCCCAAGCTGCAGGGCCAGGGCAGGGCTTACCCCTGGAGTGCGCTGAGACAGATCTCCGTCAGTGCCCGGAAGCTGCAGAAAGAGAGGAGACCCAGCCTTGAGTGCCCGCTGCTCCCCACCCAGCTGGAGTCAGGCAGTGCCGGGCATGGGGACAGCACTGTCCCATGGGGACAGCGCCGGAGGAGCAGGACCGAGGCGCTGCCCAGCCCTGGCTGCGTGGGACACAGCCCCCCAACTCACCGGAAAGTGACGAAGAGGGAGCTGTCGGGCCAGAGCAGGACCAGGAAGGTGGTGGCCTGGTCCTCCTGCTCCTCCTCAGTGGCCCCGTTGCCGCAGCTCAGCACCTGCAGCTGGCCCGGGGGCAGGCAGAGCTTCGGGCACGGGGCCCTGCCACGTCTGCAGAGAGAAGCGTCATGGGGTGGTCTAGAGGTGGCCTGCCCTGTGGCTTCCCTCCAGCACCTGCCTGCCTTGGGCAGAAGGGCAGGTAGGATAGCTGCATAGCTACATCTCTGTGGAGCAGCTCCTTGCTGTGTCTCTGGGATTCAGACAACAGCCTCAGGAGGATTTCCTCCAGTCAGAACTTTGGAAGGATGGACGGCAGAGACTGCTACACACCTGGGCTCCTCACGCTTCTTGGCCTGCTTCCTCCTCCTTCCGGAGAGCTGGCTTTCCACCCTTCTTCTCTTAACTGGGTGCCCGTCGCTCCCCTCTTCACAGGTGGCTTTTCTCTTTTGGCACCCTTGTGAAGAGCCTGGCAGCCTTTCGGTTCAAGAGCATCATTAGACAGGGTAAGCCATGATCAAGGCAAACCAGTTCTGCTCTTCATCAAAGCCAGCTCATCTTACCTTCTGTCCTCACCGGAGCTCTTTGGCTGCTGGCTGTCTGGACTGACTGGAGGCACCTGCAATGGAAATGAGCAAGTTAGCAGGTGGCGAGGACCTGCCTGCCCAGCTGCTACCTCAGCTCTGACAGGCAGATCCATCCCTTGGCTGGGTTTGCTCAGCTCAGCTGAGCCAGATCTGGCGGGGGGATGATGGCACCAAGTGCAACTGCCAACGTGCATCCGCCTGACCCTGCGCTGTGGCAGGCCTGCAGGCTGGCAGTGAGCTGGCTTGTCCCTGCGGCAGCGCTGCCACCCACCTTCTGAGGGGGGAGGCTTTTGCTGTCCCGCTCTTTGTGGCCCTGATGTGCCTCTGCTGCTCCTGTGTCGGGCCCCGGTGCTGGCAACCCGGCCACCTCCTCCGCAAAGAGTTCCTCGTGATGCTCAATGAGGAACTCCAGCAGCTGTGTCACCTGCACACAGCAAAGCAGTGGTTTGCAGCCGGGGGGCTGAAAGGGGCTCACCCAGGAGCCTTTCCCCTGGCTGGGACTGCCGCTGCGCAGAAAGCTGCAGCGGTGGGGGGGCTGCTCTTCCCAGCAGCAGCTCCCCCTGGAGAGTTTGCTGAAGAGAGGAGGCAGCTGGGCACAGCAGCGCTCGGCTGGGCCCGGAAGGCTGCAGCCGGCTGGGAAACACAGCGTACGTACCTGCCCTGTCACGCGCGCCAGAACGTCCAGGGGCAGCGCGTCCTCCTCGGGTGGGCTGAGGAGGTTGGGCCCCACGCAGATGGCCAGGTTGCGTGCAGTCATCCTGCTGCTGTCCACGTTTCTGCTGATGTTATGCAGCAGGGACAGCAGGCTCTTGAGGAGCAGGAGGTTGGCCTCGGGCAACTTGCCGGCCACCCTGGCAGAGCACAAAGGCACAGTCAATAAAGATGACCTTGTCGACACCGCTCCCCCAGGCCGATCTCAGCCAAGCCCAGCCCAGGGATGACTGCCTGGACACGCTGACTCCATGCTTACTCCCTCAGTGCCGCCAGCTTCTCCTGCCTGCTGGTCTTCTGCACGGCACTCAGCCACTCCTCGTAGAGCTCTGCCACGAGGAGCTTGGAGGGGATACGCCGGAGGAAGTCCTGCAATGCCCAGGGCTCCGGGTGAGGCTTGGAGCACTGCTGCCGGCAGCACGGGCCGTATCCCCGGCAGCCTGGCTCATGAGCAGCTGCCCGTCAGCTCGCACAGAGCCTGGAGCTGTTGGGGGACAGGTCAGCGGTCTTTACCTTCAGGATGCCAGCCAGCAGATGTACGGGCTGGCTTTCCAGGTCGACCTCCACTCCGGTGTCCAGGGCCTCCCTCAGCTCCCGGGAGGCACGCCCGCTCTCCCCCACGCGGAAGATCCCCTCCGTGGATGGCCCCTTCTCCTCCAGGACAGCCAGCAGCTCCTGCAGGGACAGAGGAGGACAGAGGCCAGGCTGGAGACAGGTCCTGGGCCAGGCCAAGCTTGCGCAGGGGCAGGAGCCAGGGGGCCGTCTCTGCTTTGGATGGAGCGGGACACAGGGGTGTCTGGCCGTGGGGGCCGTGGGGAGCAGCCGGCTTTGTCCCCGAGCCCCAGCTGGGCTGCCTCTACTGGGGACAGCGCCTGTGTGCAGCAGCCAGCGGAACGAGCAGCCCCTGGCCAGGCTCGCTTACCTGGATGGGCTGGGGCAGCGTGCCGTCCTGGCTGCAGAGAGTGGCCAGGGGCCGGCCAAAGAGAGCCCCCCTGCTCTCTTCGGCGCCTGGCTGCTCCGCTGCCTCTGCAGCGACCGAGCTCCCTCGTTGCCTTCTGAAGGGCCATGGCAGCCGCCACCTCCTTCGCCGGGTGCCGCCTGCTGCCAAGGACAAGAGAGCAAAGAGCCGTGGTGGGACGAGAAGCGCCAGACGAGAGCACCGGGAGCCTCTCGCCGCTGTCCCCCCGCCGCTGAAAGCAACGCAGAGGCAGCCCCGAAGGCACGGACAGAGGGTTCGAGGGACGGACAGAGGCAGAGACAGAGGGCGGGAGACAGACAGGTGTGATCTGGGAAAGAGGGAACGCGGGACTCAGGTGTGTCCTGCCACAGAGCCCTGGGGCTGGCCGTGCCCTGCGGGAAGGGCAGCAGCAGCTCCACTGGGTGCAGCACGAGTGGGCGCTGGGCAGAGGAGCGGAGAAGGGCCGTGGTGTCCCCGGGCCCTGCTCACTCACCAGCCGACAGGCCGGGTCCGCTTTCACTGCCAGAGGGGCCGGGTGGTGGGCGCTGCTCTGGGCCAGCCTGCAAGAAAGGCACTGCACTCAGCCAGCAGCCCCGCAGCAGAAAGGGCACCCAGCGAGCTGCCTCGGCCCCTGGCCCTGTGGGACAGGCAGGCATGGCCGAGAGCGCAGCCTGAGCACTGCGGTGCCAGCCGACACGCACCTCTGCCTGGCGCTCGAGCAGCCTCTCCAGGCTGCCGGTGTCCAGCGGCGCGGCCTGCGCAAGGGGAAGAGAGCGGGTGGTGAGAAGCCATGGCCCTGATGCTGGGCTGGAGCCGGCTCTGGGGGCAGGGTGGGGGCAGGAGGGATACTCACGGCTCTGCGGCGCCTCAGCTCCTTCAGCAGGAGCTTGATGGAGGGCAGCTGGGTCACCCGGGCTCCCTGCACTCCTTGCGGTGGCCTGTGCCAGGGGAAGGGGCGGACAAAGAGCCGGGTGAGGCACAGCTGCCTTTGCCCTCTCCAAGGTGCCCCGAGGCAGCTGGGGGCACCTTTCCCCAGCTCAGGAGCGGTATTTCCTCATGGTGGGGCTACGCCTGGAGCATCCACCCCAGTGTCGTTCTGGGAACAGGAGCGGCCCAGGCTGCAGGGCCAGGGCAGGGCTTACCCCTGGAGCGCGCTGAGACAGAGCTCCTTCTGTGCCCGGGAGCTGCAGGAAGAGAGGAGACCCAGCCTGAGTGCCCACTGCTCCTCCCCCACCCAGCCTGAGTCAGGCAGAGCCGGGCGTGGGGACAGCCCTGCCCCTCGGAGACAGCCCCAGAGGCAAGACAAAGCCGGTGGAGCGAGATCAAGGCTCTGCCCAGCCCTGGCTGTGTGGGACGCTGCCCCCAGACTCACCAGAAAGTGACGATGAGGGAGCCATTGGGCCAGACGAGGACCAGGGAGTTGGTGTTCTGGTCCTCCTGTTCCTCCTCAGTGCTGGCTGCATTGCTGGCTGCCCCGTTGCTGCTGCTCAGGATGTGCAGCTGGCCCAGGGGCAGGCAGATCTTTGGGCGTGGGGTCTTGCCATCTCTGCAGAGAGGAGCATCAGGGAGTGGTCTGGAGGTAGCCCGGCTCAGTGGCTCCCCTCCAGCACCCACCTGCCCCAGGCATGCCCCCAGGTGCATCCTACAGCAGGGCGCCAGGGGCCTGGGGCTGCCGCTTGGGTGTCCCCACCCTGGGGCCAGGGCCTGGGCTTGGCAGGAAAGCGAACTGGGCTCTGGGAGTCTTACTTGCACTTGGCGATGACCAAGGTCTCCAAGAAGAGGAGGAGGTCCCTCTTCTTGGTCACACGCCCCTGGGTCACCTGCACGCACTGGCGGAGCAGCGGCTCGGGGGATGGCTGGGCAGGCTGGCACTGCTGCACAGGCTCAGGGTCGTCCCTGCAGACCCAACGGTGTGAGGTGTGATAAATGTGGCTGCTGCTGGTCCTGGCCATGACGGCGTGTCCCAGAGCTGTGGGGGGAGCCTACCTGGGTCTGTGGCGGCAGTTCAGCTGGCCCATCCTGAAGCTTTTGCGATATCGTTGACCTGGTACACCTTTGTAGGGCTCTGGACCGAGCTCAGCTGGCCAGAGTGATGCTGATGCCGGTGTCGCAGTGCTGCTGGGCCAGAGCTCCACTCGCCAGTGCCGCTCTGTGTACCGGCGCAACACGCACTGATACCGTTGCCGTGCCAGCACTTGGTAACAAACAGCTTCTTGGTGTCCTGAGCCTAGAACTCGGGGATGGGGGAGGGGGGATGTTGCAGTTGGGCCAGGGCTCAGACGGGTTCTCCCCATTGTAGAATTGTAGAATCATGGAATATCCTGAGTTGGAAGGGACCCATAAGGATCATGCAGTCCAACTCCTGGCTCCACACTGGGCCAGCCAAGACAGACCATGGGGCTGAGAGCATTGTCCAGATGCTTCTTGGCCTCAGTCAAGCTGGGTGCTGTGACCACTTCCCTGGGGAGCCTGTGCCAGTGCCCGACCATCTTCTTAGTAAAGAACCTCTTGTCTCAGCTTCATACTGTTCCCTCAAGTTCTTTTGCTGGCTCCCAAAGAGAGGAGGTCATGCAAACCAGAATGACACTGGATTTGTTCTTGTTAAAGGAACATAGAGTAGGTGGATTTTTGAAAGGCAAAGTAGATCATTGCTGTGTCCAGTTTTTTTTAATGTTTTCATAAATGATCTGGAGATGGGATGCAAGGGTGTCTTCTGTAAATTTGCAGAGGACACTGACTTGGGAGGAGGTGATGACTCCACTGAGGGTGGAGAAGCCTTGCAGAGAGACCAGGACAGATTAGACAGCTGGGCAATCACCAAGCCCATGAAGCTGAACAAGGGCAAGCACCGACTTCTGCACCTGAGAAGTGACAAGCCTGGCTACACAGACAGACTGTGGGGATCAGATGCTGGAGGCCAGACGTGCTGAGAGGAATTTGGGGGTCTTGGTCGACAGCAAGTTAAAGATGAGCCAGCGGTGCACCCAGTCACCCAGGAGGGCCAACTGTATCCTGGGGTGCATCAAGCATGGCATTGCCAGCTGCTCCAGGGAGCGCTTTACACTGCACTGGTGAGGTTTCACCTTGAGTACTGCTTGCAGGTTTGGGCACCACAGCACAAGAGGGGCACAAAACTATTGGAGGGTGTCCAGAGGAAGGCAATGAGGATGGTGAAGGCTCTGGAGGGGAAGTCTTACAAGGAGAGTCCTCAGTACATGAGGCAGTACTCTGAAGTTGCTAAAGGGGAAGGCAGCAGAAAGGCTCTGCTGTAGGGGAGAAGGGAGAGGAAGCTTACACAGAGTCCCAGTTGGATGCGGTTAAGGGTGTGATGCACCAGGCTTTAAAACCCTTATAAATCAGTGTCAGGAACAAGTCTGCCAACAAATGCAGGATGAGCAAAGTAGAAACTGAAAACTCCACTATCATCCTGGGAAAAAAACACATTTTAAAAACTGCCTGCCTCATACATGGAACTGAAAGGACCTGAAAATATCCCCTAATTTGCATACAAATAGTTACATGAATTGGACTTGATCTTGCTTTGAGTTGTAAACAGAGACATGGGAACAGGAGGCAACACAGTGCAGTAATCTTTGTGCTGGCCTTTGCAGCTCTGCTTCAGCTTTACCTCTGACCTTGGATGGGAGGTCCCTTGGACAAAAAAACGTAAGGCAGGAAGAATCTTTTATCTTCAAGAGGAGTGTAGGAGTAGCTAATGGGGACAGGGAGACCATATCCTTGAGAGATCTGAGCCTGGAGATGAGCTACCCTTGGGAGATGGCATCTATTAGCAGTTACGAAAGCAACATAGTGCAAGTGCGTTGGATGCAGATGTCAAAATGGCAGGCAGCCGAATAACAGCAGATGACTCCAACCTAAATTGTCTTTCTTTCAGGAATTCATCTGCAAATACATACTGGCAATACTGAACATTGCTGGTGAATATTTTTGAGAGCTTGAAATGTGACATGTAAACATACATACAGTTTTCAGAAAGAAATACCCCCAAATTTCACATTTTTAGCACTGGAAAGATCCGGTTTTGTGACAACATTGAAATCTCAACATTTCAAAGTGTTTTTCTCACTCCTTTGCCCCTCCAACGTTAATAATTGAAAGCAAAAATATTTATGTGCAACTTCTATGCAGGCCAAGCCACGCTGCATGCAGTTGATGAAGTTTTCTTCCAGGAATATTAAGTCTATTATTAGAAAGGAGGTTATTTGGCACAGTTATTAAAAAAATTCAAATAGAAAGAAAATATCTTTATAAAGATAAGCTCTCACATATACCGGAAATGAACATTTTAAGAATTAAGTTACTTCTCATCCACCACTTGGAAATTGTTTTACTGAAAGATGACATCATGTGTGAGATTCATGTCAGTTTTTGTTTAGCCACCTACAATTTCTTGGATAGATTTAAACTGTTTTGTTCCCTCTGTAGCTGATAGTGAGGTATCTCTGAAAAGGCAATTCATCCCATACTGAAATGGGCACGTGAGGCACATGAGGTAAGTTATTCTCTGCAGGTGTATCTTTTCCCCACTGACTGCTGAGAGAGCACAGTTTAGTATTTACATATCTACAGTGAAGACAAACGTCTCATGCAGTGTGTTGTACTTGAAAAATCATTGCCATTGACTTGGAAAGACCTAATGGTCACAAGTGTTACCCCTGCCTCCACAGCATCTTCTCCTAGACTCCTGTCATCACTGATTCCATTTCTGCATCACAAGCAGTGATGACAAAAAACTACGTCTTCAGACCCTTCTGTAAACTCAGCCAGGCTCTGTATCTCCTCATTCCTACAGCACACTCCTCCTTCTGGGAGACTGGTCAATAGGATTTCTTTATTTGGGTTTAGTTTTACCAGTATTGCTTGTTCCGGCATGAAGAATGATCAACAGACTTTCACTATTTCTTCCCTGGTCCTTTCCTGTTTGAGGCCCATTCCATACCTGTCCTCTTGGCAGACTGCACAGCCCCCTCTGCTCTGGATGTGCTCAACTGACAAACCTGATGGATCTCCTTGGCAAGAGCCTACAACCATGTTCAGGCTCCTTTGATACTGCGTGTGTTGCCCTTTCTCTTCCTCTCTGCTTTTTGGCTGTATATCTTCCTATCTTCTGTTTTGGTGCTGAACAGTCTGCACTTTAGTTCATTTTCTTCTCCAGTTTCTGGTTCTCAAATATTTCAGTCATCTCCCAGTACTTTACCACAAGGCTGGTTTCTCTTATACTCGTTGCCACCTCATCTCCTTTTTTTTTTTGGCCTATTTATCCTCTTGTATTTTCCAGTGCAGGGAACCTGTCCCTCAGCACTCTCTATCTGAACAGCATGTTCATTTTTCGGGTTTGTTTTTAAGTTCAATGCTCCCATTCATGGATAACCATCTTCACGTAAATTATGCCTGTGTCTTTGTGTCCTCTGCACTTTTCCTGCTTCCCAAACACAGATACTTCCAGTAAAATGTGTCTAAAAGCCTCTTTCCCTAGACAATTATCTGAATAACCTGTCAGTGCAGTGTTTGTGAGAAGGTCTCTGAGACCTGAGTAGAACAGCTCTATAAAATACCATAATAGTTTCTTAAGTTATCTCCATTGAAGGGTCGTTGTTACACCCATCAGTTTCCAGGAGGTTCAGCCCTGCTCCTAACAATAAATAATTCACTTGCTAGAACTCATACGTTGCTATTCCTTTGTTAGAGCTGAGCTGTATCAGAGCCACAGGAAGTAAAGCCTTTTAACCACGCTCAACATTAAACTGTTGCAGGTGGTTTCATGTTTTGCCTGGACAGTGTTACAGACTTGGAATCAGCCACCACAAATACAACCCTGTCATCAGCTGTAGACACAGAAAGTGAGGCCACTTTCATGCCTTTGATGTTCATATCATAATGCATGTAGAAATTCCTGCCACGGTTCAAAAAACAGGAACAAACTAGGAAGCACACAGGAAAGCTCACACTGAAAAAAATCAGGGAGAAATATCTAAAGGAGGTGAGCAGAAACCACTCTTGCAAAGTTCATTCAAGAGAATTGTGTCTTTTCTATAGGACCTCTCTGACGGGATGGATCTGCTGCTGCTCCTTTCCCTGGCAGCAGACACTGACTGAGGATTGCCTTAGGCTCATGGAGATTTCTGAGGACCACAGAACCATAGAATAGTTTGGGTTGAAAAGTACCTTAAAGATCATCTTGTTCCAGCCCCCCAGCAAAAAGCAGGGACACCCTCCATTAGACCTGGTTGCCCAAAGCCCCATGCAACCTGGCCTTCAACACTGCCAGGGAGGGGTTGTCCACATCTTCTCTGAACAACACCTCACCACCCTCAGACTGAAGAATTTACTCCTCATATCAGATTTAAAATTACCCTCTGTTAGTTTAAAGCCACTACCCCTTGTCCTGTGACTACATACCCTTGTAAAAAGTTCTTCTCCAGCTTTTTTGACTTACAGAGCCTGCAGGGCATTGGCAGCAGAGCCAATGATCACTTTGTGAGATGGCTTCATGTTCGGAGTTAGGGGAGTTTGTACACAAGGGGCTCAAGACTCTGCGTGAAAGGTTTTACAGAACTTTGTGGAAAATTTGCCAAAAGGTTAGGAGCTTTAGACAGCATTAATTTTCCTTAATCTGCCACTGTGAGATGAAATCTCTGGTAGTGGCAGTCACTGAAAGATGATGCTCTAGCAGAGAAGTGGGAGATTGGCATGGAGAGTAAATGAGCAGAGAGTGGGCTGAGAGGCAGAGGTACTCTGACACCAGTGCTGACTGCTTGTAGCAACTTTCTTTTTCTAGCAAGCTATTCAAAATTCAAACTGAAACTACTGGCAAATTCAGGTCAACTTGAAAGAAGAAATCTGACTGAGGAAAAGCAAGAAAAGAGAAAAAAAACCCAAACCCACCCAAACAAAAAAGCATTGACAAAAAAATAAGTTTCAGCATTTTCCAAAACACAATGTGTTTAGTTTTTTGGTTTTTTTGGGGGTTTTTTTTGAGCTGGATTAGAAAAGACCATATGTTGGAGGAATTCCAGATCTGATAATCCTTGTGATTAGGGCACTAGTCCAACATGCTGAAGACTCCAAAGCCCATCTGAAAGAAAGCCCCTTGAATCTGAAAGGGAATTTGGAAATCTATTTTCTTCTTCTAAGGAGACCTTTACCACTGATCAATCAACTATTGAATCTTTAGATACTCTTTCTCTCTGTTGGACCTGTTCCACTTCGAAATCAAATTGTTATAAACAATACTCACTGGGAAGGAGAAGAGTTTCCATAGGCTGGGAGTCTAGAAGAGGGAAACCTGAGCTGAACTCTTTCTTCCAAGTTGCTCAGCAAGGGGGAGTTGGACCTAGATGAGCACTTTAGTCAAGTCACTCTGGAGAGAGGCAACAAATGCCTCCCTTTCGTGGTGTTTTGAATGGATCCTCAGACTAGCATTTCACGCACACTATTTTTTCTTTTCTTTTTCTTGTAAGTGCAACACTATCTGGAAATGAAAAGTAATACTTATTATTTCCAAATGAAAAAAATAATAAATATGTTTTGTTCAATCCAAATATTGTTTATTCAATTTGTGGCACTCTTTTCCCTCTGGATTTTCATCTTCTTCCTCAACTTTTCAATTCACATGTTGAATCAAATTATAATTTATTCTTTTGGCATTTATTCAGCTTGCTGCTTGACTTCCAATCCAGTGGAAATTAGTAAAGGAGAAACATATATTCATCTATTTTACATTCTCTCATTCTCTTCTCCACAGGAGTAGGTGATGGAATAGTCCTTTTAGTTTGGTCCTTGTTTAATAGCACTCCACTGATTTTGTAAAATCATCATTTCTGCTTCAGAAATAATGACCTCATGGTCTGGCCCATTAAAAATAGCTTATGAAAGGCACAAACCCCACAGATTATTTTACTTTCCCATTATTTCGTTTTTCTGGGAACTTTTGCTTTCTGTCTTGCTTTATTGTACGAGACAGGGAATAAACCAGTTTTGCAATCATCTCTAGGCTGTTTTGCATAGTGTGCTGTGCGTCATTTTTTAATGTTTCAAATCCTTTAATCCTTCAAGTAAGAAACATATCCTAACTTTACAGAACTGGCCTTCCAGGAATTTATGGGAATGAAGGATTTAGAAAGTCTATGGTAAAGGGATTACTACACATTACTGTTGCTTAATGACCATTACTTTGTGCAAATTCAGAAATCAACACATTCAGCAAGTAGTAGGGGAGATATATACAGAAAAGAAATTAGGGTCAGTAAATTTTTTAACTAAGAGCCAGGCTATTTGCAGGAGGATATAATTTCTTTTATTAACATGGGGTGACTCAGATCTCAGGCATGTTGAATCTTCTTCTGGATGCAATGAATTCTTTGCTGACCATTAAGGGAGGGAAGGAAAAGAGCAAATCAGGTATTTAATTCACTAAATATGGACCAGGTTGCCTATTATGTGTTATCTGCATGCTTGATCAGAAGGTCTCTAGCAAAGAAGGCTGGGCATGCCCTACCACTTATCTAGGGCCTTCCCTATTGCCATGGTGGTTCTCACGAGTGGACTAAGATGCAGGAGCCCAGGGACAGAAGCAGACTTTTTCATGCAGCTGTACACGACCGTGTGTCTCTAGCTTCCCAAGCAGCTGACAATTGTGATGCAGAACCACAGCTCCAAATAGAGGAATGATGATGTAGATGAGTAGGTGGGGCGCTTGAGCTCCGGCTCGCTGAATGCGCTCTCTTTCCCATGTTTCACATTTTCTCATCTAGTAAAATAAAGATGATGATAATTAACTGCCTACCTTGCCTAGGTGTTGTGAAGTTTAGTTAGCACATGTACTATTCAGTTGCAAGATATCTTAGTGCTGTATTGCTGTAGTGCCACTTTTTAATCTTTGGGGAGAAACAAGACACATTATTCAGAAGCTGCTTGTATCTGCAAAGTGGGAGAGGCAGAGAAGGGTGAAGTAAGGGAGCTCTTGCTGGCATGGCTTTCGGTGGGTTGATAATAATGGTCTCAAATGAAAAGGCTAACCAGTAAAGCCGCCCTTGTTAAATCTGTCCTTTAGGAATAAAATAATTTTGAACCACTACCAAATGTACACAGATGTACTTGCATGCCTGGTGACCTCTCTGATGTAATACAGCAAGACTACCTCAATAGCAATAACATTTTTGACATGAAATCTGACTTGAAAATTTTCTGCTCTTGGTGTAAACAGTACATTTATAGTCTGCTTTGCAGTGAAGGTCATTATCTCCTAATGAACAGAGAATTGTGGTTAGGGAAAAATCATGATAGAGGAAGAGAAGTAACTAATTTTTTAAATGGGATTATACATGTCTTGCTCTTACTATAATAATTAACTTTTCTCCTGTTACACTTTTTTCCCCCTATATTCCAGTCGGCTATTAAATCAATAACAGTCTCTACAATGTCTGAAAAAAAAAGGTCAAGACAAATGAACTTTCCCATATGGATGCAATATTTGCAGCCATAAATAAATTCTTAAGGCTTTTGTCAGGCTTTTCACACACCCACAGATTTTGCTATCAGCCAGTAAATCTTTGTTCAAGACACTATGAGATCGGATTTCCCTGGGTGAAGCGTTGGCCAAAAAAAGGAGAAAATAACATTGCAGAGAAATGAGTATTTCCAAATTCTGCCCTCCCTCCACTCCAACCACAGTATTCTCTTCCCCTTTCCTTTTCCTCAGAATTTCCTACCATGGGAGTTGGGAAGGAAAAGTAGCTAGTGTCTTCAGTGTGCATTTTTTTCCAAGGGCAGAGAGAGGACCTTACTGCTGGACAAATGGCACGTGAAAAGTCAGAAGTGCAGCAGGTCATCTGGCATCATTGCTGTTTTTCCCCTCTTCGAGTGAGACATCTGTTCAGCTAGCTCACTCTCTTAGCTTAGTCCCTGTGCAATAGCATGGAAAAAGCCTCCATGGTTTCTCCAGCAACGTTTGAGAGTACCTCTTGAGATTCCTCTGCAGCATACACAGGGGTACTATGAATACTTTCAAAAAAGGTTTGCTTGCAGCTATTCAGATAATAAATACTTCACATGATACTGTACTTTCCTGCAGACTGTAGCTCTTCATCTCTTAAAAACTCTCCCTGGGAACCAGATATGCAAATGCTCAAGCAGTGTGATGGCAGAGAATACTGTGGTCTCATCAATGACTCTGCTAGAGAAAATAAAATAGTACCCTTCTTATCAAAGAGAGGAAGAATGTGAAGTATTTATGATCTTCACATCTCATCTACTTCCTGGAAGTCAGAGTCATGCTCTGTATGGTGTTTACTCATGAATAACCCAATCATTTTTGCATCTAGGGATGTTACTAATTTCTGATTTTGGGGAGATTGCTTCTTTTTCATAAAATACTTCCTCTAGTCTTCTTCCCTTTTGAAGTCATGGCAACTGTAGCCATGGCATTTACCACCTATAAGAATTACTAATGCTCTGTAGTTGAGCTGGCTTTAGTAATTAACAGATGAAAGGCAATGGCTCGATAATAACAATACCTCTATTCAGCAGGGTGTATCCTGTATGTGCACTGGACTTCTGTACATAAGAAGAATCAGATGAAGTCAGCTACAGATTAGTTCCTATACTCACAGCAAAATAAATACCACCAAGGGAGTCTGCAAAGTCCCTACTCATCCTCCTGCCCTGAAGCGGGATAAAGTACAGGATTAGTTATCACTCTACTGACATCCTGACTGAATTTTGCACAACCTGTTCTTACAGTGTTCCCCATGATAGAGATTCCCCCACCTACCTAAGCAGGTTTGACAGTCTCATTCCAGCCCTCTGTTACCCTTGCTGTTTGCCCTTTTCATTTGGATATTCAGCTCAAGTCGTGCTGGGCTTTACACCCCTTTCTTCTTGCCCTGTCCAACACAGACATGGAGAACAGCTTCGACCCCCTTTCCTTAAGACACTCCTCCTGCTGTCCTGGGAAAACAGCAAAACTGAGTGGCACATGCCTAAAAACCATCTTTCATATGAATGATTTATTAGCATCAATAAGCCAATTTAATGTGGTTCAAGGTCTCACTGACAGGTAGAGTTTTGCAGCTTGATTAGTGTGGGGGTTTCTGTGGGGCCTGTATGTAGCTAATTGCAATAATTTGTGGTGGAATTAAGCACCAAGTGGTACACAGGATTCAACTCTTACACCAAACACTGATGGGACTTTCACCTTACATGAATAAAGATAAATCATGGTAGGTCTATTTGCAGATGAAATCATATGGACTATTTTCAGTGATTTTAAAAATAAATCTAATGCAGCTTTAACAGCAGTCCATAGCACTTAGGAATTGGGGCATTACTGAAATTTACCTTTGAAATTTACTTTAATTGAATAAAATATGCCAGGAAGTCTTGGAAAGAGATTGTATAAATATATTTACTGAATGCCCTTCTGCTCACCTTTTGATCATCATGCTTAGTCTTGATAGAATCACACTCAGTGAATCACTCATAGTGGCAGGATAGACTTTTACCTCTCTGACCTTTCATGTGATACTGAATAAATTGTTAATAAAGAAACCCTACCCCCCCAAAAAAAAAGTATTTGCTTTTGAATTCTCAAAACTTAAACCTAATCAATGCAAATTCCAATAACTGCTAAACAAATTTACACACAGAATATTTGTGTGAATGTACAAATATCCCCAAAAGACACCAAAAAAAAATCAGAAAAAGAGTTTCATATTCAGGAGATGTGGGATTTCCACCAGGACTATGTAATGCCCTAAATTTACTGACTTAATTTTAGTTGTATGGCTAGGTGGGATTCATTATTTCGCTCTGGAAGAAAACTGCATCTCTTGAAGTGTAAACAATGTATACATGGGGATGCATCAAGTTCCTTTCAGAACTAGGATTCTAAGCACCAGGTCTGTACATTCAACAGAGGGTAAATTAATTATTGTCTCAGATATGGTTTTGTACGTCTGAGATTATGACCTAACCTCTAGTTCTGTATTTATACATTATACAGTAGAGCCTGAATTCTGTCTCCCCTTTATCAGTTGCATAAAATTCAGGGCTTGACACTTTCCAAGGTAGCAATGACCGGAGACATCTGGTATCCCTGTTTATGTTCAGATCTTGCCTATGGAAAGCATCACAACAGATTTGAAAACAAAGACAGTATAACTGGGCATTACCTAGATAATGTGCCAGATGTGCAATTAAGTTTGATGCAATGTTAAACTCCCCATTTGTTAATTAACAAATTTAGATATCTCAGCTATATCCTGCTGAAGAATTAGCCAATCAATGCCCCCAAAGTGCAGTGCATTGCATGTTCTGAAACTGTCTATTAGCAAAAGCCATTAACAGATAGACATACATTAGGAGATCTGTCATGGGACTGAGCATCCAAACACCTCTCAGAGCCCTACCATAGTACAGATAAGACTGTATCTGCATGGCAGAATTAGGACAGGACTGTAGCCTGAGCTGGAGGGCCTGTGCTAATGTAATTTCAACAGCTTCTGTAACAGCACAGGCAAGTGACAATGTTGTCAAGTTTGTACGGTGGTTTAGCCATGAAGGTCTGTGATGCTGCATCTTGCTACTGGTTTTTATCTGTTCTAGGAAAAATCAAGGTAGGACAGACGCGCCAGCTTCTGCTGCAAACACACATGCACTTAATGATGAGGCATGTACTGAAACGTTGATTTCAGTGTTGAAAAAAAGCCATGGGCTGGGGTGAGCTGTGTAATCCAGGAAGAAGAAAGAGGCCAGTTGGCAACTAATTTCCTGCTGTCGTTATTACTCTAAAAACTAAAATAAATTTTTGTGTCTGGATGGGGTTGCTGGAAAGCACAACCTTTTTAAAAGCTACTTTTCTTCCTTCTTTGAACTCATGAATCTCAACAAGTTCCACACACTTCTCTCTGGAAGCTGAATTTTAGACAAACAAATGGATTGAAGTATCCCAAGCCAGCATAAGAGTAAGAATTTCCATTTGGTGACTACTACTATGATAAAAATAACTTGTTTAATGGGGAAAAAAAAGTGGGAGGAAAATTATTTCTTAGCAGAAAAATAGCCCATATACTTTATTTCTTATTGATGGTGAAGCTTTGTAAGCAGAGCAGTACATTACATCTGCATTCTCTCTCTCTCTAAACCATGAAATAAATTATGTGTATTTGCCTACTTTAATATCCTCCTGAGCTGCAGTTTGCCCACTAAACTGTGTTGGAATTACTTCTAAGATTCCAAACCTCTGTCAAGATGTCAAATAGCCTCTTCTCCTGGTAGAAACAAAAGAATTACCACAAAAAAAAATTCCTTCTTTTTCTCCAACATATTTTTTTGCATATGGGGCTTGGAAATGACACTTTACTCTTGGATTTATCTTTGACATAAGTGGGTTCTAGATTTACAGCATTTTTAAGATCCAGTAATTTGGGAAACAAAAGAACTAATTGAAATTGGTGCCTCGTTAATATACCAGATCTGACAGCATCGTAAGCCGAGGATGTGGAATTGAGCTTTTAGCTGGAGAAAAAAAAAAGGCTGTGCCTGCATAATTTTTACAACATTTTTTTTCTGGTTTTTTTTGCCAAATGGGACTGGTGGCATGGAAAAAAGCCTCTCAGTATGTGTGTCTGTTGAGGAAAAGCAGAGTGGGTCTGCTGTTAGATCCTTCAATATTCCCACAGGAGATTGTTACAGCAAATTCCTGTAGGAATGTTGGTGGGTGAGGCCATGAGTAACCCTAACAGGCTCTCTTAAAAGAAATGTCAGACTGTCAAGGACAAATCCCCTTGGCCACATGTAAATATGACATGAGGCAAATTATGTCTGTATCTAATCACTGGCATGTGAATGTGAGGTGTGGCATCCCAGGAGAACCATGTGCACAAGGTCCTCCCACAGCATGATGCTTCAGCCACCATGTCTTCCACCTCGTTTCTGTTAAAAACAATATGCCTACTAGGAAGAGTCCCCCCAAAATGCTGCCTGTCTTGTCACCTTGCTGCAAAAGGAGGGTGCCTGGCCCCAGTGCAAGGGGTGTGCTAATAGGTGGAACAAAGCTGAGTTTTTCTCACTTGAAGTCAAGCCAGCTGGGCTGGCTCAGAGCTACCTGAAGCTTCTTGTACGGGGAAAGTGGTGGGTCTGAGTCATGTACATGGTGGCTCTTCCATAGCTGGGAAGTTTCATCTGATGGGTCTAACTTTTCAGAAAATGTAATGATCATCAAAAAAGCAACATAAAACAAACAGACAAACCCCATTGGTCATAGTATCTCCAGTCTCAGATTCTCAAAATGAAGCAGTAAAGGCACTTGAAACCACTTGGATCTACCTGAGAAAGCAAGGTAGGGATGCTGTGCAGACAGTAGCCAGGTCCCAGTCACATAGTGTGAAGGCTTTGTGAAGGCTGTTACAGAGCAACCAGAAACAAGAAGGAAGCGTTGGAGCTCAGTAAATGTGGCACAAATATGCTCCCATCTAGAAACAGCTAAGATACTTTGCCCATTTTAAAGTATCATTGATTTAATGCCTTTTTTAACTTCTTCAGGCTTAAGGAGATCTTCTGAAGACTAAGTGCACATCAGCCTTGCACAATCCCTGTGGATGAAGGCGAGGAGCTTTTTTTGATGAGTACCATATTGGGATGAGCATGTGAATTATCTTTCAGGGTTGGGTTGTTTTGGGGTTTTTTTCATTGTCCCCAGGACTCAGAGAAAGAGCTGAATGAGTGAAATTTGCATAAGAATTTTGAAATGCTGCCCTATTGTTTTCTTAGAGGCTCAGTTTAATATAGAAAACATCTGCCTGCCTTTGAGTGCTCTGAGGATCATTTGGCTGTTTGAGAAATCCCATTTCACTCCTTCCTCCATTGCCTGGCTGGGAAGTGCTTGCTCTTGGTACCTGTCAGCCAAGAGAAAGAAGCAACAGGGGTGTGGGGGGAGAAAGAAAGAAGCAAAACAAGATATTTTATGGACTTATCAGTGTACTTTTTTTCTCTTGGGCATGGGAGTAACCAGAACTTGGCATATTCTGTGTCAGAGCAGTCCTAAGTTCTCATGACAATATTCAAGGCCAAATGTAACAGAGATAATAATAGATACTAATTAGAGTCTTCAGAAAAATTATTTTGATTTCAATGGTGCTATTAGCAATATAAATAGTAGCATAGATGCTCCAGGCCTCATATTAAGGATCACATCCTTAGTTTGAACACTGTGGTCTGAAGCAAGGAAGGCTCTTACTCCCCCAAATTTTCTTCCACTCTGAGGAACTCATTCCTCTTTCAGTCTTTCAGTATTTAACTGTAACAGCCCTTTAGGGCTTACAGAATACGCACCAGTTTTGTTTAACATTTGCTTAGCAGTTTTTGCATCATTACTTTTCTGTAATTAGAACACCTAGTGGCTATGATGATAGACACTACACAAATTAGTGATATAGGCAAGTAATTTCCTTTTCGTAGTCCTAAAAGAACAATAACTTTGCTTTGCTATTTTATGCTGGCTGTCTTGCTCTTCTCTTAACATACTTTTCCCCATATCTTGGGGTTTTTTAAAAATAGGAAATAATTTTTGCTTATTCTATTACCTGGCTTTTTGTTATTCCCCAAAGGGTACACTTGAAATCAAGCTATTCTGCTTTTTATGGTGACATTTTCTTTTTTCTGTACTTTCAAAAAGGTATAGAAAAATGCACTTTTTCTAATTTTGTCTGACGTTGCTAACCCAGACAAAACATATAAAAAAATACAAAACATGTAGAACGACTGAGAAAAAAGAATTATAAGCAGCACAAGCATATTCATCTTTATTTGGTTGCATGGCAGAAGCTGCACTTTCCTTCCAGAATTTTGCAGAGGAAAAGGATGCCTTAGTATCTTTCCTCCAGGTTAAAAGGATGGGATTAAGTTACTTGGGAATCTACTGCTTTAAGATATTCATGTGAGCACTGCCTACCCAGACAGCTTCTGGGATTCCTGTGTCATGTCTGACATAACCAACAGGATTTCTAATTGCCAGGCATCTATTGGCACTTGGGGTGTCTGAGGGACCTGTGTACGGAGGTAGGTGTGACCAGGATCTACAGAACACTGTGTCCTCCAAGGTTGGAAGCTGAAGACAAAGTGAGAGACCCTAGGGTATTTAAAAACACAATAGGCACCTGTATTTAGGCACTGTGTCCCACCCTTGGAGTCTGTTTTTTTCTTCTTTGTGGTCCATAATAAATCCTGAAACACTGTGGATGTGCTAAGTGGCTGGAGGGAATTTGTAGTAGTTTTCCTACTTGATATGATAATTTTACATTGTCGTATTTCTTGCAATGTCTTTTTTCTCTCCCTTAGTTGTTCTTTCCCCATCTCCCCCCTCAGTAATTGCAAAGAATTTCATGGTTCCCCAAAGGGGAAAGGTGTTGAATTTTTGTCATAGAATGTTTAATTTTTGTTTATTAGGTGCTGAAATTTAATACGTGTTAATAAAGAACAGGCATTTGTTTAGAGTTTTAGAACTTCAAAATATTTTTCTTTCACTGTCAGCACTCTCTTTGCTCATTTTATACTGTAACTCTAAATTTTTTACAATCACAGATGCACTTTTATTACAAGTATGGTCTTTCTTTTCATCTACCACATGTACTGTGTTTTATACAATACAAAAAACCACAGTGAGATGAGGTCTATTACAGTGACACAGCCCAACTGAGCTACTGGATGGATGTCTTCCACTGGGTCCATGTGTTAGCTAATAGCAAACACAGAACTGAGATTACATAGGGGGCTTTAACTCATCTGAAAAGATCTGAGTGTTGAGCGTTAAGAGATATGCTGTTAAGGGTGTGAAGAGTCCCTCTTTATTTTCTGCCATGTGCCTCCCATGTGACCTGGGGAAGGTCACTCACTTTGAATTTCAGAAAAGGCTGTAAGAACTCAAGGTTCAGCCAGAAATGAGAAATGGCAAAGCTCTTGCTGAAGCACCAGCAGAAAATAAATCTCTTAGATCCCAGATGCAGAAGAGGTCACTGACACTGCCAAATCTTCAGGTGGCCTGTGTACCCAGAGTAGAATTAACCAGTGCGAAGGAAATAATCCGTTTCATGGTGTCCTGTCTATTCACATTTTCTTGGGGCACTAGAGTCGTTGGAACAATCTCTGTTGTAGGGTATTCTGGCTTCCCAGGCTTGAGTTAGTTTTATGGTCCTCATGCCATCTGTAACAAAAAAAAAAGAAAAAAAGAAGGGGCTGCTGGCAGAGTCCTTGACGAACTATGTGTGTTTTAGACCACTCAAATATCCAGAAATAAAAAGCCGTTTGAGCATAGCAAAATTTTATCTAAGTATGATCATGATTATGTGGCATGATGTGAAAGGTAGCGTTATACTTCCGGTTTCTGTCGTAAAATACTACATATATTTATTCTTACAAGCATTCACATTTGGTATTATTATTCTAAACATGTACTTTTCGCCGTTGCTTTCTGGAGCTTTGGCTAACATACAGTCCCAAATGACAACATACAGCCTATGCCTTCATCCAGAAAATAACTTCCCTGGATTGCAACTCAGGAGAAAATTCTTACCCACTTATTTTTGCAGTAAATTCAGGTTGCTCTCCTGTTTAGATTTGCTGCCCCACTTATGAGAAAGAAGAGCATGACCTGTTATCATATTGGTACAAGATATATTGGGTTTTGACTAGATGACCTTTAAAGGTCCCTTCCAACCCAAACTATTCTAAGATTCTTTGTACAGCATAGAGAGAGGGATACAATTTAATATATTAGAAGGAGAAAGAGTGCTCTTTTACACCTTTGTGCTGAAAAATTTGAGTAAACAACAAAAATATCATCCAGCCAATGTTTTTATGTGGCCATGGCAGTCTTCAGAGATGTATTGGTGTCCCAGGGTCAGCATCCTTCAGAAGACACAGGGGGTCAGATGCCCAAAGGGACTGAAATGCTGCTGTCAAAGAAAGTTGATGGCACATGTCAACGAGCAGAACATTGTTTTACATGTGGATTTGTCAATATCTTGGAAATTGTAGGTGCTTTTTGTTAAAAACAGTAGGAGTTGTGGATGTGTTTGTGGGAAATATTGGTGACGAGGCTTGGCCTCAGGCAGCAGCTCTAACTGCCCTGGGGGCAGATGACTGGGATGAAGAATCACCTGAGAGCTATAGGAAAAGAAAGAAAAACATCTCCTTTTTGACACCCTACAAAAAAGGGTCCTTTGCCACCCTTTTTGCAGAGGTTTTATAAAGGCCCTGCACATACATGTTTGGGACCTGCGTCCTGGCTGCTAGACCAGAGCAGTGAAGGTGGCCCAGCAGACTGCAAGCTTTTTTTTTTACTGGGCATCTGCCTCCTGTGAGCAATAGGTGACAGCATTGCAGCTGAACAGAGCGACCATCAAGATCATCATCTGCTCTTTATACAACAGCCTAACCATAGCATACTTTGTTGAGTCCCACGAGCTTGATGTGCCCTATAGGGACAATAAAATGTGAATGAGGTGCAACTGAAGAGGAAGACAGCAACAAGCCATGCCAGCAGTCACTGGTAGTTAATAGGAGGAGGATTTTATTGAAACAATAGATTTGGGGCCAGCTTATAACAAGCATTGTATTTTCCATTCCTCTCTCTCCCTTCCTTCGCGCGCAGCAGTTCCTTTTCATTAAACAATTTGTTTAACTCACAGCTTGTGAGCTGGGAAGTATTGGTTATGGTTCAGTTGAGTTTTCCAGATTGCAACTAGTGTCAGTCGGCTTTTTTGTAAGCACTGTTCATGACCGCAACTAGGCTTGTTGCCTGGCAGAGGGCAGAGGCATTTTTAGCAAGATGGGAATTATTAGGTTGAATGATCCTCTTTCTTCTAGGATCTGGGCATGTTATATAGTGATTGAAATGAAAACTGTGAGCCTCAGTTGTGAAATGCATTGCTTTTACTGTGAAATGTGATAACCTAATCTAGACCCTGCACAGTGTGTATTCCAGTATATACTTTGGTGTTCATGCTGTTCTGTGCCTGACATGGGACATGGGCAAGCTTGTTACACGTGATGCATTTGCATGGCATTCCCTGGATACATCTAACTGCTTACCTTTCTAATCTTACTTACCAGCTAGTATAATTATTATTCCTTCAGCTGGGCAATCAATGAAATTTTCTGGGTTTTTTTCTGTTTGGTTTTGATTTTTTGTTGTTGTTTTGTTTCCTCCCTTGCCTTGCCTTGCCTGGCCTTGGCCTTGGCCTGGCTGGCCTTTGCCTTGCCTTCCCCTTCCCCTTCCCCTTCCCCTTTCCCTTTCCCTTTCCCTTTCCCTTTCCCTTTCCCTTTCCCTTTCCCTTTCCCTTTCCCTTTCCCTTCTCTTCTTTCCTGTATTTTTCTGATATTTTCCAGTAGAACATATAAAAAGAGGCAAACAGTTTTGAATTTAAGATCATTGCCCTTCATGGAATGAGCTTGCATCAACATTAGCAAGTCTGTGCTTCTGCTGGAGATGTTACAACGGGATGATCCAGTCTGCTACCTAAATGACACAACGACACCTTCGCTTTAGTGTCTTTTAATGCCCCTGGGGAAAAATCCTGTCCACAGAGCATAGGTGCCTAAACTAGGTGCACATGATTTCTGGAACACTGGAGGACATTGAAGACACTAAGAGTAAGATTTATTTGACTAAATGTCAAATATACTAGAACTGAATGTATATTGTGTGCATCAGAGAGTGGTCCTCACATGTCCTATACAGTGAATGAAGAAAATGAAACATTCCTATAGCACAATTCACTTGAAGGTATTTTAACATTATCTGATCTGTGTTATGGGGTAACTGTTTGTTTCTTTTAATTTTTTAGGGTAGGGGGACTAGTTTGGATTAGGTATTCTGCATCATATTATGAGCATAATTAATGTTTTTTCTTCATTTCTAACACAAGAAAAAGAATATGAAAGCTTAAAAAGAGGAGAGGAGGTGAAAAGGAACATAAGAACTCTGGAAAAAACCCATGGCAGGGGGGGTGGAACTAGATGATCTTTGAGGTCCCTTCCAACCCAAACCATTCTATGATTCTGTAAATCTGAATTTTCTTCACTAGTTCAGTTTCTCCCACAGCCAAAGTCTCAATCAGCCCCCATGTCATAACAGGTTTCACCCTGGTTGCTGAAATATGCAAAAACAGCTAAATAACTTATTTATGGTTCAAGGACCACAGTTTATCTGCTCATCTTGTTGGGAAACAGGAAATAAAAAAACCCATCATGACTAAAAGGATCAAGAAAGTATTGTTATAAGACATTTCCCTGTGTTATGGCATGGCCAGGCCTTAACATCATGGAAACCTAGTGTCAATCTACCTAGTTTTAGAAACCTAAGGGAAATATTTAATTGAGGCAAGTCCTTGCTCTGTTTGTTTTTTCTTTAAGATCCTGCAGACAACACACAGAAAACTGCTGATGATTTAGATATGGTGAATTATTCACTGACTTACACTCTCTCACCAATGAACTTACCTAGACCCTGAAGGAAAAGCACCATTTGTGGCCTCATACAGCTTGTTGAGGTGAATTTAAGCTGCACCCTGGTCAGAAGAATTGGAGCCTTGTGCTTAAAAACCAAGTCTGGTTTTGTCCTTACATTTCTTACATGTCTTACGTTTCTTAGAAGACCATCTGCAGTGCCAGGGCCAGATGTGCCTCTTACCTGACAGGTTAGCCAGCTAAAGAGAAGTCTAAAATCTTGCAGTGGGAAGGAGCTGTGGTTTATAATCCACAAGCAGACAGCTGTGGACCAATACTGGTCTCTTTTTCAATACTAAGATCAAAATCTTGTCTAGTTCCCAATCAGGGAGGAAAATAGTTTAGCAACAAATTTTGGAGATAAAGAATAAAGGAGAAATGAAAGCTTGAGATGCAAGGGCAGAAAGACCCAGATAAACCTGGCTCTGATGCCCTACAGCTGGCCATTTCTCCCTGGGGAGATCTGAACGGCTTGTAAGTGGATCCTTTTTTACACCAGTGACTCCTCGGTTCATCGGGCTGCTGGCTTTGTAAGAAGCAACTTTAATGGTTTCTTAATATAGACATCCCTTCAGTGCTTTAAAGCGAAGCAAAAAGACCCCATTTAATTCCACCAGGCTTTTTGTGTCGTGACCTTTGGGCAGTACTCGAGTTATACAGTAGGGAAAAGGTGTCCCTTTCATGCATTATAAATTCATTAATTTTTAAACTCACAGTATGGGGTAGCTGATGCAAGTAACAATGGAAAACTGGTATTCTGTCCAGCGGTGCATACATCCCAAGAGCGTAGATGGGAAGCATGAAATGAAAGGTGCATCTCTGATGCTCCATAGAAAAGCAAGAAAACTTCTTCCATCTTTCTTACCCTTCCCTGTTTCTTTTCTCACCACTTCTACCTCATTACCTGCCTGTATCTAAATATTGTTTGCATCCAACAGAAGTGACAGAAAGCACTTATGTTAGTGAAAATGAAATTAGCACCAATCTAAATCTATTGGCTGATATGCCTCTAGCAGGAGAATGTTTAGAATGTAAAACCATAAATGCTGGGAACTCTTGTTGCACCTTCAACAACAGCCTTTTAAAAACATCTGCCAAAGTTAATTTCTTAGGCTAGTTATAGCACTAGTTCTAAGCAAATAAAATCTCCCCAGTCACCAAAGTCTGGTAAACACATCTGTGTCTATGCCAATTTATATTTTTTTTCTTTTTAACTGAGAAGAGCAAGAAACCTGGACACTTCCTCTCATAATTGCAGAACTTCCTTTTGCCTGCTTTGTACATCTTGATTGTGGATTTGCCTATGTATGAGGCATTTCCAGCACTGGGTGAATGATGTTACCTTTCCTGCTTCTAACAGAGGCTTCATTTTGCTAAACCAAGCTATGAGCATCACTGTGAAGGGCCAGCATGGAGCTGATGAAAAAAATCTCTTTAACACCAGAATACCTCTATTGACATCAGTTATCCCAGGAGAGTTGTAGTTAATTTCCCATTGCCTTTTTGAGATCACACTTGGGATCACCATGTCTAAATATGCTTTGTTTGATTACTGAAGGCAGTAATCTCTCCAGGGCTATAGACTTCAGTAGACAAGTTTGACAATTAATGATATACATTACTGCTATGAATCTTTCCTATCTTTCAATGATTTGTAATCCTGTGAGGTTTGATACCTTAATCATAAAAGAGAAGGTTTCTAGAAAGAAAGGACCACAATATTAACCAAGCTAGCAAAAAAATAATTTGCTAGTATCAGTTTTGTGAAGCAAATGACAAAATTCGTGTTTAAATTCTAAAATTTTTGAAAAATATTTTTTCATAGTGTCATGATTAAAAAAAAAAATGAGACCTGAAAAATCCTTTTTAAAATATTTTACATAAAATGTTTTATTTGCTGGGGTTTTTTCTCAGCAGAGTCCTTTTTCTGTTAGAAAGCAGAAATCTGAAATCATTGTCTCCAATTTAGAGACAAGGATGCTGTGCAGGACAGTGTCAAATTCTGTATGGAGAGTTCTACAGCTGCCAAACAAGGGTCCTGTTCCTTCAGTTACAGGAATTCTCTCCTACAAGATGTGCCTGCGAGTCTGGAGAAGACAAACCTTGCCCAATTATAGCTATAGGCTTCACTATACCATAACATTGCCACAGATCAGCGTGTTTTGATTAAATGCTAGAGTTGCCATATCATTCTTGCTTTAAGATTATAGTGATTTGAATGAAAGTTTGTCATTTAGATACATTTTTTCAGTCCTGTGTATTTGTAGTAACCTGTTTGGAGGTTTATTGCACTGAATTTTGAGGACTATTTGTACCTTTTTAATAGTTGTGATTCAGGAACGAATCTTTCATCTGATCCATATGAAGGGCTAAATCTGATCAGCTGTTGTGTTTTCAAGTTCTCTGCAAAATGTCTTTATGCAGCCAAATGCAGGGGGAAGGATGAGCCTGCTGAGGTGTAACATCCACGGAGAATGCGGAAAGTGGGAATGAAGGAGCTGTTGATCTGCTTTTCCTTATGAAGAGAGAGAACAAGGTTTCTGGGGGGTAGGACATCTCTTGGCTGATGGGAGGACAATTGCTGAAGTGTGTCTCATGGGTACAGGATAACCTGAAGTCTATGGGGTGTGTGGGAAAGTTGGTAAGTGGCATGTCTGGCACCATGCTGTTTGGGTGTAATCTGAAATGTCTCCAATATTTGCATGAGGAAAGATATAAAATAAACAACTAGGAGTTTTTTCAGATTAAAAAAACACTCCATAGCAGATAAAGGTGAGCGCAGCACCAGTCTCAACAGCTTCACAGCTACTGGACCACAGGCATATCAGAAAGACAGGACCCTGCACAGACCACCAAGGGCTGCTGGGGAAGGCTGGCATCCTCTTAACATTCCATTGAAAATCAGTGCTTGCTAGAGATATTCTTAGGGGATAATTAACAACCATGCTGCCTTAGTGTGAACAAATCATAAACAGAAAAGGCCTGACTTTGATGGTAGTGGGGAAAGAAATAACCAGTTCTGAAAAAGTCTTAAAAGCAATTAACTGATTAACTTTCATTCTGGGATTAATCATGTTTATAGGTCTGATCCATTGTCCAATGAGGTCAATGAAAACACATTTACTTCTATAGATCTTCCATGTGGCAATCTATTTGTTAAGTGTACTCTTTATTTGGCTTCTGTCATCCCAAAATAGGCAAATCCCAGCTGTTGTAGTGCAATGAACCAGGTCTATAATGCAAACATGCTAAGAGTCAGATATTGCAGAACAGTGGGATTCTTGAAAACAGGGTTCTTTTGATGATTTTGTATGTGGCACCCAAAATCAGAACTTCCTATGTAACCTCTCTTTTTTGCAATTGCAGACAATATTCTCCAGATGATATGCTATATTTTGTTGTGTGGTCCTCTAAGCTCAACACATTTGAAAAGGTACAATCACATGTAGCAAATATTTCCTCAAATGCACTAAGTGTTTGCTGGGGAAGTTTCAAAAACCTTTACTCTTTGTTTGAAATGTGCCTGGTACAGTGTTGCCTTGTGAGTGGGACTTGCATAGGGGCATAAGGCTTACCTGAAAGCTGTCTAAAGATAAGCCTGAGAAGAATGTGTACTCATTTACATGTCTGAGAAGTAGCATCAGCTGCTGGTGTTCAGACACAATTATTTATCATGAAAATATTTGCAAACAGGTTTCTTTCTTGTTTTAGTGTAATCAGCCCAAGATACTGCATCTGGGAAAGATTTGTCTCTATCAAAAGCAGGCACCAGAAGAGGTATAAGAAGTACAGTTCCCTAAGCAGAAATCAGTTGCATTAGTATGACCCTGCCAGTGATTCTGGGACTACCTACAGTTGAATGGCTGCTGCCTCCTCTGGTCCATCATGCTGAGAGGGTGACTGCTATGCATGAATCTGGGTATTTGTTTTATTTTTGTGCATATACATATATATATTAATAACCTTGTTTCCCTAGGGATATTTGTGGTAATTCCACAGATGGTAATGGTTGGACCTAGGTTTATTTCTACAGCCTATCTAGTATTGCTCTCTGAGTAGATCAGTGAAAAATTCAAACTGTGCACCATGCTGGTTCATAGGAGAATCTACTATTCCACCTGACTTGACTAGAAGATTTACTGAAAACCCCTGAAGGGTTAGGAAAATCTTCAGAACACTCATTCATCCTCTGTCAATGATAGTAAAGGATCTTGCTATTGAAACACACGCTGCACTGGCTTAGCACTGTAGGCTGGGACACTCTCAAAGGCATTCATTCCATTTAATACTAGTCAAGTTTCTGTTAGCAGGCAAAAGACCTTCAAACCAAGTCCAACACTATCAAGATCTTTGCAAATACTCCACTTAAAGCTTTAATCTCTACAGTTTCAATCTTGATTTAAGCCTAAATGTACATGTAATATACCTGTGTTGTTGAAAGAGTATTTACAGCAGTAGAGAGCATTGCCTGACCTGCTGAAAAGTTTGATCACCTACCTGCCTACAGTAGTTTCACCATGAAATACGGTGTTTCTAAAATGATAACTGTGATTAGAGACATGCTGTCAGGTTTGGAATTGAGTGAGACCAGGCTGCACTAGGGAGTGTGGAAGAACGCCAGCTTACAGCTTTATTCTTAAATTGAGCTTTTCATTCTGGGACAAAGCAAAAAATCCTGATGTAAAGATGAAATTCATTTCAAGCTTAAGTGTGCTCAAGCTGGACTCAGACTGCAGATGCAGCTTGGATCCTCTCAGCCCATGGGACAACGAAGTAAACTCACAGCATAGTCCCTTTCCTGCCTTTTCTATGCATTACTGTTCTAATTCTAGCAATGGTTCCACCAGCTCCTTTTGGCAAGCGTGTGATATGTCATGGCCATGAATATATATGTGTAATATCTGTGCAGCCTATCCTCCTGTCCTCCCTTGGCTTGCCTCCACTGTCCTTTCTCACCCAATTGCCTGCAGAGCTCCTTCTGATTTGGCAGGGCATCTTTTGGTCTCTCACTGCTCCAACCTCATCACATCCTAAGTGTTACAGCTGGAGAGAGATTTTAGTTGGCCTTCAGCTCCATAGCTAAATTTCTCAGGGTGTGGTTACAAAAAGAAAGCACCCTGGAAAATATGAGGAGACAAACTTGACAAGGTGTTTGGGTACACCACCATATGTTCCACAGGAGAAGCATACAGTAAATCCTGTCACCTTGCTCTCCACCCATTTTTGTGATCAGTTTCAAATATGTAGAAATCTTAATCATGAACACATGAACTGGGAGTGCTTAATTAGTCAGTGTTACATGTTGTGAAACTAGTATCAATTTCTGCCTTTTCAGTTTGTTTCCATGTCTGAGGCTGACCCTTACTGTATTTGCAATCCTCTCCTGCAAAATATGGAGGGAAAAAAAAGAATAAAATAGATCCCAATACTTGATGTATTTGAGGAAAAAAGACTTTTTTTTTTTTTTAAAGAAAGAATCATTTAACTTTGTACCTTAAGCATTTTGATGTATTGACTGGTCTAGTGATAGAAGAAGAAATGTGTTTAAGTTTATAAAACCTTCTTATTATTACTCTCTCTGTTGCTTCACAGAGCAAACCATGCTTTATAGATAAAATTTTGTTTCTTCCTGGTGCAGCAGAAGTCACATAACCATCCTCTCTGACTTGGCTCAACGTTCTTCAGCGTTATAGTAGTCCAAGTATTGCAAAACCTGATTTGGAACATCTTGGAGACTTCATAGGATAATCACTTGTAGGAGTTCTGTTTTCAGACAATGTCATCTAAAGAACTTCTATTTAAGAAGCAATTAAATCAGAACTGAGAGGGGTTTTACCACAGTACCATGGGGATAATTTCATGTCTTCAATCAAATAATTCAGATTCATGGTTTGAGGCAGAAAATGACAGTGGCTTGTTAGAAGCAAGGCATTATTTATGCTATTTATCTGTGAGGCTTTACTTTCTGGGGTTTCATAGAATGATAGAATATCTTGAGTTGGAAAAGACCCATAAAGATCATGCAGTCCAACTCCTGGCTCCACACAGGACCAGCCAAGACAGAGCATGGGGCTGAGGGCATCGTTCAGATGCTTCTTGACCTCAGTCAAGCTGGGTGCTGTGACCACTTCCCTGGGGAGCCTATTCCAGGACCTGAACCCTCTCTCAGTAAAGAATCTCTTCCTAGCATCCAACCTAAACCTCTCCTGTTGCAGTTTCATACCGTTCCCTTGGGTTCTATCACTAGTCCCCAAAGAGAGGAGATTAGCACTTGCCACTTCACTCCCCCTCATCAGGAAGCCACAGGCTGCGATCAGATCTTCCCTCAGCCTCCTCTTCTCCAGGCTGAACAGACCAGGGGACTTCCACCTCTCCTCGTAAGAATTTTTTTAATACAGTGCCAATTTTTTCTGATGTCAGTCATGATACACCAAATATGAATAACTTATTCACAGACAAACCTTGTTTTATAGATTCTAAGCTTAGGTTTTGAAAGGGTTGTTTTATTAACTATTTATGATTATGGGAATAACATGAACGTGGAAGTTTATCAGGTATTCAGCAGTTTTCAAATGTTGGCCTCAAATTTATTCTCATGGGAAAATGATGGTTTTTAAAAGACATTTATTTACATACTTGTTTTTCATCAAGAAAGGTTGCTCACCTAATGATGCAAACCTTTTAGGAAACCTGACTTGTTTCACAAAAATTTCATTAGAAATGCTGATGGAATCTGTGTAAGTCATAAAATGGCACTTGATTCCGTCCATCTAACCTCCAGTTTCTCTTAAAAATGCTGTTTATAACAACACAATCCTAGCTGTGATCTATTAGGTGTTAGAGGTGTTCTTATTTCTGATTGCAGGAGGAGCTGTGTTAGGTTCCTGAAAGGTGGTGAACTAAAAAGGTTTTTAAAATGATCTAAATAGCTAAGGCCAAACTCTTTCTCAGCTGGCACAGATTAACATTGTGTAGAAAGACAGTTGATATTGCAGAATGCCATGATAAACAAAATTCTGGATTATTCCACTGTGTATGCAAGCAGAATTTCAAACTGGGACTCCTACCTGCATCACACTTCAGTCTGTTAAGCTCCCATTTCTCTTCCTGTTTATTTTTCATTTTTTGAAGTCACCACAGTATGTATTTTACTCAGACCACACTGGCATACTATAGCAGTTATTAAAGTTTAGCCAGTGTTTTTATATTAGAAATGCTCTATTTTTAGAAGTTTCTAACTAAACTATAAAAATAACTTTGGACAGACTTGGAATTCAAAAACCTCTGGATAAGCATTGTGATAAGAAATGTAATTAAAAATAGCAGGCTGTGTTTGGAAACAAGTAAATGCAAATAATTTATGTAACAGCACTCTGGTCACCCTCTGTGCACTGAGACTTCCCTATCAAAGCAGTATCTCAACAAGATTTTGCTTGTACATTTATCACACAGATTTACCAGCTTTATGCATGGTTCTTCTATACACCTGCTGTATTCCTAGGTTGGGTTTAATTTTTGGGGGTTTTCTTTAAATTAATTTTCTCATGTTCCTTGACCCATATACAGCCCTCTTTACCCTGAAAGAGTTTCCTTTTTAAAGATGTGTGGTTTAAGTAAGTGAATTGTGGGTGATGCAGACACAATCATGGAAGTTGGTATCTTAGTCTTTCCAGTAGACAGCTGGGGGGGTTTTCCATTCCTCTGTACCTTTCCAGTTGCACTCATGAGAATCTGCAGAAGATGTGAAGTTGTGAGACACTGATGAGAAGGCTGTTTACAATCCTTTTCTTCTGCCAGAGGGATGTTGGTAAAGGGCGTGGGTGGAGTTGTGTCAGCTCTCATACAATGTGCGAAAGTGAGAGCACCCTTAGCCTTTACTAAGCCAGTAAAATATCTACAGAGTGTGGAGAGGAATAGAAAGAAGAAAGGAGTGTGACCTAAATTTTCCATGTCTAAATAAATCTAAGTGAGATGTGCTTGTGGGGGTTTTTAGGTTTTTTTTAGAAGGAAGCTGTGGAGAGTGGGGGATGACCTGTGAGCGTTGTGTCTGTGTGGTTAGAAAGCTGCCAGCTCTGTTTTGGTTAGGTGGCATTTTATCCTTTCTGCTGTCTTTGCTTGCATGTTGGCCTGATTCGTCACTTCATGGAGGCACAGACAACAGAAGAATGGATGTGATTCCTGGATCACTGAAGCATAATTGCTCTAAGCAATGAGCTAGCTCAGATTTGGTACAGTAGGTAGCAGGTCACTTAGGCAACAAAGTCACCTACCTAGAGTCTGGTTTTTTCCAGGTCAACCTATAAAAGATGTCACCTGGCAGATGAACCAGAAGGTTATAAAAAAGGATAACGGACCATTTTTAGCAGCTCAAGCTGAATAAGGATATCTGCTCCAGGAACTCAGCAGGGTGGAAGGGAAACAGAATACAAACAGACCTGGAGGGAAGAACAAGATAAAATGAATGGCATAGTTTTCAGGTATTATGGGTGGATTCAGTCCACCTGAATTAGGTACTTAACTTTCTGGTGTCTATTGAAGCAGCCTTAATAGGGAGGCTTTGAATAGACACTCCAGTGGCTGGGGGCAGCAGCTGCTTGTGGAGATCTCCAGAGGTGTGTGAGGTGCTCCACTCTGGGTGGGTGGGATCCTACCCTTGGCAGATTAGTAACCTTCAGTAGCAGCTTGTAATTTGTCCTTCATGTAAAAGGAGTTGTATTTTAATTCCTTGCAAAGCTTCTGTATGCATGCTTACATGTCTACTAAAGGGCTAACATGGAAGGATGGAAGGCTTTTATTTCTGGCACGTGAGAGGAATCTGGGAAGTTGGTACTTTTGCCCTGGGACATGCAAATGCATTTTGAGTTCTTGGTCTCAGAAGATTTGGAAGACCGAGAATGTGCTCTTTGGGAATATACCATAGGGATTTGAGGGCTTCTAGATCTAGCTTAGGCTCCAGAGGCTTGCAAGTGCTATATATGCAAAGTCTGAGTTCCCCACAGACCATCTGAGCTTTCAACAGAGGGTGTGTGATTAGGTTTTGCCTTTTGGGATAGTGACAGTCTCCATTTCCTCCATTCATATTCATCATTTATGTTCTTATAGGCTTGATTGCTGTTTTCTTTTTATATGGAAAAGAGAAACATAAGGTACTTGTTATTAACTTGAGTTCGAAGGTCTGCGAGTCTCTGAAATCTGGCTTTAAAATACATAATTTTCTAGGTTCTTTAAAATAATATTCTGTAGCATGTAAGGGTGTAGTTACATGAATATTTGCTTCAGCAGTGAAGCAAGTTTAAACTATACCCTCAGGCAAATAAAACATCTGTAATGTCACTGCTGGAAATTTCATAAACAATTTCAATTGCATATTTACAAGCAATATACGCACTTGAAGACGAAGGAGACCTTAGTACTGAGCTATGTGTGGAAATACCTATTAATCAAAACAGCAATAGATTATCTCAAAGCAAAATACTCTTTCAAACTTGCCAAAGAAAGCCTGGCAGACAAAACCGGCAGATCTGTTTGAACATTTATGTTTCAGCGTTTTGGGCTGTTAATCACTTTGTCCAATTCTGAATCAAATCCTCTTTCAGAGCAGGCTACTCCTGCAGAGAAGAATGCAGAAGTAACTGATGTTTAGGAACGAGAGGTATATTTCCAGGGTGTATTGGGACTATCATTCAGCTACAGCCTAACAAAATACCCTTATATTCTTCAATCACGGAATTAAAGCCTCACTGTGTTCATGAATCTCTTCCTTTTAAAAACTAACAGTCTTCTGCTTCTAACACTTGTGGACAGCTTTTGAATAGATGAACCAAATGTAAACTCATAGTGTTGTTTTCCTGAGTTAGCTGGCAGCCTAAAATGATAAGGCTTATTCAACTTCTTTAATAAAGGGCTTGACTAAGAAACCCTGGAAACTGCAGAAATATGAACACAGACTCTTGCTGCAGAAATACATAGCTAATGTATGCCTTCTAGAATCCAAATATATATCTGTGCCTTGTGAGTTTCCAGCAAATCCCAGCTTGAATGTACACGGCTTCCAAGATCTTCATCTTCCTATGCCCCACCCTGTCCCACTTTCTGCAGGCACAGGAGAATGGCAACCTAAGTAAGAGTTGAAAATGTCTTCTCTGTACAGATAACGGTGACTGAAAATGTACTCGGATGTTGTAATTTTGCTGGGTTCTTGTGGAGAAGGGGAGTGCTGCAGAGGTGGCTTCTGCAAGAAGCAGCCAGAAGCTCCCTGCAGGCCCGACAGACCAAACACCAGCCGGCTCAAGGCCCGAGTTGCTGACCAAGGCCGAGCCCATCAGCGACGGTCGCAGCACCTCTGTGAGTCACATTTAGGAGAAAAAAACCACAAGAAGTTGCATTTTGCCACTAGAGAAGGGAGTGAGAAGGTGTAAGGAACTGTGCTGGGACCCAGGTCAGTGAAGGGGGTGGGAGGAGATGCCCCAGGTGCTGGAGAGAAAGATACCCCTGCAGCCCGTGGAGAAACCCATGGTAGAGCAGGGAAAGAGTGTGAGGAATGCTCCCCCGGCCAAGAAGGGAAACGGATTGTGAGGAACTGACTGAAACCCCATTCCCCATTCCCTGCCCCTCCTGGTGCCGCAATGGGAAGAAGGGAGCGAAATCATTACTAAGATGAAGTCTGCTAAGAAGGGAGGGGTGGGGGAAGGTGCTTTAAGATCTTGTCACACTTCTCATTACCTGACTCTGGTGTCACTGGGTGTGCAGTGCAGTGTAATAAATTAGAGTTTTCTTTCCTTCACTCTGTGTTGAGTCTGTTTTGCCCATGACACTGATTGTGGAATGATCTCTCCCCATCCTTTTCTCAACTCCAAAGCCTCTCAATATATATTTTCTCTCCTGTCCAGATGAAAAGGGGAGTGATAGAGAGGTTTTGGTGGGCTTCTGGCCTCCATCCAGGGCCAAACGACCATATCAGACTAATTCTACTGCAGAGGATGAGTAATTTCTAATGTAAAAAAATCCCAAAAACTCTTTAAAAAAATCTAAAAAAAAAACCCTCTGCGACATTAGTGTGGGATCCTACTATCCTTACTGCAGCATCTAGTTGTGTGTATTAAGGACAAAATAAGGATGGGATTATGGTAATTCAGTTTTAACCCTTTGATAAAACCGTATTCCGTCTCAGGAAGGCAGTTCCTGTGCTCCTTTATTGATCACATTTTAGTTGTGCTGCAACAAGTCCATTGTGACCACACAGGATTAGTCACATGAATAAAGACAAAAGGCTTGAGTAAAATTAGAAAGTAAGCAATGGAATATATTTTTTTTGCAATACAAAAATCCATGGGTCCTTCTTGAAGTGTCACTGGAGCTATAAAATTTTAGGTTAAATTTGTTGGTAAAAACTCCAACTCCATGTTTGTCTATGAAACTGAACCACATAATATTTTTTTGTTTTCTAGAGGAAGGAGGAATAAAACAAAGAATAAGACCAAACCTGTTGGGTAATTTCTAAATTGCATTCTGCAAGCAGGTTTAAAAAAATTCAAGTGTTTCAACACCACTGCTGTTCAAGATCTCAGCACCTTGTCTATCCCTCAGCAGGATGCTACAAACATGGGGTACAGACTGGGAGGTGATGGGGCTGGCAGGTACTCCCAGCCCCTCCTCAGCCCTTCCAGAGGCAGAGAGCACATCTCTGCAGGGAAATTTCTGATCACCTCCAACAATTAGTCCTGAGTGTTTGGCAGCACAGAGATGAAAAAAATATTGTGCCATCCCAAAATCATTTTCTGTTGCTAATGATCTGGTTTTGTCACACATGTAATGGGACTGGGAAGGAGCAAAGGTTTCTTATTAACTCGCATGTCTTGAGCCTTCATTTTTTCCTTAGAGTTCAACTTAATCCTTTTCCACCAGTTTCCTGAATATTGTGAACAATCTTTAAATGGTTTGCACCTTACTTTTACCCTAATGCACAACTCTAATGAGGTTTTTTGGTAATTTTTTGAACTGAATACTTTTCTTCTGTCAGCAAACCCTGAAGCTGGCTAAGAACTGTCATAGCATTATTTTTTTTTTATTTTTATTTTTAACATACCTTCAGAGTTGACAGCTCTATCATAAAGTTAATTGAAAGGTTCTTACCTACTTCTGGACAAACAAGGTCTCTGCATGGGAAGGGTTTCTTCCCCCCACTGCCCCCAAGGCAGTTAGAAGCTAAACAAGTTCACGTAAGGTCACATTATGTTTAAACATCGTTAGGTTAAAAACACTGCTGTTAGCTGATGCCTGCACAACTCATGTCTCTCACTTATGTAGGACTAGTATGTGGCTTACACCACCCAATGAAAAATGTAACACCTTGGAAAGGAACACTGTAAAAATAGTGTAAGTCTATAAAGATAATTTTCTTTGTTTCTAGATCACTGTGTTTATTCTTTACTAGAATGTAGGTACTTTGCTTCCATCTAGCTTACTAGATTCAGATTGCTCTGTGTCTCTGACCTTTCCTCTTCATTATTTCTCAGTTCACCAATCTTCATGTCATCTACAAATCTGATCAGCAATGATTTTTGGTTATTTTCTTTTTTTTCTTTTATTTTCCTGCCCATTCCTGAAAGCTCCAAAGTACAATCTGTGCAGGACTCCACCAGCAGAACTCTCATGTAGAACTGTTTACAATTACATTTTGAAACCTATCAGTTACCCAGATCTTAATTCATTTAATATTGTGCCTGCTATATTGATTTTACATCATTTGAGTTTCCTCATTCAAATATTACGTGGTATTAAGTCAAATGCCTTACAGAAATCTAAGTATATTATATTATCACTATTACTTTTATGAATCAGATTTTTAACCTCATCAAAAAAAGATAGGAAATCTTCTCTGACAAAGTCTATTTTCCATAAATCCACAGTGATTGGCATTAATTGCATTATTGTCCTTTAATGCTGTATTAATCAAGTTCTCTCTCTTTCCTTGTTTCATTTTACCACAGGCTGCAGTCCTGCTGACAGCCTTATTGTGGACTCAGGCCTCATTAATCCTTTTAAGATATTGCCACAGCACAATTTTTCCTTTCAGCCACCTGGAACTTTCCCAATATTCCAAGAACTACTGAAAATTAGCTTTAGCATACAGATGGATGGGAGGAAAAGGATGCATAAAACCACTATTTTTATTCCTTTCTTCCTTGGAAGATACCAGGACCATTGCCGCTTCCCTAAACCCCCTGCATCCAGCATGAAGTCACAGCACAAGAGATGATAGAAAGAGCCCTTTTTAATTATTTTTATCTTTTTTTTTTCCTGAAGAAATCACTTCTCTATCAGTCTGCCCCCTTCTCCTGGCCAGTGGGGTGAAAAGCCAGATGAAATCATATGTTGTGTTGTTGCATCACTCTCTGCAGCTGCCCCTGCCCAAGGACTGCAGTTGTTACTGGCACCTCCTGGAAGGAATCAGGGGATTTCTTAAACAAGGAGTAGGAGGTTTGCTTTAGAAATCACAGAGTATCTGAATTTACACAGGTTTTGTCCCATTTTTCAGACTGCTTTGTAGGGTGATTGATTCAAGCTGAGCACATTGATTAAATAATATATTGACTCAAATAAAGTGAAGTGGCTGAAAATGTCACTGGATGTGACATGGACTATGGCTTCTTTTGGGAAAAAAAGATTCAGATAACTAGTCAATTATCTGCTCAGAGGCAGAAAAGAAAGCAAGTAGTCCTGAAGCCCACAGATTTTGTAAATATTTGAGTTGAAAATTCCTTTTCACTGGCTGAAATGTTATTTTTGGCAGTCTTTCCTGTGAGGAAATGGAGTGAGTGGGAGCCGCAGAGCCTTGGAGCACTACCCAGGCTGCCTGTGAATGGTGGCCTTGGTTACTGACGTGTGAACCAGACACTGCTGGGCTGCCAAAGTCTCTGTAGCCCCTGAAGTGGGCAAAGCATTTGCTTCTTTTCGTGGGACTTGGGAATTTCTAGATGAAAAATTACTGGATGAGACAGGAAAACAGGTTACATTGAATTGATGGGAAGCAAATGACAGCCATCCTGATGCACTGCTCAAAGGTCTGTATGGAAAAACTGGATAGTTGAGGTGATATTAATGTGGGAGGTGTTGTGCAAAGTGAATTTAATGGGATGTTTCCTATTTCCCTAAATTTCATTGAGAACCCCCATGTTGTCTGAGAGATTAACGGTGCATCCTCCGGGAGTGTGGAAGAGTTCTGCAGAAGACACCCCAAACTGGATTTGCATGCTGGTGTTAGACAAAGGCAAGAAAATTCAGGCCACGCTCTGGAAGAAAGAAGTATAAATCACTTTTGAACTCCAGGCCATGGAGCGCTCGTTGGATTGGTTCAGAGCCTGAATCAATAAACTTTACAAAGAGGCAGTTTGGATCTCTATCACTGACAATTGTGTGGTTTATAAGGTGCATTTACCTTAAAAGCTATTGCAGCCATTATAAAGAATCAAGCCAAAGACTCTCCAGAGTGTGTTAATCAGATGAATTCAAACTAGTTACCTTTTTAATAAAGAAATGTAGCTTTCAAAATGCTAGACTCTTCCATTTTCTTAGTTTAAAGGGTGAAAATGAAAAAAAAATCAGTTTAGCATAGTTTCACATAGAAAGATTTGGTAATGAAAAAGTTGTAGTTTATTAAAAACCACAATGGCAGCAGCAAATTTCAAACACTCCAGAACGATTTTCTGTGCAAGCTTTCATAAAGCTGCTTTTTGATGATTCAAAGTGATGATTTTTTTACCAGATCCACAAAATGTATTCCTATATTCTGATCAATCAAGTTGAAATATATTCTAATGGACATGTAGTTTCTGTGATCTTAGCAATAACAGATTATTTTTTGGGTAGAGAGCAAAAACCAGCCAGACAAAAAGGTGTGTCTGAAAGGAATGGATAGGGTGTGACACCAGAACACATGCATTACCCATTTTTTCAAGGCTTACTTTGAAATTCACAAACAGTACGAGGCTTCAAGCCATGCTGAGACTAAAAACGTTTGAGAAAATTGTGATTACTTCACATATCTTCCATCAAGGTGCAAGGCTGCAATGTGAGAGACAATTCACACTGACACTGAGGCCTTCCCATGGATTTCTTGGTATGTGGTCTTTACCATTTGGCAAGAAACCTGAGGTGAAAGCCAGCTGCATAACATTCTTGCTGTTTAGTCCCTAAAGAGAGACAATCAGTCATTGCAGCAAAATTTGTGTAGAGAAATAATGCTAAAGCAGAAGTCCTAGAAATTCAGCTTTTGAAATTGCTGCACATTTAGAGAAAACTGACCAGCGTGTTGTCATGGGTGAAGCAAAAAAGCTTTTCAAAGTGCTGGCTATGACTATATACTGCTTAGGTAATTGTACTGAAGGAAAATCTACTGCCAGTGGTATAACTATGCCTCACCTCTTGTTACAGGGTAGAGGATTTAGGGTTAAACTCCAAAATTTTCATTCAGTTATTTAAACAGAAATGTTTTTAACTACTTTTATTTCATAGCCAGGCTGGTGGGGCTGAATGGAGAGCTAAAACTACAAAGGCCTGAGGTTCACTTTTCTCGTGGAAGACAGAATTAGCTCTCATTAGAGGCATCTTCCATAAAGACATCCCTTTAGCAATATATCTAGAGAGGCCTTCATGTAGTGAGGAATGTGGCCCTGGGGAAAGCTGTTTCCATACTACACCACCAGTATCTACAAGATCTGTCTTCTGGACTGTGCTTCAGGTATTGGAAAGGACAGAGCTGAAGCATTCGCCAGCATGTATCCATTAGTCACTTCTTCCAAAGAAATGCTGAAAAATGAAGTTGAAAGTGAAGCCTGAGATTCAAGCCAGTGGTCTGCTGCTTGGTGTATGCGTTCTTCCTGCTCCAAGTCTCCAAAGACCTGCCTGTTGTGCAGTTTACTTGGTTAGTAGGCAAAAGAAGAGATGTAGAAAATGGGATGGTGGGGAAAATATTTTGTTATATTATTAGTAAGCAAATGCCATTGCTTGAAAGGCTCCTGCTGTTTCTGATACTTCTTCACTAGCTGCTTTTCTTCCTGAAAGATACTCCATACTTTATTACCCAAACTCTGATCACAGGCCTGTAGGAGGTAGAACCTGTGCATGAATGAACTTCTTCCCTCCCCAGCCTGAACAGTGTTCCGTATTTGAAGCACTTGCATTTAGCAATGTATTTGTGAGCACACTCATGGATTCACTAATGTAAGTTAATAGCTGAAAGGTCATTTATGTCTAATTCAAATAACGGGAGCTTTAATACCATATTTCTCATCTTATGCTAGTATATCGCTTAGCTTTATTCGGAGAGGAAAAACCAACCTGCTTAAGCACTACAGAGCTCTGAGATAAAGAATTAAATACATTCTGATTTTGAAATATTTTTCTCATATCGTTCTGCCTTCCTTTTGACAATTTGCTGTGAAATTCCACCATTCGCATGAGGTACTAATTTGCATCTACTTTACATGGAATAAAATCACTCCTCAAAGTGCAATGCCAGAGCAAGGCTGCGAAACTGGGGGAAACAGTGGTCAGGATCCACCATTACTAGAACCAGTGCTGGTTGCTTCAGATAAGCCAGCAATGCTGGTTGTCTTTTTGTTTAGTATCTTTTAGCATAGAGGGAAACTTTTGCAAAAAAATACTAGGACAATGGTCGAATCTCTTGGGAAGGATATATAAATTCATTAAAAGCCATCGTGCATCTACAAATCTTTCATTTTTTTAATTAAAAAAAAGTGCAGGACATAAAAACCCAAGTTAATATTCCTTTTTTTTCCATTTTGCAACTTCCCCTCTCCCCCTGCCTGCCTTTACCTCCTCCTGCCCAAAGCTTAAGAAGAATGGAAATTCCTACTGAGTCCATTACAAGAAGATTGCATATAGATTAAGAAGCAGAGGATTTATGGAGGACTCAAATTTGTAGAAGATTGAAGACTCATTGAAGGGCATTTGGAAGCCTTTTATGTATTATATATACAAAACAGATGTTACATCTTAGGAAAACTTGTCTTTCATTGTTATTTCCTACTTGACTATGTGGTAAGAGAAAGACTACATCTTATAGTATTGTGAACTAAGACTTTTTTTTTCCACACAATAGAGTTTTTTTGCTTCCTTTCCTTTTCTCTGTGGGGTGTGTGTTCTCAATTACAAAACATAGCACCTCTTATGACAAATAATGATTTTTTTTTTTTCACAGAGAGAACATATATATTCAAACACCACCAAGAACAATAAAGAACAGGAGTAGGAACACAATGCATTGGTTCTAAAAAAGCAACTTCTTATTTAAGTAGAAACCACACCAATATTGATAGGAACCATGTTGGCTCTCCTTTGGGAATACTCCATCATTTGGCTGATATGAAACAGGACTGAGGTTTGTGCCTTCTCTTTATTGGACTAATTAGGGACCTTGCTAAGTCTTCACATAAGTTGGCTGCAAAATGACCTGTTTGTCAGAATGCTTGTGAACCTTGGTCTTTTTGAGGATACCCTCAGTATTGTTACTCTATATCTGGTCTTGGGTCTGATGTCTACCAAGATTCCTCTATTCATATCAGTATTTTCATCTGCTTTGTGAGTTTTTCTCTGAGATTAAAGGGGTCCTACAGGAAACTGGGAGAAGGACTGTTCATCAGGGAGTGTAGTGATAGGACAAGAGGAAATGGCTTCAAGCTGAAAGAGGGCAGGTTTAGATCAGATGTTAGGAAGAAATTCTTTACTATGAGGGTGGTGAGGCACTGGCACAGGTTGCTCAGAGAGGCTGTGGAAGCCCCATCCCTGGAAGTGTTTAAGGCCAGGTTGGATGGGGCTTTGGGCAGCCTGATCTAGTGAAGAGTGTCCCTGAACTATGGCAGGGGGTTGGAACTAGATGATACTTGAGGTCCCTTCCAACCCAAACCATTCTGTGAGTCTATGATTCTATGATTACACACAGGGCCATGAGTGGGAGATCTCTTTGGGTTCCCACATTAAGTCCAGACCCATCATGGGAATTGCAGCTACCATTTCTCCTTCAAAGGCCTTGCTACCCCTCCACTTTCCTTAGAGCAATTTGTATATCCCACAAAGCTGGCAGAAATCCTCAGACCCTCTGGAAGCCAAATACTGTGTCTTGGGACTGTAGAATTAAAGCAAAGTTAATTTGCTTCTCACATGCAGTGAAGGGAAGTGGTTCTTGAAATACTTTATACTTTCATTTCCTGCCACTAGGTTTGCTCCAGGACTCTTTTTTTCATTTATGCTTTTTAACCTATCTATGATTGTTATTTGGCAGCTTGCCTTTTTTGGAGTGCTGCCATTTATTCCTTATATTTGCTGATCTCTCTTTAAGTATGTTGAGCATTTAATTTCAAGGATCTGATTTTTATCTATGACTTTTAGCAGCTGATAGCTTGTTGCTGGTGCATGGTAGCTAGCTGTCAGTAACTGAATCCTGTGTTTCTTACACTTCTTGGTGCAGAAATAATGGCCTTAAAAGAAACATACAATTTGTAAGTTTTCCATTCTTCTTTAAATCGGAGATTCTTTGACATATTTTTCCCAAAGTTAAATTCAGTCTTAGCATGTACCAATAATAGCATGTTCTTTCTTTCCATGACCTCAAATATTGTAAAATTTGAAGGGGTAAAGATGAAGAAGTGGGCTTGGAGTTAGGACAGAAGAAGGAGAATCAAAAGTTCACACTCAATTTCTTTATCTAAAAACAAATTGCATTTTTAACCATTCCAAAGCCTACACCACTCTGCCTTTATACTTGCTTTTATAAATAAGAAATCTTTTTAATGTTTATGATATATTTTGGGTTTTTCTTTAATTCTTTTGGTGAGACTATTATCTCTTATTAAAAGTGTACCAAGGACAAAAAAGCATTTTGAACATTTAGGTATGACTGTGCTGTGTATATTTATTAAACACTGAGATTTATAGATTTCCAAAACAACTGAGCATAGATTGTCCGGGCATCCTTGACATAGTTAAAATAAGTTTCTAAACATGCCACCCTGATCATGGCAATGGCTGTTCTTATAATCACATTTTCATAATGTTTATGGGAAAGGAACCTTCACATTTGGCTGAAAAGGCTCAGGCTCTTCCAGAAAAAAAGAATGGACTTTGGTTGGACTCATGAAACTAATTAAGGATTTCACTCAGGTTTTGTTGGTGGTGTTGCTTGCTTGTAGCCACTATAAATAGCTGTCATAGTTTATTTGCCTGAGTTGGAGAGTAGCCTAGATGTGGTACAGAAAATTTAGAGGTCATTACAGCATGATGGAAATGTATCAGGGTTGCATGTCTGACAAAATATTGTAGGTTTGTTGAGGGTTGGTTGTTTGGGTTTTTTGGGGGGGAACCAGTAAAACCAGATAGAATATTTTATGTTTGCCAATTAACTGCTCCTGTTGCGCAGAAATTCTCTCTGCAAAGAAGAAATACCCATGGCAATTCTTGCTATGATGAGCAGAAGATAGAAAGTTTCAGGCAAGTTGTTTGGGTTCCCTTAGCAAAACAGAAGACTTCACTAAAACTGAGGCTGAAGAGATCCAGAAGCCTTCTTGAGTGTTTATTTGAGGTTTCCATGTTCTACTGGATGAGTGGATCATTCAATATCTTTATCTCACTAGGAAATCCTGTGCAATATGTTACACATGGTTCATAAAGACAGCAGAATTAAGATAGTGTTGAAACTATTGTTGAAGTCTAATCAAGTGTGACTGATTTTAATCATAACAGTTTTTTGGCCAGTATCGTGGGCACAGATTGTTTTTCTAAATTGGCACTTTCAGGCTGTGTGAGAAGTTATTGAGAAGTCCCTGCAGAAAGTTACTCCCAAATCCTTTTTATTTTCACTTGGGTATTCAAGTGCTGCTGTGAGTTTCTTCAGTAATACATGTGATGAAATACCTAACCTAGCTGAACTGGATCCCAAATCCAGATAGTATATCTAATTCTGTAGTGATTTACAGGGCTAAGTGTGACATCAATTTGATATATAACCTGGTTCATCAGACTGACAAAATACTACAGAAGGGTGGAAAAAGAATATATAGCCACCTTTGATGTGGTGTCCTGGTTTCAGCTATGATGGAGTTAATTATTTTTAGCAGTGGATGGAATGCCATGTTTGGGTGTTAGGATGAGAACAGTGCTGATAGCACCCTGATGTTTCTGGTTGTTGCCGGGCAATCAAGGACCTTTCTCAGTTCTTCATACTTCCTTACTAATGAGAAAGGAGGGGACGCAGCCAGGACAGGTGACCCGAATTGGCCAAAGAGGATATTCCATGCCAGTTACGTCATGCTCAGTATAAAGGGGGACTGGGGGGAAGAGGAGGAGACAACACCAGGACGGGCTCTAAGCTGTGCGGCCTGAGTTGTGTGGTTTGGTGAGAAACTGCATTGTATATCACCAGTTTCATCTATTTTGTGCTTTAAACTTCTGTTATTGTTATATCTAGATTTCTGTTATTGTTTAGTAAACTATCCTTATCCCAACCTGCGCGGTTCTGGTTTCTAGGTTGTGGTTTCTTTTCCTCTTTTCTTCCTTCCCTTTTTCCCCTCCCCCAACTTTCCCTCCCCCTTCCTTTTAAAAGTACAAGCGACTGTGTGGGGTGCAGCCCTCGGCTGGGGCAAAACCACGACAGTCATTTTGGCGCCCAACGTGGGGCACGAACGGTTGGGATAACGGTAGATCTGACCCTAACTATCGCAATTAAGATAAGCACTGTTGTTTAAGCAATCTCTGGTCACGATGCTGTGGTATTTATTCACAAGGCTGTGTCCATGGCTGTGGCAGCAAAACCACCGCATGCTGTATACAATCCTGGCAGGATTCTTTACTCTCTCAGGTCTGCAGCTCCCATATTTGTTCCCATACTTCATTATAGTGTATTTTATGATATCGGTCTATGATACAATAATATCGATGATCATGAGCTTAAGCTGGTACTTGTATGAGGTTTTGCTGTCCTGTCCATTCTTTGGACAGGGAGGGGTTAATAACAGCAGCCAGTATGGTGGGGGCACTGCTTTCTTTTCCTTTGGGCTAAATACAACAGCTCTTATGGTAGTTTTTGAAAATCTTCAATATCTCTGGGATATTCAAACTAGCATTTTGCTATTGGTAGGTTTGGGGCAGATGGTTCAGTTCTTGTTATATATCAAGCATAGGTTTATGAATACCACTGAAGAGCTTTCTCCGAGACAGAATAATCACGAGTGGCAGGGCATGTGGCAAAGTATGGGCAAGTACCTAGGTACTTTCTCACGCCCGATGGTTTGGAACTTCACTCCTGAACAGCTACAAGACCCTGATCAAATGACTGCATACCTAAAGAAAAATTGCTGTAGGTTTCCCAGAGATGGACACCTTACTGCACTGTGCTGGGCTCTGGCCACTATTTATCAAACACTGCTTGATAGCAGGCAGCACTGTCAGCACTATCAGCACTGTCAGGGAGAAGGGAAAGGAAACAGACTGGCAGATACTATAGCTGCTGCAACCACTGGGGCTGACACTGCAGCTACTGCAACCCCTGTGACCGACACTGCAGCTACTGTAATCTCTACAGCAGACACTGCAGATGATCAGAAAAACCAACCCACACCAGTGTCTGTTGCTCCCGTACAAAAGAGGAAATGCACAAAGAAATCAGTTCGCATAGTGACGGATGATGATGATGATCAACCGGGACCATCCCGAGGATATCAGGATGAGGCAGAACCAGAGATTGTTACCCGATCCCTGACTCTGAGTGAGCTGCGTGAGGTTCGAAAAGATTTCACTCGCCACCCAAGTGAGCACATTATCACTTGGTTGCTCCGATGTTGGGATCACGGGGCCAATACTTTGGAATTGGAAGGCAGAGAGGCCAAGCAGTTGGGATCCCTAGCTAGAGAAGGAGGAATTGACAAAGCAATTGGGAGGAGGCCGGAAATCCTCAGCCTCTGGAGGCGACTACTGTCAAGTGTGCAGGAAAGATATCCCATAAAGGAATATATTACATGCCAGACACCCAAGTGTAACAGCATAGAGACAGCTATCCAGCACCTGAGAGAATTAGCTGTACGGGAGATAATTTATTATGATCTGGACAATTTACAGCTTCCCGCTGATCCTGATGAAGTCCTATGCACTCCAGATATGTGGCGTAAGGTTGTACGAAGTGCACCGTCAGGGTACACCAATTCACTGGCAGCAATTGACTGGAATGATACGGATCCGCCAACCGTAAATGAAGTGGCCTGCCGACTCAGGAAATACCAAGACAATGTTTCCCTCTCCGTCATTGCAGCAGTAGAGAAACTGGTTCAACGACTTGACAACAATGTGTCCAACTCCCAACCCGTATGGAGCAATGTTGCAGCTACTGGGAGAAAGCGTCCATCGTTCCAAGAGGGAGAATACACACCACGACGTACATTGTGGTTTTACCTGCTTGATCATGGAGAGGACATGAGGAAATGGGATATGCAGCCCACCTCAGCCCTTCGAGCACGAGTAAATGAGCTGCGGGGTAAAACATTCGCACAACGAGATTCTGCCAGGAAGAAGGCTGCACCAGTTTCTACTGGGCAGTTCCCTAGACCAACTGGAAGGCCTACCTATATGTCTGATGTGCCTGATCCTCTTGAAGGGACCTCTAAGTCCTTTATGCAACCAGTGGAAGACAAATATGATCAGCAGCAATAGAGGGGCCCTGCCTCCAGCCAGGTGGAGGAGAGGGATAATCGGGTTTATTGGACTGTGTGGATCCGATGGCCTGGCACGTCAGACCCACAAGAGTACAAAGCTCTGGTGGACACTGGTGCCCAGTGTACTCTAATGCCATCGAATCATGAAGGGGTAGAACCCGTTTGTATTTCTGGAGTGACAGGGGGATCCCAACAACTAACTATGCTAGAGGCTGAGGTGAGCCTAACTGGGAAGGACTGGGAAAAACACCTCATTGTGACTGGTCCAGAAGCTCCGTGCATTTTAGGTATAGATTATCTACGTAGAGGGTATTTTAAAGACCCAAAAGGGTACCGATGGGCTTTTGGAATAGCTGCTTTGGAAACAGAAGAAATTGAACAACTGTGTGCCTTGCCTGGACTCTCGGAGGATTCTGCTGTTGTGGGGTTGTTGAAGGGTGAAGAACAGCAAGTGCCAGTTGCTACGACGACGGTGCACAGACGACAATACCGTACTAACCGAGATTCCCTGATTCCCATCCATAAGCTGATTCGTCAGCTGGAGGATCAGGGAGTGATCAGCCGAACCCACTCACCCTTTAATAGTCCCATATGGCCAGTGAGGAAGTCCAATGGAGAGTGGAGGCTGACAGTAGATTATCGTGGCCTAAATGAAGTCACTCCAGGTATGAGTGCTGCTGTGCCAGACATGTTAGAGCACCAGTATGAATTGGAATCGAAGGCAGCCAAGTGGTACGCCACAATCGACATTGCGAACGCTTTCTTCTCGATCCCACTGGCACCAGAGTGCAGGCCACAGTTTGCTTTCACCTGGAGAGGCATCCAATACACGTGGAATCGTCTGCCCCAGGGGTGGAAACATAGCCCCACCATCTGCCATGGACTAATCCAGAATACACTGGAAAAGGGTGAAGCACCAGAGCACCTGCAGTATATTGATGACATCATTGTATGGGGCAACACAGCAGAGGAAGTTTTTGAAAAAGGAAACAGGGTAATTAAAATCCTTTTAGAAGCCGGTTTTGCTATAAAACGAAGTAAAGTCAAGGGGCCTACGCGAGAAATCCAGTTTTTAGGAATAAAATGGCAGGATGGGCGTCGTCAGATCCCAATGGACATTATTAATAAAATAGCAGCTATGTCTCCACCAAGCAACAAAAAGGAAACACAAGCTTTCTTAGGTGTTATAGGTTTTTGGTGAATGCATGTCCCAAACTACAGTCTCATTGTGAGCCCACTCTACCATGTAACTCGAAAGAAGAATGATTTCCAATGGGGCCCTGAGCAACAGCAAGCCTTTGAGCAGATCAAACGCGAGATAGTCCATGCAGTGGCCCTTGGGCCTGTCCGGACAGGGACAGATATTAAAAATGTGCTCTACACTGCAGCTGGGGAGAACGGCCCGACCTGGAGTCTCTGGCAGAAAGCACAAGGGGAGACTTGAGGTCGACCGCTGGGGTTTTGGAGTCGGGCCTACAAAGGATCTGAGGCCAATTATACTCCAACAGAAAAGGAAATACTGGCCGCCTATGAAGGGGTTCGAGCCGCCTCAGAAGTGATTGGAACTGAAGCCCAGCTCCTCCTGGCACCCCGACTGCCGGTGCTGGGCTGGATGTTCAAAGGGAAGGTTCCTTCTACACACCATGCCACTGATGCTACGTGGAGCAAGTGGGTTGCACTAATTACACAGCGGGCTCGAATAGGAAACCCCAATCGCCCAGGAATCGTGGAGGTGATCACAGACTGGCCAGAAGGCAAAGATTTTGGGATGTCACCAGAGGATGAGGAGGTAACACGCGCTGAAGAAGCCCCACCCTACAACGAACTGCCAGAGAATGAGAAGCGATATGCCCTGTTCACTGATGGGTCTTGTCGCATTGTGGGTAAGCATCGGAGATGGAAAGCTGCTGTATGGAGCCCTATAAGAAGAGTAGCAGAAGCCACTGAAGGAAAAGGTGAATCAAGCCAGTTCGCTGAGGTGAAGGCCATCCAGTTAGCCCTGGACATTGCTGAGAGAGAAAAGTGGCCAAGGCTCTACCTTTATACTGATTCATGGATGGTGGCGAATGCCCTGTGGGGGTGGTTGCAGCAGTGGAAAAAGAACAACTGGCAGCGTAGAGGCAAACCTATATGGGCTGATGACTTATGGCAAGATATCTCTGCTCGGTTAGAGAAACTTGTTGTAAAGGTATGTCATGTCGACGCCCATGTACCTAAGAGTCGGGCCATGGAGGAACATGAAAACAACCATCAGGTAGATAAGGCTGCTAGGATTAAAGTGGCTCAGGTAGATCTAGACTGGCAACGTAAGGGTGAATTATTCCTAGCTCGATGGGCTCATGATACCTCGGGTCATCAAGGGAGAGATGCAACATATAGATGGGCTCGGGATCGAGGGGTGGACCTGACCATGGACGCCATCGCACAAGTTGTCCACGAATGTGAGACATGTGCTGCAATCAAGCAAGCTAAGCGGTTAAAGCCCCTTTGGTATGGAGGACGGTGGATGAAATATAAATATGGGGAGGCTTGGCAGATTGATTACATCACCCTCCCACAAACCCGCCATGGCAAACGTTATGTGCTTACAATGGTGGAGGCAACTACCGGCTGGCTAGAAACATATCCCGTACCCCATGCCACTGCTCGAAATACAATTCTGGGCCTCGAAAGGCAAGTCCTCTGGCGGCATGGTACTCCAGAAAGAATCGAGTCAGACAATGGGACTCATTTCCGAAACACTCTTATAGACACCTGGGCCAAAGAGCATGGCATTGAGTGGGTGTACCACATTCCTTATCATGCACCGGCCTCTGGGAAAATTGAACGATATAATGGACTTTTAAAAACTACACTGAAAGCAATGGGTGGTGGGACATTTAAGCATTGGGATACACATTTGGCCAAAGCCACGTGGTTAGTTAACTCTAGGGGATCTACCAATCGGGCTGGCCCTGCCCAGTCAAAATTTCCACGTACTGTAGAGGGAGACAGAGTCCCAGTAGTGCATATGAAGAGTGTATTGGGAAAGAGAGTTTGGGTCATCCCTGCTTCAGGCAAAGGTAAACCCATGTCTGGAATTGTTTTTGCTCAAGGACCTGGCTGTACTTGGTGGGTAATGCAGAGGGATGGAGAAGTTCGATGTGTACCTCAAGGGGATTTGATTTTGGGTGAGAATAGCCAATATAATTAATAAAGTAGAAATTATAATAATTGCCAAATAACCCATTATTGTATATTCATTATTGTTATGATTGCTGTATGTTGTACCATAGCATTATAGCCGGAGTCATACAAGTTAATGAAGAATGAGTGCCATGATGATGGAACTAAAGCCTGGCCTCTCAAGAACTTTTTTTTTCCCTTTGAAAATAAACTCTGACCCACAGACTATGAGCATGGACCATGCCAGGTGTATCAGTCAAGAGCCTGAGATGCAGCATGCAATGAGCCAATGGAACATACAATTATCCTGAGAAACTGTTACGACAAATGGAGCCTGAAAATCATGGACTAAATGAACTCAACAACTTCAGAGGGAATAAGATCTGTATGCACGTATGTGTGCATACATGTGTACATACATATATGGGTGTGTAAAACACGAAACTGGTTGTACCCAAAGAAAATTGTTGGATCTGGTCATGACGTAAATGGTATGGAATAAGGGGTGGATAATGTCCTGGTTTCAGCTATGATGGAGTTAATTATTTTTAGCAGTGGATGGAATGCTATGTTTGGGTGTTAGGATGAGAACAGTGCTGATAGCACCCTGATGTTTCTGGTTGTTGCCGGGCAATCAAGGACCTTTCTCAGTTCTTCATACTTCCTTACTAATGAGAAAGGAGGGGACGCAGCCAGGACAGGTGACCCGAATTAGCCAAAGAGGATATTCCATGCCAGTTACGTCATGCTCAGTATAAAGGGGGACTGGGGGGAAGAGGAGGAGACAACACCAGGATGGGCTCTAAGCTGTGCAGCCTGAGTTGTGTGGTTTGGTGAGAAACTGCATTGTGTATCACCAGTTTCATCTATTTTGTGCTTTAAACTTCTGTTATTGTTATATCTAGTTTTCTGTTATTGTTTAGTAAACTATCCTTATCCCAACCTGCGTGGTTCTGGTTTCTAGGTTGTGGTTTCTTTTCCTCTTTTCTTCCTTCCCTTTTTCCCCTCCCCCAACTTTCCCTCCCCCTTCCTTTTAAAAGTACAAGCGACTGTGTGGGGTGCAGCCCTCGGCTGGGGCAAAACCACGACATGTGGCAAAACTGTGCTGTCATATTACCCTGTTCCTGTGGTCCTAGGAGCCGACGGACTGGTCTGTTCCATGGTCTGTAGTGGCTGGAGAGTTAACTCGTTGAACTTCCTGGAAGTCCATCATTATCAATAGCAGGAATGAGCTAATGATGATCTCTTCTTGAAGTATTTTCTGAGCTTGAAGAGCAATTCTTCTCAGCTGATGCTTCAAACCCTTTTCATGTTTGTTTATTTCCTGTCCTTACACCACCTCCCTTGTACTGACATCATTATCAAACATTATTTATTATGGTCCAGCCAAACTCCAGCCACAGTGAGACACCAGACTGACTGGTTTGGGGATCTATTGCAAAACACATCACATTCATTTCAGGCAAACAAATTAAAATAGCTTGATGCTATGATACCACCTCAACTTGAGGAAAATCAGTGCAGTGGCAATGGCCTTTAAACTTGATGAGGTAGAGGAGTTCTGTCAACCCCCTATTACATATCAAGCTGTGTGTGCCAAGACCGAAGTTTAAAGTGGATCTTTGAAGGAAGAAAAGTTCTCATTTTTCAACAGAGCAAGAATTCAATGCTCACTATTCAAAAAGAGAGCAATTCCTCTCCTTATTACCTGATTGTTACTGCTGGCTCACATGTAAGTGTGGTGTAATCATAGCACCTTAAGCGTGTTTCTTGGGTAGTAAAACACTTCAGAGCAGGTAAAGCTAAGCTACCTGTACAGAATGTATTATATACATATTTTTTAATGCTTTAATTCTTGAAAATGCAGACTTTTGTGAAAGAATTATTCACACAGCTATTTTCAAAGTATGTGAGTTTGAGGATGAAAATTACTCTCGTCTGAGCCAAGAGCCACTTCCAGAAGAGCACAGTGAAACATTAAAAGAGTGCCTCACTGTCACCTGGGCAGTTGAAACTCTCGAGTAGCATCTCCTGGGGATTGCTCTACTTATTCTGACTAGTACAGCCATGATAAAAATGACTGCAGTGCTGTATTTATAGCCTGTCTCTGCTCCTGGACTATGCAATTAATTGCTGCCTTATCTCCCGAAATCACAAGACTTATGGCTGTTGAAGAGTCTTTCATTTCATGGAGAGGTGAACAGTGATGAAGAGCATGGAGGAGTTTTAAAATAGTATATAAAGATCTGCACTGTTTGCTTAAAGAATAATTAAGGTGCCTGTGATTCAGCTGAAATTATTCCCAGCTGAAAGTTGTAAGTAGCCCCTTAGCTGCACTCCGGTTTTCCTGGAGTAGTTTAAATGTCTGAAATAAGACTTACAAGGACTACCAGGAGCAGCAGGCTTTGCTCTTTCCTGGCTCAGCCAAGGGTTAATGTTTTGGGGTTTTTGTTTGTTTGGGTTTTTTTATTTGAAAATAAAGTCAGTTTAAAGGACTGTCTGTCAAACAGGCTGGTGGCAGTTTATTTTTCTGTGCTGGTGGACATTGAGCCTATGAGGTCCTAAACTAATTTATGGCTCTGTTAGTCAAAATACACATCTTAAAGTTTACCTGCATGCTCCCAAACACGTAGTATAGTTTGTGGAATGCTGGGTTAGTATTTACAGTGGGTTATTCAGCATAGCAGTCAGCTTCATATATGCCCTGAGCCAGCTTTAGTTTTTATATGGATTCAAACAGTAAATCTCTGAGAAGTTGTTTTGGGAGCATAAAATCGACACAACTGTGTCTGCTTCTGAAAGAACATTCACCATGTCCTGCCTGCACCTTGGTAACCAAGCAGGGAGACTTGTTCCTTCTTATTCAGCAGTGCACAGTCATGGGTTCCCTTTTTCTGCACTTGTACTATCACAGCCATTTATAAAATCAGTGCTGCTAAAAAACCCATAAATTTTGAGCACTTAGTTCTTCTAAGAATTGGAATATGATCTCTGAGGAGTTTTCTTGTGGCTGTGATTGAAGTATCAGTGTAATAGTATTCTTCATGTCTTACTCCATCTAAATACCACTTGTAAATAGCAGTAGCTTAGTCCCTCCTTACCCCAGTTCTCCTTTGTGTATGAGTTTTGCTGGAATGGATGATGACATTAGCAAACCTTTTTGGTTGGGTATGTAACTTGGGCATTTGGCATTGGAGTTCTACATGTTTGAGTAATCAATATCTTTCAGCTTGACACACTTGCATACTATTACTTACTGTACAAGACAACCTTAACATTATAGCAAATCTGTGAAACTAATTTTTAGCTTCAGCTAGGTCTTACTAGAAACTGAGGTCAGAAGAATAACCTCATTTTGCTTGAGAAATTTACAGGTAATACTCAGATTGTTAAAAATGTAGTTGTATGGAGGTTTCTTCTACAGCTGAAAAACTTGGCCAGAAAGTGGTTCATTTCCCTCTTAGGTAAGGGACAAGCTGTGTTAGATATTTGTCTGTCTCCACTGTTTAAAGATGAAGTTATGATGATGATCTCATAAACATTCATATGATCAAATAACAATTTTCCTCCTGGACCTGGTCCCTGGTTGCCTGCATAAAGAGTCACAGTCCACAAGGTGCCACTACTTTTGAAAACCCTGACAGATACACACATAGGTATAGATTTCTGCACTAGGTACCAGCCTTTAAAAGCTTGTTTTAGTGATGTTAATTGGAAAAATGAAGACTGGAATTAATCCATTTTGTTTGATGTAAAAAACTGATTCAAGTTTTGCATACAGCAAGTATCTTTTCTTTAGTGTTTATAAAATTTGGATGAAAGGTTAGCTGAAATGTTTCATTCTCCTACCTGACAAGAATGAAAAACTACTTTCAGATTAAATTGTAAAAAACATGGTAAAATAATAAGGAAATGGCAATTTGCTGATCCTGGACTCTTGTTCTCAGACTTTCTCTCAAAGCATACACCTGTTGTAGGCAACATTCTCCTATTATTTCTCTATAAAAATTGTTAGAACTAATCTTTCTACCAATCATTACTTTTCAAAGTTAGGAAACTATCTTACAATTTTTCTTTTTAAATTTCCAAAGAGGAATTTAATAAATTTCATTGTGGACTCCTGCCATTTGTTCTTGGTAAGATCACTTTATTTTTACTCAGTACTCTAAGCTACATTTATAGTGCATTTATAGCAACCAAATAATGTACACCAGTACACACCCTTGCTGAAAAGTGTTTTGATTTTTTTCCAGTGGAATGTACTATCCCAGATGGTTTTGGCATTCACAGCACAGGCAGCTTTATTAATATCTATGACAGCATCTTGTTCACTGCACCTCACTGTCTATTGTAAAGTGTTTATTGTAAAGTATTTATTGTAATGCTAAAGTGATTTCAAGAAAACAAAGGAATGAGAACTCAAAAGTTTCAGAAAAATTTTGAGAAATCTAAAATAATTTTCTATTCATAGCCCAATAGAACATTAATTGTAGTAAACCCAATGGCTTTGCACACTTAGCATGGAATAAATATCTCAAACATTCTGTGCAAAAACATTCAGTTATATGGGGTTTTTTTCCTTTCTTTTTTCTTTCTTTTTCTTTTTTTCTTTTTTCCTTTTTTTTTTTTTTTAATTGAATGCACCTTGTTTCAGTTTCTGGGTGACTGTACCAGCAGCAATGAAGATTCAGGATAGTTGTTCCAGCCTGCAATAAAGATGCAGAATTATCTTTTCATTGCCATCTATATTTAGAAGTCAAATGAGAGCATGGGATGAATGTCGCTTCTTCAGTCAATGCACAGCAACGTCAGGCCATGAGGCTGTCTGTGACATCCATTCAGGACCAGCAGAAGACAAGACTGGAGACTGGCCTTCCTACAGTGTAGCTGGGGGCAGATCTGGATTCCCAGGTATGTAAACTTACATGGAACTTCTAGGCCACAGGCAGGGGGAGGAGATGGTCAGGGTTAGAGTTTAAGCCTTGGATCAGGTTAAGATGGTCAGGGCCATTAAAACCCATTAGTGTACTCAGGACCCTGATGGATAATACTTTCATTATAACTCTTTTCACAAATATAGATATTACAGAAGCAATGCTCCATTTCCTTCCTAATTCTCATTTGTCCTTGATGCAGTCCAGACCAGAAATACTCTTCCAGATTGTTTCCTCCACTGTTATTTTTTGCTGTTTGCTCTCTTGGATGGCTTCAAGGGTTCAAGTTATTTCTTGAGCAATTCATTTCCTTGATGGGCTCTTCTGAACTGGCAGCTTTTAGTGAGTGTTTCTCTTTGGCTTGACCACCTTCATCTCATCTTCATGCTGCAGTATCCACAAGTTTACAATCAGCTTCTCTTTCAACCTTGATAGATCACAGACCTTATCCTATGCAGGTTGCTTTTCACAGCCTCATCTCAAACTCCAGCTTGTCTTTCTCACATCTTGTGAATGTCTGTCAGTCTGTCAGCTCAAACTCAACACAGCAAAAAAGGCCCTCCAGTCCTTTACTAAGGGGATATCACTTCTAAACATGACTACTATACATGACACTTCTGAAAACATGCTTGCCACTACACCCACAAAACCAGAGCATGGAGGAAATTTGCAGACTATTTCTTCATAATATTTCTAAAAATTCTTTTCCTCTCCATCCACACAGCTAATATTAAAATCCAGATTAGTCTGACTCTTGTCAGTGTAATGATACTTTTCCCAGTGCTTTCAAATACAAACTTTCTAGAATTTGGCTGAAAAAATAATTTTCCTAGCCTAACACTTTGGCAAAATTGCTCCTTTTTGTGGTATCTCCTTTCTTTTCCTAGGGTGACTGACTCAACTGAAACCCTGAAAGTCCTTAAGAGCACTTACACAGTGGACTCAGGCAATACTTGGGCATTATTTTAGCAGCACCAGTCTTCCTTGCAAGGCCATACACTTCAAAATGAAATAAATCTTCACTTAAGTTAAAGTGACCCTGAGACAATATGGCTGTACCTTTATTACTAAAGAGGATAACCTCCAGCTTTGTGTCCTGGTATGATGGATTAACCCACGCCATACTGCTGAGCACTACCCTCCTCTGTAATGATTATAATTGTAGGGAAAATAGTAAAAAACAAATTAAAGAGTGACTTGGCAGTGAGGTAGCTTGGTCAAGCAGGGTCCAGCTGGCCTTCTTTTATTGAGCAGTAATATGTTGCACGGTGGGATGATATCACATTAGGTGCTATTAACATTATCCTAACTGAACAAATTATGCTATAAGGTATGTGGCAAATGAATTGGAAATTGGAAAAGAAATGCAGGTCAGTGGAGGTTAAACATTCCCACTGAGGACAGGAAGGGGGGCGGGGAGGAATATGCTAAAAATACCATGCAAGAGTATGTCATTTAATGAAACTGAGTAAAAGCTTATCAGCAGCATTTCTCCTTTCCTTTGAATGGGTACTTAGCAAGCTAGATAAATACACACCTACACCTCTAGCCTGTTTTTGATTTCACTGATACGCCACCAAAATTGTTTGCCCTGTTGCTAATAGTAACAGCAACGAGAATTTGAAGAAAACTGAGTTCAGGTTGCTGAAGTGATTTGCTTTAGAGACAGTTTCTGTCATTACAGCTTTTAGTTAATATTCATGTAAGAAATCAGTTTTGTACACTCAAAGTGCTTGTCCTACTAAATATAAATTCATGCCTTCATACTAGGAGGGACAGTAGTATTGTGAAAAAATGTTCAGAAAGGCACATCTCAAAAAAAGAACACTCATTTCCTCTTCTAGTAATTGTGTAGAGGAAAATTGTGTTATCACAATGTTCATTTGGCAAAGCATACATAAAAACTAATGGTCATTGCTGTGCTATACCCATCAGCAAGCTCCTTGTTGCACTGCTTGAGTAGGTACTTTTTTTTTCAAATCCTCAAATCAGTAAAATCAGTATTATTTCTGAGTTTGTTGAGTTTTTTTAAAAACAAATTCCATTCAAAAATTAATCACTGTTAGAGGTTATAATTAGTGCCATTTTGTTCAACTTGTGTAAGCAATAAATATGACAAAGATAGAAACAAGTGAAGCTGATACATTTTTTCAATAATAACATAAGCACGTTAAAATCAATTAGCTGTTGTATCCCCTTCCTAACCAAAGAGTGAAGAATTCTCCACCCAAGTTACTTTCTTTGTCTGCATAGCCCTGGTTTTGCTCTTCAATCTTTACATGTGAACGGTAAATGGTTCTTTTAATGCATCGCAGAGAAATGTCTGGGCAGCACAATCCCATTTTTTGTGTGGCTGGAAAACTGTAGGTAGCCAGTGATTCCTACTGAGAGTGATTTAGGTGGCACATCTGGTCACCAGCCTGGAGCTTGACTTTGAGAAGGCACCTCTGATGCACCCAGCGTATGTGCACACACAGATATAAAGGTCAGGGGGGGAAAGAAAAATAGAGGCTGCCACTCTTGGGTAAACACACTGAGAACTGGGTGCTTTGTTAGGAACCGAGCAGGATGATATCTACACAAAGGTTTGCTGGTACTTTTGTTTTTCTCTTTGATGATATGAACAAATGGCATATAAGTTTTCCCAGAAAATAGGATAGTGAGGTTTAAGTGTTGCTTGTTCTGTTCCTAGGGGAAATCATACCAGTCTAGATACCACAAACACAGTGAACTCCAAGAAACAACACTTGGTTTTCTCTTGAAAAGTCACTATGGGGGTGAAACTCCAATGGTAATTCCTTACTAGCTCAGTACCAGGGAATTCTAGAGTATACAGTTTGTGTATGTCTCTAAGGCAATGGAAACACCATTTGTAGTCCTAAAACTATAGAAAATATAAATTCTGAGGAATGCAAAAGATGAATGAGTGGTTAGGTGCTGGAACTGGCTGCCCAGAGAGGTGGTGGATGCCCCATCCCTGGAGGTGTTCAAGGCCAAGTTGGATGGGGCTTTGGGCAGCCTTGTGTAGATCCAGGCCTGGAGGTTGGTGTCCCTGCCTGTGGCAGGGGGGTTGGAACTCTATGATCCTTGGGGTCCCTTCCAACTCATACCATTCTATGAGTCTATGACTTAGAACAGAGCCTTTTATTATGATGTAACAATAAAATTGAGGCTCCTCTATTTTTAAATGTTAATTTAAGACTCAGCAACTACATTACTGCCTTGAAAGAAGTCAGGAGACCCATAAAAGAACCTGATGAACATGAAACCCTCATTCTGATACTTTCATCAAGGCAGGCCATGTGAGCAAATGGAACATGAATGAATTTTCATCCCTGCTTCTACAGAGTGAACATGGTGTGATCTGGTACAGTTGTATATATTAATACTGTTGGCATAATTGTAATTTTTGTCCAGTTTTTTGTACTATTAATATTCCCATGGTGCAATTTGTACCTATCACTATGAGAAAATATTACTGTAGAAGCAGTGAGGTCCCAAAAAAAAAAAACCCAACCCAGTAGCACTTAATTGAAAGAAGTCATTTGGGGAAAAGAGATGATGCCATAAAATACCTGACAGAGGTAGATAGTACTGTAAATGGCCAATAAAGCTTTGTGCATTCTGAACAATTATAGTTTAAAGATGTTCATACATCTTCAGCAGCCCACTTGCCTGACCATTGTGCTGCTAGGTATTTCCATTTTGAAATTACTATTACTGGAACTCGATTGAAAGTCCAGCCAAGACTGGTCAAGGTATAAATGATTGTCTACTAAATAAGACTATTTTCTAATAGTAATACGTGGCAAGCAAGCAGAGTCTTTTAATAGGACGGTTGGGTTCAAGATTAATCATTATACATCTTGTACTCACAGGTCTCATGTCTGTGAATCAGATGGCTTTATTAAATGTGCAGATCCCCACTGGAGGCTCTGATGTACGTTTTGAACATGAGTTCTCAGAAGAATTAACCTAGCACTTAACTCCAATCTACATTTCAAATTTATATTTGCCTTTTGGGCAGTAGATCCTAAGTTTTGGAATTATTCCATATTCTGTACAGATGGCACTAGGTAAAGCTTATCTTGGAAGGCAGAATGCTTCCCTTTAATATTACACTTCTTGTCTATGCTTGGGTCTTCTATGCTTTTGTTCACTGACATGTCTAAATATTTCCTCCAGAAGTCTGGCTGACATGGTGAGATCGTCTTCAAGCTTCATAGAAGATTGGCAGGCTTTTTTTGGTTAGGAGATACTTCACTGGAATATATGTTATTTATAATATCTGTGTGTAATCTCTGCTTTAATTTAAGCTCTTAAACGAAACATGACACTTGAAGAACCAATTGGCTGGCATTCCTCTGTGTTTACAGCTGTAGGACCACTAGAAGTGTTAGAAAAGTACATAAAATAGTAATGGCGTAAAATGCTTTGTGTTAAAAATGATACTGTGCTTGCAACCTTAGCCCCAGAATTCCTCAGAGATTATTGTCTGGTTTGATAATGAACTGCCTTTATTTCTCCACCTCCTCTAGAAACAGCACACTCCTGGCGACAGTGCTGGGTGGGGAGAAGTATACAGGTTGTGACTGCATATCACTGAATCCTCAGCAGCTTTCTGTGTTGATTCCTTGGCCGAGCTGATGTTGGCTTAGAGGATGCTGACATTTGAATGTCCTATTATGTCCTTCGGGTCACCCTGAAGTTATTTATTACTGGTGGCCAGTGGGAGAATTCCTTGTCACTGCGTATCTCAGAGAGGAGAACAAAATCTGTTATCTCTTTTGCTTCTTAATGTGTTTGTATGTACCTGAAAAAGCACACAGAATTATTTCAGAAGAAAGGTCCTTTGTCACCCCTGCATCACCCCGATTCTGATTTTTCTTTTTCTCTCAAACTATTAATTTGAACTTTAAGTATGTGCAACTCATTAATCAGTTTGACTTACTTTCAATTTATTTTCACATCCTGAGCATGTGACAATTTTTTGTTTGGTTTTATTTTTAGTAGTTTCTTTATTTATACATTTATCTGATTGTTTATCAAATAATCAGGCAATACTGTGTTTGATTTAAACCTCTGCTCCACTGATCCCGTGACATGCTACAAATCCTTCAATGCCCAGTAAGGCATGGTCTTGGTGCTACTGGAATTTATTTCTATCAGCAAAGAAGACCCTTGCATCTCTAGAATGACATTAATGATCAGCATTCTCCTTCACATGGGGTCCTACCAGGTGACCTGCATAGGTGGATTCCTGCCCACTCAGATGATGAGCATCCTGTGGCTCACAGGCTCCAGCAGTGAGATGAAATTTCCCAAATCTCTCTGGCAGCTCTAAGGTTCAGCCTCCAAACCCTAAGGACAAAAAGATGTAGTGGCACATCAGCGTGACCTATCTTCTGAAAGGCTAGGATTTCACACTGAATACATGTGAAGACAGTTGGGTATTACTTCATTTTAAGGGAACATTAATATTAAGCAACAATGGAATCCCAACGGGAACTTGTGGCTGCTGTTTGAATACCAAATCAAACTGTTATGACTGGTGTTGAAAAAAGAAAACAAAGCTGGTTACAACCTGGTGAATATATTAGACTGAGGTTTTATGATAAGGGCACAAAATTGTTGTTTGAGTACATATCTGAGAATAAGCCACTGAAGAAACAGGGTTTTTTTCAGTCTGAAGAAATGTTTGAAGTGAATGTGAGGATCAAGATAGCCATGCATAACCACAATATATCCATTTGCACAAGTGTTTCAATGAATGATCTTGCAGAACTAGACAGTTCTGCAAGAATGATTTATTTCATTAAAATATTATATTCTCAAAATCAGTACCGTATCATAACTATACCATTTCAGGAACGTTTTTTACAATAATCTACATTCAAAAGTCTACCTTCCTTTTTTTTGCTGGTTTGTATTAATTCTTTTACAGTGCTTCTGTGATACACCAGTGAAGAGCACACCTATCTCCTTGTTAGATGGGCTACTTAATCCTGCTAGCCTCGCCAAATTGTAAAGTACAAAGCAAAATGTGTATGAGCGTGAAATGATTGGATGTTATAGCTGAGCGAATGGTGAAAAAGACTTCCCATGAATATTAATTAAATTATTATACAAACATAATCAGCACCATTTTATGAAAGCTTGCTGTGGTAATTTAGTGCTGAGAATTTACTATCGAGAACACTCCAAAAAGTGTAATCTTAGGTGAAATGCTTGGATTGTCTGTGGAAGTGAAATTTGATTACTGCTTGATTGTACAAGATGGGCTTTACAATTTGCAGTGGCCTACATAATATGAATTGTAAATACCATAAACAGTTACAATACAAATCTGCTCTGTCTGAGAGACTGAATTCACCTAAATGATAGTCTATTTCCAGCTCACTTGCTAGTTCGTGCTTAGTCTCCATGTGGACACCCTATGTCAGCTGGCTAACAGCACCTCAAAGATAAGGCAAGATATTTCTATTCCAGCATATTCTAGTCCATGCTTTTCTTTCTAATGTTAAGGCATTTTTGAAGCAGGCTAAAACATGTGATCTTTACTGGTCACCAATAGGTTCCACATAGGGAAATAATTTTAAAAGTTTTTCACATTCATGGCTTCCTTGGCAATAATCATCCTCATGGATTTGTGTTTGAGGAATCCCCGTTGGGCTTTGTGGAGTTATACCAGCAGTGCTGCATGGTGAAAGAAATGTCCAGGCTCTGTCACAGCTTGGGTCATCCTCCTATTCACTAGAGAGCTTGATGAAAGAAATAGTATACATAGAAAGGATTACAGGGATGGAAATAAATGGGAAGAGCCTTATAGATGGCATAACTTTCAGAGGCAAGGTCATAACCTAGGACTTGCAATATTTAGACATGAGAAACTGCTCTCAACAGCTAACGTTCAACTAGAATTTTTCATTCTTGGTCACCTTCAGTTTTCCCCCTTGCTCCAAATATTTTGTTTACAGCAAAGGTTGCTTACAAATACCCAGAACAGGTTTATGGTGAAGGCTACCACAGTAATGCAAAACTACCAAAAGCCAACTCCTGACACAGGAGTTTTATATTATTGCTCTCTGTTTACAAACAAAGCAAAATTCTCATTTACAATGTCCATTGACAAATACCTTTTTACTCTCTCACGTACAAGGAAAAGAACAGTCATTTTGGGGCTTCCTTCTCAGAACTTCTTATGTCCTGTATCTTCCAGGAGGATAAGGCAGTCATCTTGAGAATGGGCCTGAGATCATCCACAATGTGTTCCCTCCCTCGTTCTGTTTTGTACCACTCAATTTAGCTTTAACTAAGATAAATGTTCTTAAGGAGGGTGTATACAAATCAGCTCATGTCATTGGCCCAGGTATTAGTCTCCAAACTTCTAGTGTTTAATAGTAAAGATATGGTTGATTCAGTGCTGCTTTAACAGTAGCCCAGACATCCACACACCCTCTACCCCTTGTTATGTTAATTCTTGGTGCTTTTTAGGAAGATTTGGTCTCATAATCTTAAATCACTTGTTTTGAGTCTTTTTCTAGTTGGTGTGCTTGCATGATGACTGTCTCATTCATAAAAAACAACAGGCTGACTATGGAATCATCAGCAGTTGTTTCACATCTAATTGCTACTTCTTCTTCCCCAAGTCCCAATGGAAAGTAAAATATCTAACTTCTTATGCTTCACTCCACTGAAACATACGCAAAATCTTTCCTCTCACTGCCTACTGAATAAAAAAAAAAATATCAAAAGCTGGTATTCAAAGGCTCTGAAGTCCAAAACAAATTCAAGTGCAATTTTGAATAACAATAAACCTGAGGCTTGTTATGCAATCTATTCTCTAACACTAAGAAAAAAAAGGGAAAATGTTTTAACCACATTTTTCTCTGTGAATTACTCACCTTTTGCTGTATTATTATGCAGTGACATTTCATTTTGAAAATACAGTTTCCTCATTCCTTTTTCAAAGGGAGCAGGAAAGAACCCTCCAAGCTGCTTGTGTGGAATCATGTCACATAGACTTCTCTAAAAAACCCGTAAAAACACTTTTAAAATATTCTAAATGGAAGCAGTGAGAGCTCTTAAGAAAATGTAACACAAAACTGTTTATAACTGCTCCATTCATGTTATGTACAGTAATGTGAAAACACATTTATTTTTTCAACAGACTGTCTTCCTCTCAGGCTCTTAATTTCTCCATGATCTTTCTTTAATTTCTCCATCTGCTACTTACTTTTCTGATCTAATTAGGAGGCTAAGGTCTAGATTTCAACATAATTTGGACTTGATGCAGACTGGTGACATTACCAAGACCACTGGAATTGACTTGCCAGTATTTCTAATCTTAGTCATAGGACAGAAAGCAGGACCCCTCCCAAATCTTTAGGATCTGCATCTAATCCAGTGTCCTCCATGTTAAATCTATTAAATTTCGCTCCTTAGTCACCTCTTTGACAACTTCTACATTTTCACCATCATTGTCCTTTAGGACTGAAACTTCCCTCCCCTACTCACAAAACCTTCAAGTCTCTGTTGAGGTCTCTTAAAGAGTGTTCTGCCCTTGCTTCCTACAGACAACTATGGAGTAATGAATGCCTTCTGACATGCCGCTGTTTTGTTCCAGTTTCATTCTTGCCAAACCCTGTCTCCTGAAGAAGGTCCTGAACTTGTGTTAGTGACTTGCTCCCTGAAAATAGGTAACCACCAAAACTAAGAGCCTGTTTTTCTGATGTCTGTGCTTATCACGGGGACTTTCTCCTATTTGTATTAGATTGATTTACACAGAATGCCACTGAGATGTGATCTTCCCAATTACAAATGTCCTTCTCACACAAGAGGGGGAGAACGCAATACTTCTACGTAGATTTTTCTGACCAGTGCTACATTACCTTAGGATAGTTTCAGTATATTGCTTTTGGGTCATCCTCTTGTGAAACTTCATCCCTTATGTTTGTCAATGGTGATAAAAGGACAAAACCTGCCCCAGTTTGGAGTACTGATTTTGGCCCAGCCGTGCTGTGACCCCTCTTACTGACACCTTTTAAAAGTTAGAGAATATATTGAAAAGAATGTGTATTTTTTTTTGATCATGTAGTGAAACTGATCAATTTAAGTTACAGTCTAATGGAAATGTCTTCTTTTGTTTATTTGTTATAAAGCTCTTTAGGGTCCTGTTGTAAGACTGTGGAATGTGACCAATAGGATAAAACATCATTCTAAGCAGGGAGCCATGTAAAATAGCTAATAAGAAACTCTAAGGAATAGCCTGTTTACTCCGGACTGAAGGAAAGCATCAGTATTCACTCACTGCCCTAATTATTGAATTATTTCCTTGCATTGAAAGTCAAAATGACCTTTTCCAAAAGGAAACGTAGCACCCAGAGATCAACTAACTCATGCTTAGGGCATATCTGTCCTTGAAGTTTGGAGATTTTACTTCAAATCCTTTTTGGTTTTTTGTTTGTTTGAACATGAGTTTAGAGATTGTTTTCCAGTGTCACAGATGGATGTCCTAACTTTGATCTATGGGTGCTATTCGGTGGGACTATCTTCAGCTCCTTGTATTTAATATTTCCATATTTCCATTACGTAACTATTTCAGTAGCACTTGGTACAGAAATTAAAACATGACACCTCAGGTGAATGTCCTCTAAAGTGCATGCAAAATTCTTTCCCTTTTTCTCAGTAAAGAGTTAGTGCTTTTTAGTCTGATTTTGAGAATCCTGCTAAAGCCACACTGTGAATAACAGGCACAAGGTTGCTGAGTTAGGTGATTTTGTAAATGTCCACCAGCACAAGGTAGGTACTTACCAGGTTTGATAAAATTTTAGTGCTGGTTTTGAAGACCTCTGTGCTGTTTGGGTATGGGACTTAGGCACTCAAAGGGCAGCTGAGCATTTAACTTGTCCCATTGTCAATACAGAAAGAGTGGTCAGCATCACCCTGTCCAGCTCTCCAGCTTAGCAGTGGGTTCCATCTCTGAAACCTCAGATGTTTGCCTCAACCATCACAGAGGTTCACTGATAGCTTGTGCATACCTTTGGGCCATACTGCTTTACAGCTGGTAACTAAGCAGAAGGAAAAAAAAAGGAAAAAAGCACTAACAGAACCCAGGAAATTGTCTTTAAATGTCTAATGAATAAAAAGGCTCCAAATATACAGATATTTAGAAACTGCAGACTCTACTTCCATGCTAAAAGTGAAAGCCTTTCAGATCTTACTGAAACACAAAGGACCTTAAGGTGTACAGGTTGCCTGTTGCTTTGCCTCCTGCTAAATCCTCCAGCCAGTAAACAAAATGTTAGAGACCATCTCTTCATACAAATTGATCCTAATACTGGGAACACTTTTTTTATCTCTCCAACCTCTGCCAGTGTTTAGGCTGAAGGCTCTTAACAGTCAATAGTGCTGCCAGTCTCTCTTGTTTTAGCAGGACAAGGTTATTAAAATGTTACTGGTCTTAGTCTCTTTGACACTAACTGCTTTTGCCCATAAAACAGAAGATTAAATCCCCACTGAAGGTTTTTGTCAGAAGTGAAGTTCAGAAAATCAAGCAGAATTCATAAGTGTACAGAGATTCCCTGGACTGTCTCAGCCACTTCAACTGCTGTGGTCCTACCTTGCAATGTCACCCAGATGCATTTGTGAACTATCCCTCAAAGACTGTCATCCCTTAATCAGTCTTAACAATGATGTTTCTGTTGTAATTTAAGCTCAGGTTGTTCTGTCTCAGCCGCTGAGCTGGTGAAAGCTGTAGCATGTAGATTTTTTTACAGCAACCTTGCCCTGGGAGAAAATAAGGGAGCTGACCTAGAATGTTTCTTTTCTTCCAAGGCTGTGATAACTGAGCAATTTCAAAATGATGTATAAAATGTTTCTTTACTTATTTGCAAGCAGAATTATGTTTGTCTGCCGTGAAGCAAGGAACTGTAATGTCAACATGCTATAGGGATGTATGAATAGTTGATAAAAGCAGGTGTGCATGAAAGAAGTGTGATAGATTTTCCTCTAACAAAGTCATGGCAATATCATTCATTTGCACTGGCAAGCATACACATGCATACATACAGGCTCCCTTCCTACTGCTTTTAGAGATAGCTTGCCCATTGAAAATACAGATCTGAAAGACTTCGGGATTTAATTTTTGAAATATCGATATTAATTCAGATCCACATCACTAAATGTGATTCCTATTAAAGGCTTGAAATGGCTTTTTACCCTAAATGTAGGGTGGGTTTTATGGGCTTAGGAAGATCTGTTCAATTTTAAACAATAAATGCTATCTCTATGCTAAGTACCATATCTTAATTTGAATCTGCTGATGACTGAACGGCATTTCTTTCAAATGTCAGGAGTCTTGCTTGTCAGCAATTTGTTCAAGTGTCTAGCAGGGATATAGATAAAGCATTAAGAATCTGTGACAGGTCAGGCTTAGTATGACTAAATTATATTTGATACTGGGAAGAGATGGTCAGAATAGCATGACTGGAGCAGAGGAGGGGAAGGGAGAAGAAAACGTACCATTCTGACAACAACTATTATTTTCATAACCATTTTTTTACCAGTAAAAAAGGCACCGACAAACCTCAAAGCACAAGGGCTGAGATCCTTCTCTCTGAAGTTTGGATAAGGTATTTCAGTATAAAGAAAGCTTGTCTGAATAATTTTGGTCTTGTACTAGCTAAGTCAGAAGGCATCAGACAGGTGTGATCGTGTAGTTCGAAAAACCTTCCATAGTCCACTTCAAGATCTGTCCCTTGATGGAGTCTCAGGAAACCAAGAGATAAAGTGTTTTTATGGAGAAATAATAATGGGAAGAGGCAAAGCACATATAACAAGAAAAATGTGAAGGGTGTCCCAGGGGAAACCCTACAAGAATATGTAGAGAGAAGCAGCTTGTCATTCTCAGTTTAAACAACCCTTTCCAAAGTTTACCATCTGTGGCATCACATTTATGATGTTTTCCTCTTCCTCCCAGCAAAACTCTGATGAATGGAAGTTTCTCTTTTGTTGGTAGAGATACGATACCCTTATTAAAGTCATTCAGAAGAACAGAGCAGGGTTAGAGTCATGTAAAAAATTATTCAATGTTACCTTTCCTGTGGAGGAATGGCCACATATTCCCACTCTCTATCCCTGCACACAAAACAGCCCGAATGAAGTATCACTTTAAAAGAATGTGGAGCTAGCAGCAAAGTCAGATAATGGGTTAAGGAGTATGGGCTGTGAATAGAAGCTCCTAATTCTGAAACATTCCTCTGAGACAAGATAAGATATAGGCCTTGCACCACAGGTGTCCGCTCTATCGCCTTCACTGTTTTCTCTTTCCTCTCCCTGCGGTTCCCAGCCATGCTTTGTTAAGCTTGCTAGAGAGTATATAATCACGCTGCTCTGTAGAATAAATGAACTGACTGCTTTTAGCCACATTGGTGTGCGGTCTGATTCCTAGCGCCGTCCCGCTCTTTCGAAGACCCTGGACCTAAAAGTTTCCCAAGATCTGGATTAGGACGCGGGGAACACTCGACACTTTCCAGTTAAATAAAGTGAAAATCATCTATTAATGTCTAACAGAGTTATTTTACAAGAAATCATTTCAGTGGAGTGAGGAGGATAAATGTCTTTTTGTCACTGGCTTGGCAGATATTTAAGCTTTCCACACCCCTGTGGTAGCGTTTTCTTGGGATTATATATGTGAGACATACCATTTACCGATCCACGGCTGTGGTGACACCGGGCATGCTGCACTAGAGAGAGCTCAGATACGCTCTGGCTATCACCCAAGTCACAGCAGGCAACCCACTTTGTACGGCGTGTGTCCGCATGAGTGACTGATAACCACGGCTCGGCTTCTGAGAACATTTGTTAGGTACAAACAGTGACTAGCAATAGAGCTTTCACTCCACTGTTTAATATATGACTTCAACGTGTCTGACAAGAGGCCAAGATGTTTCACTTTCCCTTGTGTCAGGAAAAGACCGTGCAGTTGTAAGGCATGGAAGGCAAAAGGCATACCTTCTATGGAAACATCTACTAGCGTTAATGAAACAAGCAGACAAGCTCTGGCTTTGGCCAGCGCTGCAGTGACAAACCAGAGCTCACTGCCTCAGCTCACAGACCTTACCGTGCTCTGACTGCAGGAGCAGTATTGGACAAAAGGAGGAGTAGTGACCAGAAGATGCAGATTTTGGAGAACCTGTGGCTCCTTGAGACCAGCTTTTCCTCTTTCCTGCCAAAGGACTCATGAATCTTTGATTTCAGAAAAAGCAGCTGGCTTATTCTGAGACTGAAGATGATGTGTTTCGCAAATATTGTGCACTCTTCCTGCCAATTTCACTGTCACTGGGTGTGCAGACTCTAGGGTGGCTATGTGGACCATAGGAAAGACACTGCCAAGAGCTTCGCTGTTAGTGAAAAACACCAGTGTTGGTGGCAAATGTAGAGGATTTGGGAAACCTGTCTAATGTGATACCTGGTAAGCAGCATGAAGTTTCCATGCGATTAGAGAGTGAAATGAAATGTCAGACAGTCAAGAAAGCTATTATCATTTATCCTTTCCAGAGCCAAGGCCTTCTCTTCAAGGGACACGGAGACTCCTGCTGCACCCCAGGAACAGCTCAGAGAAGAGTGACAGCAAAGTCCGTGCTGTTCTCAGCTTATGTGTCAAGACTGATGTAATATTGAAGAAAAAGTTAATAGTAAGTGGCAGAAACAGAAGAAATAGTTCAATATCTAAAACAAAGCAATTTAAAATGGAACCACACAATCATCTTGATTTTTATGAAGAAGATCATCACAAAAAACTGTTACTTTGTGTTCTGAGGTAAGAGCACACAGACTGTGAGCTTACAGCACTTGCCTTTGTTCATTGCATGGCCTGTGATGGACAAATTGCCTGAGTGGCCTTGCAGTTTGTGCTACATGCCAGGGGAAGGTACAGCAGCTCTCACAGTGACCTGTGACAGGTCAGATGGGGCTGCAGCAGCAAATGGCCACTTTAATTGCCTAGAAGCCCATATCAGGAGAACAAATCCGAAGATCCATCGCACCACATATAGTCTAAACTTAGTCATGTTGAACCAGCATGATGTGGCATTCATAGGGAATCCTTTAGCAACCAAGTTTATAAATATCTTAAGTATGGGATGCAGGGGGAATTGGCCAACCCCTTTTCAGTGGTCTGTGGGGACAGGACAAGGGGCAATGGCTGCAAGTTGGAGCACAGGAAGTTCCGCACCAACATGTGGAAGAACTTTTACACAGTGAGGGTGACAGAGCCCTGAGACAGGCTGCCCAGGGGGTTGTGGAGTCTCCTTCTCTGGAGATACTCAAGACTCGTCTGGATGCCTGTCTGTGCAATATGTGCTAGGGAGCTGCTTTGGCAGGGGGGTTGGACCCGATGATCTCTTAAGGTTCCTTCCAACCCCACGATTCTGTGATTCTGTGAAGTGAGGTATGAGTAACGTTTTAAAAGCAGCAAACCATGTTGGCTGTGTCCAGGTAAGAGATTGCCTCCTGTGCAAAGCACGGCATCTCTGCTTCACAGGTTGGCTGGAGATTAATAGTTTTGAAACCATTTTGCTTGAGCTTCCTGAGCCTTTTAAGAATCTCACAGAGTGAAAAGACAGAGTATTATTCTTCCAACCTAAAGGCTCATTTCAGGTGAACATGCTGTGATGAAAGAATATTCCATCATGTCCATGCTGACCATAAAATAGGTGATTTGCTACAGTGTTCAACTATGCAGGTCCTTGCAGCAAAACTAGAAGGAACCCTTCTTACTGAAAGACACCACTGATAGGATAAAACCCTAAAAACTCAGGTTCTGAATTGTATGGTATTTTCCCCAACATTTCCAAACACATTGAACAACCTGTGTTCTCCATCAGCTAACAACTTTCATTGTGAGAGACACAATACTGTAATAAGGCATTAAGGTTATAAGAATAACACTATCAAATAGTAATTTTGTCTAATTTTTAGAGCTATTTATCATTCCTCTTCAGGCAAGATTTACTGGCAAAAAAGTCAGTTTTAAAAGGCTTTTGGTGTCTGTCACACTGTGAGCCCCTCCACATTAGACGATTAGTGACTTGAGCAGTCTAACACACCTGACAGGAGGAGATCACAAGCTGGAGCTAATCTGAAGCTCTCATATAGGACATTTAATGAGGTGATAAAACAGAATGTGTAAGAGTGCACACAGAGGTTAGGCCAGCTTGTCACACTGGAATTCTTCCCAGTGCCCTAAAATTACTGTATATAGGGACTAGTTTGTTAGAGGAAAATGTATCATGCAGGATCTGACAGCCCAAGAGAAGTGAGGCTGTTGCTGCTCCGTGTCCGTGGTCAACCCAGTAGCAAGGCATAAAATGTACTCCTGGCAGGCACACAGACACAGAGCACACACATAAACACCACATAGATATATACGTGCATCACCAGCCACACAGATCACAGATCAGAGAACCCACGCAAACATGAGAAGCACCAGTGTCCTCATTTTGTCCTCTCTCCAGCTGGACAGCGCAGAGGTTCTCTAGTGAGACAATACATATTTGCATATGTGTTAGTGGATTCCACAGCAGCTGTGTCGTCTGTTCAGTAGCTGCTCTCTGAATCCCAGTCTCCCTGGTTGCTGGTGGTCTGGAGAGCTGTTCCTGATGACTCTGAGTGATGGGCTCCACATTCAGACCATGAGGCTGATGACTCTCCTGGGACAGGCCTGGGAGGGCTGGGGCAGGGACTTTCTTCTTTGGGAGTCCTTTATCTGGGTTCCTGCCTGCCCTGTGTTCCTCTGGATTTGTGGGAATATGCATCTTTGATGGGCTGATAGTCCCTGTAATAAGCCTGGTGTTAGCCTGGCAGGGTGCTATCTGGGGGCCCTTCCTGCCATTGTCTCTGTGAGCAGCTTTTGTGGCTGTGCAGGTGAGCTTTATCACTGCCCTGGTTTTGGATGGGATAGAGTTAATTTTCTTCCTGGTACAGTGTTGCATTATGGATTTAGTACAAAAATAATACACAACAATATGCACATTAATATACAACAATAATGATAACACACTGATATTTTTGTTGCTGCTAAGCAGTGGTTACAGTTAGGTCAAGGACTTTTCAGCTTCCCAGATCCTGCCAGTGAAGAGGTATAAGCCTTCCACAAGATGTGCACAAGAAGCTGGGAAGGAGACACAGTCACAACAGCTGAACCAGACTGGACGAAGGGTTGTTCCATACCATATGATGTCAAGCTCAGTACAGAAGCTGGAGAGAGTTGGCCAGGAGGGGCTGCAGCTCAGGAAATAGCTAGGAGGTGAGCAATTCTGTCGTGCATCACTTGTTTTGTGTATTCATTATTTGTTATTAATTATCATGTTAATATTAATACTAGTATTATTACTACTATTATTATTGTGATCATCTTTTCTGTCCAATTAAATTGGTTTTATCTAAACCCACAATCATTTTTTTTTTTGGATACTGTCCCCCATCCTACTGATGGGGTGAGCAGTGAATGAACGGCTGGGTGGTTGTTTTAGCTACCTGATGAGTTAAACCACAATGATAATAGAATCACAGAATGTTTTGGGTTGGAAGGGACCTCAAAGACCATCTAGTTCCAACCCCCTGCCATGGGCAGGGACACCCTCCACTAGACTAAGTTGCCTGAAGTCTCATCCAACCTGGCCTTGAACACTGCCAGGGAGGGAGCATGCACAGCATGTCTGTGCCAGTGTCTCACTACCCCTATAGTGAAGAATTTCTTCACAAGATCTAATCTAAATCTCCTCTCTTTTAGTATAAAGCCATTACCTATGACTATATGCACTTGCAACATGCATGTTTGATGGTCACTGCATTATACAGACTAGAAAACATGAGTGGGCATGAGATTCTGTAGCAGAAAAACATTAGCTTGAGCTGTGTTAGAGGAGCATTAATGTATGGCAAAGGAAATAATCATCCTGCAGTTAGCGTTGGTAAGACCTCAGCTGAAGTATTGTGTCTGGTTTTGGTCATTGTACTTTATGAGGTATGTGGGCAGATAGGAGACAGTCCAGAGGAAAGCACTCAGGATGATAATAGCTGGCTGAAAAATCCGGTAACTTCATTTGACGAATTGATTCCGCGTGGAAGGACAAAGAGAAATCCCTTATGTTTTCAAACAAGATGGTTTTGGCAAGATGTAAGAGGGGAAAAAACCTGCTGCAAGGACAGGAGACACGAAGCACTGAAAGAGGCACACCCAAGGAATGCTGCTGAGGGTCCTTTACTCCCAGCTTTCAAACAGGAGCGATGTGACAGCCTGTTGGGAATGCTGTAGCTAAAGTATTTGGTATAACTAGGGACACAGCTGGCATAGTGGATCCCTGTGTGCTCCCTGCAGCCCTCCGCTCCCTGGCTCTGCACGCTCCGTGGTTGCCTTGCTGCAGCTAACAATAAGGGAGCCAATTAATGCTAATTGGGATGCAGCCACCTTCCCACTAGGAATCGGATGAAGACTAAGAAGGCATTTCATACAGGCCACTAAGCAGCTGTCAGATGGTAACAGTGCTCAGTTGCTACTGACCTGGGCTGCGTTTATATTTTAGTGACTTGCCGCGAAAAGCTCTGTATGCCATTATCAATCCCCTGGGCAGTGTAGCCCCTGTTTCAGAGTTGCTTGACAAATGAGATTTAGTTTCCAGAGAAATGTTGCTAGGTAGCGCCTTTTTATTCCTAGATATTAACTTATCACACCTCCCACTGTCTCTCTTTTCTCCCTGACAAAGTCGAATAGATACTAGGCAAGAGAAAAAGGAGACAGAAGGGAAGGTATTTTACTGCAATATGGTTTTATGTTGTTATCATAAAAGATTTGAATTGGCCCATTGAAACAAAGAGGGGAATATATACAAAGCTGCGGTGTTGTGAAATTGCCAGGAGTATTTAATTTTCATGGAAAGAAATGTCCTTTAAAAAAGTATCATTAGAAGTCTGTGTAAGTATGGTTTGAGATTCTCAAGCTTTCTGCTGGGAGTCCTTCTGTTTTATTGTTTTGTAGAAGGTTTATATTACCACTCTGTCTACTTATTGCTGATACTAAACATGCCAAACAAAAGACATTACTCCTTTTCTCCCTTCCCCCACCAAAAATAAAAAAGGAGAAAACAAGAAAGAAGTTGTTGATAGATTTTTGACAACAAATAATTAACTAAAAAATTAGCTGCATTCGTTTGTGAGCCAGACAAAAGTTCTAGGTGTGATATAAAAAGAAGATGATCTAACATAAACAGTGAAATCAAGTTGTTATGGTAACTGGATTTTGAAAGAATGTAGGTTAAAAAAAAAAAAGGAAGAAAAGATTTATGCTCCATCTGGTCTAATCGCTGTGGTAAAACACAATTGTTAAAGAAAAACACCTAATAAGGGTAATTTCACATCTGGCATCAAGCCTGTATGATATTTCACATCAATGAGACTCACAGATGTGAATCAAATCTTGCTGGAATATCTGCCAGGTTATGGTAAGAGGGGTATACGACTGCAGATCATGCTGAATTACTAATTGAATTTAATAATTTTGAACTTCATTACTGTGAAAATTCAAATGTTTGCATTTGATCGTTTGTGCTACGTGCATTGTGATTATTGATTTTGATTAACTTCTACTAGTGAATGCTAATTATCTGACAAAACTTAGTGTACATTACTTCTGGTTTTGTGTTAGCATGCAACAGTGGGAAGTGAGATGTTTCATCTCACTTGATGCTGCAGCCTATTAAATAAAATCTCCCCTGGCAATTAGAATAGAAAATGTCTGAAAAGGGGCTTTTTCAGAGAAATTTAAATTCGTACAAGAGGTTGTAGTCCACGTTGCTCAGCTCAAGAAAGAAGCACTATAGATGAAAACCACCAGCATTTCTCCCCTTGCAATGAAAAGCAGAGCCTCAGAAAATGCATGGTGGGGACTTGGGCTGTGGAAATCACAAATTAAGCTTTTGTCGCTTTTCTGTTTATTAACAAGTCTGCAGCTATGCAAAATGACCAAAAGGAAACAGCTTATAGTGGCATTTTCCAATGAGTTTCTAATGGCTTAATTTTATCATTGCTCTGCCTCCTCATCAGCATTTGCTGACTTTCCATGCTCTTGACACCAGTTGCATCTTCAGTGCCAGATGTTCAAGTTCTTTTCTGGAGAAATATTGTCTTCTTTATTAGCAGACATGGTTTCTGGTAAAAGCAGTACTCTGGCAATTTAAGTTTGACCACGTTTCATCTGTTCTCTCAATTCCCTTTCCCTGTTTTTGGTCATCAATTGATAGTTCCAGCTCCGTAGCTTAAACATGCTTTTGTTCCACATCCTGCCAGAGAACATTCCTCTCCTTTCTCACTTCAGTATGTACTGAACATTGTTCTTAGAGTCACCCTGTGGTGTTCCCTTCCTCCTGCCAGCCAGCAGCGCAGATCAAACATCTGCTTTCCTCCCAAACTGTTGGTGACCAGAGCTACCAGAGATCTAGGCTTTGTGAAACACTCTTACAGGGCTGTCTGATATGATCACTGACCTTATGGAACATGGCACCCAGAGTGGCAGCTGGAGGGTGGCTGATATATAAGAAGATATCCCATACTGTCACTAGACCTGCTTGTGTCCATCAAAAAGCCCAGATCTGGAGGACTGTAAACCCTGAAGAGGAAGCCACTTGGAGAGGAATAGCAGTTACAATCTCCATTGAGTGCATTGCCATGAGCCAGGGGTGCACTGCTGTCGTGATGGAAGGCTACTGCACAGTGGGCTGTGAGAGCCTGGGAAGGTTAGGGAAGTGATTCCTTGTCTCTGTTCAGCACTTGGCTTTTAAAGTTATCACAGTTTTGTTCCATCTCACTGCTCTTCTCCTTAGAAAGCTGCTGCTGGATTCACCACTGATCAAACACCATTGCTCCCTTCAAACTCCTTTAAACAATCTCTCCCATGCTTTCTGCCGTGGCTCCTCTGATGCTGAAAAGAATTGAATCCTTTTTTTTGTTGTTGTTGTGATGCTTGACAACAATCCAATCCTAGTTGCACCAATACTGCTGTCAATCAAAGAGACCAGTACTACCCTCATGGTTCCCTTCTATTCCCCCAAATATTTGCCTGTACTCACACGTAACACCTGTTTTGACACATACACTCTAAGAGTTCGCCGTTCTATTTCTGGGCAGGTCACAGCATGGGCATTCCTTCACCGTGACAGGCACACATAGGAGCAGGGGCTGCTGTCATTTCCATTTGCATCTCAGCCCACTGTCAGCTACTGTCTTCTGAGTGTTTTGGTCTCACACACACACACATGCACGTGCACACGGTGCCTGTGGTATTCCTCTCAGAAACATCACTCGTGTTCACAACCTAGAACAGGTTCTGGTAATAACTTGAAACTGCTATCTCAAGGCAGGGAGAATTATTTAAACAGCTAACAACTATCCATGTGCTTAGGCCAATTGGTCTTCAGTCTCAAAATACTTCTCCTGGAGAGCACAGAAATAGTGCATGTTTCTTAACGGGACTGCACAATGAGTGGTGGCATTAATTACATTGTAGTAGGAAATCTTTATACCTTGTCATTTGCCCAGTAGGAATCGCACCTGACTGACTCACCTACCACTCTACAAACAGCTCTATTGGTTTATTTAATTACAGGGAAGACAGCATTAGAAGTTCAAGGTGGAGGGAGGACTTCAGAGTGAAAAAAATTATCTCACCGCAAATCCTTTAATAATCTACTTCAATTCATATTCCAAAAGACTGCAGTGAGGGAAAGGAGCTATTTTAAAACCTCTCACATTCTTTCACTATCAGCAGAGTGACCGTCAAGCCTCTTACCCAGCTGCCTTAGACAAAGCTTTCCCTCCTTCAGCTTCCTTTGGGTTAGGTAATAGTGAGCCCTGTTTGCCCACACTCCCGACGCCGTCACTCCTCCACGTACTGCGAGGCTTTATGTGGCTGCCGTTTTCCTCTGCAGTGAAGTTCACCTTAGGCAGGTGAACTGCATTTACAGAACAACAAAGTGTGGCATTGCTGCAGAGGATCTATCACTCTCACCCCTAGTAAAAACAAGGTCAGGACACAATTACAGGGTTCAAGTATTTGGTAAGTTATCGGCTCGCACAGACGGCTGATTGATTGTTCTAAAATTGTTATTAGGTAACTGCTGGGACCAGTGAGCAAAGGGAAAGTAGAATGAAACAGGGAGTGGTAAGCAAGGAAAGCTTCTACAGACCAGGGTTTGTGCATAAATAAGGATAATGTCAAGGAAAACAAGAAAACACTGGAAAGCTGATTACTTCAAGTGAGACATCCTAGGCGGTGGCAGATAAATCTAAAATCCAGTATTCTGCATGATTTCCTATCTCTGTGCTGAGTAAGAGGTTTTCTGAAAGCTTTGCCCCTGATTTAAAGAAAAAAAACTAAATACAGCTGTTCATAAGATTTAAAATAAAATGTTCTTGAACTGTGCAAAGCGCCACATAATTAGATTTACCTAAATAAGTGGTTGCACAGGAACTGGATCAAGGCTGTAGGAAGGAACAGACAGAACCGTGCCTTTGATGGTGTTTCATCTGAGCTTCTCCAGCAAGGGCAGAAGGAAGAAGACAACTCCCAGGCTCTGCAGGCTGCTTATAGCCTTTGTTAGTCTCGTTCTGTCCGTGGCCAAGGACAGTCTACCCAGAGCTGGTGTCCACCCTCTGACATTGCCTATATCAGTTTAGGGTTGAAAAGATTAATCAGTCCCAGATTCTTATCCCATGTAATCCTCAGAAATCCTTCATAGTAATTTTGATCAGTGTGTAAGAGCTTGCATGCTTTCTGGGTGTTATTTTCTGTGAATCTCTATAGGCTGCTAGAAATGGAGCATCTAGCCCTTTTAGCATTGCATCCAGGCATGGATCTAGTCCTGGGAAGTGAGCTTAACGATGAGGATAACAGAGCTTATGAAACAGATTACTCTGCTTTTGCATGGGCATGATCACAGCCTGGTTTATGCTGCCCTGCAGTTGACTACAATTTTTTTAACATGGTACCTCACTATGTTTTAGCTATGTGGAGAATTTTTTTATAGCATGTTAACTCGATCATCTGCAGCATCAGACCATACCAACAGAGACAGCCCAAAGCAGCACTGTTTCAAGGTAGATCAGGTTTTAAATTCTTCAAAGGTCGGATGTACTAGACTTAGGGGACTTGGATTTATGCCTAATAATAGTAAAAATTTACAGAAGTTGTAACTTAACCTCCAGCAAATGTACACTACTTAGCAGCATACAAAATGTTTGTAAGTGTCAAAAATGTTTCTAAGGAAAAATTGAGTATTTTAAGGATCTATTCAACCTGAAGGCAATCTTGTAGGAGGAAAAAAAGTCTCATCTGAAAATTGAGACTGGAGAATAATTTCTGTACCAAACCATTACCTATCAATACCTTTAGACACTTGCAGTGTACGTCGTGTAATAAATCATGTTTACTGTATCCCTTTGAGTAGTAGAGAGTGCACAGTTATGCTTTTGATGTAGATAATTTCTTTTCTTCCTGCTGTCCAGGAATGAGGAGGAGGGGGGTGGGTCTTTGGTTACTGTCAAGAGGCTGTTTTTAACTGGGTAACATTCAGGATCCCAAGATATCACGGGGTAGCCCCTAGTACTTCTCAGACAAACAAGACCTTGACTACATCTGCCCAGCATTGACTAGATTAATTCAGGATGAGCTGGAAAAAATGAGAAAACAAGAAAGGTGAAACTTGTTATGCAATTTTGTCTGACTTCACACTTCTCTGATGTATTTCAGGCAGGAGATCAGAGGGTGATGGAAACCCTGGCCACAACTACCAACTGGCCCAAGGTACAGAGGAAAAGAAGTGGTCTGAGGCTATGTGACTAGCAAAGTTCTTGGTGGCTTTTGGCAACCGTCTGATACAGAAGGTGTAAATCGTTAAAAACACTATCCCTTGGGAGGGACAGGGACACAACCAGGGATGTCTGGCATAATGGCTGAGCTGGAGGCTGGGCTTCTGCCCACGACTCAGGCTGATCTTAACTGTCCCAGCTGCTGAGGGCCTCAGATGGTGGGACTCACAGGGTGGAAACCTTGGAACAAAAATCAGTACCTGCTCATCATCCTGGCAGGAGTGGGGGCAGATCCCAGGGATCTGTGGATGGTTTAGGAACAACCAAGGTTTCTACTGGACCTCTAGTCCTCCATACCTGCATCCTCCTCCTCTGAGGCTCCTCAATACACCCACACTATTCTCTTTTCCCCAAATCCTTGGCTTTTCAATATCTTCAGCGGTACACTGGAGAAGCTGTTAACATATACTGAGGAAAATCTTTTCAAGAAAAGAGAAACAAAATTTAGTAAACTACTGCATTTTCTCACATCATTCATTTTCAACATAAATTTAAGTGTCCAAGTTAAAATTTTAGGCTTCCTTTATCATTTATCCTCTGAAAAGAGGCAGAACCTAATTAAGAAGGTTAAGGAATATGTTCTTGGTTTGGCTGGGTGAATATGTGACTGAGTCAATTTTCTCTGCTTTTGTTGGAAGCTAGCCAGCATAGACAGAAAGAAGGGCCAGCCTAGGAGAAGGAAGAGACTAGAGTCTCCCTGGAGAAACGGGGTATGAAATATAACATAATTTTGCCTGCCATAGGATGTGGAGTCAAGGGAATCTGATTCTTATGGAAAACAGAAGTTCTATTTGATAAAATCCAGATGTTCCAGAGTTATGTCCTTCCTGAAGTCTTTTAAGACCCAGCCCAGCATGTATCATTTAAAAACGTTGGGATTCTGAGCTCATTCGTTTCTTCAGACATACCTGATCTTCTCAAGTACTGGGCAGAATGTAAGCCTTTACCTAAGGAGATGTATGCATCTGGAGAAATATAGGTATTCAGATTACTATCTGAAATGGTCTCTGCAAGTTGCTTACAATTACTGGAAAGAAATAGAAATTTCAAAGGCAAGACTGAAAACAGCAAGCTGTTGTTGACCTAAGACAAAATAAATCACAGCTTAAGAATGTTTACTTTCTTTTCAGTGGGAGTAAAGAGAACTTACAGTAGCCAGGGCAGGCGTAGATAATTTAATAGTAAATGAATAGTTAGGCAAGACAAACCTTCCTTGAATATATAATGGGGAGACTAGATTAGCTAACCTAAGAAAAAAGCTGGTTTTTACATTCTTACAATATCTGCATAGCTAAATCCCATCAGCAATTACTCTGAGTAGAACCACAGCAAGACAAGCTACTTTGCTTGTATTGAGAAAAAAGATAACAAGGATGGATCAGGACATCCGTACGTAGCTTCCTGGTGGCAAAGAAGCAGAATACATAGCTGGTAGCATTTTATTGTAGATAGCTAAGCACGTTAGTTATCTGAGATAATAGCACATTTTTCCTCCTTTCCCCTTCCCTTTCTACTTCCCTTTCCCTTCTCCTTCCCTTTTCTATGCAGTGGTAGAATATCAAGTTCTGGAAGAAATATAAAAAGAAATTGCAAAGATCAGACTATCCTAGAAATTTTAGCACCTCACCACATATGCAGCGAATGTTAGTGGAATATGTGCTGCTGCCAGTACAAACTTTTGGCCATAACAGGGAAATAAAAAAGGATCCAGTTTGCTAGAACTGTGCAACATCTAATAGCATGTGAAAAATGAGCAGTTTGCTACCCAAAGCACGTTAACATTTTCTAAAAGTTGATTTTGGGAGAGGTTGTCAGAAGTAGGAAAGACAATAAGAAGAAAAACACTAAGATGCCTTGATTCCTAGGACTGTTGACCATTCCAGGTGTGACAATTTTGTGACATTAGCTAATATGGGACCATCTTTTGGATTTGTGACCAAAAAAGTGTTTATAATACAGGGATGTGTGTTTGTTGCTGCTGAGCAGTGCTTACACAGAGCCAAGGCCTTTCCTGCTTCTCACCCCACCCCACCAGCCGGTAGCCTGGGAGTGCACAAGGAGTTAGGAGGGGACACAACAGGGACAGCTGACCCCAACTGACCAGAGGAATATCCCATACCACTCAATGTAATGCTCAGCATATGAAGCTGGGGGAAGAAGAAGGAAGACAGTGATGTTTGAGGGGATGGTGTTTGTCTGAAGTAACTGTAATGCATGATGGAGCCCTGCTGTCATGGAGATGACTGAGATTTAAACCATGACACCAGGTTATGCACTAATTTTGCCGTGCAAAATGAGGAAGCAAACAGGAAATATGAAATAAAATTTTAGAAGTTTCAGCAGCTTCTAATGTAATTTGTAAAAATGAATGAAAAAATGAGATGCTACTGCAAATACCTTGTAAACGGGTAAACTACATTCCTTTTCAGACATTAATGTTTATGTGTAAACAGCTCTTCCTGGAGAATGAGTGACCGGTGTAACCTATCAGCCTTTGGCTACACCTCTTCCTGTCAACACTTCCTCCTGACCATCAGTCCCCAGGAAATGTCCTGTGCTTTTCTAGCTTCTATTTGAAAGAAACAGTGGATAGACTCGGGTTACTTGAACTGCCACCAGTTATTGCAGGTCTCCTATGCTGCCCTTCCATCATTTCTCCTGTTGACATTTCATACCTAATCCGGTGTCCTGTAATACGGGAGATTGAAACTCATCAAAAAGTGATGTGACTTAATACACTGGATATAAGCCCACCAAACTTTTTTCAGACCCCTTGAAAAACAGTTGACTCAAATTTAACAGCAAGTAACAGACTTCAGCCTTTGCATGGATCTAAACTCCCCATCCTCCTCCTGTATGAGGAAAGGCTGAGTGAGCTGGGGCTGTTCAGCCTGGAGAAAAGACTGAGGGGGGACCTAATTAATGTTTATAAATATCTTAAGTATGGGATGCAGGGGGAATTGGCCAACCCCTTTTCAGTGGTCTGTGGGGACAGGACAAGGGGCAATGGCTGTAAACTGGAGCACAGGAAGTTCCGCACCAACATGTGGAGGAACTTTTACACAGTGAGGGTGACAGAGCCCTGGGACAGGCTGCCCAGGGAGGTGGTGGAGTCTCCTTCTCTGGAGATATTCAAGACTCGTCTGGACGCCTACCTGTGCAACATGAGCTAGGGAGCTGCTTTGGCAGGGGGGTTGGACCCGATGATCTCTGGAGGTCCCTTCCAACCCCTATGATTCTGTGATTCTGTGATTCTGTGATCCGTGAGTCAGTTCTATCTCGAATAAGACACTTGATGCCTGACCACCACTCTTGGAAGCTCTGCTAGTGTCTACATTCAAAACTGGTACCTGTTTTATTTTAGTGCAGACCAAAGGATTTTTCACTGCCTTTTTGTGCAAATTTGGATGACTTCAGAGGTTCTGGTTTTTTACAGGTTTCTTCAAAGCATATCATTGCTGAATGAACACATAATGTTTAGAAACACTGAAGTCTAAATTGGACAAAAACGAAAATCACTTGATGATCATAGATATCTCTTGTGCTTCTGTTTTTTACAGAAATCTAAACAGCATTTGCCTAAATTTACCACTTAAAATGGTAAATATTCATCTAAACCAGCACCCTTTAAGACTGACATAAACAGGAAAAGTAAAACTATTCAGATAGAAATGAAATTAATTCAACTTTAATTCAACTACACGTAAAAAACACCTGTCAATCAGTACCACGGACATTCACCCTACTCATTATAGGAGAGGCACAGCACACAAACCACAAGAGGGCTAATCAAGAACGTCTCCCATGCTACAATAAGAAAACATCGTATAGTTTATAAGACCTTCAACCCACTAGCTGGCCTCAGTAATTACGGAAACATAGTCTCCTTATTAAGCAAGCTCTTAAATAATTGATCTTTTATTTGCCCTTGCTCACTAAGGAAATGCCATACATAAACAGAATTTTTATGCGTGTGGTGTCTCATTTGCAAATTTTGCTTTTGAGAAATGTATGATTAGGCTGTGCATCAGGAGACCAGGGTTCCAGTCCCAGCTCTGCTGCTGATGCGCTATATGACCTTGAGAAAGTTTTGTCTATTGTCTGTCTTACATTTAATACCTAGTTTAAATTGTCTTACTATCTTTGACTTCCTGCAAACTTCTCCTGCAGAATGACTTCATTTTCCCATGCATCTGAGATCAGAGTACCTCCAATTTTCATTTTAAATAACTATGGAAAAAGAAGCCAAGTAAAGAAAAAAAAAAACCCAACATTTGAGATTAGTCAGAAAAGTAGCTTACTGATTTTATTTTATTTTAGTAAGCTGATTTGGGTTTTATTATTCACCAGGTTCTGTAGTTGGCACAGGCATGGCTCAATTTGGGAAGACTTCAATTTCTGGAAGACTATTCCTGAGAAAAAAACCCCTGGGTTCTGGGGCGTGTTTCACTTCATGCTGCTGATGAGGGCATGTTGCTGTTCTCTCTTATTTCATAGCAAGTGGATAAAAGCTAATACAGCTTCCCTCCACACAGCATTTATACCTAGTGTTTATCACCTCCTTCTCTGAGTGCCAGAAGGGTGGTGTGCCAGCAAGGAGGCAACTGTCCACCGTGATAAAGCTTAAGCACATCAGTCTGGGGAAGTGATGTGACATCGTCTATGCTAGAGGGAAGGTAGAGGACTTTGAACACTCTCATCTTTCATCCAGTGCAGATGTACAAGTGAAAGATAATGTATATGGTTTCACAAAGAAAAAAAATCAAATCAGAAGGAAAGCTTTGTGCTTTTGCTTTTAGAGATTTTAAGAAATGTTCAAAAATCTTTGCAAATTGCTTTGAGCAAATAAATATACATCATAAACATATTTCAGTTTGTGAATCCCACAGACAAACACTACTTTGAACCTACTTCTCATACTGTGCTCTTAATGCTAACGTGGATTGTGTAAAAATTATATTATAATGAAGAGACCTGAGGATGTAATACATTTTTAATCTGAAGTCTTACAAATAGTGTAATAACCCTTACAAGGAATGGTTCTAGGGATGTGTCTGCTAGCTTAGCAGGGAGCTGGATACAAAAAAAAACCAAAAACATTTTAAATGAATATATTTTAATTAATTAAATATTAGGCATACATATTGTTAGTGTGTTTACTGAGGAAAAGACTATATTCTCTATACGACATGATGTAGAGTATCCAGAAGCCTCTGAAATTCTCCGCCTAGTGAATATATTTCAGCCCTTGATAGATGTTTAAACTATGTAATAGAGGTATATATTATTAATTCTGGATTGTGGAACTGGAAAATCTGGGGTGGCAGGACAGTTAAAGCACATTGTTGATGTAAATCCATGCTTTGTTCTGGACTCATGTTAGAGGCCTCTCTTCTGTCTCTGAACTATAAAGGTGGCCAAACTGGAGAATGAATGGATGGGTATGGCACTGCCTTGGTGAACAAAATGAAAAGTCCAAAAGACCTGCAACCCAAGAACTGCAGCAGGTCTTTAGGGCTTTGGTGATGGTAAACAAGCTGTTGGAGACATTGCATTTGATGTTTCTGTAATATTGTAAGTCACATCTTGGGAACACGTGAACTGAAGTACTGCAGAATGTGACTGTGTTGATTCACTACATGTTACTTCTCATCTCTTGAGGTTTTTTTCTTCACTTAAGTGATAGGGAGCACTGCTGTGCTTGAGAACTGTGGTTTTCTGTCCTTGCTGGTTTCTAATTGTTGTAACTATTTTCAACCCACTTACAGAATTTTCCCTTTGCAGTTCCAAAGAGATTCTTTATGCCTCATTGTAAATAGCTGTGTAGTGATGCATTGAACAAGTCTTGACCCAAGGCCATAAACACTGATATATATGTAGCAGTGAATGCTGGCAATAGTCCACATTGAAGAGTGAAAAGAGAGAGGAAGATTGTCAGTCAAAATGCTGATTACTTGCCAAATATCACAATAAACTGTTGATGATGCTTTGTGCATTAAATTTCATACTAAGTCCAGCACGATGAACATAGTTCTGCAATTATTTTAATTGCAGAGACTGTGCAATAAGAAGAACCTTAATTATCACAAGTTGCTGTGAATCCACCCTGTTGTCTAAATCTTAATATTTAGTTCACAGGATCTGCAGTATAAAATATTGAAATAACAACAGAATTAACTTATTAATGTCTTTTACATCAGTGCTTCAAAGCACTTTGCAGCAACATGAGAATGTAAATATGCAAACAAAAAGCAGAGACTGAAATCTGTCTTCAAACCACACCACACTTACTACAGACTCAACAGTTGGGATACTGCATCACAAACATTAGTGCATTGCATCCTACGTATGTCAGGTCCCTTCCTCTGCCCAAGTTTTACAAGCAAATTAGGAATACCTTGTCTTTCTTCTTAACAGCATTACAGATGAGTGAAGAAAATGATTTGTCAAAGTGTTTCCTAGTCTTTATCAATAACTTTTGGTGGACAATCTTAGCAGCAATTACATTTTTCTTCTGTCTGCTTGAACAAACATATATTCTTAAGCCCAAGTACGACTGTTTTCCTTCAAAGAATAATTCTGAAAATCCTGTGGGATTGAGGCATGACTTTCCAAAATGTCAGTGGTGTCTTCTCAACAGTTATCAAAGACACAGACTCCCTTTTTGTGAGAATTTTTTCTTCACACTGAGAATATTTTCTTGCAGTTCTGTTTGGTAAAGAAGAAAACCTCAGCAGAATGACTGATGCCTTTCTTACTCAAAGGCAAATTCAGTGCTGTCTATCCAAGACTTCTTATACGGTTTCCTCAGGGAATATGGCATTTGCTTCAAGATAGTGATCTTCTGGCACTTGACCAAGAGTTCTAAAAATTCATTTCTTGTCAGGAGATCATAACATCCCTCCACAGCTAAGTTCTACAGGCATGATGAGACTGTCTGTTGCAAGGGTCAACTTGCAGGGAACAGAACAGGCAGGGAACATAAAAAGTCTGTGAAATTCCTTCCCAGAGAAAGTAACAATTCCTTCTGAGACTTCATGTCTTTTCAACTCCCACAAAAAATGCAAACATCAAGAAAAAAATAGCTGTTTCTCATCTGTTTTCTATGCCCACTCTCACTACCCATCCCAAATTTGGAAGAATCAATTAGGAGGTTACCCTAGTATAGATTAAGTAGTAGGTGGAGTATGCAAAGTGTTCCTGAATTAACATACCAGGCCTTTACACAGATAGAACAGAAGCTCATTCTTAAATCAAGGAGCTCGATTGTTGCCTGTGTATAGTAGCTCTGCCAAGAGATTCAGTCTTTCAGATAGGTATGTCATATACCTATGCCTAAGAAACTCCTTGTGCATACTGTCTAACTGGAATATTTAGGGGAATATTCTAACTGGAATACAACTTCAGCTGGGAAATGATCAAGAACTGCATGCGTTGAACGGTGGAAAATTTGGATCATCTGAAGAGCGAAATAGCTGTGCTTCTTAATCTTGATTCAAAATGTGAAGTGGATGGAATTATACATGAGGGAGGGCTGAAAAAATGAATATTGATGCTGTTTTCTCAGCACTGCAATAAATGGGGAACAACTACCTGCTTCAGAGAGGGAGAAGAATGGATGTATTCATGGAACACCCATTTAAAATAAGCTCCCTCCATTTCTGTTGCAGAGCAGTGTCCCCTGCGATGGCCACTCTGGCAAGGATGTCTGTAGATGCTGCGGGAGCTTTATGTCAGCGAATGTCAATGAGGCTGCTGTCAGAATACCCTACCTCAGCTGTATCCTGCCTCCATCCACAGAACCACTTCTTTTCACCTCAAAGTGAGCATACTTTTACCACCTCGGGCTTTCTCCAGGTTTTTCCAGCTGAATTTCCCCAGGCTCTTTCTTTCGGGCTGGAATACTGGCAGTCTCATTTCCCAACACAATTCTACCAGCATTCCCTGTCTTGTAATTAATCTCTGCTCTGTATTTGATTTACTATATTGCTGGCCAGTCTAATGTAGAGACAACTTGACCAAATTCACTCCTTTATTAAATAATGTATTAATAAACTCAGGAGACTGCTCAGATGACTCAAATGAACTTTATTAGCATAGCGTGAATAATTCATCGCTTTCTACAAAAAGAAAAGGCCTTAGGAAATACAAAATAAGGACGCTATCTTGCCAGCTTTCCCAGCTAGACTTTTCCTAGAGTCAAAGGGCACTGGTCTGCTGCCAATGTCTGACCCCATGAGGAGGCTTTCGGGCTTGACTTTCCATAGGAGAGCATATTTCCAAGTACAAAACCTAAAAGTTTTTAAAATTATTAGGAAATCAAATAATACTGATATCTTGCAGAAGTTTGTTCCATACAAGTAACAACTGGTTGACACTACCTCAATACTTGGTGTTTCCAAAATACCAATAAAGTAAATATTGTAATTAATTTCACAGTCTGAATAGTAAATTAACTTTATGCTCCTGTGACTAAAACTGAGGTAAAGTTTTAACTATGAACTCGGAAAGGTGGGCATGTTGAAGATGAGCCTCTTCAAGAATCTGGGTTATATATTGAATCTTGAATACTATCTTGGCAAGGTTATACAATTACAACTCAATTATGCTCTATATATAGTGTGATTTTGTATGAAAGAATTCTGTGTTATGATATGTTTTCACAGCAAATAAAGGAAACAAAGGAGATCTTTCAGGGATCTACACAACATGGGAGAAATTTTTCTTAGTAGCTAATATGGTGTTAAGTTTTGGATTTGTGCTGAAAACCGTGTTGATAATACAGGGATGTGTTTGTTGTTGTTGAGCAGGGATTACACAGAGCCAAGGCGTTTTCTGCTTCTCACCCCACCAGTCAGTAGGCTGGGGATGAACAAGGAGTTGAGTGGGGACACAGCTGAGACAGCTGACCCCAACTGACCAAAGGGATATCCCATACCATATGGCATCATGCTCAGCATATACAGCTGGGGGAAGAAGAAGGAAGGGGGAACAATCAGAGTGATGGCGTTTGTCTTCCCAAGTAAGGGGATTCATGATGGAGCCCTGCTGTCCTGGGGATGGCTGAACACCTGCCTGCCCATGGGAAGCGGTGAACGAACTCCTCATCTTGCTTTTGCTTGTACGTGGTTTTTGCTTTCCCTATCAAACTGTTTTCATCTCAACCCATGAGTTTTCTCACTTTTATCCTTCCGATTGTCTCCCCCCTCCTGCCAGTGGGGAGTGAGTGAGCGTCTGCATGGTGCTTAGTTGCTGTGTCAGGTAAAACCATGACATGGGGATACCTACTGTTCTTGTGGATTTTATCTTCTGTCTCTTTTTCTGAGAAAAGCCTCTTCCAGCTGCAGTGTGCTAGTTAGCAGGAGGTGTTACTCATATATTCTCATCGGAGAGAAAGGATGCATGGAGGAGAAAAATGGCATACTATTACATTTAACTTTGTGGATATCCTAAGATACTGCAGTACTCTTCACCCTGTGATGTGATCGTGGTCCTTTCAAAGTCAGTGGCACAGAACCTCCTTAGAGTCCAATGGACATCAGTGAGCCTAACAGGTGTTTCCATTCTGACTGTGGAAAACAACCCTGGTTCAAAACCCCTGGACTCCAGATTCTCCCTGCTGTCATTATACTATCCTGCAGAAACAGGCCTACCAGGCTAGAAGAAGTGCATTTTGACAAAGGGCATAGAGAAAAGGAGTCTGGTAGGAACCTGTCAATTCTTAGATTGCTTCCATGCTGAGCCACTCCTTTTCTGCCTCAGTTTTTCCCGATTTAAACTCAGAATAAAACATGATACCTGCTTCCAGTTACCTTTCAAGAGTGCTAACGATCATTTAGCTCCCATTTGTATGCTGCTCTGAATGTGTAGTGAGCACAATTGTTTATTCTTACAGTTAAAGACTCCTGGACATGAAGATTATGCCCCCCTATATACTGAATTGTGTGATTTCTTTTCTTTACAGCTGCAAGTTGCTATTAAAAATATAATTTACTACAGTTCCTTTCATCAAGGAAACACCTGTTGTACCGGTAATAAGGCAACATACACCTCTGTTTTGCTGGTCACTCATCTCTCTCTTCTTTTGCTCCCCTGCCAAAGGCTTTTTTTGCTGTGCTTGGGAAAACACAAACCCCACTGGCCTGATTCCCTTTGTCTCATTCTTTGTCTCCTAGAAAGGCCACAAGTTCACTTTTTAAGAGAAATCCTCTGAGATTCATGTGTGTGGTAATTTCTATAAAGCAGTTGGAAGTACATTTTTTACTACAATATCTGATTTTGTTTACAAAGACCAAACCCTCTTCTATTGTAAATCTCTAGGGGAAATGCTTTTGATGTTTATTTAGTTAATTCAAAATATTGAGGCAGTAAAACCAGCTTGTTTAGATGTCCATTCTAAAAGCAGTGATTTATAGTGTCAGTTACGCTAATGATAGCTTTAAAGGATTAAATTATTTATTGCTAGGAATTCAAGAAAGCTAAAACTAAATGCAAACCCAATAATGCTGCTATTTATGCTTCTTTGGAAAAGAGGATCATTACTTTTTTTTTTGTCCCTTCATTGTTTCTAACTGTATAACTAACTTTTGGTAATTGAAGAATGTGTCAGTGATGGAAAACTGGAATTTGCAGCCCAGCTCCTTCTGGAAGAATGTGCAAATAAACCAACTCTCTCCTATTTATTGTTATTTTGTTTCTTCAAACTTGCAAAAACAATCTTAAAAAGGTCTTCTTTCATCCTCCCCAAGATTATCTAGGTTGAAGACTTCATCCTGCTCCTTCTTAAATCAGTGACTGCCTAACTTGGTGAAATCCAAATCTTGATCATTTGCCACTTCTGCTGAAAAACTAACATTTTCAAATCATGGTCTTACATGTTAAACACACATATTTTCAGGACAAATCCATCTTGAGAATTTCTTGCATTCTGAGTTTACCTGAGGTATAATCCTCACTGTACATAAAACTACAGTTTTGTTCAGTGAGTGGGGCCTGTAATCTGCACTACAACTATTTGCCCTCTGTTAAGCATTGACAGGAGACAGGAAAATCAGGGAAAATGTCTCCCTCCATCAAGGTCCATGTAAATATCTTTGTTACAGAAAGAAACCCATTGGTCTCAGGGAACTTACTGTGTGAGCTGGCAAAGGCAAGAATTTATAGAGGAAAGGAGAAGGAAAAAAAAATAAATCTGGGGGTGCTTGATGTTTCAAAAAACCACAGGAGCAACCAGCAACAAAAACTAAATCTCTGACTCACTACAAAGCTCTGAATACGCTGCAAGAGGTTGTGAAGAATACAAACAGCATACAAAACAAGATACAGAAATGATTAAAAATATACCTTTAAAAGAAAAGAAGGTGTATTCTGCATGGCAGGTATATTTAAGGTAGATTCTTGATTTTTATAGACACATAAATAATAATGTGAAATGAAATTGTGCATAGAAGGCATGAGACTGACTATTAGCAATTTTGAAGATCACAAATCAGACATTCATTATCTACCAGTGTGTCTGTTTGCAGGTTCCAGGAGTTTTGTTCACTTCAGCAGGCTGTTATTATTGGCTTAGAATATCATGTCAGAAATTAATCACCATTATAGGATAGTTTGAAAATTCACCCATCCACTTGCAGAGTTAAGCATATCACATGACTGGAAACTACTCACATACCAGGAATACTGAGAAAGGAGAAGAAACAAATTACTGTCAAAAATGTCTTTTCAGAAACTGTTGTTTGAGTAGTTAAATATAATGAAGCCATCTTTGAAACACAGTGTTACTTGAGAGCTATTAGGTAAACAAAGAAAGAAGCAGCTATGAAATGAATGTTACTTATAATAGGTGACCTGGCTAGTTTTGGTAACAGCTTAAATGTTAGTTACAACTTCAAATAGATTACGGTAAAGCTCTTGATTGATGGGTTACTTCCCATACACTCTAGATATGACTTTCTGAAGGCACTGTCACAGTAAGACTGTCAGAAAGTAAGCACACAGAAATCTAAAAATACAGCTTTAAGATACTGACTCCTTCCCATGAAAAGCCCTTTGTACCTGAAAAGGCTACAGAAGTTTGGAAGCAGGAGTTATCAGCTGGTTTTGGTTTGCATAGCAAGGTTTTCTTAGTGTGGGGTGGGCTACAGGGGTGGCTTCTGTGAGAAGTTGCTAGAAGCTTCCTCGAGGTCCAACAGAACCAATACCAGCTGGCTCCAAGACGAACCCACTGCTGTCCAAGGCTGAGCCCATCAGTGATGGTGGATCTTTTGGTTAACAGGCTAAAAACAAACCCAAAACACAAAGAAAATCCACCAACAAAAAACCCAGCAGTTTTTGCAGCCTGAGGGAGGAGTGAGAAGCTGTGAGAAAATTTGCAGGCCCCAAGGTCAGTGAAGAAGGGGGGGAGGAGGCTCTCCAGGCACTGGAGAAGAGATTCCCCTGCAGCCCATGGTGAAGCAGGCTGTACTCCTGCAACTCATGGAAGATGATGGGGAGTAGAGATCCTACCTGCAGCCCATGGAGGACCCCATGCTGGAGCAGGGGAAGAGTATGAGGAATGCCCCCTGCCCTCGGCTAAGAAGGAAAACAACTCATGAATCCCCCATTCCCTGCCCCTCCCTGTGCCACAATGCAGGGGAAGAAGGGAGAGACATCAGGACTAAAGTGAAGTCTGCTAAGAAGGGAGGGGTGGGGGGAGGTGCTTTCAGATCTGGTCACACTTCTCATTACCCGACTCTGGTGTCACTGGGTGTGCAGTGCAGGGTAATAAATTAGAGAGTTTTCTTTCCTTCACTCTGTGTTGAGTCTGTTTTGCCTGTGACACTGATTGCAGAATGATCTCTCCCTGTCCTTATCTCAACTCCTAAGCCTCTCAATGTATATTTTCTCCACTGTCCAGCTGAAAAGGGGAGTGATAGGCCAACTTGGTGGGTATCTGGCCTCCAGCCAGGGTCAAACCACCACAGTGGGTCAAATAGAATTTGCAAATCTTCCAACTTGTTATTCCTGGAAAGCCCCACAAGACCTTGATAAGGAATGGCAAAATGATATTTTCTGCAGAAAAGGAGGCAAACAGACAATGCAGTCCCATACTTGAAAGGATATAGCATCTATGCTCCATTCTTACCTGAGGCAAAATTAGAAGATATGCCAACAGTGGCACTACAGCTGAAAAGGCACTTTCACTATTGAAAAATGCTTAGAATTTGGAAATGAGCGTACTTGAAAATGATAATTTTTGTTTATTTAAATGCACATATTATATTAAAAGAAAAAAAAAAGAAAGAAAGAAAAAAAGAAACAAAACCAAAATTAAACAAGTCAGGGCTATGAAATGATTCCTCAATTGCTGCTGCTATCTTTGCTGTTTTGCAAAGATACCTTTCAGGCACTTTCTCCTTGTAGTGAATTAAACTGGTGAACTCATCCTCAGGAAGTAATGGAACTTTGCACAAGATGAAAAGGCAAAGAGGTAAGGTTGAAGAATAAAAATTCTTAGGGTCCCATTGGCCATAGAGATAACATTTAATGAAGGACCAATGACAATACACTTCTGGGGTCTGGGGAAATATATCAGGGTAGAATTACTATGTAGTTGCCTGATTTCACCTCTGCCATTGACCACTGTTGGAGACAGAGTATCTAGTCAGAAAGACCTCTTGATTATGGCCATTCTTATGCTCTTAAGGATGTAATTATTTAGTAAAGAATGAGAATTTTACTTGCAAAAGTGAAATATTTGTAAATGGTCTTCTCCTACAGTAAGAGTAAAAGAGGAAATGTTATTTCAAATCTCTGACAGACTTGCTCTCCAGTATCAAAAGTTTGCCAAGCTGCCAAGCAAACAAGTTAAAGAAATCTCCAGCAAATTGAGTGAACATCAGAAAGGAACTAGGTTGTCACACAGGTATCACAAAGTAAAAGATCTTTGTCTTTTCTTCCACAATGAGGAAAATGGGTGGGAGGGAGGGGAGCATTGTCAGAAAGGAGTGAGAGAAAAATCTACATCTACCTGGAAAAAGAACAGGTTTGGCATCTTCAGACTCTAGAGCAGAAAAGAATTTGTTAGCAAAAATCAATTTTTTACTAAAAAAAATGGCTCTACAGCAAATTTACTGGGTTTGATCTAAACTTAGATTGTTTTTAAGAGGAGTCTGTCTGTTTCTGAAGACATAACTAGAGAATTATTTTCAAACCCAAAGAGTGCTGTTGAAATTTTTCATGAGGAAAAATAATAATAAATTTTGGTAACTGCAGGAAGAACACCCACTATTGGAGGAGGGAAGGAAACTGAGATACATAACTTAAATAATCTAATTTAAATCAGTGGACACCATACAAAACATTGCATGCTTGAAACATAAATACTACATGCAATGAACTATTAGAGAAAAGATAGCTAGCAAATAATTGAAATTAATCCCAGATTATCCAAAACAATGTTTCACGGAAAGCTGAAAACTGTCAGTCAAATAGAACTCAATAAAATTTTCATTAAATTGGATAGACAATCAAGTTCACCGCACTTGGAGGTAATAATCAGCAATATGAGAAGGTTTTATTGTAGTTAGTGATGATTATACAAGAAAAGAGTGACACTGATAAAAAAATAATTGAAGAAGTTAGTTTTCTGGCATTGATATAAAGAATTACTTCCAATAAAGCAAAATATACAATCCATCAACTCCAGTAAGGACATTCTCAAGAGAAAGATGGAAAGACCACAGCAGGAATTACACTATAGTTAATGACCTAGAGCAAAGTGTAGGTCACAGTATAAATATTTAAACAAACTTTATGAATGCTCAGCATCTACTGGTGAAGGTACAATGGTTCAACAGAGTAAAGTGCTATTGGTTAGGATATGCCACTCAGGCCTCGTAAGGTGCATGATGGGGCACTGATGGAGGAGCCACACCTTCCTAAATGTTATCTTAAAAAAAAAAATTCACATAATGCATAAATGTAAGTATTCAGCAGCAATTTTTCAGGGACATTTTATAGCAGCTGAAGATGAGGTTGACTAGCTTCGAGTTAATTTTATTTTAGAAGGGAGGGAAACATAGGTTGATGCAGTTTCTCTTTTTTTTTTTGTTATTGTCTTGAAGTTATTTTATCCCATCATAAAATAAACTAAAATAAGGTGAAATAAGGAATATCTATAGCACACCACACACACACACAAAAAAAAACCCCAGCAAAAGCCCTTATGCAGTTTTGAATTTTTCTCTTAACCATTAAATCCAACAAAAAATGAACAGACGGGTTGTAGGTTCTCCTGTCAGTGAGGTGGGGTTATTTTGAACAGATATTACAGATAAGATGGACAATGTTATGGAGGCAGCAGTTGCAACCTTCACCTTATACCTGATGTTTACAGAAGGTAAAAGCACCTAGAGTAGAAACAGAGTCTCTAGCAGCCCCTCAAGGAGTGTAGAGTGCACCTAGCTCCCTCAGTGACAATAGCAGCCCCACTGCAAAACCCTGTCCCAGCCCTCAGGGTTTCTAGCACCAGGGTGATTACGTAGCCAACATGACTGAGGTGATCCATGTATTTATATGTGATGTGCAATGTTTCTATCCATATAACTAGGTACCCCAGATATATAAACTGGCAGTAATTTCAGGCAGTTCTTATGAAAACAAGATAATCAAAAGACAGCAGCATCTTCATGCTACTTCAAAGCAACTGATACCCATAAAAATAATCTCTAATGCACCAAAACCTGCATCTTCTGCTTACCATCCTGGTAGCATATTTGAGAGTCTGTGTCATTGGATGATTAGCCCACTATTCTGCTCAGATCAATATTGTGCAAATTGTGATTTTTTTCCCCTCTACCTCAAATATCATTCAAGATTTCTTCTAAAGGAGTCCTCCAGGAAAGCTGGAGAGTGACTCTTTATCAGGCAGTGTAGTGATAAGACAAGAGATAAAGGTTTTATACTAAAAGAGGGGAGATTTAGATTAGGTGTGAGGAAAAAATTCTTTCCTACAAGGGTGGTGAGGCACTGGCACAGGTTGCCCAGAGAAGCTGTGGCTGCCCCCTCCCTGGCAGTGTTCATAGCCAGGTTGGATGGGGCTTTGGTCAGCCTGGTCTAGTGGAGGGCATCCCTGCCCCTGGTCGGGGGGTTGGAACTAGATGATCTTTGAGGTCCCTTCCAACCCAAACCAGTCTATGGTTCTATGATTTGTCCTGTTTAGGGAATTGGTCACGTTAAGCAATTGCAGTTGCAGTTACACAGTCCAGATTTTTCTGCTTTCTAGTGAGGATTTGAATGTTAATAATTCCTATAATGTGAAATGCTTTGAACTGATAAGGATATGAGATGATATTAGGTAAGAGACATTGGTGATGGTAATAATGGTGGAATTACTTTTCTAGATCTTGCTTTCTAGCCACTTTATACCTTTCTTCCTTCCATGTTGATCCTTACCCTTCTCAATGTTCCTTCCCAGATCATTTACACAAAAGAAGCAGCCCAAAACCCTATGACCACAGAGACAGCAACTAAAATAAAAGCAGATATCAGGGACTGAAATAATAGTAAAACACTGATATTTAAAATAAATATTATAAATATTTATTTAAAATATGTATACAATTATAGAAGATACTGATACACAGTCAAGAGTGATTGATATTTGCACGGCTAGATAGACTACATATTAAAGTATTATATGTATTTTCAGTAAATGTGTATGCTTTTCACATATTTGGTATTAATATTATGCAAGTCTGAAAATATATATGCTCACATAAATGTATTGTCATATATGCTGATTATAATTGCTGACTGGATTCAACATCAGAAATCTGTCTTGTACTCTAGGACTTGAAGAAATTTTAGTCCAGATAAAGACCATGTGCTGTCATAACAGTCGTAGAATTAAAAGATATTTTATTGAATTCAATTTTTGCTATTATTGGCTGAGCATTTTATGGTTTCTACTAAGAGCTGAGGATTTTGATTTATCCAGTTTGATAAAACATGCCAGCATAATAAGAAACCAAGGACTCTTCCGTCTCTGCTTTTAAGCTTGTTACAAGCAAAGCTTTGATTATACATGTCCACCCTCTCTTCTCACATTATATTTCACAAGAAACTTAAGACAGAACCTCACCTGGAGTCATTTCTACTTAAGCCATACCCATGAAGCAGTATCTATGCTTGTTCGCTGATGATCTTCCTCACCCTACTTGTCCCCTATCCCTTTCCAATGTCCATATTTTACTAGAGGTTTGTTCTTGATTAATATTTTAAGTATCTGAGAAGATCAAACAGTTTTATTACCTTACATTTTTAAAGGCCCTTCAATCTGGTAATAAGCTCATGCTCTCAGTGGAAGCTTAATGCAAAGAGAATGAGTTCTCTTTGAAACCAAAATATTAAAAATGTCATTTTTTTATGACATTTCGGACCTGCAAAATGCATGCTGTTTTAAAATGAAGCACTGATTATTTGATGTGAAAAGACATTGCTTCGAGCAGATTTTTTTGGGTTCTTGGTCCATGGTATCAATATTGCAACATAAGTTCTCTAAAGGTGCAGTAGAGTGCAATGCACAGTTAAAAATATTGAAGAGCCAGAATGTTTTGCCCTTCCAACATATCACCTGGCTGCTTAAAGTGACCATATGAATTATATGCTTCACCAGTGCATATGAGTAACTCTGCTTATTTATAGATTACTAGTTCTTTGAAATGGTCAGTCTCCAGACAGAAGAAGAAAGAAAAAAAAAAAAGAGCTGAAGATAAATGATTGTATCAAGCAGCCTGAGCTAATAATCCCTAGGTGAAAACATTCACCTCCCTAAAAAACACCCTTGTGATCCAAATGAAGTAGAAGACTTAAGTAAAGGCACAGCATGCACAAATTGTGTCATGAAACACAGAATCACCACTACGTCATGGGAGCTGGAAAAATTATTGAATGTTAGTAACTCTTCCATTTGAAAGGATCATTTTACTTTTTAGTCATCAAAAATAAGTATTATCATGGAAGATATCAATTAATACTGTGGTCTATCTGTGTAACAATTATAATTCTCTTTTGCCTGGAACTCTTGGCCATGTAAGGACCAGTGGTGGAGACAGTATGTAGGTTTCAGTGAGAATGGGTAGTTGGATAAAAGGACTTGAATGTTGTGATGAAAAGAAAAATACTACTGATGATAAAAAATGTATTTTTAATTCCACAGCAAGTTTTAAGTGCACTAAAATGCCCACAGAGCAGCCGTATTCTTATTTTATCTGCTTGGATGTCAACTGATAAAAAATGTCATAAAATCAGTGCTATTACTTTAGTGTAAAATTATTGTTGAGGAGATAAATCAGGTTCATAATTTTATCCAAATTGTTTTTATTTGTAATGGAACCATGTGACCCACAGAAAAATGTACATTTATCGTGGATCATTTAACACAGCCATCTGTACATTTCTTAAGAATGAAACTTTCATCATAGTGTGACTTTTGTTCAGGATATCAATCTGGTTATTATGCTTTGGCTTAATTCACTCTCACAGTGAAATCGCACTTGCACTTGGCAGATGAAATAGGGAATAATGAGGTACTTACAGGAATTAGATTTCTACATTATAATATAATTAGATTTTAATGAAACAAGTAATATATACTATTCATATAATTTTGGTTTGTGATAAACCTCACCGGATTAACACAAGATTTGTTTTGGTGGCCAGGAAGAACTGAAACAATTTCTTCTTTGAGGTAAAATATTGCCTTATCTGCGTAAAATCTATTATGGCATTATATACAGCCTTTATTATTTCTCTCCTATTGGATAATTGGAGGTCTAGAGTATTACTTAAAGTGATGAAGTAGCAACCTTAGCTCGTTTTACACTTTTCAATTTCATGCTTGTCTTCTGTAAAATCTTTTCCATAAATTAACATTCAACAGAACACGGATGCAGCACAAAGTATAAAACTTAAATACATATTGATTAAAATGGTATCCAGAGTCAATGAAACTAGAATTTCTCATGAATGTGTGTTACCACTCAGTGTAAACTTTGCTTATAAGGTGTGTATTCTAGCAGTAGTGAAGTCAACCAAGACAAGTTAGAGATAGGAAACTCAGCAATACCAAGTAGCTGAATGTTTTTAACAATGACCATGAATTCAGTTGCCATGATTAAATCTATATTACATACAAAACACCCTTGACCTACATTGTCTCTTCTTGCACAGAAAAAAGAAAAGAAGCTAAGCACTCAAGTCTTAGTATGAGTTTTTGCTGAAGAACATCATGAACTTAACTGGATTCAACATTTAAAGGTGAGCCATTGTAGACTTTCCTGTAATCAACACTCTGAAATACAGAGCATACAATTAATAAGCCCTTAACGTAGTTACTGCAGAAAAATGCATTATATTACCCCAATGAAAGTGATCCCATGTATCTATAGTTCAAACATTTTTCCCAATATAGGTGTATACAACAAAAGGACATACTGAGAGGAGAAAAAAAGCTTTTAAAGCCTGTACAGTAGCAGACACTTATCTCACCAAGACAGAGAACAGTTAGCAGTATAAATGGACGAGCCAATTACTGGGCTTATGAACAAAATAAATTTTGGAAGCTGCAAAAATCACTTAACATCAGATGCTCCCTCACAGATTTACAGTCTTCTCCTCTCCTTGTCCTTTTCTGTTATTATAGCCTCGTGGTTCGAAGGATCCATGCCTCCTTACCTAAGTGAATATTTTTGTTACACTCTTTGCAGGAACTGATATTGATTCTAAGTCGTTCAAATCTTTATTGTCACTGTAACTGATTTAAGCAGTACTTCATATTCTGCCAAACTTCAGCTAAAATATTATCGCTGTCTTTTTAGTAACCTTCCAGTAACCAGTGGAGCTGTTTATTTGCAGCTTGAAGGGGATGAAAATGTCATTTTAGAGAGATAACACCTTTTCTTTATATTTCTCATTTTCATACGCTCTGACACAGTTATGTGGGAAGATTCTCCACTTGCCTTTTTTTTTTTTTGGCATTATAAATATAACTTATTTTGTGAGAACTCAGTTTTTGTTTCACACTTAGACCTAATGGTCACTTATGGATTTAAGTCCACAGTATGTGTGGCTTTGTCATCCTAAGATCTGCAAGCCAATACTTTGTTCAAATTCTAGATGAAGGATAATTACTGGCTCATAAAGTCACAGGTAGTAATGATATCTTTTTTAAGAGTACATTGGGTAAGGATGCAGAAGGGTGTACACTATCAAGTATTTGGAACAAAGATGTTTGAAAAGGATGTGGAAAATTTACAAATGGGACTACAGGCCCAGTAAAATGCCCTGTCATGGGCTAAGTGCTATACTGTGCAGTTTATCACAAAAAAACTTCTTTATGTCTCTATAAGAGAGACATAAACATATATGTCTATAATACTCTGTAAGTACTATAAAAATTATACCCCCTCATCTCACACCAGAACCCAGTTACACTTTGGACCATTAATCTCTTGGAGAAAAAAAAAAGAGAATCAAATGCCACAGATCAAAGCCACACAAATCTACAGATTTTACAGTAAAAATAATTCATCTCTGGAAATCTAAAGAGAAGAAATGGCTTCCACTGGTGCCATCAGCAGTGATCAAGTGTTTAAATGTCCAATGATGACACTGCCTGTCTTTTCAAAGCTTGGCCCTCTGACTTCCCTATTGAAGCAAAACTAGTGAATACAGGCAGACAATAGTAAGCAAATGTTCTCACAGCTGCTTTTAAAATAATATCAGGTTTGGTTAAACGATGACAGTTTGTCCTGGTTTCAGCTATGATGGAGTTAAATTTTTTTTTAGCAGTGAATGGAATGCCATGTTTGGGTGTTAGCATGAGAACAGTGCTGATAGCACCCTGATGTTTCCGATTTGTTGCCGGGCAATCAAGTACCTTTCTCAGCTCTGCATACTTCCTTACTAGTGAGAAAGGAGGGGACGCAGCCAGGACAGGTGACTCGAATTGGCCAAAGAGGATATTCCATGCCAGTTACGTCATGCTGAGTTTAAGGGGGGACTGGGGGGAAGAGGGGGAGACAACGCCAGGACGTGCAGTTTCTGGGGACGGTTGGGTTGTCCGGGACGGGCTCTAAGCTGTGCGGCCTGAGTTGTGTGGTTTGGTGAGAAATTGCATTGTGTATCACCAGTTTCATATATTTTGTGCTTTAAACTTATGTTATTTTTATATCTAGTTTTCTGTTATTGTTTAGTAAACTATCCTTATCCCAACCTGCGTGGTTCTGGTTTCTAGGTTGTGGTTTATTTTCCTCCTTTCTTCCTTCCCTTTTCCCCTCCCCCAACTTTCCCTCCCCCTTCCTTTTAAAAGTACAAGCGACTGTGTGGGGTGCGGCCCCCGGCCGGGGCAAAACCACGACAGTTATTTTGGCGCCCAACGTGGGGCACGAACGGTTGGGATAACGGTAGATCTGACCCTAACTATCGCAATTAAGATAAGCACTGTTGTTTAAGCAATCTCTGGTCACGATGTTGTGATATTTATTTACAAGGCTGTGGCAGCAAAACCACCGCATGCTGTATACAATCCTGGCAGGATTCTTTACTCTCTCAGGTCTGCGGCTCCCGTATTTGTTCCCATACTTCATTATAGTGTATTTTATGATATCAGTCTATGATACAATAATATCGATGATCATGAGCTTAAGCTGGTACTTGTATGAGGTTTTGCTGTCCTGTCCATTCTTTGGACAGGGAGGGGTTAATAACAGCAGCCGGTATGGTGGGGGCACTGCTTTCTTTTCTTTTGGGCTAAATACAACAGCTCTTAGGACAGTTTTTGAAAACCTTCAATATCTCTGGGATATTCAAACTAGCATTTTGCTATTGGTAGGCTTGGTGCAGATGGTTCAGTTTTTGTTATATATCAGGCATAGGTTTATGAATACCACTGAAGAGCTTTCTCCGAGACAGAATAATCACGAGTGGCAGGGCATGTGGCAAAGTATGGGCAAGTACCTAGGTACTTTCTCGCGCCCGATGGTTTGGAATTTCACTCCTGAACAGTTACAAGACCCCGATCAAGTGACTGCATACCTAAAGAAAAATTGCTGTAGGTTTCCCAGAGATGGACACCTTACTGCACTGTGCTGGGCTCTGGCCACTATTTATCAAACACTGCTTGATAGCAGGCAGCACTGTCAGCACTGTCAGCACTGTCAGGGAGAAGGGAAAGGAAACAGACTGGCAGATACTATAGCTGCTGCAACCACTGGGGCTGACACTGCAGCTACTGCAACCCCTGTGACCGACACTGCAGCTACTGTAATCTCTACAGCAGACACTGCAGATGATCCGAAAAACCAATCCACACCAGTGTCTGTTGCTCCCGTACAAAAGAGGAAAGGCACAAAGAAATCAGTTCGCATAGTGACGGATAAGGATGATGATCAACCGGGATCATCTCGAGGATATCAGGATGAGGCAGAACCAGAGATTGTTACCCGATCCCTGACTCTGAGTGAGCTGCGTGAGGTTCGAAAAGATTTCACTCGCCACCCAAGTGAGCACATTATCACTTGGTTGCTCCGATGCTGGGATCACAGGGCCAGTAGTTTGGAATTAGAAGGCAGAGAGGCCAAGCAGTTGGGATCCCTAGCTAGAGAAGGAGGAATTGACAAAGCAATTGGGAGGAGGCCGGAAATCCTCAGCCTCTGGAGGCGACTACTGTCAAGTGTGCAGGAAAGATATCCCATAAAGGAATATATTACATGTCAGACACCCAAGTGTAACAGCATAGAGACAGCTGTCCAGCACCTGAGAGAATTAGCTGTACGGGAGATAATTTATTATGATCTGGACAATTCACGGCTTCCCGCTGATCCTGATGAAGTCCTATGCACTCCAGATATGTGGCGTAAGGTTGTATGAAGTGCACCAGCAGGGTATACCAATTCACTGGCAGCAATTGACTGGAATGATACGAATCCGCCAACCGTAAATGAGGTGGCCTGCCGACTCAGGAAATACCAAGACAATGTTTCCCTCTCCGTCATTGCAGCAGTAGAGAAACTGGTTCAACGACTTGACAACAATGTGTCCAACTCCCAACCCGTATGGAGCAATGTTGCAGCCACTGGGAGAAAGCGTCCATCGTTCCAAGAGGGAGAATACACACCACGACGTACATTGTGGTTTTACCTGCTTGATCATGGAGAGGACATGAGGAAATGGGATATGCAGCCCACCTCAGCCCTTCGAGCACGAGTAAATGAGCTGCGGGGTAAAACATTCACACAACGAGATTCTGCCAGGAAGATGGCTACACCAGTTTCTACTGGGCAGTTCCCTAGACCAACTGGAAGGCCTACCTATATGTCTGATGTGCCTGATCCTTTTGAAGGGACCTCTAAGTCCTTTATGCAACCAGTGGAAAACAAATATGATCAGCAGCAATAGAGGGGCCCTGCCTCCAGCCAGGTGGAGGAGAGGGATAATCGGGTTTATTGGACTGTGTGGATCCGATGGCCTGGCACGTCAGACCCACAAGAGTACAAAGCTCTGGTGGATACTGGTGCCCAGTGTACTCTAATGCCATCGAATCATGAAGGGGTAGAACCCGTTTGTATTTCTGGAGTGACAGGGGGATCCCAACAACTAACTGTGCTAGAGGCTGAGGTGAGCTTAACTGGGAAGGACTGGGAAAAACACCCCATTGTGACTGGTCCAGAAGCTCCGTGCATTTTAGGTATAGATTATCTACGTAGAGGGTATTTTAAAGACCCAAAAGGGTACCGATGGGCTTTTGGAATAGCTGCTTTGGAAACAGAAGAAATTGATCAACTGTGTGCCTTGCCTGGACTCTCGGAGGATTCTGCTGTTGTGGGGTTGTTGAAGGGTGAAGAACAGCAAGTGCCAGTTGCTACGTCGACGGTGCACAGACGACAATACCGTACTAACCGAGATTCCCTGATTCCCATCCATAAGCTGATTCGTCAACTGGAGGATCAGGGAGTGATCAGCCGAACCCACTCACCCTTTAATAGTCCCATATGGCCAGTGAGGAAGTCCAATGGAGAGTGGAGGCTGACAGTAGATTATTGTGGCCTAAATGAAGTCACTCCAGGTATGAGTGCTGCTGTGCCAGACATGTTAGAGCTCCAGTATGAATTGGAATCGAAGGCAGCCAAGTGGTACGCCACAATCGACATTGCGAATGCTTTCTTCTCGATCCCACTGGCGCCAGAGTGCAGGCCACAGTTTGCTTTCACTTGGAGAGGCATCCAATACACGTGGAATCGTCTGCCCCAGGGGTGGAAGCATAGCCCCACCATCTGCCATGGACTAATCCAGAATACACTGGAAAAGGGTGAAGCACCAGAGCACCTGCAGTATATTGATGACATCATTGTATGGGGCAACACAGCGGAGGAAGTTTTTGAAAAAGGAAACAGGGTAATTAAAATCCTTTTAGAAGCCAGTTTTGCTATAAAACGAAGTAAAGTCAAGGGGCCTACGCGAGAAATCCAGTTTTTAGGAATAAAATGGCAGGATGGGCGTCGTCAGATCCCAATGGACATTATTAATAAAATAGCAGCTATGTCTCCACCAAGCAACAAAAAGGAAACACAAGCTTTCTTAGGTGTTATAGGTTTTTGGCGACTGCATGTCCCAAACTACAGTCTCATTGTGAGCCCACTCTACCATGTAACTCGAAAGAAGAATGATTTCCAATGGGGCCCTGAGCAACAGCAAGCCTTTGAGCAGATCAAACGCGAGATAGTCCATGCAGTGGCCCTTGGGCCTGTCCGGACAGGGACAGATATTAAAAATGTGCTCTACACTGCAGCTGGGGAGAACGGCCTGATCTGGAGTCTCTGGCAGAAAGCACAAGGGGAGACTCGAGGTCGACCGCTGGGGTTTTGGAGTCGGGCCTACAAAGGATCTGAGGCCAATTATACTCCAACAGAAAAGGAAATACTGGCCGCCTATGAAGGGGTTCGAGCTGCCTCAGAAGTGATTGGAACTGAAGCCCAGCTCCTCCTGGCACCCCGACTGCCGGTGCTGGGCTGGATGTTCAAAGGGAAGGTTCCTTCTACACACCATGCCACTGATGCTACGTGGAGCAAGTGGGTTGCACTAATTACACAGCGGGCTCGAATAGGAAACCCCAATCACCCAGGAATCGTGGAGGTGATCACAGACTGGCCAGAAGGCAAAGATTTTGGGATGTCACCAGAGGATGAGGAGGTAACACGCGCTGAAGAAGCCCCACCCTACAACGAACTGCCAGAGAATGAGAAGCGATATGCCCTGTTCACTGATGGGTCTTGTCGCATTGTGGGTAATCATCGGAGATGGAAAGCTGCTGTATGGAATCCTATAAGAAGAGTAGCAGAAGCCACTGAAGGAAAAGGTGAATCAAGTCAGTTCGCTGAGGTGAAGGCCATCCAGTTAGCCCTGGACATTGCTGAGAGAGAAAAGTGGCCAAGGCTCTACCTTTATACTGATTCATGGATGGTGGCGAATGCCCTGTGGGGGTGGTTGCAGCAGTGGAAAAAACAACTGGCAGCGTAGAGGCAAACCTATATGGGCTGATGACTTATGGCAAGATATCTCTGCTCGGTTAGAGAAACTTGTTGTAAAGGTACGTCATGTCGACGCCCATGTACCTAAGAGTCGGGCCATGGAGGAACATGAAAACAACCATCAGGTAGATAAGGCTGCTAGGATTAAAGTGGCTCAGGTAGATCTAGACTGGCAACGTAAGGGTGAATTATTCCTAGCTCGATGGGCTCATGATACCTCGGGTCATCAAGGGAGAGATGCAACATATAGATGGGCTCGGGATCGAGGGGTGGACCTGACCATGGACGCCATCGCACAAGTTGTCCACGAATGTGAGACATGTGCTGCAATCAAGCAAGCTAAGCGGTTAAAGCCCCTTTGGTATGGAGGACGGTGGATGAAATATAAATATGGGGAGGCTTGGCAGATTGATTACATCACCCTCCCACAAACCCGTCATGGCAAACGTTATGTGCTTACAATGGTGGAGGCAACTACCGGCTGGCTAGAAACATATCCCGTACCCCATGCCACTGCTCGAAATACAATTCTGGGCCTTGAAAGGCAAGTCCTCTGGCGACATGGTACTCCAGAAAGAATCGAGTCAGACAATGGGACTCATTTCCGAAACACTCTTATAGACACCTGGGCCAAAGAGCATGGCATTGAGTGGGTGTACCACATTCCTTATCATGCACCGGCCTCTGGGAAATTTGAACGATATAATGGACTTTTAAAAACTACACTGAAAGCAATGTGTGTTGGGACATTCAAGCACTGGGATACACATTTGGCCAAAGCCACGTGGTTAGTTAACTCTAGGGGATCTACCAATCGGGCTGGCCCTGCCCAGTCAAAATTTCCACGTACTGTAGAGGGAGACAGAGTCCCAGTAGTGCATATGAAGAGTGTATTGGGAAAGAGAGTTTGGGTCATCCCTGCTTCAGGCAAAGGTAAACCCATGTCTGGAATTGTTTTTGCTCAAGGACCTGGCTGTACTTGGTGGGTAATGCAGAGGGATGGAGAAGTTCGATGTGTACCTCAAGGGGATTTGATTTTTGGGTGAGAATAGCCAATATAATTAATAAAGTAGAAATTATAATAATTGCCAAATAACCCATTATTGTATATTCATTATTGTTATGATTGCTGTATGTTGTACCATAGCATTATAGCCGGAGTCATACAAGTTAATGAAGAAGGAGTGCCATGATGATGGAACTAAAGCCTGGCCTCTCAAGAACTTTTTTTTCTCCCTTTGAAAATAAACTCTGACCCACAGACTATGAGCATGGACCATGCCAGGTGTATCAGTCAAGAGCCTGAGATGCAGCATGCAACGAGCCAATGGAACATACAATTATCCTGAGAAACTGTTACGACAAATGGAGCCTGAAAATCATGGACTAAATGAACTCAACAACTTCAGAGGGATGATTCACAGACTGAGGGAATAAGATCTGTATGCACGTATGTGTGCATATGTGTGTACATACATATATGGGGTGTGTGAAACACGAAACTGGTTGTACCCAAAGAAAATTGTTGGATCTGGTCATGACGTAAATGGTATGGAATAAGGGGTGGATAATGTCCTGGTTTCAGCTATGATGGAGTTAAATTTTTTTTTAGCAGTGGATGGAATGCCATGTTTGGGTGTTAGGATGAGAACAGTGCTGATAGCACCCTGATGTTTCCGATTTGTTGCCGGGCAATCAAGTACCTTTCTCAGCTCTGCATACTTCCTTACTAGTGAGAAAGGAGGGGACGCAGCCAGGACAGGTGACTCGAATTGGCCAAAGAGGATATTCCATGCCAGTTACGTCATGCTGAGTTTAAGGGGGGACTGGGGGGAAGAGGGGGAGACAACGCCAGGACATGCAGTTTCTGGGGACGGTTGGGTTGTCCGGGACGGCTCTAAGCTGTGCGGCCTGAGTTGTGTGGTTTGGTGAGAAATTGCATTGTGTATCACCAGTTTCATCTATTTTGTGCTTTAAACTTATGTTATTGTTATATCTAGTTTTCTGTTATTGTTTAGTAAACTATCCTTATCCCAACCTGCGTGGTTCTGGTTCTAGGTTGTGGTTTCTTTTCCTCCTTTCTTCCTTCCCTTTTCCCCCTCCCCCAACTTTCCTTCCCCCTTCCTTTTAAAAGTACAAGTGACTGTGTGGGGTGCGGCCCCCGGCTGGGGCAAAACCACGACAGTTGTTTAATTTGTGCAAATAAATTATTCAATTACTAACTGGAAAATGTCTTATCTATGTTTCTTTTTTTCCCCTAGCAGCCCCACACTTCCATTTTTCTTGTATAAAAAATAAAACTTTTCTCTCTTTTCAGACTTACCACAAATAATTCCCACATTAACATTTTACTTTGAAACGTTTCCTCCTGGTTTCTTTGTTCTGTCTATTAAGCTATGTCTATTTGCATTGAACTTTGTCTGCCAATTATAAATCTAAATTGACAAATCTAAATTATGTGACTCTTTTGTAATAATGAGTCCATTTTTTAATATCTAGCTTTAATCTCTGCTTTACTTGAATTTAAATAAATCATCAAGACAAACCATTAAATAAGTCATTTCAGAAACAGTCTCTGTATGTTTCAATATTTATTGGCAGTGTTGTGATCACCCTGCTAGTCAAATATGGGTTTTTTTCAAGTACACTTGTATATCATTAAGGGGAAAAGGACAGAGAAATAGAATGAAAGAATAAAAAGCAAAAGAAATCATATTCAGGGGTGTCCAAATTAATATCTTCCTCTCTGCCTCATTTCCATATTGAGAGAACAGGAAAAGCAACTGAAGACAAGGAAACACTTGTGAGAGTGACAGAGCCCTGGCACAGGTTTCCCAGAGAGGCTGTGCAGTCTCTATCCTTAGAGATATTAAAAATCCATCTGGACACAGTCCTGTCAACTGGCCATAGGTGTCCCTGTTTGAGCAGGGAGGTTGGACAGATGATCTCCTGAGGCCCCTTCCCGCTGCAATGGTGATTCTGTGACTTTATGCCAATGTTTTGCAGCTCAGGTGAAGAGTACAATGGAGAATGTATAGGAAAAGAGAATATTTAGTGAAAGAGGCATCTATACTGTTTCTGTCAGACCATCATCAGAGAAGCAGGAGAGTAGGAAAACTAATTTGAAGACTGCAGAAACTAGATCAGTTCCAAAAGTAGGTTACAACCAGTAGCAATAAATTCCATGATCTTACAAATTGTGGCTGCTCTTGAAGTCAAAGTCAAAGGTAGTATTTAAAGAACTGTGTGAGCTGGAGCAGATGAGGAAGGCAGGAAAATATGTGATCAAGTCAGCACAGTCTGCTATTGCAGAATTACAGAATCACTGAATCGCAGAACCACAGAACAGTGTGGGTTTGAAGGGACATCTGGAAATTAGCTACTCCAACCCTGCTGATAAAGCAGGATCACCTAGAGCAGGCTGCACAGGACAGCATCCAGGTGTGAGTTTTGAGCATTTCCAAATAAGGAGACTCCACAACCTCTCTGGACAGCCTGTGCCAGCATTCTGTCACCCTCAGAGCAAAAAAGTTTTTCCTCGTGTTCAGATGAACAGATGTTCCAGTTTGTGTCTGTGCCCCTTGTCCCATCACTGGGCACTACTGAGAAAGTCTATCCCCATCCTCTAGACATCCATCCTTTAGATATTTGTAAGTATTGATGAGATCCCCTCTCAGTCTTCTCCAGGCTAAACAGACATGGCTCTTTCAGCCTTTCATCAAGAGACATTCAAGTCCCCTAATCATCTTTGTAACCCTCTGCTTGGCTCTCTCCATTAGTTACCCATCTTTCTTGAATTGGGGAGCCCAGAATTGGACACAGTACTCCAGATATGGCCTTGCCAGGGCAGAGCAGAGTGGAGGAGAACCTCCCTTGATCTGCTGGCCACACTCTTCTTAATGCACCCTAGGATACCATTGGCCTTCCTGGCCACAGGGGCACACTGCTGGCTCATGGAGAGCTTGTTGTCCTTCAGGACTCCCAGATACTTTGCAGTGCTGCTTCCCAGTAGGTGAACCCTTAACCTGTATTGGTACTTGGGGTTATTGTTCCCTACACTTGCCCATATTGAATTTCATTTGGTTCCTCTCTGCCAAATTCTCTATCCTGTCCAGGTTTATATCCTCAGCAAACCTGCTGAGGGTACACTCTGTCCCCTCATACAGGTTATTGATGAATATATTGAACAAGACCGGACCAATCACTGACCGCTGAGGCACACTGCTGGCTACAGTCCTCCAACTAGACTATGTACTGCTTATCACAACCTGCTGAGCACTGCCATTCAGCCACCTTACTGTCCACTCATCCAACCCACACTTCCTAAGCTTGCCTATGAGGATGTTATGGGAGACAGTGTCAGAAGCCTTGCTGAAGTCAAGGTAGACAACATCAACTACTCACTCTCCATCCACCCAGCTGGCCATGCCATCATAGAATAGGCATGGTTTCCCCCTGACCAATCCAAATAAACCTTTTTTCCTCCATATGCTTATTGACAATCCCCAGAATGAGCTGTTCCAGCACCTTTCCAGGGGCAGAGGTGAGACTGACTGGCCTGTAGTTTCCTGGGTTCTCCTTGTTGCCCTTTTCAAAGACGGGAGTGACATTGGCTTTCTGCCAGTCCTCAGGCACCTCTCCTGTTTTATATGACATTCCAAACACTGAGGAACTTCCTTATCTGAGAAAAGAGATCAGTAACAATCCCAGTAACCCATGTGTCAAATGCAGTGTAAGTTAGTGCAGCTCATTTTGCAGCTGATTAAATCGGTTGGGGTTTGGGTGACAGGCTGCGCATGCTGCTCGTTCTAAGACTTCCTGCAAAGGAGCTTCTGAGAAGGTGAACTGCTTCATTCCTTTTCCCTGTGTTTAGCTCTTCCAACAAGGACTACCCCTGTTTCTGAGAAGCAAGCTCTGATACTGGATAAAATGTGATCAGGTTGTGACAGCAATGATACAAATGCAAGGTATTGCTGACACGCATGGATGGGATGTGGGAAGTGGGAAATCAATCAGGCAGCCTTGCAGAGCAGACAAGGCAATGTAGCTACGTCGTGACAAGTGGCACAGAGTTGCAGCTAAAGCAGCACAACAGTGTAAAGGTGACAATTTGGGCCGATGCCACAGGAGATGAAAGTACCCAAGCATGCATATTCTCAGAAGTTACCTTACTAGAGCCTCCTTTAAAGACTGACAGCTTTCTCAGTTCCTTGTCAAGTCACAAATGTTTACTGCTGATGGAGGAGCCAGCTAAGATGCAGGACTGGGACAGGCAATTCATGGGGATTTTTTTGTCACAAATGTTGCAGTAGACACAGATTGAGGATAAGGTTACCTTTGAAAGACCTGGCCATGCAAGTGAGCTGGTCAACACAGCAGCTACTCAGTACTATGTAAGGATCTGGTGTTTCAGGTGATTTTAATAATACATGATACAGCATGTATTATATCATGATACTGCACTTTTTGCCAAAATAGTCCATGGAGATACACATCCATGAAGGATGCCTTAAGCTTCCCCATGGGTCAGGCTTTACAGGGTGTATCTTCTAAATTACAGCTTCTTTGAGAGTTACAGGACACTTTAACTATTGGTCTTTATAAAACATATCAAAAATTTAAACTGCTTCAGTAAATTTTTAATAATTTTTTTTAACCTAGCAGTTCACCTGTAAGATAAAGTCTACCCTGTATTCTGTGTGTTTTAGAACTGAGGTTCATAGAGAATATTTTAAAAGTTTATGTCATGCCAAGAATTATGGCCTGTGATTTATCAATGACCTTGGTTTTCATTAAAGATGGAGTTACATTATAAACAGGGCATACACCAGAATGAAGAAATAAGATCTGACCAGACCAGACCAGACTAGAATAATGAGCTTTGCATAGTCAATATATATACTCTGTATGCTGTAACTCAGACTAAGGTGCAACAAAAGAGACAGCTGTTGACTGGAAAATTTCTTTCTAACCCCTGTAAATAGAGAATGAATCATGTCCTGACAAATAGAAATTTAGATTCCTTTTGAAAATCTTGCCTTTCTATGTATTTTTATTGGTCACACAGTTAATATTATCAATGTATTTGGCACTTTTCATGACAGCACTGTGGTCTTGGCTATGTTGTTTCTTAAGGGCCTAAGTTTCCTGGTCAAACTGTGTGTTTGAAATAGCCCATTTTTCCTTTGGGCTTCACAAGAGACAATTTCACACCTCGTCATTATCGCCCTCATCTTTGAGCTTCATCTCTTTCTCCATTATCCTTTCAGAGGTAAAATGAAATCTTCTGGATAAAATGTGCCAATGGAGGGCATGCTCTTGACTTTATATGTTAAGATCCTGTTGAGCTATTATAATATTGTTCATCACAATTATGACGTTTAGGAGACGAGCACATATAGAGTGGAGGTCTTCAATGTGTTGTTCACCATAGAATGCAGTTTTAGCTTCCAGATCCTAATATGTGTCTGTTATCAAGTTACTGAAACTGCCATCAAAAGACTTTTCTATTCCTTCCTTTACATACTTCAGTACAGAGGGCATTATTTGGATGTGTTCTATTCCACGACTTAAGTTTTTCTGATCTACTTGTTAACAGTTCAAATGTTATCTGTGTTTTCTAATTCCTTGTCTATTATCCCTCTGAATTTTGATCCCTGATTTAAGCAAATCTCTGCCTCCATTCCTTAAATGAACCCAAAGTGTTTATTTAATGTCTAATGCTATTCTTTTTAATCCATTGGCTCCAATTTCCCGCTATCATGTTTAAGAGGATAAACTGCTTCTTCCTCCTCTGCCTATTGCTTATTCTCTTCAAGAAACTGCTATTATTCTTCCTTGGACCACTAATTATATTTTACTTGCTACAGTGCTTGCTTTCTTTAATCCATTGAATTTTCTTCTGCTCTCGCTCTTTAATTATTGTAAATGCTTTGTGTTTACCCTTGCTGCTGTTCTCTTTATGTCTTTATTTTAACTGCATTAGTTTCTGCCACTTCTCGATATTAAGATTTAGTAAAGCACTTCTGAGAGTAAACAGAGAGTATTTGTATTTTACAGTGAAGTGAGTTTTTTGGATTTTGGCGTAGGGAAGGGATTAATATTACCCTTCTGAAGATATAGCATCTTGACAGGTACTTACATTACATGGCAGATAAATGATGATGATACCAGTTTTCCACTTTTCTGGCTGTACTATTGATCTTGTTTATCAGCACTACAATAAAATATCTAGTTATTCAGTATGTTATCTCCCCCAATTAAGTGAATCTCATTAATCCCATCTTGTATGTTATCTGTCTCTGAATTCGTAATGTTTAATTCAGTCTTGGAATATTGTTTACAGCAATAGAACAAGATAGTGGAACCTTAAAAACAAGCTTGTATTCTCTGTTTCAAAATCTGATGTACAATCTTTTTGTCTTCCTTTTTTTCTAGAGGCAAATTCTGACTTTGTAACATTTCCAGAACGGTTAGCATTGCCATGGCAAGAAACCAAAGGAAACTCTCCCTTTCTTTCTAAAATTAAGTATGACTAATTTCCTTTTTTTTCTTAGCCCAGCAGAAATGCTCTTTCTGTGTCCAGATATCAATGAACCTCACTTACCATTTCAAGGAGGGATATATATTCATATTTTCAATCTATGTCTCGTGAATAATTGAATGTTTTCAAGAATGTGATTTCTGAACTAACCTGTAATCAGGGAATCTGAAGAAGATGACTCCCCCCTGGCCGACCTGCCCCATTAAACATTGTTTAACAGTGCTGAACGCTGGTCAGCTGTATATCTTTTGCCTGTATCATTCCCAATATTCCTCACGTAAAAATTCAGTTATCTACAATCAATCTGAGACAGATAAGTATTTGAAAAGAAAAGAAACTAAATTTCTTCCACTTTAGTTCATGTATTTCTTTTTTATTTCTTAGTACATAAAGCAGTAGTCATGAGTTCTGGATCCTGTTTGTGTTTCTGATGTGGACTGGGTGCATGATTTAAAGCTAAACCTTCACTATGCCTCAATTTATTCCTCACAAAAAGAGGATTAACGGGGAATAATGAGGAGACTGTACGCTGCGATGGGTGCCTGTAACAGATGTTTTGGAAGTGCAGGATCCTTATGATTACTAAAGAAGAAGAATGAGTTGGCTGTCGTGTTGCCAACACCTTACTCAAATTTTTGCCTATCTGATTCAACAACATCTTGAGGGCACACACCACCAACATGGTGTCCGAAGACCCCCTTCCCAACAGAGGTTGCTCCCAAGGTGGAATAAACAGACATAAAGTCCTGCCTCCTCCATCATCTTCCCCTGGCAGCTGGGGAGTGTTACTTACTCTCTTCCATAAGAAGGCCACAATTTTTCTTACTCTTAACAGATAATTCCTCAGAAGCACATGGAGGGCTCAGCCAGTCTGTCTGCTCATGCATCAGACCAACATCCATTACAGTGGTATCCTTTCCCCTCTCCTTGAGTTTAAATGCAAAATTTAAAAGGAAAATAGCCACGTAACAGTTCATTTGGCACATGGGTGTTTTTTTCATTGGACAGGGATGAACCTTAGCAATTTTAATTAGTTAGTTTTGCTAATGATTTCATTGCAATTAGTACAACTTCTATTTCAAATCAAGTTGGAATTTACTCTGCAGTGGAAAAGTTTTGAATGATGTGACACCACTCATGTATTTTTTATCAAAACATTTAATTGCACATTAAAAATGCATTACATTTGACCGACACAAAATAAACTCTGGAGAATAAACACACTGATTTGGGTTTTTGTATCTTAAATGAATGTAAAGCACAGCTTCAAAATATTTGTTTCATCTTGATATAACACAGGGAAACCTACTGTAGTTTTGCAACTCCCTCTGTAGAGTAATTTCATGACGATTTTTGGTGTCTATGTGGAGGTGTATTCAGGCTGCTTCCTCCTGTTGCAGAGATCCCTGACAGCTGAGGGTTTAAATCGCCCTCTGGCACCTAGAAAATTGTCTGTGAATGTAAGGCTATGTCTATGCTGTTAACAAAAACAGGCTGAAGGAAAATTTTTGTGTCCTGAGGACAAGAAGTACTGCCTGGCTACTGTCCAATCTATGTAGTGCTTGGCCATAGGTCTTCCCTAAACCCCATGTGGTGTACATCTGGACCAGAATAAAATTATTTGGTTTTATGTCTATTTTTCAGATCACATTCATTATAAGAGGCTACAGTAATATAAGGGCTATGTTGTGGCTCATTAGAACAACATTTAAATATCATTAAATTGAGGACACGTGTTGCATATCCTGGTCTGTGATCAGAATGTACCAAGGGAGCTTTGAGGATGTATCATTTTCTGGAATAGTTTAGGAAAACTATATGGGAAGGAGGGAAATAAACCTTGTTTAGTCCTATCCTGACACAGAGAATGGCCCTGGTGTGTTGCACTCCTCACAGGTATTTCTTGGAGAAGAGCTTAACCGGTTTGCACCAAAACCATGCCAAGAAGCATGCTGAGTTCAGCCCTTTGGATAGTTAGTAGAACAGTGCTTACTCCAAGGCCCTATTTTATTTAGCAGACATAAAGAGAAACAGTTTACTATGGATTTTGGTTTTCTTCCCTGAAAAGTTCTTACTTCTGTTATAGAAACATGCCCATTTGGGTGTAGTAACAGTACTATAAAACTACTCAGTGTCTTGATATAGTCTTGAGATAGTCTTGTTTACCATGGGGAAGATACACTGTTCTAACTCTGTCTGTATTAGGGGCACTGTAATGCTTTAACTGCTTTGTCAGTATATTTTAGGTGACATAACAATGTTCCTGCTATGGCTTGTTAGCAAGGTAACTTTATGGCAAAAAAGTAAAATGTTTACTAGATAATAGTTAATACAGCTTACCTAGTGATGAGCACACCTGCTGCCTGTGCAGTCTTGTGTGCTGAGCTATTCCATGACGCAGCAGCAAGCAGACTTGGGCATATTAAGTTTGTCTTTTTGGTTCATTGGGTTTCCTTCTGGCGCTTCGTTATCCACCCGGTTTCCACAGTGGCCTCCTGAAAAAGAAAAGGGGTGCTTCACCTTACTTGAGGGGATAGTGGTACAAAATATTTATCTTCAAATCTGTTGCAGTGAAACGCATGTATAATTAATTAATATATTACACTGTTTAAAAGAGTTGCAAATAGATTTGGGTTAAGATTTTTTTCATGTGAGAATCTGTGATAGAATGTGTTGATTTAAAAAAATATTTTCTGACCTTAGAGGAACCTATGTCAGACTATTACAGAGTCTCTTCTCAGTCAGACGCTGGGAGGTAGCTCAGGCTTTAACCAATTTTAAGAGACGTGTTTCATGCAAACATGCTCTCAAAAGTAAGACTTAATGCTTCACTTTTTTACAAGAAAAAATTGCAGATGCCTGAAGGAAATCAGAGCTCTAAACAAGATTTTATCCTGTCAAAAACAGTCACCCCAGAAATAAAATGACAAATTTTTATTGCTTTCTATGAAAAGAGCCTCTTCTCTGACACTAGTGGGTGCTCCATGAAGCAGCAGGAGCTTCAAGGGAGAATGACAGGTACTTTGATTTGAACAAGAGAAATGAAAGATCTTAATGACTCCAGACACTGTAGGGTCCTTACCTCATAAATATGTCTGATTCATATTCATTGCTTTCAGCAGGGCTGGATCATTTCAAGCAAAATGATAGCAGGAAAAAAGAAATCTGCTTTTCCTCTTGACTTGAGTAGCATCATTCATTCTTGAAATCATTTTTGTGTGAGTAGAAAAACTTTCCAGGAGACCTGTGGAGTTGTGGACATTGTTCTCCAAATCAGTCACTGATGATTTTAGAGCTCTGCACTAAAACTCTGAGAGATTTTAGTAAATCCCTAATTTCCACTAATGTCATTGAAAACATGTCATTTCCTGGGAAGGGGATTTTTGGGTCCCATATAAACCCTGTGTACCAGAAATTATTCTGAATTTTTCAGAATACTTTTTTCCTCTGTCCATATCCTCTAGCACCATGGAATCATTCACAATACTTATTTTAAAATTTATTCTAATGATTGTTCTTTGGATGTACATTGGATGCACATTATTGCTTAATTTGCAAGAAAACAATTTTTGAGAGGAAAATGCTTATTTCATTCAGAATTTTATGGCTGAAAATTGCAGTAAGGCTCACATCTTTGACTAGGAAATCCTCATAACAGGTTTTTTTTCCCTTTTGTCATTGAATGAAGAAGTCTTGGGAATGCTGTTTTCCAAAAACACACAGAATTTGGGGATGCCAAGTTGGTTTTAAATCATTGCATTAAATTGCTTTGTGTGAAGTCCTTATTAAGCTATCTTATCTGAACTGGATCATTTGGAAATTAAACACTAAGTGGACCCTTTAGGATTGATGAGCCTCACTTCACTAACAATCCCAAAGCATGGGAAGTTAATAGCTATTATAATAAAATCAGATCTCTAGTTCTCTTTGGTGTCGGATCTTTGACATACCCCTTTTTCTTCCTTTACATTTGGAGATTATATTTTTTGAGAAGTACATATTACTTGAGCAGAAATAAATATTTAATACACATTATTTCACTTCAGGTTGCTTTCCTCAAACGTTATTGATCCTGCAGTAGAATCAGCTTAAGGCAATAATTCATATATCCACACTTAAATCTCTAGGCCTGCTTGAAACCCATGTGGCCTTACTGGACTGTATTTTATTCTTAATTATATCCATGCTAAATTAGAGCAAATCTGTTTAAGTCAGCTGAGAATAGAATCCGGATTTCTGTCATCTATATTCAGGAAGTTTCCTCATTAATTTTTGTCTGTTTCCTTAATGTTAGAACTCCTTCCCCCTCCCCCCAAACACATGTAAGAAATGATCACTTATCTTTTTCTCAGGGTTGTTCACTGGAACAATGTTTGTCTAACTGTGACTTTGCAACTTGGATTACTATTCATCTGTTCTCAATTAGGTATGTTTTTTAATTGTTTGCTGTAACATTTCCTAGTAAGGAAGGAGAATGTTGCTGCCAGCCAGAAATGTAAGGACCCTTCTTTGACCATAACAGATCTTTTCCCATTCCATTCAGAAAATTATGTACAGATCATTTTTCCAGGTCACTTGTAAGATCACTCCTTCATTTTCCTACCTTGATTGCTTCCTGGTTTATACTGCAGCATAAATAAAATAGTTTGTCTCTGCTTCAAAGAACACACATGACCTAGCTCCACCCACCTTAGGTGCTTCTGTATTCTTCACTGCTGTAAGATTATCTGCCCCGATAATGAGCCAGCTATGTTAGACTTCATCATTTAGTTGTTCTCTTTTCCTAAAATACCCTAAGAAACGCCATTGTGCTTAGACTGCTATCATATTAGGAAGGTGATTGCTAAAACTGCCCAGATTCGTCTCTTTGGTTCCTTCAACTCCCTTTGTATGTTGTTGTTTTCTCTCATCTTTGCTTAGATGATAAGTTGTTTGAAACAGGGATGTTGCTGAAGCAGACTCTGGTCCCTGGCTAGATCAATCAGTAATAATAGCTGCAGCAGAAGCAAGAAGCTGAATATATAAAAAGTATGCATAAAATAGATAAAATAAAATGTATACATAAAGTAGGCAAAATGTAGTAAAAGCTACTCATTTAAAAATAGATCCTGTTCCAGTGTATTCTTTTGATATCTCTATTAACAGTCGTAGAGGAAAATAACTGAAGTCTCCATTTTCCGAAGCAATTTTCTCATCCTGGCTGGTTACCACAGTGTTTCATGCTGATCATTTATATAATGCATCCTCAAGAACAGTTGCTCACATCACTACATCACTTGTAATTGTTTAGCCTTCCATTTAGTTTTAACAAAGCTTCCAAGAGACTGCAGAGAAACGATGCCAAGGAATTTCAGAAGAGCCAGTCTGAAATGAGTCAGGATATGATCTGGCTAATCTGAGCACCAAACCGAATGGACAAATAATTTAACGAGGGGTGAAGGATGTCTAACTCAAGGTGGAATCAGTCCAGTAAGAAACGAAGTCCAGCAGATCCAAACAAAAGATGAAAGACTTCCTAAAGGCAAAAAAGCTCAAATGGATCAAGCCAAAAACAATATGCAGATCTTCAAATAAGAGACGACGGAGCTACCTCACAAAGTCTGGCAGGAAGGGAACTGTGTGACTCTTTTGAAGAAGTGAAAAGTGCCCAGGATGAGTAGAGCAGAAGGGAAGAGAGTCAGCAGAGGTCCTGTGTTCATAATGAACTACTGTAGCAGGCAGCTGTACTTGAAACTGTGTGGGGACTCATCAACAATGATATTGGGATGAGAAATGTTAATTACAACTGAACAGCCTCCTGGTTTGGCAGAAATCCCAGGACAAAGCAGGGGCACTTGGGCTGCAGATGCAATATTTTATACAATCCCTGCTGTTAAATATGCTATAGTTTCCTCGTTTCCATATATTGGTAACAGAGGAAGTGAAAACAGATTTTGTTTCTTTCAGATAGAATCTCATGTTTTTATAGTGATTACAGTAGCGAGCTGATGGTCAGAAGTGGTTTTTTCCTTCTCTAGAGCCTAGAGAATTTAGCTGCTGTTTAAACAGCAAGTGTACTACCAAGGTGAAAGTCAATTCAGTGATTATCATACTGGGACCATGGTAGATACAAATGACTTCACTAATTAATTGGAAAAAATCATTACTGTACAGAATTTGTAAGTAACTTCTAAAGGGAGTTATATCCTACCCAAGCAGATTATACACCAGTAGTCCTGAGACACAGAGCCATGCCTATGCTTGAGGAGTACACTTGAAGTTCCCATGGAGACTGGGGACCGGATGCCACCCTGGTTTCAATGGAAATCACATTTCTCTGTGGCTTTCATCACATTTTGTACAGGACATGTTGGAAGATATTCCTTGTTGAATTTGACCGTATCTAACAAAGTGCCTGTAGATACATCAGCTGGGTGGGAAGTAACTATCCTCTGTGAAGCTCTTTGAGATGTTAAAAGCTTTCAGATTCCCCATCAGGATATAACAAAAGTTTGAGAACTGGGGAGACGTGTTTTCTGGAACCATCAGAGTCCTTGGGACTGCATATTCACTGTGTGACTTTGGTGAATTTAAACCACAGAAGTTTGGCTTGACTGTTTATTTTGTGGTTTGGTTGGGGTTTGGGTTTTCTTCTATATTTGTTAGTTTGTTGGTTTTTAAATTTAAACCTCTTATCATGGGGGAATACCCTATATCACTCTCAACCTCTACCTCATTTTCTTAGTTTGTTCTGTTTGTAAAGATAAAAATTCCTTAAAGAGGTTGGTGATGAAATCAAGAACTTGCTAGAATATGTGAAATGGAGCTGTGCAGTTTGGGTCAGGCGTCGTTTCTCTTTTCTCATCCCTCAAAAAGGCTTTCCTTCAGTGTTACATTAACCTACCTGCTTAATCATTAAAAACTCATTGTACTTAAAAGCTTGCCTTTAAATTTCTCCTAATCATAAATGAATGCAACACTGTTAGAGATATTCCACTTTATATAGAATAAAATTAAACTTTTATTAAAGCAAAAGAGAGACTGATGACCTTAGCCAAATGGCTGGGCAATCACCTTGCTGGGGGAGACCAGGTTCAAATTACTTCATAATTTATTAATGTGAGCATAACTTAGTGTATTGGAACAATATAAATTGCAGCACTGAGATAACTAAAACTCTAAGAACATAATTTTTATGTCACTAGAGCTCTATGCCAGCAGATCTGAGGAGAGATAAATACTTCCAGGATTGGCAAAGGACACCTCAGCTGAATGAGGTTACCCCATAACTTCATCTTTTACCAAACCCGCACTAGAATAAATGTAGCAGGATAGAAGTGTAGCAGAACAGAAAGAAAACAGAGGTTCTGAGACAAGCAGTGGGAGATAGCAAAAGGAAAGAATGTATGTATAGTAAAACCAGGAGTTCTCAATAGCACCAAGACTTAAGTTAGCAATTTTCCTGTGCCATTACTTTAAATTGAATAATGATTTCAGAAGGATATCAACTATGGAAATGGGTGTGATATTTTAACTGTCCACATTTGTTCTGAATTTTTCATTTCACAGAATTCTTTGTTCACTTTTAGGAAATACTTCCCTACTCTCCAAGAGCAGTTCCCTAATTGAATGCCTTAAGTTCCTCGTTACTCTTCTTCCTATGCCAACAGCCATGATCAGCAAACAATACCACAGCAAAGAAAATAAACCAAAAAAACCTCTCTAAGGCAAACACTGCAGACTTTCTTTTTGATCTGTGAAACAGCATTACAGCCAGTCCTCAGATCATTCCCAGCTTAACAGCTGGCTGACTGGCACACAGCAACTGGGATGGGCTCAGCTGTTGCGGAGCTTGCCAGTAAATTTGTTGCTGGGTTAGTGGAGTTGTTGGCGAGGCTCTAAAAGGTAGAGGACAATAAAAGGGCAAGAATGAGGTGGAGAACAATCAGCCAGGTGGTTGTAATGGTGCTAGCCAGGAATAACAGTTCATGAACACTGTCTGATACTAGTTATTCTGTGGCCATTGTGCCTATAAATTGCGTTCCAGTGGATGCTTCTCAGTCATGGGCTGAATGCTGTGAAGTATGAATTGCTGCCCTCGACAGTGAGAACCATTAGAGAACCTAAGCAGAAAAGTTTGTCATAGTAGGAGCCCTGGATGCTGTGAAGATTTGCAGGTACATTATTTTCATCCTATGTAAACTTTATGCGGTTTCTATAGTATTTTTCTGCTCAGACATTATGGAGTGTCAAAAGTTAGCTTATAAAAGCCAAGAAAGTTTTGTATAAACTTGTGAACTACGTTTGAATGATGTGATCGGTATCACACTAATGCCATTTGCAGATGGAACAATTAAGGAGTATTTTTAGAGGGGTTCAGAGGGAGTGTTGTTTGAGCATAAGTTTTGTACGTTGCCTTGGCTAAAAAAACCCCAAACTATCAGTGCCCTGACCCTTAAATGTGTTTATCAGGACAGTTTGCTTCTTGACCCATTCCAGGCCATGGGGAGGGCACATATAGCTGTAGGACCAAATCTATATTATTTGATTTCACATTATGCCTAATTTTAGGCATTAAAGAATCACTAGGTTGGAAAAGACCTTTGAGACCATCAAGTCCAACCATACCTGTCCTCTATTAAACCATATCCCTAAGTACCTTATCTACCCATCTTTTAAATACATCCAGGGTCGGTGACTCAGCCGCCTCCCTGGGCAGCCTGTTCCAGTGCCTAATAACCCTTTCTGTGAAGAATTTTTTCCTAACATCTAATCTGAACCTGCCCTAGCACAGCTTGAGGCCATTCCCCTCATCTTATCAACTGTCACTTGGGTAAAGAGACCAACACCCATTTCTCTACAACCTCCTTTCAGGTAGTTGTTGGCAGAGGTCTCCCTTCAGCCTCCTCTTTTACAGACTAAACAACCCCAGTTCCCTCAGCTTCTCCTCATAAGGTTTGCTTAAAACACAAAAATATTGATACCTTGACAAGGCTTTATTTTTACTTCAGAGCTTGAGTTCAATTTCTTGGATTGCCTTGTATTCCCAAGGAAATAACTAGAATTTGTTTCTATTTGACATGAAACTAAGAAATTGAAAAAAATACAAATCTCTTTTGCCCTGGTGTTGAACTAAGCCACAGTTCTGTTTTAAATCTCATAGCCTTTATTTTATTTCAGGCACTTTGAGTAAGAGAACATGCTTTGGGACAAGATGTGCTGAAATATGGATTTTCTCTGCGATAGACATGTGGTAATTGGGATGAAAGTTACTGAGGCCCTTCTGAAAATTTAATAGCTAAATTCATTGAAAAGATGGATAAATTGAAATATTTGTATCCTAAATTTTGAAAATGGCGATTCAATCAATAGCTACACAACTGTCCATATTCAGAAACACAAAGAGTGACTTTGTAATTAAAATCAAAGCCATAGTGCTGTCTCTGGAGATGTTCTAGAGCTGTGATAAAACTGATTCATATGGGTGACAAACCCACATGTATGATAGGCGATTTCTTCTGACACCTCTATCAGCACCAGAGCAGCCACTGAATAAAGAAATGAAGCTGTCAGAGATGGACAGATTGCAGGAACATGTGATGTTCCAATTTCACCCACCAAACCACATATGTAACGTTTTGAGGAAGAAATTTGAGTCACGTACATATTATACAAAGTGTACTGTTAACCTCGTTAACAAAAATGAGGACTGGTGTCACCCACTCTAAAAGTCAGTGAAGAGAATTTAGCTTATGAACAGGGTCATCCTAAAGTTTTGTATTGCTAGGATGAAAGGTGCAGCTAGAATCTTGACCATCTTCTAAAAAACCGTGGAATACAGAAGGATTGTAAAATGACTTGGTTACTAACATGCTAGACATGGATAGTTAAATTAACTAATTGAGGCCTGAGTGCCAGAAGAAAGGTGACAGGTATACCAGCCTGGAAGGAGAGCCAATCTATCTGTAAGACTGGGGAAAAAAAAATAAGAGGCTGAGAAAGGGGAATCACAACTGTATTCATTTTTTACCCTCAAAGAATACAAGAGAAAAAAGTGTGTCCTTTCATAATTCAGTGAGAACTGTTGAAAAAAATCTCCCTGATCCAAAACAGAGGGCTCATGAAAAGGATGCTCAGCATCATTCTAGACAAGAGAGGGACGTCTAGAGAGTTTGGCAGTACTGTCAAAAGCTTGTCTCACAAAATATAGGAAATCACTGTGGAAGTATCCAAAGTATCACAAAGCTCCATTCAGACTATTCTTAGGTGAAAATTGCATTACCAAGTATTCAGCATCAGAATACAGGCAGGCTTGGCTGTAATTGCACTGTAGTCATGCTTTTACTGTTTTTAAATGTCGCTTTAGGACAAAGCTGTATGATTTCAATCAAGTTCTTGGATCTTTTGAGCAGCACTTCAAGTTGGCTTTCTTTCCCAAGATACAAATATTTTCTTCATAGAAACAAGATAGCACAGGACTACTACATTTCCTTGGACTCGGGGCTGTAAGAGATGTACACTTCAGAGGCTGTCAGCTGTTCACCAAAGGAGCAGAGATGGTTATCGGGGAAATAACACAACGAGTTATTTTTCAAAACCTGTTCTACTAATCTGGCTCAGATCATTGTAAATGTTTTCAATTATTAATGCTCAAAATGCCCAGAAGAATGTTCCATTTATTGCTTTTCTCACCTGTGCTGAGGTTGTTTTATCATCTTTCTCAGAAATTGACAATAGAATCTCCTTGCTCCCATCAGCAGCATTGAGAAAGGGATTTTATTACAGAATTGTTGTACATAAAAGATCTATATTGATTGCATAATTCTATAGGCTGAAACAATATGCTATATGCATAAAATTAAAGATCTGAGATATTCTGGAACTTTCCCAGTATAACTTAATTTTAATATTTCTGGGGAAAACCTTTTTAAAAAATACATATATTATTAATCTGATAGGCATGGTAGCTCTCTGCCTCTGAAACAGTGTGTGTAAAAGAGGACTTCCACAGGGAAAAGTCTGTTTGAAATATAGAGCCAGGGCAGCACAATCTTTGTGCATAGCATTGGCATTCAGAAATCTTGTATTGTATTCCCAGGACTGGTGTCTTATCACTGGTCGATCTCTGAATACAAATTTTTACAAAGAAAATGATCACTGTGCAGTATTTACATATTAATATGTATGCACACTATTTTACTATTAATGTTTATGTTCTGAATCACATTAATCCAGACTGTGTGATTCCAATCAAATACCATAACACTTCATTATGTAGTTAAGCAATATTTGAGATTAAAACATAAATCTAAATATTTTTACAATATTTAGAGTGTTTTATTATTAGGGACAGCAATACTCTCATCTGTTAAATGGGAAAGATGCTGGTACATAAATTTGTGAAGTGCTGAGTTCTATGTAGAGATCACTCCTTACGATTACTGTAAACCCAGCTCTGGAGGTATAACATTAGAAAGTATCTTCCTCTATTCACTGTGACTTCACACTATGATAACTATAAGACGCATGTACTAAGCATACTAGGTAGGTAGTTTTTACTTCTTGTACTCTATACAGAATCATAGAATCATAGGGGTTGGAAGGGACCTCCAGAGATCATCGGGTCCAACCCCCCTGCCAAAGCAGCTCCCTAGCTCATATTGCACAGATAGGCGTCCAGACAAGTCTTGAAAATCTCCAGAGAAGGAGACTCCACCACCTCCCTGGGCAACCACAGAAAGCCTTAGATTACTGTCTTATCATTACATCTATGGCAAACTTAATATTTAGTATACTACAAAGAAAGGAAGGAGAAATGCAGTGAATCACACTGGCTTAAATTCATCTTTATAACATACTGTATTAGTGTATAGGCTTTAAAATATACAGCCTTAATATTTTATGCTGTGTTAGTGTTTACTATTATTTTCAAGCCACAGCATCTCCTAAACCCTTGGAATAACACTTGACATGTATTATAGTAAGTAAAGTTGGAATATTTCCTAAATAACCTAACTTTAGTTAATTTCTCTATGACAGATAGAAAAGGCTGTAAAATTATGTAATTAATGATTAGGTTTTTTATTAATCTGCTTAACAACCAAACCCTGAACTGAGAAACAGAACCATTTGAAAAACTCCTGTCTTTGATTCAGTGCAATGCCAACTCTCTGCATTTACAGCTTTGTTCTACTGTGGTGTGGTAATAATGATGTCTGAAGCTCACCATTGTGTTTCCCTTGTAAGTTAAATGAAACTCTCTGTTTCAGCTATTCTCTTAAGACCAAAATCCCTCACCTGGGACATGTGATGATGAGATGCCTGACAAAAGTACATGCTACAGGGATACTTTTACTTTTACATTGAAACCTGAGTGCTTAGCTGATTCAGAGTCCTATTACTCTCACCACTCTGAGCATTGTCTAAGTAGGCACATGGGAGATTCACTGATAATTTGGCAGAGCAAGTGGAAAAATGGCAGTATTTCAATGGCAAGCTGAAAATAAGCTGGAAGACCAGACTCTCCAGAAAAAAACCCAACCCTTTAGAAATTTCATTTGAAATGTGATCCTGGTTCAATCACTTTATATCACAGAATCAGAATCATAGAATGGTAGGGGTTGGAAGGGACCTCCAGAGATCATCGGGTCCAACCCCCCTGCCAAAGCAGCTCCCTAGCACATATTGCACAGATAGGCGTCCAGACGAGTCTTGAATATCTCCAGAGAAGGAGACTCCACCACCTCCCTGGGCAGCCTGTCCCAGGGCTCTGTCACCCTCACTGTGAAAAAGTTCTTCCGCATGTTGGTGCGGAACTTCCTGTGCTCCAGTTTACAGCCATTGCCCCTTGTCCTGTCCCCACAGACCACTGAAAAGGGGTTGGCCAATTCCAATCACAAGTTATGCAAATCAAATTACTTACTAAAAAACATTTATCTAAAAAAGTTAATGCCTTTTGTGTGAAGAACATCATGAAAGTTGCAGGTCTTTGTCCAGAGCCAACACATTTTAAATCATATGGTTCTCAGGTGCCTTTAACTTACACAGAATCTGTGTTAATACTGTGAAATAGTTCCTGGACTGAAAAAGGCTTTGAGAACCTGGCAGGTGACTGCATTTGATGAATACTGTTATTTAGGAAAAGTTTTGAGATATTAAAGTAAAAGATAATATTTTAGTGTGTGAGGTTGCACATTTCTAAAAGAACATGCTGCAGATGCACAAAAGTACATAAATCCAAACACACAATCTCAAAAGCAACTAGTTTAGCAGCCACTGAGTCCTGGATGCTTCCCTGTCTGGCCCAAAATTTTCTCATGCCAACAGGTCTGGAAGACTGAATTCTCTCTGTCACCTAGATGACAGAGGAATGAAAGAAGTAGTCATGTTTCTGAAGTGGCATGCTCAGATAGGAGTTCAAACATACCTAGTAATCTGAGAGGCTTTATGCCTTGACATACTGCAGTTGGAGGTGCTGTTCTCTGTAAAAAGACATTAGAAGAGGAGCCATTTCTCTTTTATACTGTATTTTTACACCGAGCTACAACCCTGAATGTGGGAGACTCCTCAGTTCAAAGGCATCCAAAGTTATCTCTAAAAAGCAACATTTTTACAAGCCTGAAGGATATTTGTCAGAGGTGTCTCTCCTTCTGCTAAAGCTGGGTCACTGGACCTGCTGGACCACTGTGCACTGAACTGGAAGTTTCCTGGGATCAGAAGTGCTGGAAGGAAAGAGAGAGATGATGTAACTTGCTGCTCTCACTGGAGCTGGCTACGACAAAACACTAAATCAGAATATGTATCTGATGTTTGTAAAATTTGGTGGAGATTGGATAGTTGGTCCTACATTAGTGGAGTGTATTGATAAATGAAAAGATCATATATCCCATGTTTGCTATAAGTCAAAATAAACTCAACAATGTAATTTGCGCATCGAATAAATTTTGAGTGTATTTTTTTAAGATGGTTTTGTAGGTTCAGATAGACTTTGGCATTTGATACTGCCTGAGAAGAAAGACAGAAAAAAATATTTTCCTTCACTGGAGTGTCAAATTTGAATAGTTTATCATATGTTAATATATGCTGTGCATTGTTTACAATTCTTTTATCAATATTTTACTTGCTATTATATTTTTCCCTTAGAAGTTATATATTTCATGGTGATTATTCTAGTCTACCAAATAATGCAAAATCCCTTCTATTGTTAACATTAATGGGTTCTGTTCTTACAGGTGTCAACTTGTTTATTTCTTCAATTTTGTTACTTGATTTCAAAAGATATCTTAAATTATTCATGTTTGTTCCTTGTCATACAAGATGGTTTTCCATTCAAAACTAGAGGCTTACTTATATATCCAACATATGATTAGATATTAATACATCAAAAACTCAGTAAAAAAAATATAAACCATTATAGAGTCTGTAAGAAAAGGGTCAACAGATAACACAAAGCTTGTGGTAAGGTAAATGTAATGCCTTTTGGCATCACCAGTCCTGGTGGAAAGAAAAATCTTCTGATGTAAATAATGAACAATAGAAAGAGACCACATAAAGAGGATGGAAATCTTGGAAGCATGCATACAATGATGTAAATTTTTTTACCAAAAGTTTGTAAGACACTGCCTATGGAATAAAAATATCAACATTTGGAGACCTCAATCCTCTTGATTTATAGAGTAATGGAGAAGCACACTCAAAAGAACAATTTGTTGTTGCATCAACTGCATTATAAAAGAAAGGAACTGACTTACCTAGACTATCTGAAAGAAGACCAACCTCCACAAACATGCTTGATCAACCTCATAGCCTTCTACAATGAAATTACTTGCTTTGTAGATAAGGACAGGTCAGTGGATATTATCTAACTAGACTTCATTAAGACTTCTGACACTGTCTTCTATAAGATCTTCATGGAGTAGGTGATAAAGTATGTGCTGGATGAAAAGACAGTGATGTGGATTGAAAACTGGCTGAACCTTGGCAGGCTGGAGAAATAGGCTGACAGGAACATCATGAAGTTCAACAAGGAAAAGTGCGAAGTCCTGCACCTGAGTAGAAATAACCCTTTCCACCATTGTATGCCAGGGGCTGACCAGCTGGAAAGCAGCCTTGCAGAAAAGGATCTGGGCTGAACATGAACCAGAACCTGTGACCTTGCTGCAAAGAAAGCTAATGGTGTCCTGGGCTACATTAAGCAAAGTACTGACAGCAGGTTGAGGGAGGTGATCCTTCTCCTCTACTCAGCACTGGTGAGGCCATAGTAGGAGTGCTGCATCCAGTGCTGGGCTCTACAGTACAAGAGAGACATGGGCATACTGGAGAGACTCCAATAAAGGGCCACATGGTTGATTAAGGGACTGGAGCATCTCTCCTATGAGGAAGTACTGAGACACTTTAGACTGTTTAGCCTGGAAAAGAGAAGGGTCAGGGAGGATGTCATCAATGTATATAAATACCTGGAGGGAGGGTGCAAAGAGGATGAAGCCAGGTTCTTTTCGGTGGTGCCCAGTGACCAGACAACAGGCACAAACTGAAACACAAAAGGTTCCATCTGAACATCGGGAAAATATATTTTACTGTGAGGTTGTCTGAGCACTGGTACAGATTTCCCAGAGTGATGTCTGGGTATTTTCTTTTTTAAATTAAGATTCAATATCATGAGATTCAGTTCCTACAGTAAAGAAGAAAGAGGGCAAATTGACTGTCTCAATGATCTTTACCCACTAATCTGCAATGTTTTAAAACTTAGCATATAGGTTCTTTGTAGGCTCATCTATAAGGCAAATACTATAGCATCAGGGGGAATAAAAACCCTTTTGGTTTAACTGTATAGATCAATTAATAGAGACTGATCACAGTCTTCAGCTAGTAAATTGGTGTGTACTGAGCTAAAAAACACAATGTGATTTCATGAAAATTGCCTTGTAAAACACAGCAGCCCTTCTGATGATCTCAAGTAATAGCAAAAGCATTCCTTCCACCTGAACCTGGTATATCCACAGGTGATTGTAAAAATGTCAGATCTCCAGATAACTAATGGCTGCTGATTTGTAAGCCTGATTTGTTTTGGATGGCCAAAGCCCTGGCTCATGCTAGTAACAGACAAAATGGGTAGCTGCAGAGAGTGAGGGGAGAGGCAGGTCTCTCCTTCTTTTTCCATTGCTTCCCTCTCTGCTGTTGCCATAGGGATGTGCACCCATCCCTCAATGTGTACCATGTGTACCCACCTAACACTGCAGAGGTGTTAGTCCAGTCTGATGAGATCAAAAATATCTAGCACTAGTTTTTTACCACTCCAACCATTTCCTCACTCATTCACAGGCTGAGCACTGGCCATGAGCTTAGTATCTTCAGCAGGCTCTTCTCCTTTCCTTTCTTATAATCCTGGTAGACAAGGAGGTTACACTGATGTGCTAAAGGCAAAGACTTATCTTAAGGAGATAAATATCCATGGAAAAAAGAAAAGGGCTGAATGTGGGGAAACCAGGGAATGGCAGATAATGGGCCACAGGAGAGGAACAAAGTCATGAGCCTTCACTGAGCTTCACCACTCTTCTGCTCCATCACTCACATTGCTGGAGCTTTCTCACATCTTTTCTTTAGTCAAGTGACCCCTGCATACCATGCTGTCCTCACCAACAAACTGTATTTTGTAATGTGGAAGAAGCCTTGTAGGGTCTACATGGACATTTCAGTGAGAAATCTAAATCTGCCTGTGTTTAGTTCTAGCAATGAGAAATTTAATGTGCTGAAGATGGCTTTGGCTAGACCTGACTGTACTCTTCCTACAGGATTCAAAGTACACTATGAAGAATAAATAGTGAAAATCTGGTATGTATTATACATACAGCTGATGAGATTAACAATGTTAGCAATCTAAAAGTCATCCACTTTTCAAGGCTCACTTTATCAACTAGAGAAAGATATACCTCCAGAGTTTGATTCAGCCCATTGGTGAGACAAGGAGCTGGCAGATCAGCAGTGTGATGCTCATGCCTTCTCTCAAGGCCAAACTCTGCTCATTTAGTCATTGTAGGTTTGTCCTGCAGATAGGAAGGGTCTTCTGGCCCAGGTCCCTGTTGTCTTGGGTGAATGCCTGTAATCCAATTCCTTTTTTTGCTTTGCTCACTGAAGCTGAAAGTCATTGCAAAAAAAGAAAAAATACAGGCAAGGGAATCCTAGGAATAGGTGAAGGATCAATTGTTTATTAGTTAATGTTTGTGGAGAATAACTGGCAAATACAGTTTGATCTGTTTGCATTTTCCACCTCCCACCCCTTTGTGCTGAAATGATCAAGGTTTGAAAATACCTGTACATGTGTTTGGCTTTAAGTACAAAGTTAGTGTTAGAGTTAGGGTTAGGGTTGTCTCAGACTATGGGGTTTCTCAGACTATGTCTAGTGCTTTCTTAGTACACTACAGTATACTCAAGAGGAAAAAAACCCAGACCACAGAAGATTAATACAGTTTGCTATACTGAAAGCAGCAATTATTAATAAATTATTAGAATGTATGGAGACAAAAGGCATCGTACCTTATTCTGCACCCACTCCAATTTTTCAGATGTAAAGTAGAGCAAAATTTCACTCAATGTTGCCCAGCAGCATTTTCATCCTTGTTAAAAAACTTCCTTTTGTTGTCCCAGTAACAGATTTAAAAAGCTCATCTTGCACACCCAGAAAGAACACAGGTTTCAGCTAGTGGGTATTATGTGCCTCTGTATTTAAAAGCACAGAAAGGATGTTTTTCAGTCCTCATAACTGACTGTCCTCATTTGCTTTCACTGTCACTTGCAGGGAAGACTGAGTCTGCTGGGACTAACCAAGCTGTGTCAGCAAGAGTCCCCCTAAAACTGAGGTTCAGAAGAATGCAAAGCAGTATCTTAAGGGGACTGCATTATCCAGTGCAGTTCACAGTGCCCATTTTCAATGTTCTTCATTGACACAGCATTTGCCATATTTGGTTGTGAAGGAAGGCAAACAAACTTGCATTTTTTCTTGATTTTTAAAGTGGATCCCCATTCTTGCTGATGTAACTGTAATCAGCCCTTTTATTTAACTCCCTGACACTAAACTCATGTCTATCCAGTTTTTAACTTACTGTGCAGAGATGTAAAATATATCTCTGTGAGTCAATGGTGGTATCATAAATACTCTATTATGGGATATTAATGAAAGGGACTGCCAAGGTACCCATCATACTAGCATAGCAGAGGGCCCATAAAAAGCTAATAAATCAAATAGCCTTAACAGCACATCTACAATAAGCAACATATAAAAATGTGGTCTTTGTCAGATATATTGCTCTGGGTGCCCTTAGTCCTGGAGTTTGCTGACACATATAACAAGAATAGCCAGTGTAATGACCTTATCAAGTGTTACCAACCTCTGTTTATATACTCCAAGTTCCTGCATGCACAGTACAAACTGTAGCCCTCATAAAGGCACATCTGTTAGCTGAGTAATGCTGCCTACCATATGCTCCATGAAAAATATGTAGAGGGAGAAGTTAGCACTGGGGGTTGCTAAAACACCAGAGAGATTGCCAAGTCCCTGGAAACCTGAAGAAACATACCACAGAAACACCAACCTCCAGCAGCTCAAGAGCTGCTTACATATATTTCCAAGCACGAGCCACAGTTTCTAAAGGTAGTAGCCACCTTCAATGTCTTTTTTTAAAAAGAAGATTTCTGGGACTGTTATTTATTTTTGTACATGCAGGTCTAGACAGAGGATATTTACCATACACATACCAAGGACAAAGAATTTGTCCTTCATACTTCACCACCAAAAGAGTGGTGAGAGTGTGTAACTTCAGAAGGTGGCACAATTTTACCTGAGACAACTGGGTGAAGTGTCAAAGGTAATCACACTGCCTAAAATTGAAACCACATTGATAACATGATGTAACCTTTTAGAGGAGGGATCTTCTTGATCAATTTAATTTTAAAATCTAGAAGGCTTTCTTTAAAATAGAAATCCACATCTATCCAAAATCTCATGATGTGAATTTTCCTGCTAATTGTATACAAAGATCCCTTAGTTGTAATATGTTTCTCCTGTCTTAGACTTGGACTAATACATTCTGCTATGTAAGAAAAAGACCTCTCTTGGTTTTTCTTAATCCTGACATAAGCACTATATCCTTTAAAACAGAGGAATGTATTTTGACTTTCATGACAATTGTGCCTGGACTCCAAATGAAAAGAAAAAGACGAGATTTGTATGTTAAAACATTGCCAGGCTGAAAAACATACATTTTCTAATTCATCAAAATGCAGACTAGAATAAGCATCCACATTTAGGAGGTGGGAATAGATGTCTTTCTCTTTCAGAAAGAAGACAATCTTATGAAAATAAGCCTACTACTTCCTAGAAAGAACACAGGCTAATATACTTATTTTGTGTTTGCTTAAATTCAGTAAAATCACAGTTTAAGAAATGTAGTCTCTTCCTAAAACTTTAAAGTAGATTCTGTTATCATTAAAAATGACCAAACTTTCCCAAAATACAAGCCATGCTTCTTGTAAAATTTAAAAAAGATGTTAACAAAGATGGAACATTTATACTTATTCCAATTCCGCTTTCAAGATTCCCTGACTGGAAAAAGGGAAATATAACCTGCATTTTTAAAAAGGAAAAAAATAACAAAAGACCCATCGAACTTCAGACTACTTAGTCTCTCACCTCTCTGCCTGGCAAGATCATGGAGCAGATCCTCGTGGAAACTACATGAAGGCACATGGAAAATAAGGAGGTGATCAGTGACAGCCAACATGGCTCTGCTAAGAGCAAATCTCAACAAATCCAGAAAAGCAGTAATGCAAGTTGTTTGAGACCTTTCATGTATCCATTCTCCCTCCTTCTTCCATGCTCATTTCTCATTAGGAGAAAAGATGCAAGCCATTCACTGATTCTTTATTTTACACAGTAAGGGTTTTGGCAAATGAGAGAGCAAAGCACCCTTTCTCTTAAATCTCTGTTTCTAGAATAGGTTAATAGCTACAAAAATTCAGTGTCCTCTGTTGGCTGTTCAGCCTTTTAGTGTGACCAAGCAGGTTGCTTATATAGCTCATAACTTATGAAGCTCATAACATCATCTGCAAACATTATTTGAAGCACCTATACAGAGATATGCAGGCAGACACCTAGCACATGTTTTTATTCCAAGAGGGGACATGCATATGCAGCAACGTTACCTGCTCTTAGATATGCAGGAAAAATAACTAATGGCTCCAGTTTGCCATGCAGATGATCATCTAGTTCCAACTTTTGTATTGCTAAGAATCACGGTGGAATTACAAGAATCACAGAATCACAGAATCGTAGGGGTTGGAAGGAACCTCGAGAGATCATCGGGTCCAACCCCCCTGCCAAAGCAGGCTCCCTAGGACAGGTCACACAGGTCAGCATCCAGACGGGTCTTGAATATCTCCAGAGAAGGAGACTCCACCGCCCCTCTGGGCAGCCTGTGCCAGGGCTCTGTCACCCTCACTGTGTAAAGGTTCTTCCACATGTTGGTTACAGCCATTGCCCCTTGTCCTATCTCCACAGATGACTGGAAAGGGGTTGGCCAATTCCCCCTGCATCCCATACTTAAGATATTTATAAACATTAATTAGGTCCCCCCTCAGTCTTCTTTTCTCCAGGAAAAGTAAGAAAAGTAAGTTGCAGCCAGACAGATTTCTTAAATTTCAAATAAAACTATATATTAAGGAGGATAGAACTAGCAATCAAATAAAAATTGTCTTTGCCCAGGAAGAAAAGGACTCACAAGAGGAGTAATGGCACAATTTGCTTGCAGAATGATTCGAACAAGAGAGCTTACATGACAACTGTGGGAAGACCAAAGGTGAACGAGCTGAAAGCTGAGCTCCTCTACACTGAGACCAAGCTCTTTTTTTTAGCAGGGCCTGATAAATCATGGGTGAGGAGTGTATTGCCAGGGTGATCCATATAGAAATCCTGTTTACAAACAATAGGACTGTTGTGTCCTGAAAAAAAAAATTATCATGTGCTTCATGTTACAAGGGAAGTTACATTTAGCAAAGTAAAACTATTCAAAAATACTCCTTTTGTTCCCTCTTGTACAGACTGGGCAAACACAGAGCGGGTAGGATCCATAGCAGTCCCCTGGCTGATGAAGGTTTTCTTAGCACTCGCGACCAGTTTCCCCCAACTGATGTCCTAGCCCATTCCTATTACACTCATAATTGAAGCCTCTAGGCTACATCAAGGCCCAAAGCATGACAGAAAACCTAGTTACAAGAGCTTGCAATCTTTTTCCAAGCAAGTTTGTGCAAGATTATGATCTTACTGCTGTAAGATCAGGTACAAGTTTCTCACAGCCTCAGAATTGCTCTTTTATGAAGAGTGGGAGTATCAGAAGCGACATTCCCACTTCTGCTTCTAGCGACACATTTGTGAAACTTGAGCACTCATTCCCTCTTCCTCCTGCTCTTGCTGTGGGCAGGCTACCACTGCAGCCAGCCTCCCTGCAAAGTTTCCCCTCCAGCTCCCTTTCGCTCCTCACCACCCATACCCAGAGCTGGCTTGTAGCTTTCCAGGCACCAACCTGGGGGGGCAGCTGGGCATCCCCCAGCCAGCAGCTCCTGCTCCCTGACCAAAGCCAGCAATGCCAAGGCCACTTGTCCAAGAGGCCCTGGCTGCCAGCCTCCCACAGGAAGGTGAGGGGGTGGCAGTGCCCCAAACAGGAAGGCCCTGCTGTATCCCTGGTCCTCTGAGCAAGGCTTGCTGTGGCGGTGAGAAGCCAGGGATGTTGGGATGGAGTCTGGCTCCATGAAAGCTTGGCCCTGTGTTGACCAGTGGCACATAGAAACTGACAGGGTGCCATTTGCAGAGCTCACAATGGGATAAGAGGCCTGGATGGGGAGCCCACAGCATGGGGACAAAGCTGGTGGGTAGGTTTCTGGGAGCTGCTGCATCTCATTGCATGTGGATGCAGCGGTGGGAGGGGGCAGGGCAGGTAGGTGTCTTCTACATGGGGGGAAGTACAGGCAGGGGGGAATTTCTGGGGGTGCTTCTGCACCCCGAATTGCCCTGTTGCAGCCCTCAGCCAATCTGCTCTGGCCTGGCTGGGTGCTCCCCTGAACACAGACACGACTGGCTGCACAGCTCTGGGCCCACTTTTTAGCACCATCCCCCAAATCTTCCAGCAGCAGATCAGGAGGTGGGTCAGGCCAGCAGCCATTCCTCATCAAAAGCTTTTAGGCCACCACCCTCTCCTGGAGGGCAAGAGACTTGAGTAATACAGATGTGCATCTCTATGTGGTCTGTGCCAAAGATGGGGCATGTTTATTTTTCTTAGTGAAGATGCAACTTTCTTTTCATGGGACTGGTGAAGGTGCTGTGCTGCCCTCCGGTTTGCTGATGGTTTTGGTAGCTGTCTGAGTGATGGTGAAGGAAATGCTTGCTTCTGTTTGTAGTTACCTCCCTAGGGTTTAGCAGCTCAAGCTGCTGCACCAGGAAGATGCTGGGCACCTACAGATGCTGTAATGTGTTTTACAGCTATGTATGGGTACCTCAGAAACTGTGGAGCATCTCAAGGAGTGTTGGCACCTTCATTTAAGCAGCAGAACCCAACTCTTAAGCGCAAGCCTAAGAATTGTTTTAAGATGGTCTGCCCATGTTAATGAGCAGTGTGTACTCAGTCAATAACAGCAGCAAAATCTAATTAAGTGGCTCTTTTGTTTTAGTTTGGCTCAACTAAAACAAGCAAATAAGCTTTCTATCACATAAGCCCAGCAGTTCACTCTTGTGTTCATAATACTTTTGGTCCAGAAGAGACAAAACAAATAATAGATATCAGAGATTCCTTTTCAGGTAATCATTTTAAATTCTTGAGCATGCCTTTTATCAGTAAGCTCTTTAATTTATATCTGTATTCATAAACTGTACTCATTAATTATGTATGTTACATCATGCCAGGTATTCTGGGTGCATAGTTCTCTCACATCACACACAGCTGTGTTCTAGTGCCACAAGATACACAATATTTTACTACATTAACTCCACAAATGTGCCTAATAAGGTTGGACTTATTAACATCTAAAGCTGGTTGGTGTAAAACTGTCCTTAATGGCTTGGACTGCAAACATTTAAGCAGAACATATACATTCACTACAGGGCTAATTGCTCTTGCTACTTCTTTTATGGAATCATGTAACCTTTTCATATTGAGGTAGGCTATTTTATACTTATTTTATGTCCAATGGACAAACACAATTATGTCTATTAATGACACTAACAAAGACCTAGTGTTTTTCCAAAGCCTTAATTGATTTTTACTTGCATATACATTGATGCAAATGCAACACATAGCTTTGTAAGGTCAACATTTCTCTTTATTTCAACAGGCCACTGGTACTCCACTGTATTCTGTAGTGCTTCTTGGTGGACACAATCACAGCTACCTTGGACACAAGGATACACAGGGAGACCTTATGCTGGCAAGGGGACAATTCCTGGAGATGGGTATGGACATCCATATGTCAGAAGATGGTCAACCCCTCTTCCTTTGCATGCTGTGAAATATTGCTTATATTTCTCTACATAATGTCACAGCCCAGACAGAGTGAATGTAAACAATCAAGGACATTCCTAGAATGCAGAACACTATGGGCAACTTAATAACCATTAACCATTTCAAAGGGGCCTGAGAGAGGAAAGCTTCATTGTCTTAGTCTGACAAACTTTGCACTAAGCTGAAACACTGCTTCTAGTACACTTGTGCCAGACCTATGTCTCGTCTGGTCAGTGCTGCACATGATGAATTTATATGGACAAGTTCCATTCAGTTTTTAAAACTATAGAAAAAAATCCTAACATAGATAACATTTTATTTCCCACAAGCATTCTTATCCTTAAATCTTTTTTAATTATTTCAACAGCAGACATTGTGAAGCAGATGAAGAACTAGAATTTAACAGTCAGTCTACCCCTAATGATTCTGTGTCCTTAATTTTGTTGATTTTTTGGGGTTTTTTTTTATAAAGACCAAACATGTTATTCCTTTCTATGCTTTTATTTTTCTTCTTACTCCTCTTTTCTAACTGCAAGAGGAACTTTAAATATCTCAATATTTTTGATAAAACAATTTCTTCTTTCAGTTTCTTGGAAGTAAAAAAAGTATAAAAACACTTAAATGCAGAGGGTTTTTTTCTGTCAATGATTATTTTTAGATTTTAGCTGTTCCAGAATATACTTTTTACCTATAAAATTTCTTATATTAGATTGGTATATATATATATATTATATTGGTATATGTATTAAGAAGATCCCCACTAAGGATGATAGTGGTGTTAAAGAAGCATATGGTGTGAAATATGTTAGAAACAACTTGTTGACTGAAGAACAAAAATTGTAAAAGATACACAAAACTGTAAAATACATATGTCTTATTTTCAGTAAATATTTGTTAACTTCAAGACTTGGAATGTGAGATAACCTTTTAAAAACGTAACCAGATTAATTGGACCACTACCAACACAGTCATCTCCCTGCTTCCCTTCAGGTGAGTTCTTGAGCTGTGGGTTACCTGCTGCACTAGAACAGAGAAACCTGTTCTAGATCCATGCGAGACACTATTAACTGAGGCTCTGCAACACAGGAAAACAGCATTTACTGCTTGTAGTACAAAGTAAGCTGGAAGTTGTTTAGCTGATATTTTATTTTATTTTATTTTATTTTATTTTATTTTATTTTATTTTATTTTATTTTTAATGTGGCCTCTCCTGCACTAGCCATGTGTCTCTTCACAGCAGTCCCAGAAAAAAACACTTGGCTGCACAGTGCAGAAATGGGAGGACACTCAGGCCTAATACAGCCCTGACAGACAAGAGGAGTTTCCACGAATGAAGAGTCAGGAGTTTCTCTATGGTATCCTGGTTCGAGGAGACCTTACGTTGTCACAGACACACAGAGACATTCACAGTAAAATGTTACCCATGAAACTGGTGCAACAAGGAGTTCTGACACCCAAATCAATCTCTGTGATTTAGCTTGAGTCTGATGGGACCTGTGGTAGTCTATTGCTAATAGACTTTGCTGGATCAAAGAAGATTATGGGTACAGACACAACTGACTACACCACCACCCAGTTTGTACCTAATCTGTTTCAGGCATGTTTCTGTATTAATCAGTTTGACTGCATTTTTTTTTTTTATTTTAATGGTACAAAAAGTGACATGGCTTTCATGACATATGAAGTATGGTTCTTAATCAAAGAAGCCATAAGAAGGAAGAAAAACTCTAGATTATTTTAAGTAGACTAGCTTAAAGGCTGTTTAAAAACAGTAAACAAACTGCTTATGATAAATAAAAAAGGTTTGAGTTTATAGCCTGTAGCATCTGTGTAATAACTTCTAGTCCTGTGTATGAAAAATCCAACTATAAGCTCATAAGCCAATGTGGAAGCCATTTAATGGACATGCTTAAGTTCATGGCTTGGCTTCCATCACTGGCTCTTGGCTCCTTGCTGAGCTGAGCACTGGATTGGAGATTTCCAATTCTAAACATGGACTGAAAGCCTGGAAGTTCTCATCCCCATTTTACAGGCAGTTGCCCCTTTTTCCTTATAACTGTTTTTTACTCAAGCTGTGACTATACTCTGTGCTTGTGTGGTAGAAGTAATCTTGGGTAGGGAATAGATCCAAATTTAGGTCCAAAATGCTTGGCCACAGTTCTCAATATGTTAGTCACCCTTCCAGTCATGTCCTGGGGATTCTTCACTCTGAAGATGGAATCCAGAAGCCACTAGAGTTTTTCTCTTTTCAAGATGTGACAGACCTTGTGTTAGACTTCACACACAACAAGAGGAAACCACACATCTTCTGTGGAGAGAAAGTACCAAAAAGGTTCTTTATATTGCTGGGCTAACCACTAAATAGACAGCAGGACAGCTAGGACGTGAATGAAGAAGTAATAAAAAAATTCTCTAGGTCAGAAAATGTGCCAGGAAATGGGTCAGAAAGACCCCAATGGTAACTGAGAGGGCAAGCAAGTTGCTGAGAATATGGTGGGATAAACTTGCACTCTGCCACTTCGTTGCTCTTGGTGCTTCTCCCTTCCTCAGCTTGTAACAGAATGATGATGAAGGAGCAAAGTCTGTCTGCAAAACTGGCTTTTATTCATCTCAGCACTCCTTTCACAAAAGAAATAGTAGCCTAAGACCAAATTCTCAATCAAAATGTGGTAGACTTTAAAGAATCAAATTCAAAGTTTGTGTCCCCACTCACTGCAAATGATTGGCATGGCTCTACTGCTTTGCTAAAACCAGTCAAAACTGTAAGATTCAGAAAACACTCGATGACATCTCTCCCAGAGTCTTCTTATCAAAAATATTTGAAATTGGCTTGGCTATAAACAATTTAAATAAATAAAAAATATATCTGGGTAATGATGAACAAAGGACAATGACAAAGAGAAATTCATTATGTAGAAGGAGCTGTCCAGTGGGATCTTTGGGGATTAGAGTTTCACCCAGCCCCTACTAACATCTCCTTTAATAGTACAATGATGTAGTACAATGATATAGTACAACGATGAAGATGTCAATGATGTTTACATACGGTACTTCATATGCAGATCAAGATATTTCAAATAAATTTAGTGAAGTGAAAGACCAATGAAAGATCTGTAGAGGTGATAAGTAAGGCATTAATAGGATCCAGAAGAAATAGTGATAGCCTCTCACATAGTGCCTGAATTATCAGTCTTCATGAGAAAAAACAGAATTCCTTTCTAACCAGTCAGCTGTCAGTGGAAGGTTTTGAGTCCAAATAAAAACAACCTGCAAGGACAATTTTTCTTTTGTGGAGATTATTAGGTAGCAAAGATAAGAAAAAGGAAAATATCACACTAACTTCACTTTTGCTCTTAATAACTTTTCTTCCCCTAAAGAAAGGGATTTGTTCAGAGCTTAAGATGTTGACAAACACCGACTATTGGGGTACTCAGAAATTTTTTCTGATAGCTGCATTTTTGTATAAGCAAAGTTTCTACACAATAATATTGTTGTATTTCCAAAAAGAAATTTGGAATATTGTTATGACAACGTATCTAGAAGACAACAAAGGTGAGAGTACAAAGTCACTGTGGGACAAGTGTGATATAACGCTTGAATATATTGCTGCTACTGCTATTATTGTATCTTTGTATTCACAAGTAGTAGTCACACATCAAGGCACTAGTGAATCACAGGATGTCAGGGGTTGGAAAGGACCTTGAAAGATCATCTAGTCCAACCCCTCTGCCAGAGAGGGATCACCTAGATCAGGGTCACACAGGACCACATCGAGGTGGCTTTTGAATGTCTCCAGAGAAGGAGACTCCACAACTTCTCTGGGCAGTCTGTTCCAGTGCTCTGCCACCCTCAGGTGAAGACAGGGTCTTTAGATGATCTGTTGGCTTGGGTCTTTGAAACAAGATCTTTACAATAGCATCAGGTGCTGCCTTATTTAAGCTACTGCTTTCATTATTGCCACTAATAGGGCTGAAATTGCAAAATTTCCAAGCACAGAAAACACCCCTTGCTCATGGTGTTCTTAGACAAGCCACCTCACCTTTCTGTCCTTTAGTGAGTCAACCCAGTTGCAATGCAAGCACAGGACATGTTGTACCAAAGGATCAGTGGGTGTGCTGGTACGCAAAACCACAGCAAATAAACTCATGTTATTTCAATTTACACTAACGTAGTGCATCCCTTGAAATGAACTGTCACAGCTAATCTTGGTGAGGATGTCATGCATGAAATGCAAATTATAAACTAGTTCCAAACAGCAAAAATGCAAACCCATGGATTGCAACAGAAGGAAATAATATTGATGAAATTGCTCTCATTGAGTTTAGTCTAACATCTTCCATCTAATGGTGCAAATTAGTCAAGCAAGCTATGTTTAATTTAATTTAATGGATGTTTTCTTTTTGAAATCAGTACTGAATAAGTCTTGACTAAGTTCCTTATTCATAGATGTGTAGTTGAATGCTCCCATTGAACAAACAGCTTATGAATGTGAAGGAAAATATTTGTGTACTGTATGTCAATATTTTAGCAGTAGCAAAGTTTTTCTTTGGACCAATGGTACATAAAGTACTCTAGACATCTGTTGAGCCCAGTAAAGGTTTGCAGGGTTTGTTGTGTCTTCTTCAATACAATTTACATTATGATACTTATAAATACTTGAGGGGTGGGTGTCAGGAGGATGGTGTCAGTGCTTTTTCAGTCGTGTCCAGTGCCAAGACAAGAGGCAACAGGCAAAAACTTGAATATAGCTAGTTCCACCTGGACATGAGGAGGAACTTCTTTACTGTGAGGGTGGCAGAGCACCGGGACAAACTCAGAGAGGTTGTGGAGTCTCCGTCTCTGGAGATAAACCCTCCTGGATGCTGTCCTGTGCAGCCTGCTCTAGGTGATCCTGCTCTGGCAGGAGGCCTGGACTAAATGATCTCCAGTGGTCCCTTCCAACCCTGACAATCCTGTGATTAATTTCTTTTTCCGAACTTTGCATTGTTTACACAGTAATGGAGTTATGGTATACAATTCTCCACAGTAACATACACAGTGGATTATTAATAGTTTCCTTATTAGTTATGCTAGGTCAACAATGTGCTATAAAGGACGACTGAAGGAAATGGTGTAACACTGCAGCAGTTATTTGGGAGTCCAGAGAGATGCAACTGACAGGGTAAAGTAGGTAAGCTCAGTACTATCTTATCTTGGTTCAACATGAGAAGCTTTAATCTGAAATGCTATCATCCCCTCTCTTTTCACAAGCAGAAATTTCCTCATACAAGTTTAAAATGAAGAGGGAATAAGCAACCAGAAAGAGAGGCTGGAGTCCCCAAAGGTGGCTAGCAGGTCAGAACAGTGACTGAGATTCCCAGGCTGGTGTTTCTCTACGCATCACTGTCGTACACACTCTTCTTTCTTCACTCCGATATTTGCTGTAAAGTAAACGGAGACAGGATGCTGTGGAGAAATATTAAATCATTTTGTGTTGAGAGTGGTAATGTGCCACAGGGCTTGTGTATTTCTACTGACAGTCTCAGGCTTGCTCTGTGTGCTCATTCTTTTCTTTATTTATTGATCTCACAGCTGGACTAAGACAAATCAAAACACTTATACACTCCTATTCTGTCAATTCCACGTTGCCATGACCTCTGCTCCTGATTAATGTAGCAGTAGATGGGTTCCCCTTCTCTGTATGTTTTGAAGATGCAGAAATAGTCATGCCCACTGATATCAGAAAGCTTGTTCTCACTCCCTTTGTTTGTCTTTTTTTATCAGCAGCACCTTTGTGGATTCTATAAAGACGTCATGAGCTACTTTAAGCCCTCTCCCTGCACAGTATGATGAGACAAGTAGTTTAGAGTTGGTAATTTCACATTTCACCATGTGATGTCAGTCCAGTGCAAAATCACAACTTAATTTCTTAAAACTTTGCCCAGAACTTTTGGGTTTAGAGAAGCTGTATAAACCTACTCAGCAGTCTATTCACTACCCAACAGCAGTAAAAGCATTGACCATCAGAAGTATAAAGAAACTTCTTTTATGCAGAAGGATTTGCATCCAGAGCAGTAAGACTTGGTCAGTTTCTTGTACTTAAAAATCTTTAAAACAGTCGTAGTCGTAAACTACACTTTGCTGTTACTGGATCTCTGCAGAGAGCAGCATAATGCAAAACAGCTCTCTGTTGGTCTCATGTGCCTACCCAAAGTTCAAGGGAACACTGAAACCATCAGGAAGTTTTCTGTGCACAGAGCAGGCAGAGCAGGGGGTGTTATTAATGAGCCACCTCTCCCAAAAAAGGGAGAGATTGGTTCCCTCCCATTACCTTTTTCTTGTGCTTAGTAGCCCTCCTTCATGCAGCAGTCCATTCAATAGCTTTTAGAGGAGAGGCCACTTGCTCTCACTGGTTCTGACATCCCTCCTTACTGCTGGCTGGCTGTCCTGGTTTCAGCTATGATGGAGTTAATTATTTTTAGCAGTGGATGGAATGCCATGTTTGGGTGTTAGGATGAGAACAGTGCTGATAGCACCCTGATGTTTCTAGTTGTTGCTGGGCAATCAAGGACCTTTCTCAGCTCTGCATACTTCCTTACTAGTGAGAAAGGAGGGGACGTAGCCAGGACAGGTGACCCGAACTGGCCAAAGAGGATATTCCATGCCAGTTACGTCATGCTCAGTATAAAGGGGGACTGGGGGGAAGAGGAGGAGACAACACCAGGACGGGCAGTTTCCGGGTTCGGGGACGGCTCTAAGCTGTGCGGCCTGGGTTCTGTGGTTTGGTGAGAAACTGCATTGTGTATCACCAGTTTCATCTATTTTGTGCTTTAAACTTCTGTTATTGTTATATCTAGTTTTCTGTTATTGTTTAGTAAACTATCCTTATCCCAACCTGCGTGGTTCTGGTTTATAGGTTGTGGTTTCTTTTCCTCCTTCTTCCTTAACTTTTCCCCCTCCCCCAACTTTCCCTCCCCCTTCCTTTTAAAAGTACAAGCGACTGTGTGGGGTGCGGCCCTCGGCCGGGGCAAAACCACGACAGTCATTTTGGCGCCCAACGTGGGGCACGAACGGTTGGGATAACGGTAGATCTGACCCTAACTATCGCAATTAAGATAAGCACTGTTGTTTAAGCAATCTCTGGTCACGATGCTGTGGTATTTATTCACAAGGCTGTGGTATCAAAACCATCGCATGCTGTATACAATCCTGGCAGGATTCTTTACTCTCTCAGGTCTGCGGCTCCCATATTTGTTCCCATACTTCATTATAGTGTATTTTATGATATCGGTCTATGATACAATAATATCGATGACCATGAGCTTAATCTGGTACTTGTATGAGGTTTTGCTGTCCTGTCCATTCTTTGGACAGGGAGGGGTTAATAACAGCACTGCTTTCTTTTCCTTTGGGCTAAATACAACAGCTCTTATGGCAATTTTTGAAAACCTTCAATATCTCTGGGATATTCAAACTAGCATTTTGCTATTGGTAGGTTTGGGGCAGATGGTTCAGTTCTTGTTATATATCAAGCATAGGTTTATGAATACCACTGAAGAGCTTTCTCCGAGACAGAATAATCACGAGTGGCAGGGCATGTGGCAAAGTATGGGCAAGTACCTAGGTACTTTCTCACGCCCGATGGTTTGGAACTTCACTCCTGAACAGCTACAAGACCCCGATCAAGTGACTGCATACCTAAAGAAAAATTGCTGTAGGTTTCCCAGAGATGGACACCTTACTGCACTGTGCTGGGCTCTGGCCACTATTTATCAAACACTGCTTGATAGCAGGCAGCACTGTCAGCACTGTCAGCACTGTCAGGGAGAAGGGAAAGGAAACAGACTGGCAGATACTATAGCTGCTGCAACCACTGGGGCTGACACTGCAGCTACTGTAATCTCTACAGCAGACACTGCAGATGATCAGAAAAACCAACCCACACCAGTGTCTGTTGCTCCCGTACAAAAGAGGAAATGCACAAAGAAATCAGTTCGCACAGTGACGGATGATGATGATGATCAACCAGGGCCATCTCGAGGATATCAGGAGGAGGCAGAACCAGAGATTGTTACCCGATCCCTGACTCTGAGTGAGCTGCGTGAGGTTCGAAAAGATTTCACCCGCCACCCAAGTGAGCACATTATCACTTGGTTGCTCCGATGTTGGGATCACGGGGCCAATAGTTTGGAGTTAGAAGGCAGAGAGGCCAAGCAGTTGGGATCCCTAGCTAGAGAAGGAGGAATTGACAAAGCAATTGGGAGGAGGCCGGAAATCCTCAGCCTCTGGAGGCGACTACTGTCAAGTGTGCAGAAAAGATATCCCATAAAGGAATATATTACATGTCAGACACCCAAGGGTAACAGCATAGAGACAGCTATCCAGCACCTGAGAGAATTAGCTGTACGGGAGATAATTTATTATGATCTGGACAATTCACGGCTTCCCTCTGATCCCGATGAAGTCCTATGCACTCCAGATATGTGGCGTAAGGTTGTACGAAGTGCACCAGCAGGGTACACCAATTCACTGGCAGTAATTGACTGGACTGATATGGATCCACCAACCGTAAATAAGGTGGCCTGCCGACTCAGGAAATACCAAGACAGTGTTTCCCTCTCCGTCATTGCAGCAGTAGAGAAACTGGTTCAACGACTTGACAACAATGTGTCCAACTCCCAACCCGTATGGAGCAATGTTGCAGCTACTGGGAGAAAGCGTCCATCGTTCCAAGAGGGAGAATACACACCACGACGTACATTGTGGTTTTACCTGCTTGATCATGGAGAGGACATGAGGGAATGGGATATGCAGCCCACCTCAGCCCTTCGAGCACGAGTAAATGAGCTGCGGGGTAAAACATTCGCACAACGAGATTCTGCCAGGAAGAAGGCTGCACCAGTTTCTACTGGGCAGTTCCCTAGACCAACTGGAAGGCCTACCTATATGTCTGATGTGTCTGATCCTCTTGAAGGGACCTCTAAGTCCTTTATGCAACCAGTGGAAAACAAATATGATCAGCAGCAATAGAGGGGCCCTGCCTCCAGCCAGGTGGAGGAGAGGGATAATCGGGTTTATTGGACTGTGTGGATCCGATGGCCTGGCACGTCAGACCCACAAGAGTACAAAGCTCTGGTGGATACTGGTGCCCAGTGTACTCTAATGCCATCGAATCATGAAGGGGTAGAACCCGTTTGTATTTCTGGAGTGACAGGGGGATCCCAACAACTAACTGTGCTAGAGGCTGAGGTGAGCCTAACTGGGAAGGACTGGGAAAAACACCCCATTGTGACTGGTCCAGAAGCTCCGTGCATTTTAGGTATAGATTATCTACGTAGAGGGTATTTTAAAGACCCAAAAGGGTACCGATGGGCTTTTGGAATAGCTGCTTTGGAAACAGAAGGAATTGAACAACTGTGTGCCTTGCCTGGACTCTCGGAGGACTCTGCTGTTGTGGGGTTGTTGAAGGTTGAAGAACAGCAAGTGCCAGTTGCTACGACGACGGTGCACAGAAGACAATACCGTACTAACCGAGATTCCCTGATTCCCATCCATAAGTTGATTCGTCAACTGGAGAATCAGGGAGTGATCAGCCGAACCCACTCACCCTTTAATAGTCCCATATGGCCAGTGAGGAAGTCCAATGGAGAGTGGAGGCTGACAGTAGATTATCGTGGCCTAAATGAAGTCACTCCAGGTATGAGTGCTGCTGTGCCAGACATGTTAGAGCTCCAGTATGAACTGGAATCGAAGGCAGCCAAGTGGTACGCCACAATCGACATTGCGAATGCTTTCTTCTCGATCCCACTGGCGCCTGAGTGCAGGCCACAGTTTGCTTTCACCTGGAGAGGCATCCAATACACGTGGAATCGTCTGCCCCAGGGGTGGAAACATAGCCCCACCATCTGCCATGGACTAATCCAGAATACACTGGAAAAGGGTGAAGCACCAGAGCACCTGCAGTATATTGATGACATCATTGTATGGGGCAACACAGCAGAGGAAGTTTTTGAAAAAGGAAACAGGGTAATTAAAATCCTTTTAGAAGCCGGTTTTGCTATAAAACGAAGTAAAGTCAAGGGGCCTACGCGAGAAATCCAGTTTTTAGGAATAAAATGGCAGGATGGGCGTCGTCAGATCCCAATGGACATTATTAATAAAATAGCAGCTATGTCTCCACCAAGCAACAAAAAGGAAACACAAGCTTTCTTAGGTGTTATAGGTTTTTGGCGAATGCATGTCCCAAACTACAGTCTCATTGTGAGCCCACTCTACCATGTAACTCGAAAGAAGAATGATTTCCAATGGGGCCCTGAGCAACAGCAAGCCTTTGAGCAGATCAAACGCGAGATAGTCCATGCAGTGGCCCTTGGGCCTGTCCGGACAGGGACAGATATTAAAAATGTGCTCTACACTGCAGCTGGGGAGAACGGCCCGACCTGGAGTCTCTGGCAGAAAGCACAAGGGGAGACTCGAGGTCGACCGCTGGGGTTTTGGAGTCGGGCCTACAAAGGATCTGAGGCCAATTATACTCCAACAGAAAAGGAAATACTGGCCGCCTATGAAGGGGTTCGAGCTGCCTCAGAAGTGATTGGAACTGAAGCCCAGCTCCTCCTGGCACCCCGACTGCCGGTGCTGGGCTGGATGTTCAAAGGGAAGGTTCCTTCTACACACCATGCCACTGATGCTACGTGGAGCAAGTGGGTTGCACTAATTACACAGCGGGCTCGAATAGGAAACCCCAATCGCCCAGGAATTGTGGAGGTGATCACAGACTGGCCAGAAGGCAAAGATTTTGGGATGTCACCAGAGGATGAGGAGGTAACACGCGCTGAAGAAGCCCCACCCTTCAACGAACTGCCAGAGAATGAGAAGCGATATGCCCTGTTCACTGATGGGTCTTGTCGCATTGTGGGTAAGCATCGGAGATGGAAAGCTGCTGTATGGAGCCCTATAAGAAGAGTAGCAGAAGCCACTGAAGGAAAAGGTGAATCAAGCCAGTTCGCTGAGGTGAAGGCCATCCAGTTAGCCCTGGACATTGCTGAGAGAGAAAAGTGGCCAAGGCTCTACCTTTATACTGATTCATGGATGGTGGCGAATGCCCTGTGGGGGTGGTTGCAGCAGTGGAAAAAGAACAACTGGCAGCGTAGAGGCAAACCTATATGGGCTGATGACTTATGGCAAGATATCTCTGCTCGGTTAGAGAAACTTGTTGTAAAGGTACGTCATGTCGACGCCCATGTACCTAAGAGTCGGGCCATGGAGGAACATGAAAACAACCATCAGGTAGATAAGGCTGCTAGGATTAAAGTGGCTCAGGTAGATCTAGACTGGCAACATAAGGGTGAATTATTCCTAGCTCGATGGGCTCATGATACCTCGGGTCATCAAGGGAGAGATGCAACATATAGATGGGCTCGGGATCGAGGGGTGGACTTGACCATGGACGCCATCGCACAAGTTGTCCACGAATGTGAGACATGTGCTGCAATCAAGCAAGCTAAGCGGTTAAAGCCCCTTTGGTATGGAGGACGGTGGATGAAATATAAATATGGGGAGGCTTGGCAGATTGATTACATCACCCTCCCACAAACCCGCCATGGCAAACGTTATGTGCTTACAATGGTGGAGGCAACTACCGGCTGGCTAGAAACATATCCCGTACCCCATGCCACTGCTCGAAATACAATTCTGGGCCTTGAAAGGCAAGTCCTCTGGCGACATGGTACTCCAGAAAGAATCGAGTCAGACAATGGGACTCATTTCCGAAACACTCTTATAGACACCTGGGCCAAAGAGCATGGCATTGAGTGGGTGTACCACATTCCTTATCATGCACCGGCCTCTGGGAAAATTGAACGATATAATGGACTTTTAAAAACTACACTGAAAGCAATGTGTGGTGGGACATTCAAGCATTGGGATACACATTTGGCCAAAGCCACATGGTTAGTTAACACTAGGGGATCTACCAATCGGGCTGGCCCTGCCCAGTCAAAATTTCCACGTACTGTAGAGGGAGACGGAGTCCCAGTAGTGCATATGAAGAGTGTATTGGGAAAGAGAGTTTGGGTCATCCCTGCTTCAGGCAAAGGTAAACCCATGTCTGGAATTGTTTTTGCTCAAGGACCTGGCTGTACTTGGTGGGTAATGCAGAGGGATGGAGAAGTTCGATGTGTACCTCAAGGGGATTTGATTTTGGGTGAGAATAGCCAATATAATTAATAAAGTAGAAATTATAATAATTGCCAAATAACCCATTATTGTATATTCATTATTGTTATGATTGCTGTATGTTGTACCATAGCATTATAGCCGGAGTCATACAAGTTAATGAAGAATGAGTGCCATGATGATGGAACTAAAGCCTGGCCTCTCAAGAACTTTTTTTTCTCCCTTTGAAAATAAACTCTGACCCACAGACTATGAGCATGGACCATGCCAGGTGTATCAGTCAAGAGCCTGAGATGCAGCATGCAACGAGCCAATGGAACATACAATTATCCTGAGAAACTGTTACGACAAATGGAGCCTGAAAATCATGGACTAAATGAACTCAACAACTTCAGAGGGATGATTCACAGACTGAGGGAATAAGATCTGTATGCACGTATGTGTGCATATGTGTGTACATACATATATGGGTATGTGAAACACGAAACTGATTGTACCTAAAGAAAATTGTTGGATCTGGTCATGACGTAAATGGTATGGAATAAGGGGTGGATAATGTCCTGGTTTCAGCTATGATGGAGTTAATTATTTTTAGCAGTGGATGGAATGCCATGTTTGGGTGTTAGGATGAGAACAGTGCTGATAGCACCCTGATGTTTCTAGTTGTTGCCGGGCAATCAAGGACCTTTCTCAGCTCTGCATACTTCCTTACTAGTGAGAAAGGAGGGGACGTAGCCAGGACAGGTGACCCGAACTGGCCAAAGAGGATATTCCATGCCAGTTACGTCATGCTCAGTATAAAGGGGGACTGGGGGGAAGAGGAGGAGACAACACCAGGACGGGCAGTTTCCGGGTTCGGGGACGGCTCTAAGCTGTGCAGCCTGGGTTCTGTGGTTTGGTGAGAAATTGCATTGTGTATCACCAGTTTCATCTATTTTGTGCTTTAAACTTCTGTTATTGTTATATCTAGTTTTCTGTTATTGTTTAGTAAACTATCCTTATCCCAACCTGCGTGGTTCTGGTTTATAGGTTGTGGTTTCTTTTCCTCCTTCTTCCTTCCCTTTTCCCCCTCCCCCAACTTTCCCTCCCCCTTCCTTTTAAAAGTACAAGCGACTGTGTGGGGTGCGGCCCCCGGCTGGGGCAAAACCACGACACTGGCAAAGGCAGCTAAAGACAGACTCTGAAGGAGGGGGGTGGTCTCAGGGATCCAGATGCAAAACAACAAGCAGACCTTTAGGAGGAGATGCCATCTCTGTGTCATGCCTGTGAATAAAAATGCCCTTCCTTCACAACAGAGCATTTGGAGCTCACTGCATTTCAGAGAGCAACAACTACCATCTAAGCTTGGAGGTGCTGACCATCGTGTGCTGGGGCATGGGGTTTTTCCCAGCAGGGCATGTCAAGGCAAGCATTTTGCACTGAGAAGTTCTATAACACTTTGGTTGTTCCAACCATAAGGACAGGAAGACATCCTCCCCCATCTGTTAGTGTCAGTGTCTCTCCTCCAGAACAAGGCACAGAGGTGGGGCGTGCTGGCCCCAGGCAGCAGAGATGCTCTGTGATTTTCATTTTTACAGAACCTTAAAGAAGTCCCAAAATCTATATGAATATTAAACAATCTCCTGATGTTCTACTTCTGTGCTGGCATTTTAAACAAAACTTTATTTTTTTAAAAAAAAAAGAAGCTATGGCATTGTATGAACACATGTGACATTTTGCAAAAGCAAAACAAAGTATTGGTATTCAGCCAACTGTTCCAATAATATCACCAGCAGCAAAACACGTAGCACCTTCTTCTGGTTTTACACCGAGTTACCGCTTGAATAAAATTAATTAATTGGCTTTTCTAATTGCCAATGAAAATAATGTGGCTTTTGTTTCAAGGGATAGCAGGGAAATAATCCTTTCCAAAATTTTGAGAAAAAGGTCTTATGTTGTATTTCCAAAAAAATCCAACTGCAAGAGGATGAGGCTATATAGCCCAAAGCCAGTGCCTGTCACTGGACGATATGTGAGCACAACAAAGGCTCCAGCTGGCTGCTATCAGGGCTAATAGAGGCATTTTGGCTCACCTACCTGGTAGAGCATTTGTCAGGATGTCACTTGTCTGTCCTTACCTTGAAGCCTGTTTGGTTCTTTATTTTTCAATGTCTCCATTTTATGATATTGAATGAGACTGAAAGTCTCTCCCAATCGAATGCGCTAAAATCAACAGGATGCTTGTTAAGGTCTGTGAAGAATTAAATTGTGGATGGTGGAAGGGGCAGCATTTTGCTCCCTCCTACGTGCATTCTCGCAACAACCGAGGGCTATCAAAAGTCAGTACAAGACTTTTAAAGATTGTTATTAGCTCATGGCAGTGAACTAGAAACTTGATGTTAGTGGGTGTACAGCATGTCTCTGCTGACTCACTAATGTTCCAAATGATTATGTCATCTTTCAGATTTAGTTTGTGAACATTTCTGCTAAGAGCCTTCCATCTTAAAATGCTTTTAAATATCCCTTTTTGATCATATGCATATAGCTACAAAAGGCTATATTGTTGTATAGTCTTGTTAGTTAAATAAATGCTTGCATTTCTTTTCCTGAGACATCTTCATAAATGTAATCGGGTGATGGCACCAACAGATTAACATTAGCTAACAGGATCTTTATTAATGCCATGAAGATCATTGAAAAGTACTTATTTTTCTGCTATGTGTTTGTGATTGAGCTGTACCAGTTCGAACCCAATGAAACTAGTGCAGTCTGTGCTGAAGATTGAGATAACTCTCTCGCCTCTAAACTTCCCTAATTTCGATGATGAGATGGCCTCACTACTGACTTAAAGCATGCTAAGAGTTGTTCTAATTACTTATGATTAAAGCATTGCACATGTGATTAGGTACATCCTCTTGCCCAAATCTACCTACCTTGTGGATGCCAGAAGAGGATCACTTCATCAAAGGAAAAAAACCAAATAATTTCATTAGACCGTTAGAGCATTTATCCACCTCTTTTCAGCACTACTGTGAGTGGCACCAAAGCTCGGGGATAGAATCTAGGCCACCTATAGCCTATATTTTAAGTACAATCAACTTCAAATTCTGCTGTTAATAGACCTTGCACTGCAGCTGCTTACCAAGGACATAAAGCAAACAGACATTTGCAAAGGAAATTGGATGATCCCACTCTAGATATTGGGAGGCAAAACTAAATAAAATACAAAGTCAATCTGATGTGAATAGATGAATGAATGAATGAATGAATGAGTAGGAGTGACAGGTAGGAATACAATGGGATAACACAAGAGCTGTCGTTTTAATGAGAACAGCTCCCAAGGCAGCCTATTCTCCTCTCAGCTTTCTCAATTACTTTCAGAATAACTATCTTCTGGTAAATAGATAATTGCAGGGATCAATAGTGCATGTTTCTAGTCTTCCTATTTTTTTTTAAGTATCCACAGTTGTTCACTTGGCATTGACCTGAACATCTTAATTTTCAAAAGTCAGCCTTCAAAAGAATCACCTTTTTCCTAGGGTAGAAAAGCTGAGATGCCCCCATAGATTGCTAAATGCTTGCAAATCAGAAAACTCAGCTAATTATCTGTCACTGAGGAAATCCAATGAAGCAAGCAAGTGAGGTCTTGAAAGTACTGAAAGAAGAGGATTTCTATGAGAATAGTTATCAAAGAAGCCAAACAATTTTAACTATTATCTAATTATATAGTTCTCTCTGGAAACCTACATCATCAGGGTAGAAAGTGGTCACACATTCAGATAGTTCAGTGACAACTTTTTGTAACCCCAAAACTTTTGCCCAGTGTGCTGAGCATCCACTGACTGTAGTCATCACAGACTATAAAGGAAAGCAAGAGACCCATCTCAGATATAAATCCCTAGGTTGCAATCTTCCAGAGTCATGTGAGATGAATCCTACAGTTGGAATTTGGAAAGGGGTAAAGGATGATAAGGGAAAATAGCAAGGAGGAAGGTGTTGAAGGAAGTATGATTGCCAGGCAATGTACCTAACACACTAGCTCATAGATTTTTCACCTTCAGTTTGAGAACAATCAAAATACTTGAGATGGAGAGAAGAGCAGCGTAACAGCTCTTCTGATCAAAAAGCAGGCATTAAAATGGAAGCAGAAAAAGCAGGTTGTGTAAATAGGAAATGATTTATTTGTTTCTTGAATGAAAAGTTTGTGTCACCTATAACAATGATATGCAACTCCATAGCTGAAATAATAAGTAGAGGAATTTTGTTGGAGAACTTTAGCATCATCAGTGTTAATAGATGTTCACTGATACAGCCTGTAAAAAATGAGCTCTCGTGACTTACAACATTTCTGAACAATGAACAAGTGGTTGTTATCCCAAGTCACTCTACATTTTATTAAGTGTTAATAATATAGAGCTTAACATGCTTGTACTAGGTAACTAAGGATGTGGAACGATTTCATTTGGACATCATGATATAGATAAAACTATTTAAGAGAAGTACATCAATATAGGAAAGCTAAGGGTACATTGCAATGATACATGGAAACAGATACCAGGCTAATCACAGCAGGAGAGGATTTTTGTCAAACCACTTGAGGGGCAGATTGTGTTTTAGCAGACAACAAAGGAAGTGTTTGGATAGACCTACCATTTCAGGTCAAATAAAAAAACCAGCATAGCAAAATGGCCTAATCTAGGGCTTTTGTCTCCAAGTGCATTTAAGAGAGCAAAAGGAAGATAGAAAATAATTTTAACACCCCTTCTCTTACTCCAGAAGATGTGACATTTGTCCTACAGCACTGTGAATGCCTTCTTGGACAATTGTTGTGATAGCACATGACGTCTTTGTAAACTCAATTCATGTCCCCTGCTACAGCAGTTTGATATAGAAAGTTACAATCCTCATATTCCTGTTGAAAAGCAGAGATGAAGGTTCTGCAAAGAAACAAAGTCCAACATCAGGGTGTTCTTACATGTTTCCCCAAATTGCTCCTTGAGAGCATGAGACTTCAATTTGGATCAATATTCAAGTCTAATGGCACTGCTCTGTAGAATATTACAACAAAAGCTGTGTATAGAAGGCAGGTGAGATGTGAGGCACTGAATAAAGCAGTACTGTGAATTGAGTCAATTTAAGCTGCAGTCACTCTGCATATGTATTACACGAGTTTTCAAGATGATGTGCTCTGTCAGTTAAGTCTTTTCCACATTTAAAATGGAAAAGCTATTTTTGGCTAAAAATTTTCAGGCAGTTGCATGAGGATTAGAAGCATCTAAGGGAAAATTCACATTGCTATTTGTTTATTTCTAGGCCTGTGAAACATAACAATGACTCGTGTTGTTTAATTAAGAGGGGTTTCCTGGCCATAGGCTTGTCTCTGCTGTGAACCAAGGGGATGCTTTCCTCTCTAACCCAACACCCTCACACGCCTCCTTGGTTTTATACTGAAATCCTAAGTCTCTTCTTTGATTCGACTCAGAACTATGACAATTCGGAATAATACTGCAGGGCTCATGTAAGTAACGTGCAACTATTTTTAACAGCACAGAAATCTGAAGTGTTCAACCTGGCGGCTGCATCGATGGCTTTTTTTAGAGTTGGCTCAGGCTTTATACTCCACTGCTAGTTTGCACCAGAGTCAGCTATGATCTGATTCCTATTGATCTGCTGGGACTCTGAATTAGCGCTGCAAGAGAACTTCGATAAAATTAACATCAATAATTTTTTTGAATTGCATGTCAGTGGGCAATAAAGCAATTTGTTATAAAAAGGGAAGAAAAGTGTGTCTGTTTTGGGCTGTTTTTAAAGGTCTTATTAAGAAACACAGCTAAGATTCTGTGCAACCTCCTTACTTGAAAAGCAAATACGTGCTTGGTGAAACACTGGGAGAGGTGGAAAGATAAATGAGTGACTGTTGTGTGGTTTTGGTGAGCTCAATAGAAAAGCCATTGTGTTTAGACTAAATACAAAACATGAGTGGAGGTGCATATGGTTCTAGTATAGACGGAGAGATTTCTTTTCACAACCTGCCAGTTTGGCAAGTGCCGAACCAACTGGGCAGGTTCTGCTGACTCACTTTGGCTGGTGTTGGCTTTATTTGGTTGGAAGGCAGATTTTTCAGACAGAGACAACCAAGGTCTGAAATAGTTATGAGCCTGGCAAACACCGTGGATCAAGAAGTGCTACGGCAGAAATTTAAGCTGCTGGTTGCTGGTAGTAGCGTTACAGATAATCAGTTGCACAGATAACACATCTACCTTGAAGCTCCATCTGCACTTGTTTTGTCCTTATTTAGAATTATTAAAAGAATATTACATTTGGCATCTCAGGTAGAGCTACCTACAAGGAAGATATCTTATCAGCCCAAACACCCCTAATGCATGCTGGGCTATCCTGTTTCTGTCTGCTTTAACAGTTGAAATCCTGTCTTGGCATAGCAACTGCTTGAAACTGCTGCACCTCCAAGGCAGAAATAACTTCCACGGGAATACAGGAAGAGGTGTGTGCAGCTGTGTGACTGCACCCTTTCCTCTGGCCAATTCACACCTAGCAGAGTAAAGCACAAGATCACTATAATGCATGTAAACCCGTTGTGCTTTGGCTATGTTTCCAAATATAAGCTGTGTTAAACAGTCATCACAACCTAAATTGCTCTTTATTAAGAGCACTATAAGACTTATCAGTTGCATTTACAAAGTTTGCCATTGCCAAGCCACATTAATGTCTAAAAACAGAGCATTCGTTTCCCAGCTGCTGTAAATGAGAGTTGTTTCTCAGTGTTTTAGTAGAGATGTATCGATTTACACTGATTGTGGATCTCGCTCAACACATCTATCTGTTTCGGGGCTAACAATATTTCATGAATAAAAACGTTGGCTGGTAGCAGATGATGAAATCCACAGGATTTATATTGGATTCTTCTCTTTCAAAATGAATTGCAGAAGCTGAATGTCTTGTGATTCCCATCCTAATCCTCGGAGTTCTCTGTATCATTGCAAGGCTCCCAGCGCATAACATTTTGTGAAGCTTGTGCTTTTCACAGGGAAGAGTCTACCTTTTCTCTTTAATTTTCACTTAAAATATTAAACTCACTTTTCATCTCTGCAGCACAAAGACCAAAAAAATCAAGGCTATTAAGCAGCCTTTGTTGCACCAGTCTCTGCAGTGCCTAAGCTCCATCTAAATTTGCCTGGATTTAAAAGAAAGTCTGGGAACAAAGGCCTTCATGTTGGCTTTGGTAGCGCTCTTGTACAAGCAGCATGTTTTGGACATGTGTCAAAAAGCAAAACTCTATAGCAGCAACTTTAACACTGAATGTGGCTGCTCTTTTTGGAGCGGTTGGGAAGAATTCTGGGCTCTGAGGGTTTAATCCTGCAATGTTCTGAGTATCTCTCCATGTGGCTGAGTGCCATCCCTTCACATAGCATACAGTGAGAACAGAGGGTGCTGGTACTTCCAAGAGATGTAAATACCTTGGAGGATTCAGCTCTAATCTTTAGTCAAGACAAATCACCAATGGAATTTAATGTGAGTTTGGCCTGAGCACAGCCATGGGGTACGGTAGTAGGGACATATTAATCTAGCTGCGATTTAATAAACAGATTTTTCTGGTTCATTCTTCTTTGTGCTTCTCAGGCATCACAGATCAGACTTTTAAAATCAAGGACCAATTTTCAGGTCTTCTACATTTCCCACTCCATGGTATTGTGCAAATTTTGAGTCATGTCTGGAAAAGAAACCTGTGCCTCTCTGCTGAGAGTACTAGAGAGCCAATACTGGGGTTGTCAGTGAGAACATTTTGATGCAGAATGATATCCGTGCAGTAAGAGTATACCACAATTATTTTGTGAGAATTGAAGAAGGAGATAGGGACATTTTTGAAAATTTTGAAGTGGATAAACTGTTCATCTACCTGACTTGTGGAAAAGGCTGGGATGTGGCCAAGTCACGAGCAGCATACTCTGGTAATTACATTGGGTTTCCGGGTTGAAGAATAGATGACATATGAATTTTATTTACCTTGAAATAGATGTAGAATAAAAGCTGAGGGTGTTATTTTCTACTTGTTTTCGCTCTTCTTTGTGGTCTGGCACGGCATTGCAGATTGAAACATCTGGTGTTTGCTTTGTGGCATGTAGGGGAGAAAGAAAGAAAGCTGAGACAGAGCATTAGTATAATACAGGGGGGTTGTTCAGAGAGTTGGAAGATGTTTCCCAGCTTTTTCTCTCCAATCACTGCAGATCTATTATCACAAGCCCAGGACAGATCTTAACAGCTGTGAGCACTGGTATCCAGCCCCTGAAAGAAGCCCTTCCTGGACACCTTTTAGAAAGCCCAACAGCCAAGGCTGCCAAGCATGCAGGAAGACAGCACTGCTGCAGGCTGAGGTCAAGCAGCCTGCTGTGACATGTTTCAGACAGTATGGTCACATAGTTGACCCATACCCTTTCTGAGCAATTCTGTGTTCCCTGCACAGTGTGTGCCTCGCATGCTGCACATGAAACACAGGCCTCTTCTGGGCCATTACTGTGACCAGGAAGGTACAGCCCAGCCCTCCCAGCCCTGCATGCTGGCCCTCCAGATTCTTAAGACAGACTGACATCTTGCCTCATACAGAAATACAAGAGGGACGGTTTCCTAATTTGCCTTGGAGGTGCAGCAGTTTCATTTCAAATCTCACTGGGTTTCTTTATATATGCCTCTCCTTCCCAAAACTCAACAATCTAAAGGCATGTGTATATTGAGAGACTAAAACATGTCTTACTAAACATTATGAAAATTACCTTAGGGTGGAAATTCGATCAATAACAAGTATTACAGAAATACAAACAGAAAAATTGACTTCACAAAGTGTCAAGATAGTCCCCTGGAGCAGTTAAGGGGTACTTTGCCCCCAGTTATTTTCTTCTCACAGGTCTTCTGCAAGCATCTCACTGTTGTCCTTATGTACACAGTGGGCTAGCAGAGTAACTAGAGCTTGCTTAGGAGAGATGAATTATTGCTACAAAGCAATTTCTTGGCTCAGAGACTAAAACCTCCTGGGAATCACTTGTCCAGAAGAAATTGGCAGCTGGTAAATGTCAATCTGTGTTTTTTCATGTTTATAATTTTATGTGTAGAAAAATGTTATCCATATTATCAACCATTATTTTCACTTTAAAGCGAATACTTTTCAAATTACAAGTGTGTGATCTTGCTAAAGAACATATCTCTTCCGTTAATTTAAATTACAGATTAAGTTTCTTAAATTTTAGATTTTAAACAAAAAACCCCCCAACAACCCCAAACAAAACAAAAAAAACATAAAAGTGAGGGTTTAACCAGACCTTCCTTTCATTTTCTTTCAGCCTGGAACAAAATTGAGACTGAATCGTACATCCATGGAAGTACAAATTCAATTAAGAGAATGAAAGTCCTTCACATACAGTTACTATAAAATACTATATTGAGTATTGATGTTGAACAAGACTTATCAAAATTAAGATTCAAGAAAAGCAATTTTAGACCTGTAAAAGTTTACCATCTAGGACTCAATTCAGTTGCTTGCACATAGATATCTATTGCCATATGAGTTTTCCTAGACCATTCAGACTCAGGCATGGCCTGGCAGATATGGCACCATCTAAAATAGACCCACACTATTGTATATGACAGCTGGAGAACAGGTAGGATTTTTTGGTTGAGCACATCTTGAATAGCAGTGGAAACCCATGTATGGGCAAGTGAATTGAGCCCTTGCAAAATTACACATTAGTAGAAATTTTTAAATGTGGAGCAAAGAACTGTAATAGGAGAAAGTTTATTAATCACTATTTTCATTGATTTTTCTTGTTTGCTGCCTGCTAGTGCACTGCAGCTACCCAAGATACACAAGCTGTAGATGGGATTCATCTTCTGAGCTGCCTAAGTAAAGGTGATGATGCATGAAATAGATGTCTAAGTTGAGACCTCAGAGTCAGTGGAGAGGTATTCAGTTGCCTAAGCACAGACATCGGGTTTCATTTTGGATTTAATAGGGAATTCTGCCTATCCTGCAGGTGGCCCAGGATTGCCAAAAACTCTCTGTGAGTTTAGTAAGTTTGATACATTACTGACAACTGACCCACTCCTTTCTGAAGTGGTATCTGAAAATACACGACTGAGGTGCTTAAAATGACTTTTGATGCTCTATTTAGTCACCTGTATCTCAACTATCAAACCTGGCTTCCAGCTGCTCCTTCAGAAAGACAGAAAGTCTTCCCTATCATATCTGTCAGCATTGTATGTCTTGAACAGTAATGTTGCACCAGATGGCTATGTTTGAGCAACTGAAACAAACTACACATATTTGCTGACTCTAATGGGAACTTAAACAACTAAATCATGTGTAAACACCTACACTGAGATGCCTAAATGGAGCTGTCTGCAGTCTGCAGCTGACTCCCACTCTGTAAGTTGAGTGAGTGGCCCACACATGGATGTCTGGATCTATTTGAGAAGTCATAAGGTATCGGAGACTCTGGCTACTAGGTAGGACACAGGACCAATGAAAAAGCCATCTCCTTTTCCAGAGACAGCTGGGGACTGGAAGGACACTAAGACATTGACGATTGCATTTGGTCAAAGTCAGCCCTGAGTGCGCTCTCCATGACTAAGCAACAGATAAGTTAGTATAGTGAACAACTTTATCTGGAATTTTGCTCTTTGTAGCTGATCTCCCAACAGTGTTGCAAATGTTAGTGTACCTAAATAATTTCAGAAAGCTAAAAAGGCAGTGTAAACAGAAGTCCTGGGCTCCCCCCTCAAAGAAGTCTGCTGGAGTACTAGGAAAGCGAGAGCCCTGAGGCACAAATTTATTTATGTCTGAAGTGCACCAGATGTTGTGGTTATCTCTTTTCATTATAGCTGTCCACTTGTCCCATTTAGTCAAATCAAGCCCTTTCTCTTATTTGTGAAAAGTGTGTTTGTTAGGAAAGGAATTAAAACACTGTCGTGCAGTTTTTGTTCATATGTAGAGAATCAGAGTCAATGCTAAACAGTAGTTAATACAGTAAATGACTGAAGGCAGTTTGTGTTCTGGGAAAAAATAGTTAAAGAAAAGTGTCAGAGAATCTTAATATTGCATAAAGGAAGGTGACTGTATGTTATTGTACTTTGGTTCATGGGGGATAGCTGTGACAGATCTACGCATTGGTGTAAGTAAGAAATACAGGTTGTTGGGTTGTTGGGTTTTTTTCCCCTGTCCTGGATTTGACATTAATGACAGAATATATAAAACATTCAGGTTCCCAGCAATCAGCATGTTGACTTGGCAGGAATGTTCATCACACAGAAACTGGCTGTCTTAAAGATGCCGTAGGCACAATGCTGATTGGGAGGCATGATAGTGTTGGACAAATAAATCTCACCTACAGACAACTGTGCAAGTACAAAAAATGACCTTACACCAATGTTTGTTGAGTCTTACTTTCTATGTGGGGCAACAAATCGGTCTATGGAGGTAAAGGAGGCTGGGCATGTTGGGTTTAGCAGCCACAACAGATCAATGGTATAGCATATGCATCATAAATAGGACATCTGTGACATCTACTGCAGTGCTCCTATTGCATATGTGCAATTTATCAGCACCTGTTTAGGCACTACTTTTTTTCCCAGCAGTGCAGGGATCCTGAGGAAGCAGCTGCAAAATTATGGTAAGAGTCCCACATATTTTTCTTCTCCCTTTGTGCATAGATGTGGTTCATGAATGGGACCTGAATGATTCTTGTGAGATGAATTTGAGAGCCTTACCTATTTATGAAAAGAATACTTTATCTGTTTACCTCCTACACGCTTCTTAGGATAGCTGTAGCACATGTGATAGCTAGATACACTCCTTGTAGTGCATCATGAGCTCTTCCTCAAAATTAGGCTTGCTAGATATAGTAATAATGCATAGCAAGTCATAGACAGACACAGATAGTAATGTTAGAGAACATGAGTTATATAATTTAGCTCAATATCTAAGCTGATATTAATTAGTGGGAACAGAAAGTCTATTTTGATTAGCTAAACTATTTAACAGCAAAACAGTTCAGTGTTCTAGTGACAGAATTCAACATGAGCCCTAGCATAGTCAGCTGTAATATACCTGTCATTTTTTATTTAGCACCGACAAAACTTTTATTCTTGTATTAATTTGTGATGGTCTCTTCTGTGTGCATGGAAAAATCTGTATTTTCTCATTCTTTTTAAACTCTGCACAATAATGTGAGTGCCCTGCATGTTGTTTGCCTCTGGTGTTGTACCGAAATCTGTCTCTCTCAGCAGTGTTTTGCATCTACACCTGACTGTCCGCAGTGTTCCAGATCCATCAGATTGATAGGAGCCTGAGGCAGAGCAAAAAGGCCCTGAATGCAGCAACTGTGCAGCAGCAGCAAAATACGAACAGGCTGGCTTTCTCTCTCCCTAACTGTCTTTAGTTCTTCTTTGTAACATAACAGCTGTGTACAGCCTGGTAAGTTTGAATAGCATGTGATGTACATAGGAGAAAACAGTTCTAGTAAAAGTGCAGAACTCTTGCAGCTTGAAATCAAATCAAAGGTTCCAGCCTGTGTAACTTAGGTAATTAACTTTTATCAGCCCTTACATGAAATAATCCTGCTGAAAGAAGGGTGGTATTCCATCTAAACTTTACCTAGCCCACACTAACCATCTAGCTTCCTTCCATTTTGAAAGCATGAAAAGATGTGGTAAGGAAAGTCAAAACTTATCTGACTTGAAACTGCTGGGGAACCTCAAGGACAAAAAGTCAGAAAGAGGAACCATAGGGAAAATGTGGGACTGATGCTGAATGGAGCAGGGAATCTGATGTAAAAGGACATGGAAAAGGCTGAGGCAGCAGCCAATGCCGCCTTCAACTTGGTGTTTACTGTTAACACTGACCTTTGGGAATCCCTGGGGCCCTGAGACCAGAGCCAAAGTCTGGAGCAAAGAAGACTTACACTCAGTGGCAGAGGATCAGGTTAGGGAAAACAGAAATTAATTAGACTTACACAAGTGACTTAATGGGAGACACCCACAAGTGCTAAGGGAGCTGACTGATGTCATTGTGAGGTCAGTTGCTATTATTTGGAAAGGTCGTGGTGGTCAGGAGGCCCTCTTGAGGACTAGAAGAAAGCAACCACTCCTATTCCTTTCCCTGGAAGGGCAAGGAGAATCTGGGGAACTCCAGGCTGGCCAGCCTCAACTTGATCCCTGAAAAATGGATAAAGCAGCAAATCCTGTAAAACATGATTTGGAGTTGTCAGCATGGATTTATGAAGGGGAAATCATGTTTGATCAACCTGGTTGTTTTTTATTATGAGATTACTTATTAGGTGGATGAGGGGTGAGCAGTAGGTATTGTTTATCTTGACTTTAATAAGGCTTTCAAGAACATCTCCCATAACATCTTCAGAGACAAACTGAAAAGTACAGGCTAGGTAAGCAGGCAGTGATGTTGTCAGAAAACTAGCTGCACTGCTGAGTGCAAAGGGCTGTGGTCAGTGGCACAAATTCCAGCTGGAAGTCAGTCACCAGTGGAATACCCTGGGTCAATACTGGGTCCAGGACTATTTGACCTCTTCTTTTATGGCCTAGGGGACAGGACAAAGTGGACTCTGAGGAATTTTACAGACAATGCAAGTCTGGGAGGAGTAGCTGGTATGCCAGGTGGTTGTGCTGTCCTTCAGAGGGACATTGACAGGCACTAACAAAAGTCTCATGCAGTTCAAGAACAGGAAGAATGAAGTCCTACATCTGGGGAGGAATAGCCTCATGGACCAGTATATGCTGGGAAACTGAACAGCTGGAAAACAGCTTTGCAGTAACAGACCTGGAGTTCTGGTGCTAAATAAGTTGGACACAAGCCAGCAATGGGCCCTCATGTCTGAGGGCCAACAGTATCTGGGATTGTATTAGAAAGAGCATCACCAGCAGTTTGAGGCAGATGATCCTTCCCCTTTACTCAGTCCTAGTAAGACCATATCTGGGGAGTTGGATCCAGTAGATGCCTGTCTAGTTACCTGAATCAAGCCTTAGTTCTCCACTATTACTATAGGGCTTAGACACCTACATCATGTGAAAGGAGGGATTCATTCACCTAAACACAGCCACCGAATGCCATGTGAAATACCATAGGATCTGGTCTGGTCTCTTGCTGCTGTTCCAAAAGGGTGCAGGTTTCCCACAGGTCCTGTGTCTCATCTGCCATGCCCATGCAGTTGTCCTGACTAGCCAAAGTCACCTCAAATAACAGTAGCTACTGAACTCTGAAGCTGAATCCAACTTTTAAAGACTTGTAGATGGCTACAGACTTTAGATAGTTAAACTCAGTACAGATAAATCCAAATTTAAGTGCATATATTCAATGCTTATTTAACAGACAAGTAACTAGAGGCTTCTAGGGACCTGAAGTGCTTTCTGCCTAACTGTAGGTTTCTAATGCACTTAGTTCTCTCTAGTGACTCTACTGGAGGGGCTTAAATTAAATGACTACCTTAAAGTTCACTGGATTCTCCTCCTAGATCTGCACACGTAGGCATGTAGGAGGAATTGGGATGCTCCAGGGTATGCCATCTGGCATCCAGGTCTCATTCCAGAACAGCACTTCTGTATTTCTTTATCCAGAGCTGTGGCTGCCAGCCCCATCTGAACGCCCCAGGTATCCTAGAGCATTTCAAATGGCACTAAATGCCATTTAGGCAACTGAATTTACTCCCTACTGTTCTTTTGATGCTAAATCACAGAGAGATTAAAAAACTACCAGCTTAATCAGAGGCTCATGAACAAAATAAAAGCCAGTTCAATGTATATAAGTGAATGTAACAAAATATTGCCTTGTAGACATACAGCAATTAAAGCCATAAGGTGATAGCTGGAACTGTATAAAGTGATGCTGATGTCCTCTTCTCACTAGACTTTCAGCATGTACATATAAGAATGCAATAGATGCATACATACCTCTAAGTATACATAATGTTAGCATAAGCACCCCACCCCCTTTTCTTTTTTTATCAATCCAAAAATAACAGTGAAGTCTCATTTCAACACGAAGACTAAGAAAGCAGACAGGCAAATGACTCCCACTGTTGTAATGAGCTATAATTGTGTGCACACTTAAAGTATTTCCCAGTATGGCATACTGAAAATGTTCCTCCAGGGGGTCTATCTATGAACCGAAATATGATGAGAAATTAAAAGCCAAAGGTAAAGCAGCTCTCAATCCTGCCTGGCTATTAGAAGAATCTCTAAGTACTACAACATTTCATGTAACTTGCTGCAAATTAGAGAATATCTTAATGTAGACATGGTAGAAAGGTAGAAAAGGTGGAAAAAGGGTAGAGTTGTAGCCCTAAATCATAAGTTTCATGCTTTTGTTGGACCTACTAGATCTTTACTGTTGGGACAAGGGAATAAAGAGTAGTAGGTTAACATGTCAGATATCATAAAGCCATGCCATTTTAAAATTAGTTTGTATTAACAGATCTGTCAAAGTCTGCAACTTTCAGTGAGTCTATCAATGACTGTGACCTGTGAGTCCTGCCACAGGAAGTGGTATGTTTAAGGGCAGATCTAGGACAAGAAGCAGTGGACATTTACGGAGGTGTTCTGGCATAGCATTGCAAAGCACATTTCCCTTGCATGACAATACATTTGTCTCTTTGAACAGTCTTTTAATTTCACAAATTTCCCAATAGCTACAGGTTTTGCACAAAATATTGAAACTGCAATTTAAATGTAGATGGTTTAAACTGGTTGCAAAGCACCTGAAGTGTAAATAGAACCTAAAAAAACCCACCCTAAAAACCAACCAGCCAACAAAACAAACAAAAAACCCCAAAAACCCTAAAAAATTATGAGCAACTAAATAAATAAATAAATAAATATAAAATCACATTTCTGATCTCTCTAGCAGATGATTTTAAATAAACCCATACAAGCTATTTACTCTATCTAGTGCATCCCAATGTCCTTTGCTGAGCCTATGTCTCATAGGGCAATATAGTCTGTATGAGGGACCACTGCTGTGCAACTGGAATAATCCCATACAATTCAACATGGAAGAGACAAAACTCTGTATAACCCTCTGGGAAGGCTTGTCTTTAGTTTCTGGATATGGGACAAAAGACCTTTGCAATCCTCGGTGATCAGAAATGTTTGAAATCTCAATCAACCTCTTTTCTGCTCACCATCTTTCACCATGGCAACATTTTTCTCCTCTCTTTGGATGATCCCTCTTTCAGTACCTTAAGTCACAGCAGTTTCCAGCTCCTGGCTCTTGCCCAGCTGACTAGCAAACAACCTGTTCCCTTTCTTACAGTCTGGGGAGATCTCTAAGGAGTGAGACACAGACATCTTTCCTGCTAGGTTTGACTAGCCACCTCCAGGGAAGAAAGCCAGCCTTATTATCAAAGGTAATTCCAAGAAGAAAACCTACATCTTTCCAGTGTCTTAGTGGGTCCCAGAATCCTTGTGGAACCTCTGCAGGCTAGAAATTGCAGTGCCTGGCTCCAATGAATACATCTGAAAATGTTTAATGGAGATTTAAGGCGGGATATTTCAGAACTCCTTCCATCAGTTTGAAGAGAAACTGATCCAATTAATTCTCAGCTGTTCTTCCAGTAGTGAAAACACAGGGAATAATCCTAGTTCCACTTCATTTATAATTTAAATTATTATTTGACTATTTAAATAAAGCTGTATTTTATTTTTGAAAGGGCTTTATTGTCAAGTTAATTGACACTTTAGAATCTGCTGCAAATCCTGGGGAAAATGCTATAAAATAAATGGTTTATTAAAATTTAAATAAACCCTAGTTCATAGGAAATTCAACCAGACCATGTATGTCAGGGGGAAAATTCAAATCTGAGTGGTTTCAGGCATGAAACAGGGATGGAGCTCTTTAGCCCAGCTGCAAGGATTGGCAGATCTAGAAAAGACTGTTTATGGTAGTCTAGGAACCTACAGAACTCTCTTGCTGAAATACAGCTATCTGCAGCCATCCAGGCACCAGGAAAAATTGTGAGGTTTATGGACAGACCACAACATCAAATTATTAACAGGAACACAGACTTATTGAGTGTAGGCAGCAGATTAAGTCAACACACAGAAAATTATGGCAAACTTTGTTGTTTGCCTCTGTTCTGGTTTGACCAGCTCATCCCAATGTCCTGTCTGCACAGTCTTTGCCTGTTCTTGTTTCTATTACAGGCATATAACAGTATATAAAGACCTAGGAATGAAAGAGGAGACATTCCAGTTGATGCAGGAGTCTTGCTGTCTGCAGTTTTTTCTGTCATTTCTTACCTTTTATCCTGGAACAAGATTTAGGACTGTGTGGACTAGAAAGAGGAGGGAGAAATTGAAGCAGAAGACTGTAGGAACCACGCAGAAGATGTCAAGGAGGTTTCAAGAAAGAAGTTTGAGGGAGTGGCAGGGAAAGGATCCTAAGGAAGGAAAGTTGACTAGAAGAAAAGAAAAAAAGGTGCTGCTGCAGCTGTAAGTCACAAACTATATCCTGAGGTGTCTGTGACTTTACCATTAGCCTGCTTCCCAGCTCAACACCCACTTGAGGCCCTCACAACTATTACACTCAGATCATTTAACAGAAAGCTGCAGTCCTTATTTTGTTCACACAAAAGGTGAAACACACCAGGATGTTCACACTAACTCTACTAAACATGCTCACAATATTGTGATAGCTCACACATTCTTGTAGAAGAAGCTGCGAAGTACAAGAAAAAGAGCCTTGCAACTGTAAGGCACAAAGATTTCCAGCTTACATGCCCCAGAATTGAGAAGGGCAATTCCTACCAGGCCAGGGAAGATCTGTCTTACCAAGTCTTGTGAGAGTTCTTCAGTTATTCCCAGGGAGTCCCTCCTTTTACAAATTTAACCCCATGTCCCAGCATATTCTGTTCCAGTATGGAAAATACCATTGCTTTATTTCTCATCTGTTTCCTTTTTTTTTGCCTCTTCATTATAGAGTTAACTAGTCACCAATGTCTGTCCTACATGACAGATCTATGTCCTGCCTGACCAATCTAGTGGCTTTCTACAATGGAGTAACTGCATCAGTAGACAAGGGAAGAGCTACAAATGTCATCTACCTGGATTTCTGCAAGACCTTTCACACAGTCCCCCAGAAGATCCTTCTCTCTAAGTTGGAGAGATATGGATTTGATGGGTGCACTGTTCAGTGGATAAGGAATTAGCTGGATGGTCACATCCAGAGGGTGGTGGTCAATGGCTCCAAGGCCAGATGGAAGACTGTGAAAAGTGGTGCTCAGGGGTCTGTACTGGGACCAGTGCTGCTTAATATCTTTCTTACTGATATTGACAGTGGGATTGAGTGCACCTTCAGCAAGTTTACTGATGACACCAAGCTGAGTGGTGAAGTTAATGTGCCAGAGGGATGAGATGCCACCCAGAGGGTCCTGCACAGGCTGGAGAAGTGGGCCCAGGTGAACCTCATGAGTTTCAACAAAGCCAAGTGCAGTGTCCTGCACCTGGGGTGGGACAACCCCCATTATCCATTCAGGTTAAGAGATGATGTGCTTGAAAGCAGCCCTGAGGAAAAGGACTTGGGAGTACTCGTGGATGAGAAGCTGGACATGAACCACCAATGTGCATCTGCAACCCAGGCAGCCAACAGCATCCTGGGCTGCATCAAAAGAAGTGTGGCCAGCAGATTGAGAGAGGTGATTCTGCCCTTCTAATCTGCTCTGGTGAGACCTAATCTGGAATACTGTGTCCAGCTTTGTAACCCTCAACACAAAAAGGACATGAATCTGTTGGAGTGCCTTCAGAGAAAGGCCACAAAAATGATCAGGGGGCTGGAGCGCCTCTCCTGTGAAGACAGGCTGAGAGAGTTGTGCTTGTTCAACCTGCAGAACAGAAGGCTCTGGGGGGACCTTATAGTGGCTTTCCAATACCTGAAAGGTGCCTGTAGGAAAGCTGGGGAAGAACACAAGGTCATGTAGCAATAGGACAAGTAGTAATGGTTTTAAACTAAAAAAGGATATATTTAGGCTGGATATTAGAATAAAGTTCTTCACTACAAAGATGGTAGATCAGTGGAACAGGTTTCCCAGAGAGGTAGTGGAGACCCCATCCCTGGAGATACATAATTACTGGAAGGGACTTCATCTGGTTCAAAGCTTCTCTCCCCTAAGGCATCTATAAAAAGAAATACACACTCTTTTACACCTTGGATATTAAAAGGAAGGTTGCTAATGATTGTGTAGTTGTTGTGCATAACTCCCCACGAAGTAATGAGGAAGTCAGTACAGAGACTGCAGCTTTAGTTCCTTTAGTGTCTTTTCAGAGGTGCTATTTTCATTTCAGCAGCTCTTCTTCAAACCTGCTTACCTTTTCAGTACCTAAATGCAGTGTGAAGTGCAGGCACAAGGGAGCTGTTAGCGCTGATTAAGTGACTGATAGGTCTAAGGAGAAGGAAAGACACAGAGAAAAATTATCTACAGCCTTCATTTCCTCGTGATTCTTATTTAGACAGTGTTCAGAAATGCCTGTTTTCCTAGATGCTGAGAGCTATACTCTGTGTTGCTCTAGATTAAAGCATGGGCCCACTATCGTACAGAGGAAGTAAAGACGTTTGGCTAAGGGACTAGAAAACAATCCAGTTGGTATTTTCTTTAAAAGCTTGAGATACACAAATATTAGGATTATAAGGCTAAATAATTCCTGGGTATTACCACATTGCAACAAATAACTTTTGATTTATATGGGTGAGCATGATCTGAGAATGAAAACATCTGTTTTCAGAAACTGAGACTGTTTAAGCTGTTGTAACAACCCAGTATAACTCCAGTATTTCAAAGCTCAAGGTAGCACTGAGAGATAGTAAAGGCAAGGTGTTGATAATTTCTTGTAATAAATTAGATCATCTTATTTCTGAAAACTTTGACATAAACAAGATACAGTCTTTGCCTTCCCCTTTTGAACTGCAATAGCCTTTTTTCTGACCTATCTGCAAAGATTTGCTGTTGTGAAAAAATCAAACTGTCTCAGTTTTACACACTTCAGCATACACACCTCATGTTCAGCACATGAAGAATAAGAAGTAGACTTCAGCAATGACCTAGTGACACATACATTTGAAGACATATAGGACTTGTTTTGTGAAGTCTAGAAAAAAGAATAGTCTTGCTACCTCTAAGTATACATCACTACATTCAGGATTTTCAAAAGTGCCTTGGTGACTTGGAGGGAGATCAGTTAACTGGCAGACCAGTCATACTTTCAAAATACTTGATTTTCAATGAAACTTTGAGCAACCATTTATTTATAAACAAATCTTACTAGGGAATTTGAGTTAGATGGCCAAGAACTATTTCTTTAAATTTTCTCTGGGCAGTACAGGAGATTAATTGCACCTTTTCAAAGCAGTAATTTAATGCAGTGATGTTATGATTTGGATGGGACCTATATGTGGCTCACCAAAACCATTTAGCTAATGAAAGACTGCAACTCCTAGACAATTCATTGGACCAAAACCTATTCCTTATCTTCTCCTCAACCATTCTGAGAAAAAAAAATCATGGAATCATAGAATGCATTAGGTTGGAAGGCACCTTTAAAGGTCATCTAGTCCACTCCCCCTGCAGTAATTAGGGACAGTAATTGGGAACCTGCTTTGGCAGGGGGGTTGGACCCGATGATCTCTTGAGGTCCCTTCCAACCCCTACGATTCTGTGATTCTGTGTGATTCTGGGACATCTTTAACTAGATCGAGTTGCTCAGAGCTTCATCAAGCCTGACCTTGAATATCTCCAGGGATGGGGCCTCCACCACCTCTCTGGGCAATCTCTTCCAATGTCTCACCGCCCTCATAGTGAATATCATGTGTAGTAAAGGCTTATGTAGTAGATTACATTGTCATGGTTTGGCCCCAGACAGGAATAGAGCACCATGCAGCCGCTCTCTCTGGCAGAGATGGAGGGGAAGAGAAGGGAAAAGAAAACTAAAGCAAACCTTGTGGATTAGGATAAGGACAGTTTATTGGGGCAGCAGAGAGAAAGGCATAACAATAACAGGACTTTATAGCAAAATATACAAAACTGGTGATACACAATGCAGTACTTCACCGAACCACGCAACTCAGGCCATACAGCTCAGAGCTGTCCCAAAACTGGACCATCCCCAAACTGCACTTCCTGGAGCTGCGTGCTCCTCCCCCACCAGCCCCCCTTTATGCTGAGCATGATATAATTGGCATGGAATGCCCCCTTTGGCCAATTTGGGTCACTTGTCCTGGCTGTGTCCCCTCCCAGCTTCCTGGGTGCCCCCGCCCTTCTTGTAGGCACAACTGAGAAGTCCCTGACTGCTTGGCAATAGCTAAAACATCCTAGTGTTATCAGCACTGCTCTCATCCTAACTCCCAAACACAGCACTACACCAGCTGCTAGGAAGACAACTCTGTCCTAGCCGAAACCAGGACATATCCACTCACATAGTCAGACATAAAGTTACCTTTTCACAGCACCACAGAATGGTTGAGTCAGAAGCTCATCTGGAGGTCATTTGGTCCAACCTCCTCTGCTCGAGCTGGGGTTGTGCCACTTTCTTCCTCACGAGGACTTCTCTACTTGCTTTCCACACAAACACTGTGGAGGTGACAAATGGCAAACCAGAAGGCTACCGGGTGGGCACTCTCAGGCCTGCTGTGAACGTGGCACTGTGTGTAGTCACCCATCTGTATATGCACACTTGCTGCAGTCACGTGGCAGACAAGGCAAACAGCACAGCCTCGGGTACCCCTAGGATAAGGGACGGTTGCTAACTTCATTCAGCTGGCAAGGGTGTGTGCTTGAGCTTTGTTAAATTTAAGGGCTGAAGTAAGAGTGCAGTGCCTTATGTTTATTTACTGCTGATTTTTAAACCTGCTTTGAGCTGTGTACCAGTGTGGGATATGCACTTATAATAGTAAGAAAAGTTGACTATTCAGTCATCAGTTCATCAAAATATAATACATGATTTTCTTGCTTCCCCTTACAATAAGATAAAAGTCCCTCTCCTCCAGCTCAATCCAGCCAAGACTCTGTTCCACTTAGTCCCTTGCCCTTCACGTCCATTGTTTGAGAAACCAAGCCACCTACTTGGCATCCATATGTTTAACACATCTGTCTCACTTTGTCTGTCTAAATTCCTGAAGGCACTCTTGTGTGCTCCACAGAGACAAGAAATAAGTTTTTATGTTAGACAATACCCCACAAATAAGTGAAATTGAGGGGAAAAAAGTAAAAGGATCTTTATGAGACATGAAACCATTGACATTTTAATCTTCAAATAAAAGGACTCTTCTGGTGTTTTCTTCTACTCTTGAGGCAAGCACTAGTAATAACGAAAAAAATTGTCTCTCTTCCATCTCTTTAAATCAGATGTCATTTTCAGATCTAAGGAACTGTGATAACCATTTTTCTACAGTATGTGGAATTATTCTCAGCTATTTATTCCCAGTTTTTTTCATTTTATGAGGCATTCACATAATGGCATTGCTACTACTTCTCCCAGGGAATCCTTTTTGGGGGTATTTCAGATCTGCTTGTTATTCATACATCATTTTGCTTTGTTTATTTTTCAATACTTACGTTTGATTGTAACACCCTGAATTATTTATCCAAATATTTTCTTTAGTTTATTTTGGGGGTTGTTGTTGTTGTTGTGTTGGCGTTTTTTTTCCATTTACACCAATAACATACCAGTAGTAGATAAGCCAAAAAAGCCAAGCCCTCTTTAGTTACAGTTTAGTAGAGAAGTACTTTGGGAATAGTCTGGATATAAGCCTTAGTCTTTTAAAGGCTTCTGTTGTGAGTCACTGAAGGATATCCAGTGCGGGCAGCAGGCCAGGAAACTAGGGTCCTTGCATGCTGAATATCCTTCCTTACTTTTAGAGTAGGCTCAGGGAGATTGAACCATTTGAGTACTGCCTATGTTCTTCTGGGACTTACCATAAAAGAAAATGGTACTTAAAAAGGAAAGTATCAGACAGAGGAAAATTTTTAAGTAACTCCAGTGAACAATATAGGGTACCATATCACTAGAGAGTAGCAATTGAAGGGGTCTGTATTCAAGGAAAGTGAAATGATCTGGGCATCTGTGGGCTTATGAGTCTGACCTAAATAGGAAGGGATAAAGACACATCTAAGCAAAGAGATTGATGCTAAGCATATGTTCACAAAAGGTGAGTGTGGCAACTTGAGCTGACTTGGAAAAAGAGCATTAATTTTATAGACAGAAGAAATGCAGATCATCTAAGTGACTTCAGCAAAGCAATTGATACAGAGATTGAAAAAAAAAATTGAAAGGTAATTAAATGTTCTTCAAAATAGCCTGTACTGACAGGAAATTATTAGTGTTCTGTGAAGTTCATCTTTTACTATAGTCAATTACTCATCTTGGCTCACAAAAGAAGATGCATGCTGATGTTACAAGGGTAGGAGACAACACTAACATGAAAGGTGAGCAGAGTATTGTACAAGAAGAGTTAGAATGGAGTATCAGAAAAGGGATGTTCCAAGTGCAAGGCTACAGCTGAGGGAACTGGAAGAGAAACGCATCAGTTTCAACACCAGGAAACTGGGGAAGAACAAGGATTGATTCTGCAATGGCTAAGTTTTGCCATAGACTGGCTGAGATACACTTGTGAAAAAAGGTATGCAATCCTGGTGAAATCTTCCCAGTTAAAGACATGCAAAAATATTCCTGCTGTACAAAGATGGTAATTAGACCTCATCTTGAATACCATCTACAGTTCTGGTTGCCCAACTTTAAGAGAAATTAAACCAGCAAAGGTATTACTAGGATGACTGTGGAAATAGAAAACAATTGTATGAGAGAAGGCTGAAAAAAAAGGATGGTTTTAGCCTAGCAAAGAAAAACTGAATTGAGAAGGGATGGGATTCCTCTCTATAAATACATTGGGGAGGTTAAAGAACTATTGAAGATGAAGTGCTGGCACAAGAGCAAACAGATATAAAGGGACTTGAAAAAAAATCAGGTTGGAATTAAACAGATGTTTAAACCATCAGAGAGAAGAGCTTCTGAAACTGAATTTCTATAGGAGCATTGGGAGTTAAATTTACATGATTTTAAAATGAAACCATTTTGTTTCAAGAAGAGATCATACCACATAATGCTTGTGATTGCTTGGAAATGTCACTGAAAGTGTCATGTTCATAGTCTGTGCCCCTGAAAATACTAGATATCCCTAAGCCCAGTTATCTATCTGCATGGTAAACACTAACTGCCTGGGACACTGCTAAGCTAAAATTGAAGTGTTAACCTATGGTATGACACAATGCTGTTGAGTACCACAGAAGCTTGTGTTCATACTTCAGACATATCATACAAAGAACCCTGCTTTTCACATAAGCATGTTAATTTCCAGCCATTGCCAGTACGTGCAGGCCACTACTGGTTTTGATCAAGTCAGTACAGTAGTGACCAACCCCTTTGAGCTAACAGTGGATTTGGGGTGAGCTGACACCAATCCCTGCCTCCAAGAGTTTTCATGAATATCAATATACATACATCCTGCAATTTCTTTAAAGTTATGAACAGATGTTAAAGGTGTATTTGAATATGACAGTCTTGTGATATAGATGTGCAGACATATTTAATATATTATATTTTTCCAAAGAAAAATTCCTAATAACTCTCAGACTCTATAGATAAAGAGCAAACATTTTTGATTTCACTGACGAGAAGGTGAACCTCTGGACTGTCTTCTGGTTTAGTGCTACTTTTTCTAAATCTAAGAATGTAAGTTAACTCTGTGAAAATCTGTACCTCTGACAGCAACAACTGCTACTGCAAATATCAGTTTAGGAGAAGCAGTATTTTCAGGGTATAGAAAAATACCTTGATTTTGTCCTATTTGTGATCTAATTTACCCCCTGAAGAGTCCAGCTAGAGAAACATTTTGTCATCCATCCATCCAACCATCCATCCATCCATCCATCCATCCATCCATCCATCCATCTCTCATTTTACTGTGTTCAGTTTTTGGCACCTCACTACAATAAAGACATTGAGGTCCTGGAGTATGTCCAGAGAAGGGCAACCAGGCTGGCAAAGGTGCCGGAGAGCAAATCTTACGAGGAGTGGCTGAGGGAACTGGGGCTGTTTAGCCTGGAGAAGAGAAAGCTGAAGGGAGACCTTATCACCACCTACAACTACCTGAAGGGGGGTTGTAGAGAGATGGGTGTTGGTCTCCTCACCCAAGCGACAGGTGATAGGACGAGGGGAAATGGCCTCAAGCTGTGCCAGGGCAGGTTTAGATTAGACACTAGGGAAAAAAACTTCACTGAAAGGGTTATTGGACACTGGAACAGGCGCCCAGGGAGGCAGCTATGTCATCGACCCTGGTAGATAAGGTGCTTAGGGATATCGTTTAGTAGAAGATGGGTATGGTTGGACTTGAGGATCTCAAAGGTATTTTTCTGTGATTACCAAACTTCTTCACGCCAGAGAAGCCTGTTTGCATTTTGTATTTGTTTTACTTTCAAATTTAACTTCTTTGACTGTTGATAAATAACAAAAATTGACTAATTTGCCATTCTTATCAGCTTTTTACAGCAACCACAGCTATAGAGTTTGTAAATTAAATAAGCATTTGGCCACCTTCCCCATTGTGGTACACATGAATTTCTTGTAGCCTAGTTGACAGATGTATGGAATTCATAATACCCCTTATTGCTGACAGAAGAGTGTGATATCTCATACTTCCCGTGCTGTCTGCAGCACTTACCAGTGGCCAGGACTGTGTGTATTACAGTGTAGCTGCAGACAAAGGAGAAAATTCTGCTACAAACACCTGCTCCCTGAAGGGCTGTCCTCCTGCTCCAATTGTCTCAGGAACTCAGCACCAGATCTTGCAAAACTGCTATACCTCATCCTGAAATCTTTAGCATGTTATATACTAAGATAAGTGGCTTTAAATTACCGGGCAAGCAGTCTCCCCACAGTGTACAAGGTTAGCATGATTACAGTACAATTCATGTTCACCTTTGTGGTTTGTCTTCCCAGTAAATCACAGACTTAGGTTGTTGGGGTTTTTTTCTTTGCTATTTCTTTCTCCTCATAACACATTTGCTTCTGAGCTCTTTGGGATCATTAACAATGTAGATTGATGCAGACAGCCTACACTGCAAATGGAAAAGGCTGATTAAGTTATCATGCGATGCTTCTGTTAAGCAAGGATTATCCTCTTGAGCTATTCTAGAGCACTTTGTAATAACATAGTTTTAAATAGATATGGGCCCAAGAGGTAAAATTCAGATGAGGATTCAAAGCTTTTCTCCATCAAGTTTGTAGCATTTGGATCCAGGTTTTCCTCAGGGTCACATTAAGGCATCCAAGGACACTCACACCAGGGTATGAGGGCCTCATTCTTTTTATACTTGCCCCTGCTTGAAAGAACAGGGAAAAGGATCCCTTCTCTGGTCCTGGGGAGAAAAAGAAGGAGCATGGTGATGGGAGGAAGAAAAGACCTCAGGAAGAAATACTAAGTCCATTTCCCAGTGGTGGTGCCCAAAACAATGTCCACAATTTAATGGGAAAAGATAAATGCTATTTTTAAAACATCTATGAATTTTTACTGGCACATATTCCACATAATTTTTTCTGTATTTACTCTGTTTTATTTTGGGACACTATTCAGGCTGTTTTCGTTCATTAATTCTAACCCCTCCCAGCCTGAACTTCTCAAACTAGTCTAAAAACTTGTAGAGGAACTGAAAAGTAAAAAGTTATCATCATTAAAAAAAATAAAATTCTTTTTTTCTGTGAGAAAAATATATTCCTTCCATAAGTAATACTGCTGTGGAAGAAAGCAGTTATAAAATCTTAACAAAATAGAGACGTGCTAAACAGCATTGTTAATTAGTTTGCTTAGTGATACTTGTGTATCTCTGGTAATAGTTAATCACATTACGTTACTGTAAAACCGTAGCAGTATTTGTAATGTCTTTATAGATTTTTATTTCAGAAGGGAGCTTCAAGTCTTCCAATTGCCTAATGCAAAATAATTTCTAATTAATAATTCCTTTGGAGTAATTACAATTAGAAAATTAATTCAGGGAATGAATTGGGAAGAAAACTTACATTTCGTGTTTGGATCTGTATGCTAGGATGATTTACATTTTTTTCTGCATACTCTGGTAATGGCTATAATTTAATTATGACAACTTGAAGAAATGCTCCCTTTTCACCTCACTGATTCTATTTTTCCTGTAGCTGTCATTGCATTTAGTCTTAGAGATTGAGTTTAAAAAATAATAGCTGGGAGAGGTTATCAGAGAAAGGCAGTTAGTTGTTTCCCCTTCTGCAATGGATTCGTTCAGGAAGGCCTAAATTTATAGGACCAGTCTCAGCAAGATAGACTGTGAGCTGCTTGTAATGAACTAATAAACTAATAAACCTCCCCTGCCCCTCCTTCCAGTTTTGTTTTGATGTGATGACCTCTACAGTAACTCGCTCATTGGACTGTGTTTCCCAAAAAGATCTGAAGCACAGACAGAGCAGCTTGTCACCAATTTCAGGGGTCTGGTTTTCAGCACTGGAATACAAAGAACAAGCTCATTTAATGGCTTCAAGTTGGAGCACAGGAAGTTCCACACCAACATGCTGAGAACTTTTTCACAGTGAGGGTGACAGAGCCCTGGCACAGGCTGCCCAGGGAGGTGGTGGAGTCTCCTTCACTGGAGATATTCAAGACTCGTCTGGACGCCTATCTGTGCAATATGAGCTAGGGAGCTGCTTTGGCAGGGGGGTTGGACCTGATGACCTCTTGAGTTTCCTTCCAACCCCTACGATTCTGTGATTCTGTGATTTTGTGATTTTCAAAGCAGCTATCCTGGGGCACCTTTGTCTCTCTCTGCCAACATTTTCCACAACCTCAGGTGTGTCTTAAAATTTCCTTCAATGGAATAGGATAATATGGCTCTAAAGACTTTGTACCGTTCTTTTAAGACATGTAAACTTATGCTTTGAATCTTACTGAAACTGTTGTTGTTTCAAACCAGTAACTCCATCCTTCTAAAGAACTGAATTGCTCCTAGGTTACGATGACCACTCTCAGCTGCCATGTCAGCTGGTCTCAACTGACAACTTTAATTTTAGCCAAGATGCTGTGTGAGTGGTGCTCAGTGCTCAGTGCAGGATGGCAGAAGATATAGGACAGGGCAAGGGGAAGCCAAGGGGACTCAATGTGATTATGTTTGTCATCTTGTTCCTGGGGTGACAAGCTGATTTGGCCCTTTAGGCTGCCTCAGTGTTGCTCTGTATGGCACCTAGATGCCTATGTCTGCAAGGAATCTTTCAGCACACTGCTAGATAGTCTTAAAAGGGACAGAGTAGTTGCCAGGATCCCTGAATTTAAAGTGAGTTTCAAGATCACTAGCATTTTTACAGCATATTTGAGAATGCCTAATGTATTTTACTTTCTGGCTGCTGCAACTATCCATGTGGGCGTCAATGGACATCAACAAATTTGTTATGTGGTTTGTTTCACTGTTTTCAAAGCAGTGTTTCCTGTTAACATTGCTATTCTCTTCTCAAAGTGCATTATTTCTGCTGAGACATCAATTTTGATTAGAGTTGGCTTCCTAGCCAAGGGGTCTGAAAAAGCAGTCTGGGCTTCCATCGAGGCTGTGATTAGCTGTGGTTCTGTCCTACTAGCTACCTTACAGTGTGTCTTTTTGCATTTATCAGAAGCTTCTAAATCCCAAAGAACAGTTTTCACATATATCTCCTCAGTAAATGCAGGAATAATGTAAGTGTAAAGTGCATTCACTTTGTTCATCCTATCCAAACCACTACTAGAACAGAAAACAGTACTGAATTGACACAGTATTATTAATCTGTGTTCTCTATCCCTCAACCTTCACCTGTCTACCCTGACTCGGACACTATATAGACAACTACATCTGGTTTTAATTCCCAGGGATTCCACATTTCCCCTCCCCCCTGCTAGGTTCTTCCCAGTGCTGAAGGTTTCTTCTCCAGTCTTTACAGTAGGACTGGTGGACCTTCACCTGGGAACATCTGGGAGGAACTAACTAGTGGGTCTGAGGAGGCAAAAGCTGCACGGTACCCTATTTGGAGGAGTCCATGAGCTGTCCTGTAATGGTTACAGCCGGGTCCAGCCACCTCTGACACCAACCTATCATGACCCAAAGCTGCATCCAGGCCAGGGAGCCCCTGGGGATCTGGCTCACGTGTTCAAGAAACAAAGGCAGGATACATATGAAGAGATATGTGAAGAAATGTGTTTTGGAAATGGAAGGGGAAACTGAAAGGATGAGTGGAAGGGGACATGTAATGGCACAGCTGGAGATTCACTCTTGGAAGGGGCTGACCTACAGCAAGGCAGGGTCATCCTCCAGGGTCTGAAGCTGTGGGTTACCTATGACACCCTTCAGGGACTGAAGCCCATGGAGGAAGCCCACAGCAAAGCAAACCGATTAAGCAAGAAGCAGCAGATGGAGAACTCCTCACACAACCCCAATTTCCTGCACCTCCCATCACCTCATCAAAGGAATTGTAAGGGCTGAGTGTATTGCTGGCAAAACCAAGTGAAATCAAGGCTAGGAAGTGGGGAGAAGAGGCATTTAACTGAAATGGAGAGTGATTTGCTTGTGACAGAAGCAAGCCCTTTCACCAGTTTTATTGAGAAGGAAAAAAAGACTCATAAGGATCCTGCAAGAGCCAAACCCAAATTCCATTCTTAACAAGGAATCCCATCAGAGATATTTGCACATTAGGGATCAAAGATAACATGATATGGTCAGGAAATCTAGCTTATAGAACAGAAGAGGGCCACAAAACACAAAAATCTTGTGGATCAAGTTTTATTCCAATAGAAAAGTCCTGTGTGCTTTGGTTTTTTTTCTTGTTCTGTGAAAACCAGATAAGTAATTTCAATGGAAAATTAGATTTTCACAATTTATTAATTTCCAAGTGGGAAACAGTCAATCAGTCTTGCTTGAAAGTCTCAGTCCTGATCATTTAGGTAGAATATTAATTAGAGACTTTCCCCAATGAAGCTTTATGGGAAAGCAGACACAGTCCTCTTAGAAATAATGATGTGGTGGTCAGGAAGGAGAATTAAGTAGTCCGTGATAGATTCCCTCCCCTCCAGATAGAAGTATGGAAAGTATAGAGCCTGAGAAATCCATTTTCATAGATGGGCTGATTCTGCATTTACACTCAGAGCAAAATGAAAGTTTGGATAAAAGGCTAAAATATTTATATATTCCAGTACATAAAGTATTTGATACTAGTTTAGATTGAATAAAATAAGTCTTTAATAAGCAAGTGGTATCACTCCATATACTGCTCAGTCTTTATAAACTGTTCTGCATGTTTTAGGTGAGACACACTGAAGATAATGTCCTTAAGAGAAGGAGGTCAAAAAGAAAAATTAGTGTATCATTTATTAGACATTCCAGGACAGCTTCTCACTACAGTGACTTAACTTCTATTACTTCTCTCAAAATTCTGAGCTTATAGGCATAGTAGTAACAGAGAACACGTTTAACCTCTATTCTAGATTCTTATGAGGACTTGCAGAAAGACTACCCTTTCAAGAAAGCGTCCAGACCTTTAAAATTCCTTGAGATCCAGTAGCATATGTTAAGCCAGCCACATAGGAACATCTCAGAGGTGAGTGTTTTCCCCTTCAAATCATACCTATGTGGGTGCTTTTGAAAATGTAGTCATTATTTAAAGGAAAGAACAGGGCAATCTTCTTTTATATCTCTGAGAACTTGTTTTTTCCTGCTATAACTTTTCTAGCTTTCAAACTCCAAGTGTTTTGGTAGCATTATAATCTGAAAATTAAATGAAATGTCTGAGTAGACATTTCTGCAGACTCTTTGGAATATATTATACCTCCGATACATTATCATGCAGTGTACTCTATCCGATAACATTTCATGGTAATTCAGTAACTGCAAAATTAACTTTATGACTAAAGTACTTAAAGCCCCTCTGGTCTCAGCTAATGTGCATAGTTTCAGAACCTCAATATATTGTCACAAATGAAGTTTCAATTGTAATTTGAGTTCTTCTTATTGAAATCTGATTTTATAAATAAATCCCTAATTGCAATTGTTTTTTTCTTCTCCCACAGGATTTGGTAATTGATCCAGGTATTTTTAGAAGCAAAGAGTATTCAAATATATTTTAGTCTTCTATTACAAAGCACAAGTAGTCCTCACATGATTCTGCAGCATCTGCAATGTCAACTTTCTTTTTCTTGGCAGCTTGAACACACTGCCATGAAAAAGAAATTTATAAATAGCTGTTTAAAAAAACTCCCCCTTCCCTGATGTCTTCTGAGGTTTTCTCTCTGATTTCTTCTTGAAAAGGCCAGTTGAAACTGAGCTTTGAAGAGCCCCCTGGGACCTGATTTGTGCTAACCAGACAGAATTTTTGGTACTTAGAAAAGGAACTTTATAAAGTCATACTAATACTACTACTACTACTAATAATAATAATAATAATAATACAAAAAGGCTTGTATTCAGTTCTGTGCTTTCCTGATGAAATGACATAATATTAGTCAAACAGAATGAATTTCAAAACAATGCTTAACTAACCAAAAGAGCTTGGTGCTGTTGAATGTTATTAAAATAAATAAAAATTTAAAAAACCAAACCAAAACAAAACAACTTAGTATGATTTCTGAAAGGCTTTGACTACTTAGATGGCTAAACAGGCTACTTGGGTTCACTCTGAGAAGAACTGGACAGTTGGTATAATAGCACTGGGTGGGCATGTTTCAGTCAGTTCACTGACAGGGGTTTTGGGGGTGTGTCTTCTTGCATAGGAGCATCGTAACACTTGATACAGAAGTCAGGGGTGACATTTGTATTTGTTTATCTGAGTAAACAAATAAGAGAGTTGAAAACAAGTAATGGTAGCAATAAGTGGTAGAATAGTATGAGATTAGCTTCTACTTAATATTGTTTTTATTGGCAATAACGAGCATATGTTCTCTCCCCTCTGTGATGAAAGGTTTTCATGTGGACATAGTTTTTTTAAACAGACACACTGGATCTGGTGCAGGTGCCCAGGCACTGGCAGCAGTAGGGGCTGCAGGGGCCTCTGTGAGGAGAGGCCTGGGCTGCCCAGAGCCAGACAGAGCCGGCTCCAACCCACCCACCACAGGGCACGGCTGAACCCTGGTTGAGGTGGGGTTGTCTCGGGGAAAAGCAAGTTAAGAAAGGGAAAAAACCCTCCACACAGAAAATGAGTATTAAGGGGGGGATAAATGTGTGAGGAACAAACCTGTGGACACCAAGGTGAGGAAGAAGGAGGCAAGAGGTTCTCCAGGTGCTGGAGCAGAGATGCCCTTGGAGCCCATGGAGAAGACCACACCAGAGCAGGTATTTCCTTCACCGTGGCCCACAGGGAGAGCCATGCCAGAGCAGATACCCACAGTGCAGCCTATGGAGGACCTCACACAGGAGTAAGTGGATATGCGCTGAAGGAACTGCAGCCCATGGAGAGCTCAGACTGGAGCAGGTTTATACTGAAGGATTGCAGCCCATGGACAGAACCAATGCTGGAGCAGGGGATAAGTGTGTGGAAGAAAAAGCAGCATAGAGGAGCTGTTATGGACTGACCACAACCCCTATTCCCCATCCTCCTGTGCTGCTCAGAGGAGGAAGAGGACTCTGGAATGAAAAAATGAAGTTAAACCTGGGAAAGCAGGGAAAAAAGGTGAAATATTAATTTTTATTTGTTTCTTACAATTTTAATTAGCAATAAATTAATTTTCCCCAAGTCAAGGCTATTTTGCCCATGACAGTAATTGGTAAGCGATCTCCCTTGCCTTTACTTTAACACATGAGCTTTCTCATCCCATTTCCTCCCACTGTTTCCCCCTGTCCTGCTAAGGAGCAGCTAGTTGGATGGATGTCTGGCAGCCAGAGAAGGACTCACACATGCACTAAATTGCTTAGTGGATCAGTTGCTGTGGTGGAATTTTAAGAGGTTTACATTCTACGGTCCAGGCTTGTGAGTTGTCAGTATTTGGTTGTGATGTTCTACCTGAACTCTTTAAAAAGAAATGTTCAAATTTTTGCCCAGAAAGGATACACAGTAGGTTGGATTTTCTTTCCCATTGCTGTAGAAGCTTATTGTTTTAGAATATGAGGCCAAGTTCAGAGTCAGTGTAGGGAGATGACACCAACTTGGCCTATTAAAATAGTCTTTAAGAGGTTTTGACATATCTTTAAAATGGTAATAATCCTCATGACCTAATACAACAGACTCCAATAAAGCTGCTAGAAGACTGTCTTAGGGAAATCGGAAAATGTTACTTCACAATTTGCAATATTTTCTGTTCTGTAATGCACATTTCCTATGAAGTGGTGAGTAATGCTACTTAATCTAAGTCAATTAGCCAGATGGTCTGTATTTCATATTTTTTAATTCATTTCCCATCAGGGATACAGTTTGCCTATCCTCAGTATTTCTTATCCTGTACAATTGATTTCTACAGAATTTTAATTTTCTATTAGCTCTATTAACTTAGTCAGTGAGCTGAAGTCTGCACTGGAGGAAACTTGCACAGGGGCAATTTTGCTTTTAGCGAGACCTGAGCATTTAACCTTCCACTCAAAACTGTAAGGAAAATATGAGTTCTGCAATCCCAGCGTTCATGAAAGAAAGTTATTGAGCTGTTCCTCCAGTGACAGCCTATAAATGGAGCTATAGAGGGGGAGAGGAAAAGAATACAGTAAAGAACATGATGAGATCCCAACATTTAATCTGGTTCAGGGACTGTAGCCAAATTTCTCATGCATTTGACTTCTGTGGGACCTATGATTAAATTGAGAATATTCTTAATTGCTTATGTTAACATTTCTTTAGTCAAGGGCTAAGGAACAGGGTAGAAAAATGAGATTGTGTCAGGGTGAGCTACTGCATTTCTATCTTACATGTTTGCCTTTGGAAGCATGGATTATCAATCCAAAAGGTAATTGAGAGAGTGAAGGGTCAAAACGGATGAGGAAAGAGGGGCAGACAAAGCTATAAGAAGAGACCCTTTATAGGAAAGCAAGGTAGATGACAACAAAGACTGATGGTGACAAAAGGAAGTGACTTCTGTTCACAGACCAGCTAGCCTTGCTGGAGGACCTCTTTCTTCATAGCCTTCAAAGGCCTATTATTTGCTTGGTGCTTTTTAAATTAATCCAGTGGTAAACTAGTACTGCTCAATGAACTAACTGCAGTCAGGCATTTCACTATAAGCATCCCCTATTGCTTTCAGCATGTTAATTTACCAGACTCTACCTGTGAAACTCACTCTGGTATTAAAGGGAAAGCAGAAATAACAGGTGGACCTGTGTAATTTTAAAATTTACTGTGATTTTAAAATGGCTCTTCACTTCAGCAGATGTCATATTATTTTAAAATGTCATATGTTAATATGATTCATTAAATAACAACTCAACTGTGTTTACTGAGCTCCCCAGTATGAGAGCAACACTGACAGACTGGGGAGAGCCTCCCAGGCCCCTTCCCAACTGCTACACTCCGAGTTCCAGGGTCAGAACACCCAGCTGTGCTGACCCAATGGCCTGGCAATGACCTCGGTGCATGGAGCAGGGGTACATGGAGCTGCACCATGAGCACATTCGTCCTGGGCAGAGGCACCTTTGGCAGCCTTGGTGGGCAGGCAGGGCACTGACCATATGCCAGGGTGTCCCAGGTGAGGCTTCTCCCAAATGTGGCAAGGTGGGACAGCTAAACTGCTGACACAGCTCCAGGTAGGCTCCCTCCATGGCTTGGGGACAGGCTGGCACAGCCAAGTCCCACAGCAGCTGCCTTTATTATGCCCAGTATTGTCTATTCTGCAGGGACAAGTCACTTGCAGTTTTCAGGTTTTTTATCTCAATTATCTACCAAAGCTCTTGAGAATCTGGGGGATTTCCCACCTCCTGAAAACTCACCAGCATTGCTCCTGTTTACAAGAAGGGCATGGGGGAAGGCCCAGGGAGCTACAGGCATGATAGTCTGACCCCAGTTCCTGGAAAAATTCTGGATAAGACCATACTGGGTACTAACGAAAGGCATTTCACCTGAAATTTAATTCCCACCAATTGTGGCAGGATTGTGTTCCTGGGATAAGGGAACACTGAGCACAGTACCCATTGGGAGAGGAGGGGCTGGAGAGCAGCCCTGCAGAAAGAGGTCTGTGGGTGCTGGTCAACAGGAGTGTCCCCGGGTAGCCAAGAGGGCAAAGTGCACCCTAGGGTGCATCTGCTGGTCAGAGGAGGTGGTTATCGCGCTGCATTCAGCGTTGGAGTGGAAGAGGAGAGGGAGGCACTGCGTTCTTCTCCCTGGGATCCAGTGCCAGGATGTGTGGGAATGGTCCAAAGCTTCATCAAGGGACATTTAGAGTAGATGTGAGGAACCATTTATTTACTGAGAAGGTTGTCAAACACTGGAACAGGCTTCCTAGAGAGGTGGTCAATGCCCCAAGCCTGTCAGTGTTTAAGAGACGTCTGGACAGTGCTGGATTTCTGTTTCTATTCCTTCCTTTGCTCTACTCATGGTCACTTTTGCCCTCCTTTCTTACTCCAGCTGAATTGCTCAGGCCTGGCCATTTAAGACTAGATTTCTACAGCAGTTGACTCAAAAGCCCTTGTGTTCACTGAAGCATCTCTGAAACTTCCCAGTCAAAATGCTGTGCATGATAATACCCATCCCTAATACCCAGCTATAAGAGATCCTGCAGAAGAGGTCTATGAATGGGTATTTGATTTCACATCCAAGCACAAGTTCCTTGTTATCCTCTCCCCCTTGTACCTAATGGCTGTCTGCTTTTTTCCCCCTCTTTCTCACAGGAGCTGGCAGCAACTGCTGATGAAATTTCTCCTTGTAGGGGACCTGATCCTTCTGTACCTCGGTGGTTAAAAAAACCTGTTCTTCTGAGAAAAAAACATTCTGTCAAGTGCAGACCTACTGCACCCTCCTGTAGTCACCCTTTTTACCTAGCTGGATGGTCTAGAAGGGCTTCAGAGAAATAAGACAACAACTCGTTATTTTTCCATAGCTTTCACAGCACAATGGGAAAGCTAATGAATAATATGAGCTTCAACTGCCAAAAGAACCAACCAAAGGACATCTGAGATGCACTTTATTTTCAATGAAAATATGTAATACTTTGAAGTGAAATACATTGCTGATGTGAATATTTAATGTTATTATTGTTGATGTGTAGATTTGAATATATTGTTGATGTGAAGTGAGACTATTTTAATCTGTGTGGGTTTCGATGATCAAGGTGTCAGAGGAATTTTGTCCTTCACTTTCTCTTATCTTGGAGCACAGCCATCCAGGCTTTTATGGGGAAAGCTCTGGAAGTTATAGGCAGGTCTTCTGATAGAAAAGGCATTGGCAGAGGATTCCAGAGCATTGTTTCACTGTAGAAGTGCCTTCCAGAGCTGGTTACAGAGAGCATGGAAGTTCTGAACGGAGTCTCAGATCCCAGATGTCCTCCGTTGCTGCCCAAGCTCACTCATTCAAGGGAAAGTGAGCTGCTGGCCAGCTGGCTGGCTGGGTGGCTGAGTGGCTTCCCTTCTCTCTGTTTCATGCAACAGAGGTACCTCTGCCCTTCAGCAAGGCACAGATTATTGCTGCAAGTAATGCAACTGATTGTCCCCATGTTTCCCAACAGGACACCTAATGCAACCCTGTTACTTCCTATCACCTGGCATTCACTGCCAAAAACCTGGTTGTTCACACCTCAACCAGTCATCCAGACTATCATCAATGGGGAAAGACAGTCACAACCAGGGCAGTCTGGCTTGCCTGCGTGGCTTGTTCCAAGTTGAGAAGAAACACCCTTTGCAGGTACCAGTGTATCTTCAGTGCCAGTGCAGAGAATTTCTATGGCTCTGTCTTCAAGGCAAATTTAAAATGGTTTAAGGTAAGTGCTACAAACCCACGCTGTTAGGCTTTCTACTACCAGATCACACAGAAGAATACTATTACTTCCACAAAAGTGGTTATGGAAGCTAGTTTTTATTACCACATTTTCAGTAGATGTTCTGATCGGTGAATGTTTCTTTTTCCATCTGATAGGAATTAAACAATCCCAGCATTAGAACAATGCAAATGCCTTAAATTTAACTATTAAAACCAGCGCACTTCTTATTCTCTTCCAACTGAGGCTGTTCCCTTTCAACTGGAATAGAGAGTAACATAACCCAGACACTCAGGTTTTTGTTGACCACAGAGAGAGACTGGTGATCCTAAGACAAACTTAGCTTTCGTGGGAGCTGTCCTGCACGTGTCCTCTTGCAGCACAAGGAACACGCTTTCCCAGAGGAAGCTGTGGGTAATACCTCATTCAGAGTAAGTCCAGATGTGTGCCACAAGAAGAGGCAAACTGAAATAATTAAGGCTTACAACCAGCATCTCACGGCCACTGCTGTGAGGTAATTCCCTTTCTGGCACAGTCTAATGCTTTAATCTGTGTTGGTCTTTAGCATTAGTGCATACAGAACAGACGAGGGAATAGAAATGCTAAAAATACCATGAGTGTGACACAGACCAACTTTAAATTAATAATCCTCTATTTTTATATGGGAGCATCAATGTGCAAACAACCAGAGTGAAACCAGAAGGTATGCAGGGCAAAGACAAGTGTTTTTCTCCTACTCAAACTGGGAATGTATTTATTAATATACGTTATAAGCATTTCTATTTTAAACACCTCCGTGTACTGGTCAATGACACAACCTTTTCAGAGGTAAGCAACGAACAGCAGAAACGTTTCAAGGGTGGAATGGCTTTTACATTACAGATCCCAAGCTATCTGCACATCTGCAGAGGAACTGAAAGAGGGAGCACACCAAGACTGTCCTTTGGCCCTCCGGAACGCTGAGTACATTATCCCACAGGAGTCCTTCGCTCCGTGAGAGAAAAGTAGATGAAAACAGGATCAGAGGAAGGGCTCACTAAGGTATTACTGAGGACCAGGATCAATAAATCTTTAGTACAAATCTGAGGAACATTGTAGAAATTTCAAAGCCCAGAGGAGTGTTGCTTTAATTTATGTTCACACACAACGTTTTCCTAGTACGATTCAGTCAATGTGCCAGTTGCTCACAGAAACTTGTGTGGCCTTCATGTAATGTTTGCCATTGCTGTCGCATGGTTATTCCACCCAATCTTGTGTTGTTTTGGCACCCTGATGCCTTTTTCACACAGCTGAACTTCCTCTGCTCTTTCTTGCATCTTTGCCGTTGGTCTGTTCCAAGGGGCTGCCCATATGCTTCTGGTACCAAAAAACTCCTCGTGACGTGAGGCAGCAGAAATGCAAGATGGGCAACATTACAGATTGAAGCTGATGCTCAACTTAGGCATGATTTCACCCAGACTGGGTGCTGGTTATTAGTTCTGCTCCCTACCTAATGCCCTGACACAGTCAGAAGCTTATTTCCTTGACTTTTGCACTATATTCTGCTGGCAGAGTGTTTGGATTTCCTTGAAAAGGTGGATATCTTCTAATTAACAACTTGCACATGGTCACATTTCAAGATTCCTGTTTCCTGTGGACTTCTCACCTTTTTGTTTGTCTGAAGACCAGCAAAGCAGGAACCAGTTCCAGAGGAACAGGACACAGAGCTGAAGCTGTGCAATTCTCCTGCAATCTCAGCTAGGCAGAGAGTAAAATCAAGCTTCCTGAAGAGGTCAAGTACTTTTCTTTCATGACTCAAGTATGATTTCTAACAGGGAAATAAAAACTCCTGTCTCTCACCTAACATTTCCAGCATTCTGGCTCCGGTTCTCTTTACCAGCCTGTGTGGTGGGAGCACACGTTGGCACAGGTATTCTCAGGGGCTGCCATTCCTTGCCGTAACCTTCTGGCCATAGACAGGATACTCGTGGTCTTCAAACTCTGAGTCTGTTAGCGAGCCAGTAGCTTCAGGGAGAACTAGGATGTGAAAGCATCAGTAAGGCATCTGCAAAGTGCAGGACTGCAGAGCAATGTAGGTGTTGCAGACTGGAGAACAACAAGTACAGACAGGGAGGATGCAGGGAATGGGCTCTCTCTTCCTCATTTTGATGGGGACATGGGCTAAATTCCCAGCTCTGGGAGACATGGGACTACCTCTGGATCTCGCTCTGGTTCTTAAAAAACCCACATTTTGTTCCTTATAGCCACCAGAGAATACTTTAAAAATGTAACTTAATTTTGATCAGTGTTAACTATAGTCCAGAAAAATCATCATTCTGCTAGCTAAAATTATGGCTGTTCATTTTAACTCTACTTAATGCTTGTCTAAGGAAACTCAGGATCGCCACTTCAGGCTGCAGTCTGGTCTGCTACTCCTATATCATTAAAGCTTCACTAAAGTTGTAGTGTTTAACAGATGCTGCTCTCTTAATTTCTGGCCAGGTTTCTGAACAGAGTTTCCTTCTCTTAGAAACTCCTACACAGAGTCAAGGAAAGCATATTGAGAGGGAGAAACATTTTCTTATTGGAAAAGACCAAAAAAAAAAAATCCTTCAATCAGTGCAGCAAAAAGCTGTTAGATGCAATGCATGCTCACTTCCCTGTCACCTCAAGAATGGAGAGAGCCATGGTTTCCTTAGTGGCCCAGATATATAAATCTAAATCTGACTTTTTTCATGCCGTATGTTGAGACTTTTTGCTGTGGTAAAGCTTTGCGAAGTTTCAAATTGTACCCCAAACCACAAACACTGTGCTTTAACCTTTCAAAAATGAAGTGGCAATACCTATGAGCATTTCTGTATCCTTTTAATGAGGATCAAAAAGCCTCACTTGTTGTAGGGAGCACTTTATGAGCAGCACATTGACCTCAGCCTTTCTTGGTGGACCGTTCAGTTTAACAGCACTTCTCAAGCTAACCTCCTATGAAGATGAGCCCCTGGGGATGGGACCCGTTGGACTTAATTTTAGAAGTCTTAGTTCAGTGTCAAAGTCTGAACTAGTCACAGTTGGCTTCCTAACAGAGAAATAGGTACCTCCAGAGGATGATTCATTTGTCCTATTTTAGGACTAAATGAATCACTACCCAGAGGTACCTGTTTGTCTCTTTTTTTATTATAAAGGGAGCCTGAAATGATGAGCTTTAGACCTAAATGTCAGGCTTCTAAATACTTTAAAGTGAGAATTTAATCCCTGTCTTGGATATCATCACAATCAGTGAAATATAGAAGCTTAGAAAGAATAGAAGTAATAAAGTAGGAGTACATGGCTAAACCTTTTTTTATTATTATTATTATTATTATTAACAAATAATGGAAACGCTTTATGTTTAAAAGCCCCTTAAGGTAAATTTGATCCCTTTTTAGAAAAGACTGATTTCCCTGGTTTTGCCTTGTTAATGAGAGTTACCAATCTCTGCTCCAATAGAGCCATTAAGAAGTTACTTTTTTACCAATTATCTTTTGTATGGGGGCAATCAAGTTTCTTTAAAATGTTAAAGAGTTTCTAGTGCTTACCTAGATATACCCAGCCATAACTTTCTGCTCAGGGAATTAAAAAACTGATTTAACATTCTTCAAAACTGAAGTGGCAGAAACTTCTGGATGAGAGTAATCAAATAGTTTCTGAGAAACTGATGTTAGAGGAATAGATCAGTCACTGATACATTAAAAAGTTTTGCTAATCAAAGGTGGATTTAGATCTTTTGATCTCTTCTGGATGTTTCCATCCCCTTGACTGCTCTCAATGATAACAAATTATTCATGTCGTGAAGCTTCAGTGTGTAAAATTTTCTTGTGGGTAGAGAGAGAGGGATGATCAACTATTTCCAGCCTTCCTTTTCAGACTGATTTTTTGGCTGTACTAACCTGGCAAAATCAACAACATGTAGTGTTGAATGTCCAACTCCAGCCTGTAAAGGTTAGAACATCTCCTTGCTTCCTGGGTTTATCAAATAGCTGTCAGGGATCAGGTGCCAAAAAGTAAGATGGTATATCAGCTCAGCTTTCAGGAATATTTGGATTCTGAGTGAAAAATCACTGAAATAATTGGAAGAAGTTCCAGGAACAGCCACATACTATTAATAGCATTTAACCCACGTCCTGTATCTCCATTCTGTAAAAGAAGAACTAGAGTTTTAAAAGCATTACCAGGATTGGCTTTTATTTATTGTGATCATTTGGCGGTGCATTGCTTCCAAACAAGGTGTTATATACAAAGTAAATTAGCTGAGCATCTCTTAAGCCCCCCATTTGTCCAATTAAAATAATTTGAGCCACCTCATTCGTTTCCCACACTTTTAATACCATTAGAGACTGTTGAGAGAAAGGTAAAGCTAACAGCAGCCTGCCGCCCTTAGACGATCAGCTAATGATTCACACATGGCATTTTAAGAAATTCTGGTTTATACAAATGTAGTTTCCAACGTTTATGTTCAGATAGCAAGGATTTATACTTTTGCTGGAGGATGTCAGCTTTTTTGTGCTGTTCCCTCTCACTCTGTGACTTCATTCAGCTATGATCAGTAAGGAAGATAGCAGAGCACTGGCAAGAATGTTGTTGCAGTATTTCTTTTCACACTCTTATCCTTCTTTCAGTGCCTTACTGTGCATTATCAAACTACCTTTCAGTGCCTGACAGTAAAATAGTAAAGAAGGAATAAAGGAGTAAAATATTTTTAGTGCCTTCTTCCATATGCATAGTCATTGTCTAGGAGAGAAACAAGTTATCAATGAAGTGGTTTAATTAATGTTTGTGCAGCATTTTGAAGAGTCAAAACACCCTTTCAAGCTATAGGTATTGATAATACATATGGGAATAGCTGCGATATTATGGTGATCCTTTGAGTTAAATACAATGCAGAAAATTACATGACCTGATAGACAAAAATCTAGACCTGAATACGAAGACACCAGAAAGTCCTCAGGTAGGGCAGGTATTTTGCTATTCACAATGCTGCTGGCTGAGCATACATGCTTCTTTGCTTTTTCACAAGACTTAAACCAAACTAAGTAGCTGATTGCAGTTATAATCACCTTTAGCTTTTCCTCTACTTCCAGAATGATACCTGATTGTCTGTGATGGACAAACATTATTTATTTTTTTTCCTTCCCTCATTCCCTACAGAAATGTTTGCCATTGGACTGGCTGGTTACATCTTACAGGTTTTTTGCACTTACCTGACTCTGTAACTTGGTAACAGTGCCTTACACCCTTCCTGTTGAACCTCAGTTTAGAGAGAGTTATGAACACACCGGCTTGACAATTAATGATTATGTGTCCGTGCTTAAGTAGCCACACTTTCAGGCTCTCAGAAAAGCAGACATACACCTTAGTGGTAAAATGCATTTCTACAGGACTTAGAAGCTTGAGGGATGATCATGTTACACTTTCTCTGTGCCTCATCCCTTCAATGGGGGCATCTGTTTAAGTGTCTTCAGAATTCATCCTGGACATCAGGAAATAATTGAATGTCTTTGAACAAAGGTGTTAAGAATATTTTAATTTTAAAATTTTTTTTAGCAAGTCCAATATGGTTTTAATAAAATGTTTTCAATTTACTTGTCAATGGAAAGATTTTTTTTAAAAAACTATTTATCTATGTATTTGTTCCATTTGCTTATTTAAAATTCTTGCAGTGGGAATCGAGAGACCTGTGTGTTCCTAGAAGGGTCATTTAATGTGCAATATAATCTGTGAAAAACAATTCAGTGCAAATGAAAAATATTCAGTATTTGTCCACTGCTCCCTTCCTTGACTAAAGATTCCCACACAATTTAATAGATGATGCCTTCCTACTGACTATTTTGTTTAATAATTTTTATCATTACATTTTGACAATATTTAATGAGAAAAAATGTGAAAAAACCCCACAACCCTCCATTGTAGTTAGAGGAAATTAATGTTTATTTCATGGTGGGGTGTTCTTTCAGGTGCAGAGCATAAGGAAAGGCATCCTCCAACTCTGCCAGAGACGTCTATGTGATAGCTGTGGTGGCAGAGGTTATCAGTAGCTGGGTTTGTCTTAGAATCAATCCAGCTGCAGTAGCTGTGTGACACACCGACTCTGCATCCAGCTGCCCCACACCCTCTCTCCCCATTTAGGCACAGAAGGCTCAGTTCCAGTTGTCAGCTCTATCTTCCTCTGTTCCCCTTTCCCCCACCATCTCCCTTCAACTCCGTAGGCAGCTCCGCGGAGCTTCATCCTCCCCGGCGTCACCTGCCACGCACCAACAGCGACAGGAGCCGACACCACTGCAGGCAGTGACATCCCCCTGCGCCAGGCAGAACCTCCTAATCAGCGCACACAGCCCTGTGCAGCACAGACATCTAATTGTTCACCTTCCAATCTTTCCTGCCCTGGGGAGACAGTGCTCCGAAGAGCAACTCATCCAGTTGAAGCCCTCAAGACCTGGAAACTTGCCGTATGCACCCAACAGGACTGCTGGTCCGGGGGCCGAGGCAGAGCTGCTGAAAGAGGCAGGTTCGACATGTCTGAGCTCTTAATCTCTCTTCCTTTTGTTTGCTAGTTTGTGGTTAGTTGACATCGTCCTCCTAAAGCACAGCGCTTAAGCCAACACCGCTGATGTTAAGAACAGCAACAACCATACTTAATCCTTTGCATTTCTAGAGTGTTTTCCATCTATGGAGTTCAAAAAAGGAAGGAAGGCAGGAAGGCAAGGCAGGAAGGCAGGAAGGCAGGCAGGAAGGCAGGAAGGAAGGCAGGAGGGAAGGCAGGAGGGAAGGCAGGGAGGAAGGCAGGAAGGAAGGCAGGAAGGAGGGAAGGCGGGAAGGCGGGAAGGAAGGAAGGAAGGAAGGAAGGAAGGAAGGAAGGAAGGAAGGAAGGAAGGAAGGAAGGAAGGAAGGAAGGAAGGAAGGAAGGAAGGAAGGAAGGAAGGAAGGAAGGAAGGAAGGAAGAGAAGGCAGGAAGGCAAGGAGGGAAAGCAAGAAAGGAGGGAAAGAAGGAAAAACAGTTGAAGCTCAGCCTTGTCATTAGGGCTTCAGTCCCAAGTAAAAGTAATGAAATGATATTGAGCACAATAAATATGTTTTAAATGACAGTAATGCAATTAATGTTGATCCACATAGATTGATGGTAAGGAATTGTTGTCAAACCAACCTGATACATACTTTCTTTTTATGAAGTTAGAACTTTGGCTGATAAAGGTAATTGCATTTGCATCGGCTTCTGTGAGGTATTTGATTTGATGGTGTACAACCTTATGGTTAAAAATGAGAACAGTAGAAAATCAGCACAATGGATGTTAAATGGAGCACATGCTAGGTAATTGGTTGTTCGAAATATGTGAGTAAGAAGTCATCAGTAAGCAAGTATCATACACAAGGTCCTGAATGGATCTGTTCCCAGGCTTTACAGGGCTTTTTATCAGTACAGTAATTTTATCAGTGCTCTGAAATGAACATTACCCCCTCCCCTGCCCCCAACTGACTACACCTGTAGATAATCTGAAGATTAGTGCAGCAGCTAATAATTAAAGAGATGGATAAGTGAGATTGGGCTGTCTTAACTTACTGGTAAATTAAGTGTAAGCAAAACCATTGTATTTTTAATAGATGTGATTGTGACAACATACATATAGGAAGACAGGAAGCAGATCACAATTATCATATTGTACAGGGTGGTGCAGAGTTGCGTGTGGTGAGATGGTGATGAATCACTTGAATATTTGGGGATGCACTGCCCAGAGGCCTGAAGGAATAAGCGTGGGGAAAGGGACTCAAGTAAGAACAAAGCCAGTGCTTAGTGGTGGTTCATGGAAAACCTGAAGATCACCTGCAGTTATTTCACAACCATATTTAACAAACTCACACAGGCACATCCCCCAACACAGATGGAAGTGACAAAATCAGCAAAATGAGGAAATGAAGAAAAAGCCAGTAACAAGCACACATTTGAAGCTTAATTGGATTTCTAGTTTTTGTGAATAAGAACTCATATAAGTCCTGAAGATCTTTTTTCCCTAGAAATCTTTGACAATCACTAAGTTTGAAGAGATTGAGACACTCTGGTTAATATCTGTTTGGTTATTTTATCACCATTTTTTGAATATTGAGGCCAGTTCATTTGTAAACTACTTAAAAATAATGTTAAGACAGCAAAAAAGACCCAGGGGCATGACATAAGGATTGGAAAATATACTTTATAATAAATGACTCAAGGACCTCAGCCACCTCAGGCAATTTAACTTACTGAAGAAGGCTGAGTCAAGATTTGATCAGTCTATAAGTTACCAATTGAATTTTTGATCAAATTTTTGATCAAATTTTGGTCAAGGACTGTCAATATAGTTCTTTAAAACTGAGCAATAGGAAATTTAGCTTGTATAAATTCATACTAGACAAGAGATAAAAATAGTTCATAGTGCATAGGGCAAACAATTCCTGGAACACATAACCAAGGGTTACAGGTAAATTTCCCAAGTATGGAGATTTTTCAATCAGTATATGACTGTTTTCTAAAACACATCCTCCCTATTTGATCTTTGACTGTTAGACCTGAAATGGGAGTTAGTTTGATGGAATTAAAGGAATATCCTGTGTGGTGGCATTTAAAACTCATGATAGCTGGCTAGGCCTCTGTTGAGCAAATGATTTCTCAACCTGAGTGAACATACGTGAAGGTAGGTGGCCCGAAGAGACTCACTCAAGCCCACAACAGGACAGGCAGCACTGAAACCTCAGTATCCATCACTGCAGTGACTTACCTTAATCCACTGTATCTCAGCTATACTGTTATTGTCCAGGTTTCCTTACTTAAGGACCTAAAGCAGCCCTGTTTCAAGTAATGTTGCCAACTACTGCAGTGGGAATTGAGTTCGGTATTGAGGCTACAAAATGTAACTCCCGTTTCTGCCACATTTCTTCTTTCCTAATAAATGTTGTGTCCCTTTATTACACCTCGAATTTCAAACACCTGTCTCTCCGAGCCTTCTAAGACTCTACAAACTGTGTATAAAAATAATAACCTCATAAAGCAAACACAAGATGAAGAAGTAGTAAAGAATTACAGAAATGAATGTTATAAAAAGTTAAACTTATCCCCTGAGCAGGAGAGAACCACATTTTTCAGAAGTATTTCTGACTATGCTAAAGAATTTGCAGTTTTAAATCCCTTCATGGCAGTCACTTTACCAACAGAAAATAAAGCTGCAGTTTAAAATGGCATTCATCTTCTGCAAATGGCAGCAGAGAGCTTTCGGTGGGTTTTAAACACCATTCTTTTTCTTGTAGTATCAACTACTCCATGAGGGAGAAAGTGCCATTAAAGCTTTCAATTATCTGGATGTGGCCAACAAACTTTTTTTTTCTCCTTCCTACCGCACCACATCTTGTCTCTTCCTCTGGTCTCTGAGGGCATACCTGAATATTTGTTCATCCTTCTCGTGATGTTTGAGCTACAGTAATGCACCTAGTTGTCTTCCAGACCCAACAGAGCTTTCCACAGCCAAGCCCCAGCCTGAGCAGAGGGAAGCTTGTCTGTCCTTGTAATAGATGTATCTCAGTTCAGTTTATTTATGCCTTATGTTTTTAGATGCTAAAGTCTCTAAAGATAGGGCTTATCTTGCTTTTGTGTGTGAGCAAAGAGGTCCTTATATCTCACATCATATGTCACAGATTCACAAGGTTGGAAAAGACCTTTAGGATCATCGAGTCCAACCATTCTCATCCTAAACTAAACCATATCCCTAAGTACTTCATCTACCCTTTTTTTAAACACATCCAGGGATGGTGACTCAACCCCCTCCCTGGGCAGCCTGTTCCAGGCCCTGACAACTCTTTCAGTAAAAATTTTTTTCCTAACATCCAATCTAAACCTGCCCTGGCACAGCTTCATGCCATTCCCCCTTGTCCTACCACCTGTCACCTGGCTGAAGAGACCATCACCTACCTCTCTATAACCTCCTTCAGGTAGTTGTAGGTGGTGATAAGGTCTCCCCTCAGCCTCCTCTTCTCTAAACTAAACAGCCCCAGCTCCCTCAGCCACTCCTCATAGGATTTGCCCTCCAGCCCCTTCACCAGCCTGGTTGCCCTTCTCTGGACTCGCTCCAGGACCTCAATGTCCTATCAGAAACTTGTAAATGTCCTGCAATCACCTGAATGTTACAGTAGAGAGGTGTTTAAAAAGGAGGAAGTAAGTAAGAGAGTAGTAGACTGGGGAAATATTGCAAGGGAAACGATCAATACAGGAAAAATAGATATTTGACTTGGTGCCATTAAGGTTAAGGAGCATACATGTTTTTCCCCTACTGCCCTGGTTTTGTGTGAGAGAGTTATTTTTCTTCACAGTAGCTAACATGGGGCAATGCTTTGGATTCCTGCTGGAAACAGTGTTGATAATATAGAGATGGTTTTGTTATATAGAGATGTTTTTGTTACTGCTGAGCAAGTGCTTACTCAGAGTCAAGGTCTTTGCTTCTCACCCCACCCCACCAGTAAGTAGGCTGAGAGTGCACAAGGAGTTGGGAGGGGACACAGCTGGGACAGCTGACCCCAGCTGACTAAAGGGACATGCCATACTTTATGACATGATGTTCAGCATATACAGCTGGGGGAAGAGAAAGGAAGATACAGGGGATGTTTGGAGTGATGATGTCTGTCTTCCCAAGTAACCATTGTGCGTGATGGAGCCCTGCTGTCCCAGGGATGGCTGAACACCTGCCTGCCCATGGGAAGTGGTGAATGAATTCCTTGTCTTGCTTTTGCTTGTGCACAGCTTTTGCTTTCCCTATCAAACCCACAAGTTTTTCTCTCTGTAACCCTTCCGATTCTCTCCCCCATCCTGATGGTGGGGAGTGAGCGAGTGGTGTGTGTCGGGGGCTAAACTGCGACACCTACATGTGACTGAGGTGTAGGACTGTCACATTTGGGTGAAATGAGTCATTTAAGGATTCATATTGTCTGTCTGTCTACCTACCTACCTACCTATCTTTCTATGTTTGTCATTATTGCAGCTGCTGGGTGCCTTACAGGCTGTAATGTATGTATCCTCAGAATAGCTGTCAGTTAGGTAGGTCTCCTGCCACTCTTTTTTTTTTTCTTCATGGCCAAATGTCTTAAAAAACAGTTTGAAGATAAAGAGAATCTCATTTGACCTTTCAGTAATTAAGTTTTTGGTACTTCCTCCCTGTTACTCACTCTTCTCTCCATCATTTTCAACAGCCCCTTGATCTGAAGCACAAAGAAGAGGCCGTCTTGCCTGGGGCAGGAGAAATCCTGCTTCACTGAGCTGAATATTAGGATCCCATAAAAAAAGCAACCAAGGTGATTCATCACAGCTCAAGATAGCTGTTTCGCTTAAGCCTCCTGGAGGTGGTGTACAGGCAAGGCAGCGTTAATAGATCCTTAATGACAAGTCCCTTTAAGGTGTGATTTTTTAATTTTGCTGGTAAAGAAGCAAAGAGATTCTTTGCCAGATAGAGCCACAGCACAGAGTTTTTTCCTAATGTAATTTTATCTGTTGATACTCAAACTTGTTTTCTGCCATGCATCACTGGTTTGCCCTCATGTACACACTAAGGACCTGTAAAGCAGTGGCTGGTTGGAAAACTATTGGGAAAAATATAAAAGTACTTAAAGTTTCTACCTGAGATTAGAAGGCTGTTGCATAGTGATGCATCCTAGTAAGAATGAGCAAAAGGCATGAACACATGCCCAGTCACTTCTGTTTAGCAGGGTCTTTGGAGAGGTGTCACTCTAGCCACTAAGATATGCAAAGTCATTAGTTTACTGTAAAAATGGAGGTAATCATGGCAACTATGTTTCCTTTGGGTGTTTATAGCAAATCAGAGAAGTAATGACAACTTGCGGAGTCTTACAGATGGAAAAATAGATAAAAAGACAAAATTGTATTATTTTTGTTATCAAGGCACAAAGGGAGTATGCCTGCATCTCTTGCTTGGCAGGAAGGAAGAGGTGGTGGTTCTTCAGTTAAAAATGAGTTTTACATTTTTATATATAAGTTCATTTGCTTATTAAAGGCAATTCAATAGAATAGTTTTGATCCTTTTTCATGCATAAGGAAAAAAAACCTGAGGGTTTAAACATTCTCTTCTTTGGGTGATCTTTTACTGCCACCTTCTTACTGTTAAACTTTAGAAGTAGATTGAAGGCTCGGGGATCTCATCTATACAGTTTATACAGACAGATCTGAACTTCCATTTGGGCTAACTGCAAAAGCAGAAATGTGGGGACAGTTATGGCAGACAGCATCTAAAGTGCTTTGTTATAAATTCACATCTCTGTTCACGGATCAATGAGCCCTGCAGAGACACCAAGCTAAGAAACTGGGATGATCTGGACCAGGCTATCAAGCTAAATTTCATGCAGAGGTGAGTTTAAAGGTGGTGTGATGCTATGTGGATGTGACACTATCTGAGTGAGCATCTTCACAATGTACATTGTTTGTCATTATAATCATCTATGCCCAGCACAGAATCTGAAGGATGGAAATGGACATAGTGGGATGGCAAGGCCTGTTTTCAGTCTGGCTGTTTAAAACCCGTGTATGCATATTCAATTTACTGATCATTTCATTGAAATAGAAAACAGGTGTTCAGAAGGAAATGCATTATTCATATGTTGCCGTTCTGGTTTGGGGGTTTCTTTTGTTCTTTCCAAAGGGAAGGTAACACATCAGTACCTCAATAGCTGTCTACAGTCAAAAAGGGGCTGAAAATCCTTATTAGGAAAGAAAAGAAGGCAGCAAAACAACTTCTTTTCCCCCCTCTAATAGATTACTTCTATGCTACCCGTACTTTTTAGACATAGACAGAAAAAATACATTTCCTGGCATAGAATGTGATAAGAACTTTGCAATCAGCTATGCTAAACTTCTGGGAGAAATAACTGGACCGAGGTGAGATGGATTTGCTTTCCAGCTCACAGAGGCTCTGTTCTTTGTCACCTTCCCTATCCAAATAAATTTGGAAAATCAGAATAAAGCTGCAAAGTTTTGCCTACTTTCCAATCAAAACAGTGAATTCCTGCATTTGGTTTGAAAACTTAGGTTAGATTGACGCAGAAGACTGATAAATTAGAGCTGTATCTCAAGCTTGCAAAATAGCCACAGAGGAGAAATGAACGCTGTGTGATAAGGGTTTTCATTAAAACTCCTTAACATGCTTCAAGTTTCATCATGTGCTGGGAAACTGGTGAAAAGGGCTGAACATATGGCAGTGGAGGACAAGTATTTAAATTTCAATAGATGCCATGCTTTCCAAGAAAATCAAAAGTGCCCTAAATAAAACAAATGCGCATGTTTTGCTGCAACCTATACAGCTGAGCTATGTTGTTCTTAATAGGTTGAAACATCCTGGACAATAACTGAGATCTGTGCTTGAGTGTTAATAATTTAACATGAGAAGACTGTGGTTGTGATTCCTGAGGCTGAAAAAACCTTCTTCTTTCTCTATCAGGCAAGTTGGCCTCTGCTTTTTCCCCATCATGCAAGGCCCTAAATGACCCAATAACATCTATTTTCTTTGCTTTGTTATTTGTATAGCTTCATCATACTCTTATCTGAACAGCTGATTGACCTTTACAACTCTCTCCGAGCTGGGAAAATAGCATTTGGTCAGATATGCATATCTACATGAGACACGCTTACACAAGAGATCCAAAACAGAATTTCACTGTCTGTAATATTGGTACCTGGGAGTGCCAAATGCCTGGCTTCACAGCAGGGGGGCTGGGAAGAATTACAGACATCAGGTGGGATAACCAAACCTTTCATCATGCACCCATCAGATGAGGGGACATGCAGACGCTAAAGCTGGCCCTGAGGAAAATGCTGAGGAGAAAGGTGTACTATAAACCCCATAACAACCCAGGATTTTAAAATTATTGTTACACCTGTGGGGACATCTTTTAAAATCGGTGTAGTCATCTCATTAAAAATATACAGACACTGGAATCTGGCTTTGGGTCATCTCCCTGTGTGAATGTCCCACTTACCGAGCTTCAGACTGTGCAGAGAAAAACTCCAGATATAATAGGACAGCAATAGTAAAGATTAGAGAGTTTGGAGAAATCAGCTTGCCATGGTGAAGTTCAAAGCCTTATTCAAAGAGTACTAAATTTGTCCAAAGACTACTTCACTAGATTAGGGAGGAAAACCCAATTCTGTGCACATTCTTCTGGAAACAGGCATTTTTGCACACAGGCTGAAAGACAAGCATGAGTCTTGTAGAACTTTGTAGAACTGCAGTGCTAAAAAACCCCATGGAAATCTTCATCCTAATGATGCTCTTAAAGTCATGGAAATCTACATCAAAATAGGAACTTAAATCATGCCTCAAAAAAACTTGGCTAGCACCTTAATGATGACCACATATTATAGTTTTTCAGCTTAATCTTTCATGTACATACACATATGTTTGGCCCTACACATCATCTAAGTTACATGTCATCTGACACATCATTCCAGTCTTGTTGAGTTGATGATTTTGGAAGATGTTTAGGAACAAGGCTATTAATATGCATAAGTATTTACCAGATTGGGCTGAGAACTGTCCAAGTAAAAGCCTAAGTAATGTTCTAAACTGGACAGATGGATATGATATGCTTTTGGCAGGCTTCTGCATTTCCCCCTCAAACAGGTCGCCACTGCTTATAAAACAGGGTTTTACTGCAGCATTCACTTATATGATTTATTTTTCCTATGCTTAGAGTTTATAACTCATTTGCTCCATTTCCTGTTGGTATCTTCTTCCCTCTATTTATCCCAAATTTGTTTATGTCTGTACATATATTCCTTTATGTAAATAAATATAAATGTTCTCTTCCAAATACTTATGTTTTCCTATGAACAGTTTATGCTCTTTTTTTTCTTGTATCAAACTGTTTAGATAAAAATTAGGAAGACACTGAATTTTAGCTGGTTTGATTGCATTCTGCCATGGAGATTGCATTCTGACATCCTACAGTATGCTGAATGTTGTGAGCAAAGAATCGTGGCAGCAGGTGAAGGCCAAATGCGAAATATTTACCACATATTAACATTGCAAACCTGGGAAGGGACATTAGAGGAGATCAAAACGGGTCAGAGACGGATTTCTGGTTCCTTTATTATTATTATTATTATTTATTTACTTATTTAAATTATAGAGGAAGATCATGGCATGGTCCCTTTTCTTGATTATGGTTGCCTGGTTCAGATTATGGATGTGGGGTGACCCCACAAATCTCAGGAGAGCATCTCTGCTACTTCACCAGTGTGAGAACTGGTCTGGTAGTGAAATTTTGTGCCCACAATGTGTGGAATTACTTTTATCTCATCTTCTCTCCTTCAACTGACCTGAATAAATCCTATGGACTTTGCAGGAAATTATCATGATTTTGGTGAAACATCCAGCTGTAAGTCATTATTCTTTTTGCAGACAAGTCTGCTGTTTTCCTACAAGAAATAACAGTTCCACCATTCTGATTTTGGTAGTACTCTCCTACAAATGGATGGAGGTACCAGCCACCATTTTATCTCAGGTGACTGGCAGTAGCAGAACTCAAGGTGTTAAAGGAAGCATTTCAAAAACACATTTTACTGGAGGAGGTTTGAGTACAGAATTGTGAGCCAGGTATCTTTAGCGATGCCCTCAGCTTCAGCTAAAGTCAGTAAAAGGCCCCCTCATGGGGAAATGGAGCAGGCCCTACATACCTTCCTGTGCTCTTGGAAAAACTGCTTTCTTCACGGTGATTCCTGCCTTTAAGGTGAGATGAAACAGAAGGAAGGGATATCGAGGTATTTTCCCTCACTTCAGAATTCGCAGTAAGCCAGGACCCCTCTGCAAGTTTCGCTTCAATGTAAATGCTTTTCTGTAGACCTAATGCATTGATGAAAACACCCATGCAAGCAACCTTACTTCATGACATTTATATTGAATGGTAGCTTTTAAAAAATTACCTGGAAAAGTTCCTACCATGTGCATCTAGTTCTGCAGTAAAGAAAATGAGACTGACCCATGAGAGCAGTTGTAGTTTTTTACAATGTTGCTTTCCATAAAAAAACAGTTCTACATCCCTTGCACACTTAAAGGCACCAGGTAGCTTTAGATTCTTACCTCTGTTCTTACACCTACATATTCAGACTACCTATACATACTCAAAAAGATCCATTTTCCCCAATACATGAGAATTCATTTAAATTGCTGCAGAAATCTACTTCTGTTCGGCCATAGAGCAGAATAACACCTCTGCAAAAGGTATCAGGGAAAGCTTTGGGTTGTTCCAAGTGGCTGTTCAATAGATTAAAAAAATTAACTTTCCTTGCAGCTTGTATCAAATTGGAGACTATTAGTGGGTTTTCTGAAATTAATTCCATAGACATAGTACAGTGAAGAATAAATAGCACAGAAAATAGCAATAGCAGCAGAAGTGGAATTAGCTAACAGGCTTTCTCTTCAGAGAACTCTGTGGGTATAGACACGTGCTGGTGACCCTGTTTCCTTTGTATTAGTGACCCCAAACAACAGGATGCTGTGGGAAAACTTGTGTTGCCATATTCTACCTCTTGTGAGGAGAAACCGCATCAGTTTTCAAGACTGTCTTTATTACACAGATAAAGCAGAACAATAGATGAAGTACTAACCCTGCACTACTGCTATGTGAATAACCAATTTTTCAATTTTCTGGCTGTTCTGAATTTGGTTTAGGTTGACCTATAAAGTAATTCTTCATACCGAGTACTCAGCTCACTAAAAGCAGAAAGAAAAACAATTCCGGCACTGAATGATGCATGTCTTCAAAACAGTTGGTATTTCATTGCATAGTTTAAATAAATTTTAAAATTAAATTAGAATTTTTTTTTAAGGTTTATTTTGGAAATTTTGAAAGCAGAGTGCTTGGGGGGTTTTCAGACACTTTAGGGTTTTTGAAACAAATTATTTATGTCATGTTTGTCCATCAAAATATAGGGGAAAAAACATGAGATGTTACTGAGGAAAGAAATATCTTCTTAAACCATCCACAGGATCATCAAGCAGTTTCAGTTAGAGGACTATATCTTTATCAGAACTGATCATATCCATTCTCCCCCTCAAAACAGCTGTGATTGTGTGCTTTGCAACATATCCGGTGTCCTTTCCAATATCCCATTTGCTCAGCATCCCTGTAGTCACTACAAGAATTGCTAACGTCAGAGCAGGCTGGGTCCCCAGTGCAGGCTGCCTTTGCACATCTGGGATCTTCTTATCTGCCTGAATAAATGAATGGAAAGAAGAAGGAATGAGCATCGAGTGATCTTCTGGCTTTGCATGATTCACTAAGAGAACCAGATATTCCCACTGCAAGTGGCTCAAAGGCTGTACATAGGGAATTGTATTATTTTTGGCTTTGTAGTGTTAAACACAGAAGAGTAGCTTTATGGTTCAGCTTATTTGGTAATCTTTTATTAATTATGGGAATATATGTGAATGCAAAATGAAAGCCTATGCTCTTTTAACTTCCCATTTTTCTGTGTACACATTTCTCTTTAGCCAAAGAGACACCAAGCGTGGGATACATCTCACCTGATCTTACAAGAGCAAAAAAAATAGGAAGCTAATTCAAAGCTAGTCTCCATGTGCTTCCTTTATAATTAGTAGAAAGACATAGGCACCTTCACAGAAGGATTCATTTCAGAAGAATTGTTCTGATGCCTACATTAGGACAAGATGAATAGCCTTCTGAAGGTGTCTATCTTTTTCCTTTGATTTAAAAGGGACCCTAGTGTGACTTAGATGACTGAGGCAAAAAGTGAGATTAATACTACCTTGAACCTAAAGCAACAATATGGCTTCACTTTATAAACGAACATAGACTGCAACAAGGCTAAGGAAATTTACATTACAGATCAATAATTTCCTATCCTACATATTTTCTGAAGAACACATTTATAAACATCTGCTAAGGTATTTCTTATAGCTATTATATATGTGAAAATAAGAGAGCAGGACCTTCCTCTTTCCCACCTTGTCCTCAACAGGGTGCTTTTGAGTACTTGCATTTACATTTTGCTCAACTGACTGAGCCAATTACTAGTATGCAGAAAAGCAGTGCTGAACTTCAAGGGGGAGTAGGATCATCCAAAAAAGAATGTCCTTAACTTCTATAAAAGGAAAAATGATGGCTTTTTTACTATGCTTTTGTAGTCAGACCAGGGTGCCAGGGTGAATGAATGAATGCCACTTTTGAAAGGCTGTGCATGTATCCTCACCTGGGAAGTGTCTAACAGTGGGTGCAATTATCTTTTCCGTGATGGCATATCATCAGTTTTCACTTTAATTGTCACAAGAGTCACTTGACAAAGATTTATTTGATGTCCAATACGACAAGCCAAGCTCTGGAAATACTTGTGAATTAGAAAGAATTGTACTTTTCCAGAGGCAAGGACTACTGGATCTCTATGCCCAGGTTTAATTACACATAGATTTACAGTGTACTGCTACTTCTAAGAGATGGTGAAGTAGCTATATGTGTATTTCTGAGTGTGAATGGCAAACAAAGAATGAACTCCTGAGCTGTCTTTTCTCAGAGACGGTGGGAGAGGCAAAACAATTTATACATACTGCCAGAAAACCTTAAATAAATGCAAACTGATAATTATACTGACTTTTTTTTCTTTTTCTTTTTTTAATAGTCATGATGTTTGTACTAGCAGAATTTAAATGTGGGCATGTCAGTGCAGTCAAGCCCTTCCTCATTGTTCCAGCCTCTCCCAGCAGTTGGGGTCAGCAGTAAGGACGTGGAGCACATGAAGTATGGTTGGCCACAGCAAGACCCAGATGCTAAGCTAGGGATGATATCTTTTCAGTAGCTGCATCTGGCTCGTTGGCAGGCTCCACAGGCTGATCTGCTGGCAGGCCTGGATTCGCCTCTGGGTCTGTCATCTGTCATGTTGTTACGCTGTTGATGGGCTGTCTCTGCTGCCTCGCCCTCCCAGACTGCATTTGCCTTTCAACCACTTTTGCTGCGGAGGGTTATGCTGCTGCTCCAGCGTTTAAAGGAGGCAGGGATGGCAGCGCATTGCTAAGACATGTAGTTCGGGGTGCAAGACCAGGACAGCATTCTCAGAGTCAGAATCACACTTGGCACGGGCTCGTTAATGCACCTTTTAAACAGCCCTGCAGATTTGGAATTCACTTGCAGCCTATTTGTTGTGTTTTGCTGCTACTTAGCGATTCAGAGCTCCGGTGACTCATGCACCTTTGTTTTTAATTATGACACTTTCATTTCAGCACATACCTGATGATGACATACACAATTGTTGATTAGCAAAGCCTTAATGAGCATGGGGTGGCTTAGTGAACTGGCTGTAAAATAAATATGAAGTGTATCGCGGATTTCTCCGTTCTCTGCTGCATGGCACATAATAACTTGGGGAAAACAGTTAAAATAAAATATTAACGGCCTAGAAGAACTGGGAAAGCAGCTCACTGTTACCGTGCCCAGTAGTGAGAGAAAATTTTCAGGTTTCATTTTGTATGCCGCACCATCTGCCTACGCAGAGAGCCTAAGCCGTAGGCGCTCCCGAGGGAAATAGCTGTGGATAAGTTATTCAATTAGAACAGCATTATTGGCCAGTTACCTTGGAGAATTGGGTTGATGATGTTGTGATTATCCTGCTCTACATTCCTTCATGTCCCAGGCAGCCTGCATTGCTTTGCAACTTCCTTAAGCATTCACTCAACTGTACAGTAGGTGAGCAATTGAAACAGGGAATATCAGGGATGCCTGAAAGAAAATCAATTCTGAATGAACTTTCTCTGCTCAGCCACAGCCTACATATTCTGAGTCATATTGTATTTTTGTGGACTTCAGCGTAGCAAGTGACAGAACTGGCAGTGGGAGGAAAGAGAATTTCATTGTGTGTGTTTAACCTGTGGCTGGGCACCAGAATCCTTACGGTGGGTTACAAAGCAGCACAATGCTCCTCCGAGTGCGACATTCTTATTAGCCACATGGAAGCTTTCAAAGATTACAGCAAGACATATTTTAAGAAATTGCTTTGGCTCTTTATCAGCAAAGTTCCAAAATTCTTTTCTTTTTTCTCTTCTTTGAAACTTATTATTTTTTTCCCCAAAACAAAACAAAGCAGGGTCTGATCCCAATCTTGCAAAGCTCTTTTTGCTGATGTCCTGCTGAAGTTAATGACATTTAAGAAGCACCATCATATTCTCAAAATAGAACTCAGTCTCACTATGTTACCTGCATAGGAACACAGAGAAACCTGGGGTTTTTTTTAATATTTTGTTTAATATGCAATGAAAAATCACAGGACCTTCGAGCCCATGCATGATGAGGATGCTGGACAACCTGGTGAGCACTGTGCGGTCCCAAAATGCAGCAAGTTCCCCCATAAAATGCATAAAACCCTCTCCTTTTCAATTCCTGTGTTATTCATGATTGAGCACTTTCTCCCTTTCAAGGGTTACCGCACAGGCTACACCTACTGCTACCCCTTTCTGCAGGAGAAAAGCAAGCCCAAAACCTACATGCTGGTCCCTGCCACAGTGACAGCCTTTGTCTTTGAGCAGGAGGCCACTCCTGTCCCCACGCTGCAGCAGCATGCCCAGAAGCTGCAGAAGGAGAAGGCCTTAAAATTTTAATTTTTTAAAATAAAATCCCCACCCTTTTTTATTACCTAGTCTTCCTTTAGTTGTGCCTGATCTACTTTGCTTTCAACAATAGGATTTTAAGACAGTGTGGACTTTCTGTATCATTTATTTTGATGTCAGTATCACACAGGCTATAGAATTTTTAATATAATTAAATTAATTGTTGCCTCTTTTTTAACTAAGTTGCAAAGCTTTATGATTTTCCCACCAGTGCTCAAAAAATGTTTCATTTTTCTAATTGTTTCTGCACTCAAAATTGCAGTGATATTTCCTGCCTGGTATGTCATGCGATGATCTAGTCTGGAAAATCTAACAGGGAATGTTACAAGGGGAATTCTTGGGAGAGGCACATTTCTTTAACTGTGCTTTAATCAGAGCTGAGCTCTCCTGGAAAGATGACTTATGCCTGCTCTGAGTTCACATCACTATCAGTAATCTTTTCCTCCTTCTTCAAAGCTGTATGTCTTGTTAAACAAAGATGTACATCATCCACAAGGTCCACAGGAGGGAGGCATTTGTGAGGTGACAAATGAGGTCATTGGCTTTGCAGCTGAAGAGTCCTCAGATGAGTTCAGAAAGGTCCAATCTCAGAAAACAGCAGTGATGCCACATGACTGATAACACCAGGTCAGTTCATCTCCTTGCCGTTTATTTTTCACTGTGTATTATGGGTGCAGATGAGCAGCAGGGAGAGAGCCTGCCTGTTCACCTTGTCCTTGGTGCTGTGCCTTGCTCAGGAAGAGATGAAACAAGACTCAGCCAACCCAAATGCTGGGATCAAGGCAGGCCCTTAAGGAAGGAGACTAAAGAAGAAGACTGGGGCTGTGGGATCTCTTGTGCTTCAGGAAAACTTGCATCATCATAATGACTTCTTGTGCAAAGTGCCTTGAAGGGATAGGATTGAAAACAATGTCTAGGAATGGAGTAATGCTATTTATTCATGTCTGCTTGCACCAACTGCTTTCAATCCTTTCCTACAAATCCTCTTCATGCTGCATCTTAACGTGACTTATCTCGCAGATCCCATCCTCCCTTTTTGCCTGGACGGACATCTGATGCCTCCAGAGGGCACCTGCTGACCAGGGTGACTCGCACCACTACATCCGTGTGGCTTTTTAGACGGTGGGGCGGAGGCTTTGAGCTTTGATTGCAGGGCACCAACACATACGGCATGAATATTGATGAGGTGATGCTGCTGGGCTACGTGTGCTCGTGCTGCTAATGATAAATATGATAATAATCCGAGCCCCACACCCAGCAAGAAAATCCAGTTTCCCCTGTGTGCCGCCTCGCTGAGTGCCTCTGGAAAGGACAGAATTCATCTGTCAGCCCCGTGTAGGGCCATAAAATATACTGACTTTTTAACTTCTTTCACACCATGCAACCACATTTTTTACATACAGACTGTGACATGGAGATTAATATGGGACTCCTGGGATATGCAAACCACTGACTGAAGGGAGTACCATTTTCCTTTTATACTACCAATGGAGAAAATAGTGCCAGCTGAACCCATCTGCTTGCCTACTGATGGATATGAGGCTACTACTGGGTCTCTGTTCGGAGATTTGTGTCCATTTTTTGAGTATTGCTACTTGGCACTGTAATTTGGCACATGTGAGGTACCTGTGATAGTGTATTGTATTAGACAGCCTAGCTGCAAGGCTGTTATAACTGTTAAATTAGTGATATTTTTTATTAATTCTGAGAGTCTTCTGGAACAAATGTTCAAAAAATGTGTGTATTTTCAAACAGTTTTTAATAAGTAAGTACATTTGCTCCTTATTCTTGATGCCTAATGGAACAATAATTTAAACTTGTCCTGGCTGGGTGTTGGGCGCTTTGCCTTGGAGTTTTGCCATGGGATTTTTTTCCCTGAGCTCAGCAAGGCTGTGCTTTGTTCCTAGGACCTTCATTCCTTAAATGTGCACTTACACTCCAATAACCTCATTAAATGGCATTTTAAAAATATTTATTGAAATAAATATAGTGTAATAACACAAAGGTAGATGAGACTACTATATGTTTAAATGACAGCAGTGAGAGAACCAGGCACTACTGTGCCTCTATGTCGTCATTAGCAAGAAGTTCAGCAATGAGACAGTAAGAAGTGAAACAGGTACATCAGTGACATTGGACTTGTCTTTGCACACACTCCAAGAAGCCCACAATTAAATGCATTTTATAAGCCATCGACTTTTACTTGTGGTTCATTGCTGAGGATACAAGCAATATATTTTTAAAATTGAGTTTGTGTTGTTCTACATTTTTTTAACTTTGTTCTTCCTTGTAGAAGAGACAAAACATTGGTCCTTCTTCTACACCACGTTCTGCTGAGCACAATTTCCAAAATCACAAGAGCAGCACATGCTCTATTTAGGTGGGGCATATGATTCACTACCTGAACAGACTAACCTGGAAGTGCAGCCCTGGATCTGACTGAAGGCTGTGGCTGGAGCACAAGGTGCCCAGCACACCATTCCTGTTTGCATAGCATGTGTCAGTGTCATACTACATTATCTGGACACAGCTCGACCTTCCTGGGCAAGCTATCTTAGAGTGAACAAGTTAGTGGTGTTTCCAAAGGCTGCCTATGAAACCCATAAGATGAGTGGACACACCACCCAGAGAGGTGGTGGAGTGACCATCCCTGGAGCTGTTCAAAAAAACATGTAGATGTGGCACTCCAGGACATGGTTTAGTTGACATGGTGGTATTGGACAGACGGTTGGACTTGATGATCTCAGAGGTCCTTTCCAACCTTAAAGATTCTATGACACAGAAGCACCCTGCTCTGCCTGTTCTTCCACTTTCTTTGGAGGCTTTCCTGCCCTCCCAGCTGAGGGGATGCTGTCCAGCCCCAAGCCGTGAGCAACCCAAGTGACAGAACAGACAGTGTGGCCCTATGAGGTGGAATTTGCATCTTGCTAATGAAAATTTTTCTGCTGATGTGGGTGGGGACAGACGGGGATGAAACCTGCTGGAAGTGTGGTCTGACTGTGCTAATGTGCAGAAGTGGCTGAGAGGATCCCATGCTGCCTCCAAGGAGTTTGGGCCCTTCTCGGCTCAGAAATGGGAAAGACAAGTTGGGGCAGCGCGACGCCTCATTGAAAGCTCCAGTTTTTAATTTCAGTTTGCTCAATATTTCTGTAAGTTTCAAGTACTGAGTGTGAGAGTTTCTCTTTACTGTCTAAAGAAGAACTTAGGGATTCAGCAAGAGATCATGAAAAGGGAACAAAGAATAAATGAATCTTGAACTTCGAATCTTGTGTACAATGAGCTAAAGAAAATGGGAAACAGTTATAGAGGTGTCTAATTGTTCTGGTTTTCTATGTCTTCCCTCATCCAAGCATGAAAAAAGTCTGAACTTCTCCATTAGCTTGGCTGCATGGACTCCCTGACCCTAGGAGACTTGTGCAAGAAAACCATATTCCTAACAAAGACACCCTGCACAGCAGTGACAAACACCTGGTTGTACTGACAGCAAAACTTTTCCATGGCAAACCAAGCTGATCTGCTTGCATGGCCCTGATCTAGTCAGTGGTGGAGCGAGCTGTGTCAAAAAGCTGGGGCAAACTGCCTGTGTCTGAAGAAAAGGTAAGGCTGGAAGGTCTGGAACAGACCCATGGCTGAGCTCCTCTTCTCAGGCAGCTCCCATTATAAATGAGGGTGCGGGTAGGTAAGGCTCAGGCTGCTGCTTGTTGACAAGAAGGATGTACAAGCTCCTGAAACTTAAATTATTAACTCTTTGAACACATGTGCCATTCTTTGGACCACATTCTTTGCTGGGATTTTTTTTTTTTTTAATTCCAAACTTGATAGATTTTAGGGTGTTTTGGTAGATTCATTTCCTGAAGGACTGCTTTGCACCTGAGGTTCAGATTAGAAAAAAAAAAAACAAACCAGGCACTGTATCAGTTGGTTTAAAGGGAGATCTCTTCAATAAAGGGCATATTATTACTTAGGCTACTGCAATCACTTATTAATTTTATAGTCAAAAAGATGTCTCCAAAGTTATTGAAACAATCCTTTACAGGGTATGGGAGGAAGCTAGATGTCCCTACAGGACAATGCCTTTGGCAGTCTGTCATCTGGGATATGTGTTTATTATGCTAATGAGAGCAGGCAAAGGGCTACGGAGTGCAAAGCAAATGGTACCTCTCCAAGGTATCTCTTCTTATTTAACTGTTTTAAACCCCTGTATTAAAATGTTCTCTTCATCTAAGTGTTGTGACTGGGGAGATTCCCAGGCTGTCTAATGTTAGTAGAGAACAAGGAGAATGGTTTTTGTACATGTCTGCCTTTGAGAATTTCGCAGTAATGGATGTTTGTGTTGTTTCATTTTTGTACATGCTTTCTCCTCAGGGAGAGTTCTGTATCTGGAAGCACATGTTAATTTAACCCTTGAGTAGAGCTGCAGCAAAAAATGGTTTGCCCCCATGGGAAGCTGGTGGTGGTGGTGAAGAAACAAGCTGTCAAATACTGCGACTGCACTGTTGTTTCTGTCACCTATGTATTTATGTTGTGAGCAAGTGCATATACATATTTACAGGGAGGAGCAAGTCTTAACATATAAGAGAAAAAACATCCTTGCTGTTGTGCAAGTGTGACAAGCAGGGTATTGGAGAGACTGGTGTGTACACTGCCACCAAAATGTGAATTCATCTTGGCACAAATGTCAGAAGTGTTTGCTTTTTTTAAAGATCCTCCATTACTAAAGAGACTCTAAGACTGCCACAAAAGGAAGAAAAAGAGATAGTGCCACAAGACTGCTGACGAATTAAGTTGATTTTCCCAGAAAAAGTACTGAAGAATTTATTTCAAAGGGAGAAAAATATATTTTAAAAAAAATCAGAACACATACACTTTCTTAATTTTTAATGCAGTCATACTCATTGTGGGAGAGAAAGGATAAGATGTGGCTGGTGAAAAAATTATTCTCTCAACACTTCCTATTAGCTAAATTACTTCCCATTCATTGTTATGAACACATCTAAATGTGCCAGCAAGGAGAACCTAAATTTACAGAACAAACCACTGATCTTCAAATGCTAGCAAGATCAATAGGGAGGGGGAGAACTAATGGTAGATTCTCTTCTCATGGTTGTTTTTGCTGTAATATTTGGTCTGAGGGGTACTTTACAAAGCTATGAGAAGGAAGGCATCTATCAGCCTTGGGCTCAGTTCATAGTTCTGGCTGATGTCCAGCTGACTCCACAGAAGCCAGGAACTGCCCCAGGTGATGCTCTCTCAGGATTAAGGACAGACTAACCCCTAAAAAAGACGTGCCTGTTCTTGGACGAGGTACTGAAAGACTATTTAGAGACCTGTAAAACATTCCTATAACTCAGAAATCATTTGTGGCATTGAAGACCATGTCATTTGTGCTGTAGAGCTGGATAGATGATGCTGGGGAAGTCATCAAAATGCATTCTGTTACCAGGTGGAAAGAGGGATGTACACAGTAGATGTACTTTAATCTGAAAGTTTAAGTTCAATGAGCCTTTGTTTTGGAAAAATCCCCCCTTTACCCCAATCTACCAAATCACTTACAGTCAGAAAGGGACACCTGGAAGATGCAGAAAACACATTGTGTGTTCCAAGCCCAACTTTGCTCCAGCTTCTACCTCAGGAAGATAGAACCCCAGTGGGTGTGTTGCACTATAACACCATTTGGTCAAAATGTTGGCAATGTGGTAAATGTAACCAGATCTGGCATGCACAACTGTCTTAAAACCTCAGTATAGCGTTTCCAAAACCAATCTGCACGTGACAGGATGTCATCTATCTGTCCATTTCACCTGATGCTTAATTCCAGAACCATTCCCTCTCCCTTTCTTAATGTGGTCAAGTTACCAGCACTTAGATGTCTCTACAGCCTTGCTGTCTTATCAGTATCTTCCTGTGCAAAGCTTCACGTTCCCGAGCAGCTCTCCATGTTTCTATGTGATAACATGTGTCAGAGAATCCCTCTGTGGGGTTCCTCTGTAACTCTGAATACTTGGAAAGTAACCTTTTTGGTAGGAAATGGTGGGTTATCAAAAACAATCAACACAAGTTTTGAGTTTTTTCTTAATCATTCTGTGAGCTACCAGTGTAAAAAAAAAAAAATAATGTTTTGCAATGAAAATGAGACATTTAGAGCAGAAAGCAGGACTGTATCTGTATATGATAAAAACATGTCACACCTGTGCAGAAAGAGTAAATGGCAATGATTTCACTGCAGTTGTTTTTCACACCGTAGGTCATTTGTTCTGCTTGTAAATGAGAAATAGGATTGTCATTCTGAATCACCTCAAGAGTTTATTCTTGTTGTTCCAAGAAATTAGAAATTATTAGTATCAAGATATATAAATATTAATTTTTAATATGCCGAAATAAGGGAAAGAGGATGATAATCAGCATCTGGATCTGAGCGTGTATCAGTGACTAGAAATATTCATTTCCACACTATACAATTCATCTAAGCTAATTTGGAAGATTAGAGGACCTGCAGTTGCTAGGATCATGCCTTCTTAGTCAGTTCTGCAGTTTTCTGTCATACAAGCTTTGCACATTTCTTCATAAAATCTCCTGTAGCAGCAGTCACTTAGAACAAAAACTTCAAGGGGAGAATAGGGAGCAGGAAAATATTTGTGGTTATCAGTTCTTAAAGCTGGCAAGAAGTTGTTTTCACTTCTTTGTGGATTTTTTATTTTGAGAGCAAAAGTTGAAGCACAACCTGAACTTAACTGCATACTAATAAACCATTTTCCAGAATATTCAGATATCATTTTTGGTGCTACTTGAAACCACAGCTGATTTTCAGTTCTATTGTCTACCAACTCACCTTAATGCCTAAAGCAGAACTGTTCATCTTCCAAAAGACAGAACTGGAAGGCTAGGCTTATTAACATTGATGGGAAACGTCCCACAGACTTTAGTAGGGCCAGCATGTCATCCCTATGGGGTCCCTCACCAACCTTGGCCTTGGCTGCTTTCTGTTCCTTTCTAAGCAAAGGAGAACTCCCCTTGCTACATGTAGGGCTTCTGCGCATGACTAAAAGCCATATGTACACTTGCAGAGAGAGAGCAAAAATCAAACTGATTTGGGGACATTAGTTCAAATGGTGCCTATGCATTTGGGATCTAAGGTCAAGTGTGGGAAGCATGAAGTCTACTATCCAAATTCTCAATGAAACACACACAGATCATGACATTACTTAATCCACCTGCAGTGTGTTTGCATAGGATTGATGGTTTGCATACAGGTATTGTGGCAGGTGTCTCACCAATGGAGAAAGAGCCAACAGAGCAGGAGTCTGGTTGTGCCTCTGCTTCCTCTCCCCCCTCCCTCTTTTTTTTTTTTCTTTCTAATAATAATGGCATTTAAAATAACAAAGAAGCAGCACAGGCCTTAGCCAGCTCTTCTGTCCCATAGTATGCTGGTTTAAATTATTTGATCCAGGAGTTGCCTATGATCCTGTTTTCAACAGAGAGAACTATCACTGCTGTAAAACAATGGAACTAATCAGCTTTGTTATCCAGAGATAACACACACCAAAAAATATTAGAAGACTGTTTCTTAACATTAGCATACTTAACAAGATCAGTATTTTATAGCTCTCTACATCCCATAACAATATCACCCACCGTGCCCACCACGGCATCGTGCATTTCCTCTCATCTACTTCAGTACACCAACAAGCCTGGCTGAAATGTCATCTTGGTTTGCTTTCTTACCTCACAGCTGGCAAAGCAAATGGTAAAGGTGGTAAAGGTGGCTTCTACCTAATTGTGATATTATAGGACACAGCTTAAAAAATTGCTCCACCATCATGGGGAAGTTCCTCACCCTGATCCTTTTGTGCATCTGTGTTGTCATGACCATTATCTTTGGCCTTCATCACTCAAAGTAGAAAAGTCCTTCTAGAAGATTTAGACATAATATTAAAATAAACGTGCTTCTGACTGTTCCAGTAATTGGTTAATAACAAGCTTTGAAGTTTTTGTTGGTAAAGACAAATGAAGGAAGGGCATTGCACATTTATTTCTATCTTTCAATTAGACAAAGGAGCATGGAAAGTAAGACAGAAATAAATTGATTTACACAGAAGAAGAGGGCCTTGGAACCAGAAGGACTCGAAACCTACTCCACTGAGAAGCACTCTGAAAACAAGAATACAAGATTTTGAAAAATCTCATACTCCTTTTGCAGTGGATGAAGGTAGCTGCTTTGTTGGCTGCTCATCACTTTCTTTGAAGGAAAATGTTCTCCTGTGGCACCATGGCTAGGTTCCTTACTTCACTGCAAAGCAAACACAGAGCTGAACCTACTTTGATGTGACAGCATGAAAATAGAAAGTAATTACTAGAATATTCCTATACCTGAGAACATACTGTGTTTTCAGCTTAGACTACTACGCAGCAGCAAGAAATGATGGCAGGCCTGTTCAATTATCTCATTCCAAAAAACTGTGACTCAGTAACATTCCCTAATCTCCAGAGATTTCATTGTCATAATGTAACCAGGATCTGTCACAGAGCCTTGCTAAATATCATCAAGCTCTGCTCTGAGGATCCCTTTACCCTAATTGAAAACTACGAAAGCTGCCTGCTGATCTTCATTACACCAGCACAGGTCTGTAACCATTTCATGGACCATCCTGAGGACCAGTCTCTCCTCTCCAGGCTTTTTGCCTACTGGACAACAACAGTGGTTCAATTTACATTAGGTTTTTTTTTTTTTTTTTATCAGTGCAGCTGCAACTACTGCACTTGCACTGATAGCAACAAGCTGTGAATAGTACAATAGCCATTTATAATGAGAAGCCTAAATAGTCAGAATAATACTCTGGATTTGAATCAGCTTGCATCCTAGTAACAATTCCTGACTTTGACCACTTTTCTGAAACATTGCATAAATCTGGGAAATCATTTGCATTGTTTTGATTTGTCTTGTGTTCTTCAGTCCTGCTTTTGAGAGCCATGATTGCTGCAGCTACAGATTCCATCTCTGCAGGAATCCAACCAAACAGAAATATCCCAGTATTAGGAAAATACACATCTGGAAACTTACATTGGCTCTATTACACTACTAGTGTTCCTTAGCTGGCTGAAAAAAGTGCAGGATCTTCTCATCTCATAATACTGTACTCAGAAAAGAAAGTGAAAAAAAAAAAACCAAACAGATGATGTTTTAGTTCCACGGATGGCAATTTGGCATACAGAGAGAGTGGTGAGGTGCTGGAACAGGCTGCCCAGAGAGGTGGTGGATGCCCCGTCCCTGAAAGTGTTCAAGGCCAGGTTGGATGGGACCCTGGGCAGCCTTGTGTAGATCCAGGCCTGGAGGTTGGTGTCCCTGCCTATGGCAGGAGGGGTGGAACTCTATGATCCTTGGAGTCCCTTCCAACCCAAAACATTCTACGATTCTATGATTCTATGATACTAAAGAACGCTAATGTGATAAAAGAGCAAGTTCTTCATATTGGAGTCACATTGGTGCAGGTGCCATCTCACAGTCAGAGATCACTACAGTGCCTGACATACAGGGTCTTCTGGGATAGCAGATCAAAATTAAGTATTTCCATCATCCTACTATGAACAGGGGAGGGTTCATTTGACCAAAGACCAACTGCAGTATAGGTACACTACATCTGAACTCCCATTACAAACCCAGTGAAGAAAGGTACTTCAAGGGCACAATTCATTTCACTCTAAAATGGAGATTAAATAGATGTCATTAATTAGCTTTAAAAGTTTTTTTTTTATTTCCATTGAAGTGGTTTACTAGAACAAGCTCAGATGTAGGCACTGAAAGTTAGAGAGGTTTCCCATCCCTGGGACTGAGTGTTTGACATCCCAATGTCCATCCAATGGGACATGGAAGAGTAATGAGACTTAAGTTGCAGTAAGGCAGATTTAGGTGAGACATTATAATATTTGCCAGTAATTTGTTTGGAGAGGATGTAGAACCTCCAGGACTGGAAGATTTTAAGAACATACTATTTATTACAAATACAATGGATCCTGTCCTGGGGTCTCAGGGGAGCTCCCAAGGTCATATCCAGAATTCTTGGTGATTATTAATAGAATGAGGAGGGGAAATACACTTTTCTAAATAACACTGCAAAACAGCAAGGTTCAAGACACTTCTGTGCAGATCACTACCTGTTGGTGGGTAACACAGAAACCTTGGATATATGAATATTGTCACACTATTCCCCATTATGGTCCTCGTGTCCCATTGCTCGTTGAATCTCAGCACCAGATTTCTTTTCAGTCTCCAAAATGCCCTTACTTGACTTTAATTACCATAATGGCACCCTGCCTTATATTTAATATTAGTTGTAAGTGCTTTGGCAACTTTATGCTCAGGGTCCTTCCGTAACCTCTCTACAAGCCTAAAAAACACCAGAGTAAATAAGCATTTTCAAATGCATATAAGATGTGCCCTTCTTTTCCCAAAGTTTATTCATTATGTTTATGCAGGTTTTACTAAATGTGCAGAGTGGTTTAAATGCAATGCATATGTTTACACTGGTAAACCAATAACATATTGGGGAAGGGAGGATGGGGTGGGGGAGCTGCATTCTTTTCCACTGAAAATGTGACAAAGCAAATGTGTAGTTGTTGGCGAGGTAGGAAAACAACCTTAAGAATTACAAGTGCTTCATCTTCTCACTGATTTCTGCCCTTTTTTCGATTTTTTTTTTTCCCAAGCCCTTATCAGAGGATCGGGGAAGCCAGAGCAGCCTCTTGCTGAGCTCACACAGCTATTTTATGTTGGAAGTGCTGACCAAACAACCCTCAGGTGCATAGCTACGGTTGGGGAAACTGTGATTATTGTTCTGAGGACTTGCCATGGGGAAGCTAACCATGGATTCTTAATGTGTACCAGATGGGACCATGGCTCTTACTTTTTGCAGAGAAGTATTTAGAGGCATTCTGAGAATAAGTCTGACAGCCTGCAGATTAGTGCTAACATGAATTTTATGCGAATTAAAACCATTTACCACATCCAGGGAGAACACGAATGGAAACGCAATGAGTTTTTAGAACCATGCCCAACAGGTTTATTTTAACCGTTCTATAAAATGTGAATTTAATCTTGTGAGTTTTTCTTCTCTAATATATTGCTTATGTAAAGACCCTGAATAACGGTTCAGGGACTGGGTGGAGGGATGAAGGATTCATCTCAGCTGCCTTTACATTCTGTCTACAACCAGAATGCTCACTTTCAATCCTCTCATCTTGCTCTACAGTCAACGGAGAGAATTCAGGCGCTTACGAGAATCATTTGATGTTGAATCTCTCTGAATTGATCTCTACATGTGCCTATTTCTATCCGTTGTCTATGAGGAGAGCCCAGCTAGGCAGATGTAAATGCCTAAATCTGGAGAAAGGTCTCAGTCCATAGTGCTCTTATGGGTAGAGCTAAAAGAATGACTTTAACTGCCAGTTTCTCTGTCATCATCTTCTCTGAGTGTATTGATGGGGTTTACGATAGCAGTGTTTGGCACATAGACTCTAGAAACAGCAGGAAAGTTATGAATTTTCTTACATTTGGACAGCACCAACAAGCAGTGATCGTTCCTGACCAAAAGTTATGGAGGTAGGCACCAAACCAACACAGCACTCAAGTACATGCATAACTTTAAGCATGCAATTATCAGTACTGACAAGTTAAACACTTGCTTAAGTGCTCTGCTGGATCTAAGCCCTCTTTCTCAACCAACATCCACCTTCCTCTTGCCAATAGAGCTCTGATGGGAGTGAATTACTCAGTTGGGATGTTCTACAAAGGAAAAGCATGTCTTCTGTGGCTGAAACAAAGCTCCCCTTTGGATTTTAACGAGAAATCTTATTTTTAAAATAATAGGAGGAATAAAAGATGAGGGGAAAATTTCCCTTTCAGCTCAGCTCTGTAAAGCCATGAGTCAATATTTTTATTAAAACAAGCCATGTTTCTTTTGTTCCACCCTCCTGTTAACTTGTAAAATTTAGAGCAGTTTTACAAGGAAAATCTACAATTCTACTTGGCATGCAGAACACTAGAGAAAAATGCTAAATTGGCAATGAAGGGAAATATTTGTACTTGTCAACTTTACTGTTTGGATAATAGAATTTAGAGTAAGAAGTCATAAAAATTGTTCTGACAAAAAAATCACCTGACAAAAAGGTTTTGCATGAAAGAAAACTGACTTCTGATGGACACAACCCACGCCAAACCCTTACATATAATTTTTCTTGCTAGATATTTAATAATGGTTCTTTCTCTGCCTCTACTTTTAGTTATGCACATTCCATTTGATCTAAGCTTGCACCAAGCAGTGTTCAATTTGGTTTTACATGCAAAAATTCAGGAAATCCATATTTAATGTTGCTACATTAACTGAAACTCATATTGAAGATATGTCTGGAAACTCTGAACACAGTTTTTAAATTATTTACCTCAATATGTTGAAAATGAAAATAGCAGTTAGTTGCTGAAGACGGTCTTGGCTTAATCTAAGATACTGATGATATTAAAGCTTTCCTATTGCAATTCAAAAATTTCTACATCTGAACAGTACCTTCACTTGCAATTTCTCCTGTCCCACATACAAACAAACAAACAAACAAAAAAGGTGGAAAATGAAGGGGTTTGCAACATGCCTCAAGGCTAATGCAGGCAATTCTAAATGGAGAAGGGCATCAAGGAGGCTGCATGTAATTTCCAAAATTAAAGGGATGTTGTGGAAAATGCGCCATGAGTAGTCATTTTTGTTTTCACATCATAGAATTCAATTTAAGTACATTTCCCAACTACATCTGCATCACAACATAACATCCCCATGCATGTAAAAAAATCAAGTTACTGCTGGTATGAGAACTTTAAGAGAATTTCATGACTCTTGTACAACAAAAAACTCTCATCCACCACAGTGCAGCCAGTGTTTCACAGACAGGAAAAGCGTGCAGCATTGAAATCATTAGCAGAACACACATTAAGGAACTCACTGCCTGCCCAAATAACTATAGGCAGCTGCAGCATTGGCAGAAACACCTTTCTGCATTGGCCTTGGTGTGATATGTAGGTTTTGATTCCTACAGCTGTGGCAAAGCTCTGGCAACTTTACATAGAATCCAGACTTCCACTTGGGTTCAGGATACCAAAGGACTCAGTTCTTGGAGGTAAAAGCATTGTATTCATTTTTATAGAGGGCACTGTCCAACCCCTCCTCCTCCTTAAATTTATATACCTCTATTGCATTCATCCATTTCAGTGAGATTTTATAAAAATACATTGAAACTGGCCCATACAGTCTCCTTCTCTTGACCCACTTTTGCTAGGGCAGCAACTATTGCTTTTGTTGACTCTTTCCTCCTGAAGAATTTGTTAAATAAGATCCAGATGTTAAGTTGGGGTTTTTAGGTACCTCCATTATTTGGGAGACTATTTTTTGGACCCTCCCAAGTATCACAATGTCTATTTCTTTAAGAGAAATTTGGATGCCCTGACCTAACACCTACTCTTGTCTGGGGGGAGACTATTCAAAAGGGAAGGCTCCAAAGTGTCCTGGAAGTAGGGATTTTGATCTGCTAAAAGAAAGCCCTAAAAGGTAGAGATTTTTCCCTCAGCATTAACATAACAAAAATATTTATTCCCTACAAGGCACTGGATTTTGGAACAGTATGGAGTGGGAAGAAAATGAGTACTTACAGCATTCTGCATATACTTCTGAAAAAAAAAATACAGTACAGTCATGAATTTTTGAATGTACTATATTTTTGCCCCAAATCATAGTCATTATTACTTTAAACTTATACATGGTTTCACCTTTTTGCTGATGAAAATTTGGAAAAAAACTAATAACTATCTAATGCTGAAGGAAAAAAAAAATACCATCCACCACTTTAAATGGTGTGGTTTATCTGGCAAAATTTATTTTTCATATATTCCCAAGGTACTTTAATAAATCACTGCTGTGTAAATTAATATGACACATCTGCCTCGGTGTGACCTTCTGTTTGTTTATGGTGATACCTGAAATCTTTTGATCTGTGTCCCTAACCTAGCCACGGTTCCCTGTATTTAAAGAAATACAGTTCTTGGGCCTCAGAACTTGACCAAACATTAACTTCCAATTTAGAGACTTATGAATCAAATTCCACTGCCAGTTATTTCTCCTAGTGTTGAAAGGAACTATATATAGGTATATCTCTATGCTAGGAGGAACAAGCAGTAGAGAGTACTATCAGTAATTAATGTAATGTAGTTTCCCTTAATCTGAGTTACTGTTATCCTTCTACTTTTTATCTTGTCCCCCCATCTGATGGAAAAGAGACTTTTCTGACTTCATACAAGAGCTAGCAAAGATGGTGGGACTTGTACACTCTTAGTTTTTCTCACTGCAAAGATTCTGTAAGTTTCAATTCCACAGCGCTGTACCAAGATCTCAGTAAAGGAACCTGACTGATCAGGATCCCCATGGTTCCTGAATGATAGGAGCATACTGTACCCCCAAAAACCTCTAAGAATAGCCAAGACAGTTCTCAGGTTTGTTGTGGGTTTATGTGGCCAGGTTCTGGTGGAGGAGGCGGGGGCTGCAGGGGCAGGTTCTGCAAGTAGCTAGAAGCTTCCCCTAGGCCTGAGAGAGTAAACACCGGCTGCATTCAAAGCCAGACCTGCCACTGACCAAGGCCAGGCCCATCAGCAGTGGTCATGGTGCCTCTGAATCACATTCAGGAGGAAAAAAAAAACAAGTGGACGCTTTTTGCCACCAGAGAAGGAAGTGAGAAGATACAAGAAACTGTGCAGGCACAAAAGCCAATGAAGAGAGGGAGGAAGTGCCCCAGGTGCTGGAGAAAAAGATGCCCCTGCAGCCCACAGAGAAACCCATGGTGGAGCAGGTGTCCTCCTGCAGCCCATGGAAGATGACAGGGAGCAGAGACCCCACCCCACACTAGAGCGAGTCGAGACGTATGGAAGAGGCTGTGACTCACATTGGAGCAAGCTTTTGGCAGGACCTGCAGCCCATGGAGAGAGAAAGAGAGAGAGAGAGAGAGAGAGAGAGAATCAAGAGAGAGGCCCATACTGGAGCAGGTTTGCTGAGGGGAAGGCTTGTGACCCTGTGGAGGACCACGCTGGAGCAGTCTGGGCTTGAGAGACTGAGAAACATTCTATGATTTATGACTGCACCCCATAGCAGTGACCCACGCTGGAGCAGCTGGTGAAGAGCTGAAGCCCAGTGGGAAAGGACTCGTGTTGGAGAAGTTTATAGAGGACTGTCTCTGGTGGGTGGGACCCCGTGCTGGAGGAGGCGAAGGATGTAAGGAATGTCCCTCCCCAAATAAGGAAAACAATTTGTGAGGAACTGACTGAAACCCCCATTTCCACCCCCACTCCCCACATTCCTCCTATAACATCTTTGGGGGGGAAGAAGGGAGATAACTCATGAATAAAGTTAAGTCTACGAAGAAAGGAGGGGTGGGGGAGGTGGTTTAAGATCTGTTTTTACTTCTTATTATCATACTCTGGTTTCTGTGTGTCTGTAATATAGTGTAATAAGTTAGGTGCTTTTATTTCTTTTTTTTTTTTCTTTTTAGTCCATCTTGAGTCTGTTTTGCCTCTGATGCTGATTGTGGAATGATCTCTCACTGTCCTTATCTCAACTCCTGAGCCTCTCAATATATATTTTCTCCCCTGTCCAGACGAAAAGGGGAGTGATAGAGTGACTTAGATGGGCATCTGGCCGCCAGCCATGGTCAAACCACCACATCCAGTGACAACTTTCTGTAGCTGTCTCAAGGGGTAGTAGGTCAAAGGGTAGCGTAGAATCTCCTGATAGGAGACCAAGTTAGGAGGCTACAAATTACATCAATATTTATTGTAACATATTTTACTGTTCAATTTGTTATTTTTAATAGAATCAAGAATGAGTTATATAGTCTGTTGTTCATGCCAGTGGGTGCTGCTTGCCCTGGGCAGATGTGGCAGGTTCTTGGTGCCCTGTAGATTCTACTGGACCATCAATCAGTCCCTGGAACTTCTTCAGCTTTGGGGAAACTTTCACATTCTACCTCTCAGCACAGAATCACAGAATCACAGAATCACAGAATTGTAGGGGTTGGAAGGGACCTCCAGAGATCATCGGGTCCAACCCCCCTGCCAAAGCAGGCTCCCTAGCACATATTGCTCAGATAGGCGTCCAGGCGGGTCTTGAATATCTCCAGTGAAGGAGACTCCACCACCCCCCTGGGCAGCCTATTCCAGTGCTCAGTCACCCTCACTGTGAAAAAGTTCTTCCGCATGTTGGTGCGGAACTTCCTATGCTCCAACTTGCAGCCATTGCCCCTTGTCCTATCCCCACAGACCACTGAAAAGGGGCTGGCCGATTCCCCCTGCATCCCCTGCTTCAGATAATTATAAACTTTGATTAGGTCCCCCCTTAGTCTTCTCTTCTCAAGGCTGAACAGTCCCAGCTTACTCAGCCTTTCCTCATAGGGGAGATGCTCCAGGCCCTTAATCATCCTCGTAGCCCTTCTTTGGACTCTTTCCAGGAGATCCCTGTCCTTTTTATACCAAGGAGCCCAGAACTGGACACAATACTCCAGGTGGGGCCTGACCAGGGCAGAGTAGAGAGGGAGGATCACCTCCTTCGACCTGCTGGCCACACTCTTCCTGATGCATCCCAGGATCCCATTGGCTCTCTTGGCCACCGAGGCACACTGCTGGCTCATGGCCAACCTGTCATCTACCAGGACCCCCAGGTCCTTCTCCACTGAGCTCTTCTCCAGCAGGTCATCCCCCAGCCTGTACTGATACAAACAGTTGTTCCTTCCCAGGTGCAAGACTTTACACTTGCTTTTGTTGAACTTCATCTGGTTTCTCACTGCCCAGCTCTCCAGCCTGTCCAGGTCTCTCTGGATGGCAGCGCAGTGCTCCTGCGTGTCAGCCACTCCTCCCAGCTTTGTATCATCGGTACTTGCTGAGGGTGGATGTTATTCCCTCATCAAGATCGTCAATGAAGATATTAAACAGGACTGGACCCAACACTGAGCCCTGGGGAACACCGCTGGTAACAGGCCTCCAGTCAGATTCTACTCCACGAATCACAACCCTCTGGGTTCGGTCCGACAGCCAATTCTCAACCCACCTCACTGTCCACTCATCTATCCCATGCTTTCTCAGCTTTGCTATCAGGATGTCATGGGAGACAGTATCAAAGGCCTTGCTGAAGTCAAGGTAGATGACATCCACTGCTCTCCCTCCATCTACCTAGCCTGTCATGAGATCGTAGAAGGCTATGAGGTTGGTCGAGCACGATTTCCCCTTAGTGAATCCATGCTGACTACTCCTCATGACCTTCTTCTCTTCCAATTGCTTGGAGATGGCATCCAGAACAAGCTGTTCCATTACCTTTCCAGGGGCAGAGGTGAGGCTGACTGGCCTATAGTTACTAGGTTCCTCCTTCTTGCCCTTTTTAAAGACTGGAGTGACATTGGCTATCCTCCAGTCTTCAGGCACTTCTCCTGTCCTCCAAGACCTGTCGAAAATGATAGAGAGCGGCTCAGCAACCACCTCCGCCAGCTCCCTCAGCACACGTGGATGTAACCCATCTGGGCCCATGGATTTGTGTGCATTAATCCCTTTGAGCCGCTCCTGGACCTCCCCTACTTGAACCAGAGGGAAATTCTTCATTTCCCAATCAGTCCTACTCTCATCCAGTGTCTGTGGGTCCCGGGGGTCCTTTGAAGTGAAGACCAAAGCAAAGGCGGCATTCAATATCTCCACTTTCTTAGCATCCCCCGTAACCAGGACACCCTCCTTATTCAGCAAGGGACCTACATTATCCCTGGACATCCTCTTACTGTTCACGTATCTAAAAAACCCCTTTTTATTATCCTTTATGTCCCTTGCCAGCTTAATTTCCAAGAGGGCTTTAGCCTTCCTAGTTGCATCCCTACAGGCCCTGACCACATTCCTGTATTCTTCCCAGGTGCTCAGACCCTTTTTCCACGATTCATAGATCTTCTGCTTCTCTTTGAGTTTGCTCAATAGCTCCCTGTTCATCCATGCAGGTCTTCTGCCTCTCTTTCCCCATTTCCTCCTCAAAGGGATGCATCTTTCCTGTGCTTGGAAGAAGTGCTGTTTGAATGCTAGCCAGCTCTCGCAGGCTCCCATTCCTTCAAACAGCGTAGCCCACAGGATAGCCCCCATTAAGTGGCGGAGGAGATCAAAGTTAGCTCTACCAAAATTCAGGGTAGCTATCCTACTTTTTGGCTTGCTTCTTCCACCCAGGATCATGAACTGAACCATTTCATGGTCGCTTTGCCCTAAGCTGCCCCCGACCTTCACTTCCCTAACAAGTCCATCCTTGTTAGTGAAAACAAGGTCCAGCAGCCGCCCTCCCCTTGTGGGCTCCTGCACCATCTGTAGCAGGAAATTGTCTTCAACACACTGCAGAAATTGTCTGGACTGCATACGACTGGCCGTATTGCTTGCCCAGCAAATATCTGGGTAGCTGAAGTCCCCTATAAGGATCAGTGACCGGGAACTTGAGGCTACTTCTAACTGTTTATGGAATGCGTTATCTACCTGCTCCTCTTGATCAGGGGGCCTATAGCACACTCCCACAACAATGTCCCCCATACCGGTTTGCCCCTTGATTTTAACCCACAAGCACTCGACAGAAGGTTCATCCTTCCCCAGGTGGAGCTCAACACATTCTAGGTGCTCTCTCACATAAAGAGCAACTCCTCCACCTCGCTTCCCTAGCCTGTCTTTCCTAAAAAGCACATAGCCATCCATGACAGTGTGCCAGTCGTCCAGGTTGTCCCACCACGTCTCTGTGATTGCGATGAGATCATGGCCCTGCGACCGCACAAAGATCTCTAGTTCTTCTTGTTTGTTCCCCATGCTACGTGCATTTGTGTAAAGACAGTTCAGTGGTGAAGCAGATGTAGGTATCCTCAACGGCCCACAGCGAGATTTCTGACAGGGGACTGGCAAAAGTGGCTCCACGGAGGAGTACTCAGGGCAGTCCACAGAATTTTCCCTACTCTCACGTGGAAAAACGTCCCCAAGTCCACGACTGTGCTGTTGGTATTTACCTCTTCCCACCGTCAACTCCCGTTGTGTCTCCCGAAGCCTAACCCTGGCAGCCGCCTTAATATCCCCTTCCCCCTTCCTAACTAGTTTAAAGCACGATCGATGAGCCCTGCTATCTCCTGGGCGAGGATCCGCTTTCCTTTATAGGACAGGTGAGCCCCATTAGCAGTACTCATGCCAGGAGCAGAGTACACCATCCCTTGGTTAAAGAATCCAAAGTTCTTGCGCCGGCACCAGCCTTTTAACCACACATTCAACTCGTGGGTTATCCTGTCCTGCTCTGAGCCCCTCCTCCCACAAGTGGGGATAGAGCAGAATATTATTTGGGCTCCCCCCCCTTCAACAGAGCGCCCCAGGTCCCGGAATTCCCTTTTGACAGCTTGCAGGCTACACTTTGTGATTGCGTCCCTGCCTGCTTGAACTATCAGTAAGGGATAATAGTCAGTGGATCTTACCAGGCCTGGTAGCCTTCTGGTAATATCCCTGACCCGGGCTCCAGGGAGGCAACACACCTCCCTGCGTGTAGGGTCTGGCCTACATACAGGCCCTTCTGTCCCTCTGAGAAGGGAATCTCCTACTACGACTACCTTCCTCTCTTGCCTAACAGAGGCAGTCTCAAGGCGTGCAGATGACCGCCTCACTCTAGGCCTCCGCTTTCTCTGAGGCAGAGGGGCTCCATTCATCTCCTCAGGTACCTCCTCCTCAACTGTCAGGGCCCCAAACCTGTTGCTCAGGGACACCTGAGGGGGTGGGGTAGGTAGGCAGGGGGAGGAGTGCCTACGACGCCGAGTCGGGACTGTCTTCCAGGCCTCCTCGGGGTTTGGGTCACTCCCATTAACCTGGCACGGGCAGTGAGGGGGGACCGTCTTCAGGTGTGAGGTGTCATCCCGACTGTCTTCCTTTTGGGACGCCAGGGAGCTACTCCACCAGTCAATCTCTCGCTCGCAGTCCCTGATCACCCGCAGTCTTTCAACCTCTTCCTTTAGTTGTACCACCAAAGCAAGCAGGTCATCGACCTGCTCACACCTCAGACAGGCTAGGTGTTTGCAGGCTCTGGCATTCCCTGCAGCCTGAGACCTGGACCGCAGCATCCCTAGGCAGGCCCTCCATCGGGGTTGCCCGAGATTTGCAGGGGGAACCTCTGCACCTGGTGGAGACCATGGTTAGCTGAGCACACAGCAGACAGGGAACCCTCAGCTCGCCCTTTTGTACTCTGCGAGCCGGTCCTCTGAGTATACCCCCTCAGCAAACTAGGAGGGGAGGCTTGCTCGGCCTGCTTGCTCTGCCTGCGCGAACTGCCTCGCTAACTGCCGCGCCGCGCCCTTCTGACGCGCCACGCCCTTCTGACGCGCCACGCCCTGTTTGCCCGTCCTGGTCGCCGCGCTCCGGGTCGCCGCGCTCCCAGAGGCCTCTCTTGTATGGAGAGGGATAATTCCTGTCGCCCTTAGCTCCGCCCCCGATGAGTCACCGCTCCGGGCAGTGCAGGGGACGAACAATGGCTGTTAATGGGTGCTGATGGCCACTGATGGGTGCACCTCTGCCTCTCTCCTTTTGATCTTAGGTGCTTTTTGTTAGTTGCCCTCGCGGATCTATGTCCGGGGGTTGTTGCTCGCAGAAAGGGGGTCCATCGACGAAGTCTCCCGCTTCAGAGCCCTGCTCCTCAGCAGCACATGGAGGATTTTTCCATCCTCTTTCTCCATCAACACGAGTAGTTACCTACACAGCCCATTCACACAAACTCACACCACAGGGGCTTTTATCACTAGCTCACCTGGTAAAAGAAGGTAGCAATGTGACATGAATCTTACAGTATAAGAAATGACAAAAGAATGATAAAAAAAATTTGTTTCCCCCTGTTTGTTCTTAGATTAATAAATAAATAAATTTCATTGCAAAATTCTTTTGTCTTCATCATCTGGCCTATAGCTTTTACTATCCCCTTTTCTCCTGTAAAACATAGACTGAAAATTCTGTTTGTGGGTTGATTCAGCAAAGCTTATGTGCTGATGTCAGAGGGGATACCTGCCTATGTGATAATTGTTCATCTGAGCAGAATTTACAGGACTGAGCACTATGTTTTGAATTGCGTGCTATGAAATATATGGATACACAAAATAGGCACATTAATATACAATATGTTGTAATTGTGCAACCTTAACTCCATGTTAATATAGGTTTCTTACATTTAGTGTGCGATATATTTGAGAAAACATATGGCACATAATCCTCTCCAAATGGTTTTAGAAATGAAAAGGTGTCCTCTATGAGCCTCTGCCACTGGGGAAGGGAATGTTTTCTCATTTCTTTGGATGCTGGAGCCCCATGATGAGCAGATTTGCATAACAATTAACCTCTAAAAATAATTTATAACCTCCCAGATGAGAAATCAGCTTCAGGGTGGTTAAAAGGGGAGACATTCTTTATTAATGTGACTGTATAAAGGAGGCATCCGAGCAGCATAGGCAGTCCTCTGAATGGGACGTTAATACTTTCTAAGTGCTATAGAGAGTGCAAAGTGGTATTTTGCTTCCATTTTCTCTGCAAAAGCAATAGTATTTCTAAAGTTTAAAATAAAAAAGGAGGAAGAAACTTCCTTTATTAGCAGAAACTCTCATCGAAACTAATAAAAGTGTTTAAAAGACTAAACATTGATTTTTGCTTATGCGAAAGTGGAAGCATCATCTTATTCCTTACGCCCCTTCTGCCATGCTGATGGAAGAGATATTCTGGTTTCACTTACTCTCTCCCTGGCTCTGGGGTGTTGACAAAGGCGAAGACAAGAGCAGGGAGAAGCCCTGAATAGGAGAATTTGTAATTTAGATGTGCTTGTGGTTTCACACAACTGGGGCTAGTTGTAGGATAACACACTGCATCTGCTGCATCTGAAGTTTAAAATCTCTCTCCCAAAAAAGTAAACTAGCTTATCCAGTGAAACTTGTTCTGTCTCGTACTCTACTGTAGGGCTTTCCTTCACACCTTTCTCTTTCTTACTCAGAAGGCAAGATCCAATGTACAATGAAGCCAACTGCCTCTCAGCCTTACTGGAGTATGTGTTCCTGTATTTGTTGTGATAGATGTTGATAGAGTTCATGTTGCTTTGCAAAGAGTTCCACAAAAATCTCACTTGTTAAACTATTCTATACAAAGATACCCCCACTGCTGTTTTCCTCTGGTGTGACCATCTATCTCCATTATCCAGACTGGTGTGAGAAGACCTAACTCTGTTTTCAGTATCTTAATACTTGTCTCCTGTCACATAACTTCCCAGAGACTCCTCCAAGTAGAAACAGCTTCTTCTGATACCCAGAAGCACATCACAAACCAACAAATGTTGGCTTTGGTTTTCTGCTTTCTGAAATTGAAAAAATTTCTGAAATTGAAAAAATTGAAAAAATTTTGACATAAGTAGCAGAGAGATTAAGTAATAACAGTAAATGATAATGCTAAGAAAAATTGGCAAATCAGTTCCATTATTATCAGCCTCGATATTAGGAAATAGTGGGAATTTCACAAGAAAGCCTGCCATGAGATTTCATTCCCCAGTTATGCAATCCTAAGTGGTTCAGATAAGCTCTGACTAATCAGCCAACACATGGCTTACTTATCTAGGTTAAACCATTTGCGATGTTGAGGTTTATCCATTGAGCAGGATGTGACTAAAGAGAAGGGGTTCATCTAGCATTATGACTACTCAGCCAATATGCATGCTGCTGTCAGGTTTACTAGAATCCCCAAGTGCTTCTATTTCTCAAAAATGTTTTGTAATATTTTGAGAATGTTTTCAGTTTGGTATTTATGCCCTTACCAGCTGTGCTAGGTTTTATTTATTGTGCATATGTATTATTTATCCATAAATATGCATAAATTTAGCCACCTTTTTAGAAGTGTGACTATTCCTAGTGCTTGTTAATGGCTATAGTGGTACTTCAAAACATAGAATCACAGAATGTTTTGGACTGGAAGGGACCTTTAAAGATCATCTAGTTCCAACCTCCTTGCCTTGAGCAGGGACACCCTTCCCTAGACCAGGTTGCCCAAAGTCCCATCCAACCTGGCCTTCAACACTGCCAGGAAGGGGGTGTTCACAACTTCTCTGGACAACCTGTGCCAGTGCCTCATCAACCTCATCGTAAAAACCTTATTGCTATGTCCAACCCTCTTTCAGTTTCAAAGTGTTGCCCTTGTACTGTCACTACAAGGTTTAGTAAAAAAATCTCTCTGTCCTTCTTACAGGCCCCTTTTATAAATTGAAAGGTCACAATACAGTCTCCCTGGAGCCTTCTCTTCTCCAGGCTGAACAATCCCAATTCTCTGGGGCTGTTCACAGAATCACAGAATCACAGAATAACAAGGTTGGAAAAGACCTTTAAGATCATCAAGTCCAACCATTCACATACTAAACTAAACCATATCCCTAAGTACTTCATCTACCCTTTTTTTGAACACATCCAGGGAAAGTGACTCGACCACCTCCCTGGGCAGCCTGTTCCAGGCCCTGACAACTCTTTCAGTAAAAAATTCTTTCCTAACATCCAATCTAAACCTGCCCTGGCTCAGCTTCATGCCATTCCCCTTTGTCCTATCACCTGTCACATGGCTGAAGAGACCATCACCTACCTCTCTATAACCCCCCTTCAGGTAGTTGTAGGTGGTGATAAGGTCTCCCCTCAGCCTCCTCTTCTCTAGGCTAAACAGCCCCAGCTCCCTCAGCAGCTCCTCATAGGATTTGCCCTCCAGCCCCTTCACCAGCCTGGTTGCCCTTCTCTGGACTCGCTCCAGGACCTCCATGTCCTTCTTGTGGTGAGGATCCCAGAACTGGACACAGTACTCGAGGTGTGGCCTCACCAATGCCGAGTACAGGGGCACAATCACCTCCCTAGACCTACTGGCCACACTGTTTTTGATACAAGCCAAGATGCCATTGGCCTTGTTGGCCGCCTGAGCACACTGCTGACTCATATTCAGCCTGCAGTCAACCAACACCCCCAGGTCCTTCTCTGCCTGACAGCTCTCCAGCCAGTCTCCCCCAAGCCTGTAGCACTGCATGGGGTTATTATGTCCCAAATTCATGGATTTCAACATCTGAAATCAAGTTCCACACTCTATAAAGATACCTTTATCACTCTTCTTATTTGGGAGATATTTGACAAAATCAGATAACTTTTTAGCTAGAGAAAATTAGCTCTGAGTCAAATGAAAACCCGATCAGTTATTCATGACTCTTGGTCTTAATAGAATAGGTATGTTCACCCATCTCAGTATTTCAGCTGCTGGAGAGTAAGAAAACACAGGTATTTTCCCGCTCATGTTTCATTTTATCTTGTGAGTCAACCTTGTAAATTAGGTTAAGTCATATTTTATTTAGGTGAATAACATCACAGTCCCAAGACTCCTCCTTCGTGTCATGGGACAAGAAAGACCCTGTCCATTACATTCTAATTCACCACTCTATTTGCTGGTGATTTGACTGCTTTCTTGAAATTCTTACTGGACTTACTTTTGGGTTTGTGTGAGAAAGAAATCCTGGTTTATACTTAAGTGCCTGTTTTCTTGAGTTTCAAACATCACTGTAATTCTATCTGCATTGTTATGATGCTTTATCACCAAAAGATAGTGCACTAACCCAACGCCTGAATCAGGATACCTTTATTCTATCAATGAGACTGAAAGAAACCTATTTTGGTCATCAGCTCCACCTTGAGCTTTAGGGGTGGTTCCCCCAAATTCCATGCCAGAGTAATCTAATTGCTCAGGTTTTATGAGGGAGATGGAAGATGTTATTTTCAGTGAATATATAGTGTTATATATGAACCTGAAGCATTTTGCACCATCCTTAGAGGGATGACACATAATTTCCCATCTCTGAAAGAACTGTCTAAAAGTAGCAGCTGGAGAAGATGACAGTGGAAGGCCATGCATCTTCCTGATCATGTAGCTAGATGTGCTACCAAATGATCTCGTACCTAGAACTTTGAGGTGTAAACCTCCCATTCAAAGTCACAGAATGTAATACTGGCTTTGAATGATACATAGTTCCTAAGTGTTCATATGTAGAATTTGTGTTTAAATCAAGTAATTTTTGTCAGAAGTGACATGTTGGATTATGCTGTCTTTAAACTTTGAAAAAACAGGCAGAAAAGTATATTTGATATTAATTAAGCCAGTGTCAAGAAGTTACTTCTGTTTTCCTATTAGGCATCTATTATGCTGTTGTCTATCTCAGTTGACTTGATCTTTTTTGATACGGGTTGGATCCGGATTGGTACTGGCTGTGAATTCTTGGCTCCACTGCAGTGATAAGGAGTTGCACCATTGCTTCTACTGTTGCCAAGGTATTATCCATTCATTGGGTATCAGAACAAGTTGTTCTTCTTACTTATCTTTACAGTGACCAGATGAATGTCTTACTTGATCACAATTCCTCGACACTCATGAAGCACCTAGAGTATTAGATTTCTGATTTCCTTCTACAAAAGATGAAATGCTATTTCTAATCACACAAAGTTTTTAAATTTGAAACATTGAAAATTTTATTGGAACAAGTGAACTGAAATTTGGAATGGATAATACAATTGAGATGAAAGGAAGTCTGGCTGGGAGACCAAATTAGCAGACTGCAAAGTACTGTGTTCACCCCCTCCTTTTCAGGTTCCAAACACATTCTTACTACTGTAGATAACTAAAGACAGTTAAAATAATTAAATGTTATAATTCAAGGATTAACCCTTTGTCAGCAGAGATGAAAATGGATTGCCTATCACCATTACTGCATAATTTTGGGGGTTTGCTCTCCTCTGTAGCACTGGGGGGCTTGGACCTGGAAGAAAGTGATAATATTGAACCAGAGTTCTGCTAAAACACTCCTAGGCCCCTGGCAAGTGTCTGGGTCAATGAGGCCAAACACTTGGCATTGCTTCTGGATAAGGAAAGATTCTTATACCGTCTTGGGGACAGGACAGTATTTGTAGCCTAGACATGTTTAGCCATAAGGTTTATCCAGGTATACTCTGGCTCATCAGTTATTTACATCTCAAGGGCCTACCATGTGAGAGGTGACCTGATTTTATACATGGTACATAGCTGAAATTCCTCAGAAAACTCAAGTATGACCTACAATTCCAATGGATAAGTTTCATGAAATCTGTGTGTGCCTTGATACATCTCTGAGGTGATTAGAGACTGCCAACATGGCTTCACTAAGAGCAAGTCAAGCTTGACAAATTTGGTGGCTTTCTATGATGGGGCTACAGCCTTGGTGGATAAGGGAAGAACAATTGACATAACCTACCTGGACTTGTGTGAAGCATTTGACACTGTCCTGCATGACATCTTTGTCTCTAGATTGGAGAGACATGGATTTGATGGATGGACCACTTGGTGGAAAAGGAATTGTCTGGATGGTGACACTCATGGAGTTGCGATCAATAGCTCAAGATCCAAGTGGAAACCTTTGACGAGTGGCATTCCTTACGGGTCAGTACTGGGATCGATGCTGTTTGACATCTTTGTTGGAGACATGGACAGTGTGATTGAGTGCACCCTGAACATACTTATGATGACACCAAGATGTGCGGTGCCAGTCAACACACAGGAGGAATGCCATCCAGAGAGACCTCAATAGGCCTGAAAGGTGACTGTGTGTGAACCTCATAAAGACCAAGTGCAAGGTCCTGCACATAGGTCAGGGCAGCCCCAAGCACAACTACAGGCTGGGTGGAAAATGTATTGAGAGAGCCCTGAGGAGAACGACTTGCTGATTGATATAAAGCTCAACGTGAGCAGGCAATGCATCCTTGCAGCCCAGAAAGTCAACCATATCCTGAAATGCATCAAAAGCAATGTGACCAGCAGGTTAAGGGAGGTGATTCTGCCCCTCTGCTATGGTGAGACCCTATTTGGAGTACTGCGGCCAGCTCTGGAGTCCCCAGAACATGAAAGATATTGAGCTGTTGGAACAAGTCCAGAGGAGGGCCACAAAGATGATCAAAGGGCTGGAGAACCTCTCGTATGACGAAGACAGGCTGAGAGAGTTGGGCTTATTCAGCCTGAAGAAGAGAAGGGTCCATGGAGGCCTTATGGCAGCCTTCCAGTACATGAAGGGGACCTACAGGAAAGCTGGTGAGGGACTGTTTACAAGGGCATGTAGTGATACGACAGGGAGTAATGGCCTTAAACTGAAAGAGGGGAGATTTAGATTAGATATAAGGAAAAAATTCTTCCCTGTGAGAGCGGTAAGGCACTGGAAAAGGTTGCCCAGAGAGGTTGTGGAAGCCCTGGTAGTGTTCAAGGCCAGGTTGGATGGGTTTTGGGCAACCTGGTCTAGTGGAGGGTGTCCCTGCCCATGGCTGGGGGGTTGGAACTACATGGTCTTTGAGGTCCCTTCCAACCCAAGCCAGTCTGTGATTCTATGAATCAGTCTAGAGATCTCCATTATCCTTCCTCTCTAAGACATGTATGAGACAAGTGTTCAGGCTTTCCTCTCATCCCTTTTATCATTTTTTCTGAAGCAACAACCACTATATTTTAAAAACATAACCTCTGCCCCAGATGCTGAAAGTCTATTTAAAACATGAAACTGTGTTTAATTTTGAAGGGATTGAATAATGCCAGGTATAATTTGAAAGATTCATAACTTCAGGCTGATCACAAAAGAGCACTCTCCAGTCATTTTCTTCTTTTTCTCCTAATGTATCTAATTAATCTAAAAGATTAATTTCTTCCTTTACACAGCCTCAGTTATTTAAGAAAATTGTTGCATCTACAACCTTATACTCCATTTATTCTCCACTATCCCCACTTCCCCATTGCCTGTTAAGTCTTACTGGACTCTCAGTGCAAGAAAGGATGGAGAAAAAAACCCAATTGATTAAAAGAAAGAAAGATAATGAAAATTAATTCAAGGCTGGTAATCCAATAACACCTCTCTTATCGCAATACCTATTAAAATCTAGTTCAGGATATCTGTCCTATAAGTTTTAATCACAGCAATACTTGGGTTGCAAATGACCTCAGATTTGGCATGCAGACTGCGGCTTTGTTTAATCTAGAAGAAAGTGTGGACCACATAAAAAGAAACAAGTCAAGGGCAAATGGAAGAGTTTCCTTGTGGAATGAAAGCACTTTTTTAGAGAATGTCTGGTAAAACCTAACAAAAAGATGATTGAGTTCTGCCATCCTGATGGCTTCTTCGTATTGAAAAAATTGACTGTACTGTCTACTCAAACCTTCGTATGGATTAATGCTTGATGCATGTGACCAACAACTTAAACAACTAGCAGACCTTCCTGGCCACAAGACTAGGCTTGTCTGTGAATGCATGAGAAAAGAGGAACCAGGAAAACTTGTTTATATTCTTACTGACTGGTGTATATAAGTTTAGATTTTCAAGAACCATGATTTTAACATCTCTCTTACCATCAAGAGCATCCACCCAGTGCAAAAAAAATGTGAGCTCAATTGTTTTTCCTACAGAGTAAGAGTGTTCTGCCTTATGACACAGTGAAACACAGACCTGATCTGAATTTGAGCTCTAATTTTTAGGCCAGCAGAGGCTGCATGGAAGGCAGACAAGATTAATATCTCTCTGTATACTACGTGCTATCATAATAGCTTTGTCAAAGGAAATATCAATTCTAAGCCAGTTATACAGTACTGCATTAAACACACAGTTGCCCAGAAAGTGATATAATAAAGTTTGCATCTTGGTTTCTATTGCTATACTGATTGTGATTGTTAATAGCTATCTGAAATTGATTTAAAGAAGACCATCTCTGTGCTTCCCCTCAAGAGTGCTGTCAGAGAGGTTCCAGGTCAGCCACCCTGGAAGGGAAACAGTAAACTTTACTCAAGTGCCTGAAATGAAATGTTTGTGTTAACTCAGCTAATAAACAGCTGAAGGAAGAGTCTTTAAACCAGTCTTCCTTTGAGCGTGTTTGGAAAGAAGAAAAATGACACACACTTGAAGAAATGTAGCTCTGGAGACTTGAAATCATGTACACTTAGTGCTGATGATCTCGTTTTGTTTGCTGGGCAGCCCTTAATGCTAGCCAGATATCATCAGTTCAGGGCCTCTTGAAGTGATGGGCAGACTGTCAGTAAAAACAGATTCAAAAGCCTGAGCACTCTGTAGGAAACCCTCCATGGGCAGACGTGACTGGAAGAGCATTTTGGAAAGCGTGAAGCGGTCCCTGTGTGCGAGCACAACTTGCTCTGCATCAGGAAAGGTGCGGATGCTCAGGCGAGAACAGGCACCGGAGCGTGAGGCAGACTTGTCACCTCAGGCCCTGCTCAGGGCACTTTGCCACAGCTGAGGAATCCACAGATGGGTTATTTTTTAGAGGAGATCAGCTGTCTGCTAGTGAGAAGTGGAAATCCCTGTTCTGCAGTTGCTTTTGCAGAGGATGTGAAGTCTGGGAGGTATTCAGGGCTTTTCTCCTTAGACCTTTCACACAAGGAGGGGCAACAGCAAGTTAATTCTTCTGAGCTCAGCCAGTCACATAATGAAGAGAAAGTTATTGAGCACCTGGTTGCAGCCAGACTGGAGTTTTTTGAAGCCAAAATTCAAGTCTACCCTATTTTGAAGCAGGTACTGCTCCAGCAAAAGGTGTCCTGCCAGTGCAGCTGTCATGAAATAAACAGTGCTGTGTTTAATGTCGAGGATGTGCTGAAGAACATCACACGTTTCACTGCTGAAAACACTGCATTTTTGGAAGCTGCATAAAAAGATAAAGATTAAGGAGATTGCTTTGCATTTCACAAAGCTCTGTTCTGTTGAATCATCTAGACTGCTAAGTTGTATTTGTTTTACTAACCTCCTTTTTATGTGGGAGAGTATACAAATCACGCTGTGTGTTTCACCTGCTGCAGAGGTGTTTGATGTATTGTTCCACAGAACAACATGGAAATTAAAATCTTTTATCATAAAAGGTACTATTCTCGGTATTCAGGGTTTTCTTATTCCTCTACTGCTTGAAGCTAAAATGCTTGAAAAAAGAAGGAAGCTGGATATTCATGAGAGTGCAGAAGATACTTTTCTGCCTCCTCACTTACCTGACAGACCATGTTCCCCACTATTGGTGCAGTCAGGCGGCTGATTGCCTTAGGTCCTAAATTTGTTGTAGTTGCCTTACAGTAAAGGTAGGATAAGGTCTCATGCAGCTAAGGAGTCCACCTGCATGAAAATGGATGGTCTGCACTAAATTCTTATCAGGCAAAAAAAGTCTGACTTCAGAATCCCTAAGTCCATTTCTACTGTGAATAATTTTGGTCTCTTGTGGCCTAATGAGCAGCAAGTCCTACTTGCTACACATTTTTCCGACTGTGGGAAAAATGACACAGTTTTGTTTCAGGTGCAAGTTCCTACTGTGACCCAAATAAAATCAGATTTTTAAATACTAATACTTCAGAAGCAACACAGTCCGTACTGACTACTGGAAAGACTCACCTCTGAACTAGTATGATGGCAAGAAGCTTTCACAAATTTTGGCCCACAGCAGCCCTGAAGGGGATTTGACAAGGGGATTTTAAGCTGACTTTACAGAATCACAGAATCACAGAATCACAGAATTATCAAGGTTGGAAAAGACCTAGAAGATCATCCAGTCCAACCATTCACCTATTACTACTAGCTCCCACTAAACCATATCCCTCAATACAACATCCAGTCTTTCCTTGAACACCCCCAGGGTTGGTGACTCCACCACTTCCCTGGGCAGTGCATTCCAGTGCCTGACTACCCTTTCTGAGAAGTAGTGCTTCCTAATGTCGAGCCTGAATCTCCCCTGGCGCAGCTTGCTACCATTCCCTCTAGTTCTGTCACTGCCTACACGGGAGAAGAGGCCGACCCCCAGCTCACTACAACCTCCCTTCAGGAAGTTATAGAGAGCTATAAGGTCTCCCCTAAGCCTCCTCTTCTCCAGGCTGAACAATCCCAGCTTCCTCAGACGCTCCTCGTAAGGCCTGTGTTCCAGACCCCTCACCAGCTTAGTAGCCCTCCTCTGAACGCGTTCCAGAGCCTCAATGTCTTTCCTGTAGTGAGGGGCCCAAAACTGAACACAGTACTCGAGATGCGGCCTCACAAGTGCTGAGTACAGGGGGACAATTACCTCCTTGCTCCTACTAGTAACACTATTTTTGATGCAAGCCAGGATGCCGTTGGCCTTCTTGGCCACCCGCGCACACTGTCGGCTCATGTTCAGCCGTGCATCAATCAGTACCCCCAGGTCCATTTCCTCCACACAGTCCTCCAGCCACTCCGCCCCAAGCCTATAGCGCTGCCTGGGGTTGTTGTGGCCAAAGTGCAGGACTCGGCATTTGCTCTTGTTGAACCTCATGCCATTGGCTTCAGCCCAGCTCTCCAGCCTGTCCAGATCCCTCTGTAGGGCCTCGCTACCCCCAGGCAGATCCACACTCCCAGCCAATTTAGTGTCATCTGCAAACTTACTGAGGGTGCACTCAATGCCCTCATCTAGGTCATCAATAAAGATATTGAAGAGGACAGGCCCCAGCACCGACCCCTGGGGAACACCACTCGTGACCGGTCGCCAGCTGGATTTAACTCCATTTACTACCACTCTCTGAGCCCGGCCCTCCAGCCAGCTCCTTACCCAGCCGAGGGTGTACCCATCCAAGCCACGGGCTGCCAGCTTCTGCAGGAGAATACTGTGGGAGACAGTGTCAAAGGCTTTGCTGAAGTCTAGGTAGACCACATCAACAGCCTTTCCCTCATCCAGCAGATGGGTCACTAGATCATAGAAGGAGATCAGGTTGGTCAAACAGGACCTGCCCTTCATGAACCCATGCTGGCTAGGCCTGATCCCCCGGCCATCCCGCACATACCGCATGATCTCCCTCAAGACTATCTGTTCCATAACCTTCCCTGGAACCGAGGTCAGGCTAACAGGCCTGTAGTTCCCCGGATCCTCCTTACAACCTTTCTTGTAAATGGGAGTCACATTGGCAAGCCTCCAGTCTTCTGGGACCTCACCAGTCAGCAAGGAGGACTGATAGATAATGGAAAGCGGCTCGGCTACCACCTCTGCCAGTTCCCTCAGCACTCTCGGGTGGATCTCATCCGGCCCCATGGACTTGTGGCAGTCCAGTTGGAGTAGGAAGTCTCTGACTGTTTCTTCCAGAATCACAGGGGAGTTAGCATGCTCCCCAGCTGAGACTACCAGGTCAGAGAGAGGGGTACCCTGAGGATCTGTTTGACCTTTAAAGACAGACGTAAAGAAGGCATTCAGAACCTCCGCCTTTTCCTTATCCTCAGTGATCACATTCCCAGCCTCATCCAGTAAAGAGTGGATATTCTCCTTTGTCCTCCTCTTACTGTTAATGTACTTATAAAAGAGTTTATTATTCTTTTTCACCCCAGCGGCCAGGTTAAATTCAAGCTGGGCTTTTGCCTTTCTGATTTCACCTCTACACATCCTGACAACTTCCTTGAACTCATTCTCAGTTACCCGTCCCTCCTTCCACAGGCGGTAGATTCTCTTTTTCTCATGAAGCCTCAAGAGTAACTCCCTATTCATCCACGCTGGTCTTCCTCCCCGCCGGCTCATTTTGCGGCTCAGGGGGACCGCCTGCTCCTGCGCCCTTAAGACTTCCTTCTTGAAGAGCAACCAGCTCTCTTGTACCCCTTTGTTCGCTAAGACTGAATGCCAAGGGACTCCCCCTACCAGTCTCTTGAACAAATCAAAGTCTGCCCTCTGAAAGTCCAAGGTAGCAGTTTTACTATTCCCCCTCCAAGCTCCACCATGAACTGAGAAATGTATCATTTCATGGTCACTCTGTCCAAGGCAGCCCCCAACCTTCACATCTCCTACCAGACCTTCCCTGTTCACGAACAGCAGGTCCAGCGGGGCAGTTCCTCTTGTGGGCTCTCTGACCAGCTGCATCAGGAATGCATCCTCTGTGCACTCCAAAAACCTCCTAGACTGCTTCTTCTGTGCTGTGCTGTACTCCCAGCATATGTCAGGGAAGTTGAAGTCCCCCATGAGCACAAGGGCTGATGACCGTGCAGCTCGTGCCAGCTGCTTGTAGAACACCTCATCTGTCTCTTCATCCTGGTTTGGCGGTCTATAACAGACGCCCACCAGGATGTCTGCCTTGTCAGCCCTTCCTCTGATCTTTACCCATAGGGATTCAATGTTATCATCCCTAGTCACAATCTCAGTGGCAGAAAAGGATTCCCTAACGTATAGAGCCACACCACTTTAACTAATTTTCTTTTGGAGCATACACTTGAAATCATCTTTTTTAGTTGTTTCTTTGACTGATTATATTCCAAAACATTCAAAGATCTGATATAACAATTTAATCCTAAATTGTTGCACCAGTTCTGTAATAAAGGTGTAGGCTTAAAACAGTGACATAGAAGTAGTTGGATGCCCTGTGCACCATTTAATTCCATGAAAGAACCTTTTTTCTCAGCCTCCTTTGAAACATTTTGACCTCTTTTTCTGTTTCCTGCCTGTACTGTAGTGTCTTCCAGAGAATAGTTTAAAATTTAATGCATTAATAAATGCCATCAATAAAAGCATCCTGATAATTCACATTGGGTGCCATGAATAATTATAAAATCAATCATCAAAATGATCTTGCCTAAAATTATGCGTTTTTTCCTTTTCATTGCATCATTAATTTGAGGCCTTATCCTGTAGACTCTGGCCTTCCAACGTTTCTGCTGATGTCAAGCAGAGCCTCATTAAATTCAGATGTTCTGCCCTGCTGGTTCGAATTCCAGCTTCAGAGACCAATTTTTCAATTCCTCAGAATTCCTCTCTCTGTTTCTTAAGTAAGTCTGAGGAAACCTAGTTTACCTCATCTAACACACACACACACACACAATAATCTTGCAGACTTACTACCTGCAAAAAACTCACTGGTTTCAGCTACAGGAGCTGATTCTGGAAAGTATCTCTTTGTGAACTGCCCTTGAGACAACAGGGAGCAGGTGTGTCTTTTTTCACCAGCACTGCCTTCTGCTAGTAGTAAAGGCACATGGTGAACTGACAGACTTCAAATTCTTTGAAAAAGCTTAGTATTTTTCAGACCCTTCCTTGCTACATTGCTGCAGACACACGAGCCTTTGTTCAGAATCTTCCCATTCAGCAAGGATCAACACAGACGCGTCACGTGGAAATTTTGAATTACCAGTAACACCTCATTTAAAATTACCAACTTCTGGACTTTTCCTCTGGGGCCAGGCAGGGGAATAGATGAAGAAACTCTTTCATTTTATGCATTGCACTTTCCCTCTCTGATGGAGTTGGTACCATCCTAAACTTCTCCTGGCAGTTTCAGTAAATAGACCTATGGGTCACATTGACCACTAGATTAAAGATCTTCTATAGTTCCTGCTCACTGAATAGCTATTTTCCCTGCCCCTAAGTTTCTCTCTGTGTGGCATCAAACAATCCATTGTTTTAAAGTAGAGCAAAGAAGAAGTGGCAAGTTGAACAAAGACATGTCACCAGAGTTCATTATTCAGGTAGATGGGTGGTTGGTTTATTTTCGTCAACAGGAACTTCCTAAGAATTTTTGTGAAATATTCTATAGATGGATTGGAAAGCTCTAATCCTCCATCACAATTCAATGCCTATGCTGCTCTCACCCATCCTGCCTCTGAAGCCTCATTAGCAGTGTTATCCTTCCTTACAAATAACTCATCTAATGTTTTGCTCGCCACTCCACAGGGAAACACCAGCAGATTTTTGGACTTCCTTTATATTCCAGGTGACTTCACCTGACTTGAGAGATGCACTGAGGTCTTCACACATGAACATGCATGCCAGAAAAACAGAAGAATCTCTCAAAGAAATACAGGAAAAAAGCATGCAACTCCCTGCACTGCTATACTGAATACCTGTGTGACATTTGCATTGTCATAGACGTCCTCAGTCCCACTGATAAAAATGGCCAACAACGGTGAATTAAAATGTAAGCCTGTATAAAAATAACTCTGTTGCTTTTTATAAGGATATATTTTATATTTTTTTATCCAACAAAAAAATCCATTCTTCATTTGCTTATGGGTGGGACAATAAATAATGTGAGTTTAGTCATTGATTTAAGAGAGAAGTATTTCTCCTCGTTAATATAAAAATGTCATTTCCCAGGTGTTGATATATGATGGTTGGTATATTCCAGCAACAAAGATTGAGGCCATATTTCTTTAGTGGTTTTCTAGCTATGATTTCAGTGATTGAACTGAGTTTGATTCCCCATTTCTGGCACATATGACAGGGGTTTTTTTTTACTTTCTCAGGTGTTTCTGCACCTGTATGTCTCAAGAATAAGACTGTTTGCAATAAAATTCCTATTTTCCAGAATGCAAGAAATATGCTTTTTTTTCTTATATTGATATCATAAAAAAATAATTTCTAGTCAATCTTGTTCTGCATCGTGGAAACATTAATTCTTCAATACTGGGGCTGATTTCACCAGCTCACTATGGCACATTAAATGTTCTGCTCTTTCTTGCTCAGGCTGACTTGTGGCCTGCCAGATTCACTGTTTCTACCAGCCCTTCTATCTGTCTGGACAGTTATAAATGTTAATCACAACACTCCTATGCTCTGTATCCTCTGTGACTAAATGGAGAAACATACCTGGCAGACCTGCCAGACTGCCACACTCATACATATATTCTATGAAAAATTGCACCATAAAATACATTTTCATTTTTTTCAATCCTTCTAGGACACCACACAGGTAGCCAGACATCTTCATGGCTGTGGCCAATATAAGATCCTTTACGGATATATTCCCTACTTTGGTTATCTTCTCTAGTTTTCTTCAGCTGCTTCTCTTCTAATTGCAATAAAGTGAACACCAGTATGACTTCCTCCTTAATTTCTCTTCAGTAACACCTGGATTGATTTCATTAAATAGTTCTCTTGCTGAGAGAAAAAGATACTCTGCAAAATCCAAGGTTCCCCTCCCCATATACATATCATCAACACAATATACTGCCCAGAAGTTATGTTTTGTGTTTGATCTCTTAACAATTGAACCATTTTTTTCCTTCTACATTCAGAGAGTAAAAACCCTTTGCTGTAACTTACCTTTTAAAAAAAACAGTAATTTAAAATCATTGTGCACTGGAGATAATCCCTTTTCCAGTGTTTCCTATCCATATTATTATCTGTGTTCTCCTGCTAATGCTCAATCATAAAAGAACAAATTTCAAAGAGGCACCAGGCAACATCCCTGGTAGAAATTCCTCTGTCAAGGCATCAAGGCTGATGTTTTTATCATTACAACTCAATTCCCTCAATTTTGAGGCAAACTAATAAGACCGATAGAACCTTAAACTGTTGTATGGCAGGTAGGAGTTTTCACACTATGGAATATTACTGTTCCTCCACCCCTGCAAATAACAAAAAAGAGAGTGTCCTCTTGATTCATTATATCCAACATTTTTGAAAGATGAAGAATCATTCTCTTTCCATTTTGGTCCCTTTCTCACTGCTGGAATAGGCCAGGATATGAAGAATATTATGCAAGTCTTACGATTGTTGTCAGTTGTCACTTATGCCAGAGTCTGCAGTACTGTCCCAGTGGGGGACAGGCTGAAAGAAGTCCCAGTTGTAGGTTTGGGAAACATCAGATCCAGGCTGCCTTTGAAGCACAGAAGATATCAAGTCTCTGAAGAAACTTGAGAATAAAGTTACATCTTCACCGCTGTAAAGGTGCATATCGACAAAAAGGTAATGAATGCACACCAGCTGCCTCACTGCAAAACCCCAGGGGAAATGGAGGCTTCCAGCTTCCATTACAGTGTAATGAGCTCACAGCATTGACCTCGGACAGACCTGCCATGTCAAAGGTTTCTGGGCCTTGCCCGTGCTACTGTTTTGTGTGGCAGTAACCAGATTGTTGGATGCTGCATTAAAAACCTCTGGAAGTAGGAAAACTACTCTAAAAAATCTTCAAAAAATCCTCTCTGCCCCTGCAAAAGCCAGAATTCTGCAGAATGTTGTACCCCTGCACGTGACTCTGTTCTTTTTACAATATGTTCATAATCTTTCTTCTTTTACTAAGACTGGTCTTTTCTCCCTCCAGACTTTGGTAGGTTATCCATACAACTGGCATACATAATACTAGTCTTTATCCTATACCTGTTATCTGTATAATATCTACTTCCCCAGCTCTGAAGGGATACTTCTGGGAGGAAAAATAGCAGGATAGGGAAATTATATTCCTTTTTAACTCATGGAGAGATAGCTTTGTGTATTGTGCCTTCATAAAAATGGAGGAAGGAGCAACCTAAGCAATTATTTGTCCCAGGAGGATTATTTATCTTCATCATCTGCTTTTGTTGTGGATACCCCTTTTCTGTGTGTTTATGTGTATGCGTATGTACCCACATACATGGATATGTTTGAAGGACTTTCTAAAGGAGACCCCATGACTGTCCTCCTCAAGAAGCAGAAAGTTTCCTTCTTTCAGTGTGCTATAATGTGCACTACATAGCCATGATTGGAACTCACTCCTGCCTGTTCTTGAAGGTATTTCGATTGTGTAGAGGCACCTTTTGTTCAAAAAAGTCATCCTTCAGGGGTAGTTCTTGAACCTCAGATTTCAACGAGACAAGCTTTTAGATTCTCTTCTCACATAATTCATACAATCCCCATAGCATGGGAGATATGACACCCAGCTGCATGCTTCCACATTTTCAAGTAGGTGCTTAACCCCATGAAAAGTCACATCCTGCTCTTTTTCCTACTTTGACAATTTTTTTTTCTGACATCTCTTAAGAAGTGTTTTTCCAAAACAAAGAAAGAAAAATCTGAGTAAACAATAAGCTCCCCCTGCGTTATAACCTGCCACACCCAGCTCTTTTTTTTTACAAAACAAGACCTTGAAGCCATTGTTCCATTCTTTATTAACATGAAACAAACCCACCAAATACATATTTTCAGGCATTCCAGAAAATTTCATTGGCAAATGCCAAATTCTGAACATATTTTTACCAACCTGTCCTCCTGAGATGACAGCCTGAACTCATTTTTTCTCCCTCCTTCCCTCAGCTCCCTACATTACCTCCCCTGGAGAGACTGAATGCTGCTGATTGTGCAAACCCAAGCCCATCAGCACTTGTCATCTCTCATGGAATTTACCCTTTGACATTGGGCTTCCATTTCCCTCTTGGAGGCAGAAGTTTCATCTTTGTAAAGCTCAGAAGTCGTTTCCTTGAAAAAAAGCAAGGAACATGTTCTCCTGCAGGGAAAAAAGGACTTTCTTCGCCATAGAGACCTCAGGGAGAAAATCCCTATGTTATATTTAATTCATGTATGCTTTTGATGCTGTTTTGTTTTGGGTTTTGTTTATTTTTAAAATTTTTCTGATAAACTGAACTGCCACGGTCAGTATTTTGTCCAGTTTTCCTTGCCCCAGAATCCAAATTTTCAAGCCTTAAATAATGACTTTGATTTCAACCCCAAATTACCACCAGTCACCTTTTAAATAAAAAAAGTATATATAAACTAATCATTCTTTAGTATGTACTGTGACAATATGATCTCACTGCCTTTAATAATGGTCAGTCCTGTACATATATACTTTTAAAAATTTATTATGAGAAAAAGAAAGTTGCAGGGACTTTTCATCCTTGTTTTATGAGACATTGCAAACTCTCAGATAGGGGCAAGTCTGTCCCCATTTAAACCTGTTAAGCTTCATTGAAATCAGTAGGGTTGAGCTAATGTAGTTGATTGCAGAGTTTGGTTCATAACCTGTCTCCTGTTAACTGACAGCACTATCTCCCTCAGGTGGAACAAAATGAGATCTGCTGTCTGCAGTGCTCCATTTATAGGAATAGCTGCATGCTCGTTACTTCTCTGCAGATCACAGCTTTGGCTGCTTTTCCTGACAAAGAACATACATCTCAAGATACCAAAATTAGCAGAAATCTTCTTTCTCCTCATGAATGTGATTGTTTAGTGATATTTTCTACTAATGGATTTGAGTAAATGAATTTTGGACCTCATTTGCAATTTTAATTTTTCTCAGCAAACAGCAGGATACAATTACATTATAAATCTGTGTTAACAGGTTAGCTTTGTTGCACTTCATTTTCTGTATTGTATTAAATTATTTTGCCTCCTAATCTATAGTTTCTTCATAGGGCTTATTATTTGTTGGGGTTAATGTTTCAACGGTACATTTGGGTCATATTTTTAATATTAGACATTTATCCATGAACACGTAACAGGGCTTCTTTTAGTGTACACTCATATTAGCTATGAGCACTTCCTGAATTGTCACACTATTTGGATAATTTTTTTTTTCCAGATCCTGACACAAAAGATCAACTATGTCCTCCATGTGCAGACAAAAATGCTAAATTCTCAGCATCTCTCAGCATCACTAAGTCAGAGAGAGGTATGAAGCCACAAGCACACAGGTAACATGAGATAGTTTGTTCTGATGCCAGTTTGAGTAAAGGATGCCATCATTAGGTTCACGTGCCACTGGAGTCCTAACTGCCGCTGACTCTAGAGAGTCTCAAAGTAGGCCCATCTTTGTCTTGCCTTTAGCTTTGATATCCTTCCTGTATCAGCATTGCTGAATTCAAACAATGGGGTACACCTGATGACCTTTGTTGCCAGTTTTTCTAATAAAATAAGCCTTGTGTATTCTGTGCAGACACTGTATGTATTCTGGCTCTTGAACCTGTGAGACACCTCTATGTGTTGTGCTTAAGGTGAGCTGGGCATGGGAGAAAGACCCATTTTGGTTTTTTGGCTACTGAATGAGCTCAGTCCTCATTCCCTTAGTCTCAATTTGGGTCTTGTGCTTACTGGAGAAAGCATTCATGAGGAACACCACCATGACAAAACAGACTTTGCTTGTTCTACCGTCACAAAACTACCTGTGATTTGATGCATACTGAATGGTCGGACCTTTCCAGAGTTTAGAATCACAGAAGATCATTAAGATCATCACATCCAACTGTAAACCTCTCTGCCACCACTAAAACATGTCCCTAAGCATCACATCTGTGTGTCTTTTAAATACCTCCAGGGACAGTGACACAACCATTTCTGCCTGTTCCTATGACTGACAACCATTTTGGTGAAGAAATTTTTCCTAATTACCAATTTAACCTACTCTGGCACAACCTCAGGCCATTCCCTCTTGTCCAGTCACTTGTTATTTGGAGAAGAGATTGACAAACACCTGGCTATAACCTCCTTGCAGGTAGTTGTAGAGAGTGATATGGTCTCTCTTAAGCCTCCTTTTTTCCAGGATACACAAACCCAGTTCCTGCAGCCAGTCCTCACAGGACTTGTGCTCTAGGCCCTTCATTGCCCTTCTTTGGACATGCTCCAGCATCTCAATGTCTTTCTTGTAGTGAGAGGCCCAAAACTGAACACAGTACTCAAGGTGCGGCCTCATCAGTGCCAAGTACAGGGGGACAATCACTTCCCTACTCCTGCTGGCCCCACTATTTCTGATACAAGTCAGGATACTGTTGGCCTTCTTGGCCACCTGGGCACACTCCTGGCTCATGTTCAGCCAGCTATGGACCAACACTCCCAGGTCCTTTTCCAGCCACACTTCCCTGAGGCACACATTCCCTGCAGCATTGCATGGGGCCCTGCACCCAAGTGCAGAACCCAGCACTGAGCCTTTTGGAACCTCATGTAGTTGGCCTCAATCCATTGATCCGGCCTGTCCAGATCCCTCTGTAGAGCCCCTCTACCTGCAAGCAGATCAACACTCCTGTTTATCTTGGTGTCACCTGCAAACTTAGGGTGCACTCAATCCCCTCATCCAGATCACTGATAAAGGATATTAAAGAGATCTGGCCCCCATACTGAGCCCTGAGGAACACCACTTGTGACTGGCCACCAACTGGATTTAACCTCATTCACCACAACATTTTGGGCCCGGTCATCCAGCCATGTACATCCATCCAAGCCATGAGGAACCAGTTTCTCCAGAAGAATGTTGTGTTTAGTTACCCCTTCAGTATTTTCCATGTTACCCATGGTTGTCTGGCACAGTGACATGGGGGAGTTCAGGGGAGGCAAGCTGTAGGAATGTCATGTTCTCCTCTAGGGCTTTTTTTTCCATTTTTTTTTCCCCCCAGAGTTTAATTCACTCATACTGATTATCCAAACTGCCTTGCAGCTTTTCTGGGAAAATCACAACAGTAATTGCCATGCTGTGCACACCTTTTTGATCACTGTGTTCTTGAGCACAATTTGAAAGATAGATTGCAGAGAGACTAAACATTTTTTATGCTTACAACTCAAAGTGGCACTAATAAATAACCATAAAATAGTAAACTTGCATCTATAATTTTTCATGGCAGATTCTTATGAAATAATTATGTAATTAATTTCTTCATCAGCCATGTGAGAGTCCAGATAGGGAAACTGGATGATGAAATAGAAGACCATCTAAGCTTGTAGCCAGCCAAATCTTTTAGAGATACATGCATACATTTTTATTTTTTTTTTACTCCTATAGCTTCCATACTGTTCTGCCATTATAGGTAAGTTATACAAATATGAAAGTGGGTCCAAGAATCATGATGTTGAACTTCAAGCACTGCAGAAGCTCTATGGCAGAGTACAAGCAAGAATACATATATAACAAAAAAAATCTCATCTAAAGGTACTAATATTCATAAAGATCTACATTTTTCTTCATGTGCTGGGTTTCTATCTGTCTTGCACAAGACTTTGCATCAGTACTTTTAGGTGTCAGAACTATGATTTAATGAACTTAATTTACGACATATAAATCCCAGCTACCCAGCCAAAGCACACTGCCCAGTTTTCACCCGTATTACTTGCTGTAAGTAAGAGGAAAAAGAAGGTAAATCAAAGGATAAGCATGATACTCTGAAGAGAATAACTCTGGTGCCATCTCTCTCTTCCCCACTGACTGTTGAAGGAACAGGGCAATTTGCATTTCAGCACCCCGAATGCTTACAGCACTGTGCATCATACCCAGGCGTAAAGGAGATAGGGCACACGGTGATATGTCTGGACTTTTTAAATATGCATTGAAGTACAGATAGCTAGACAGGCACATATCAAATACTTTAAGTTTCACCCACATATTACCTGGATCTGTTCTGGGGTTGGTTTTTTCTTTTGTTTGTGGGGTTTGTTTGTGTTTTGGGGGGGTAAGTGGTGGTGGTGGGGTTTTTATGGTCTCCCTAAAATTAGAAGCACCATCAATCCTGACAGAGAATTCTTTGTGTACCTTGTCTGTAGAAGATACACATTTATTAAGAGGTAAAATTTCACTGGGGAAGAATATACAAGGCAGTATAATATTGTGCATGATTAAAAGCTCATGTCATCTTTTAATAACATTTTCTTCTTTTTTTCTTCTATTCTTTTTGCCTTAGGCATCTCTGAAAGTTCTGCAGTTTCCAGTAGAATTACTTTGATAAAAATAATTTGAACAAATATTTTGCTTCTTAATGTGACCCTGAGCTACCTAGATAGATAAAGAAAAATAAACCCTGCTATGGAGAGGCTTGGACTTAACTTGACCCTTGCACTGAAGTAAGCACAACAGCAAGGCAAAATATCTGTAGACATAGGGACAACTTTCCTTGGAAAGAGGGCAGGCCTCATGCTCTTACACAGGATGAGCTCATTCTGTAACACCAACCCTTCTTTACAGACGACTGTCTTTACATAGACATGTGAGCAGCAACCCAAACTCATTAGCAGCTGTATGATAACGCAATGCTATGTGCAATGGCCAGGAACAGGCAAATAAAACAAAGATAGTCGTTACTGTAGATTTGGCTTTGGTGTAATCTAGTGAGAGCTAGAGACATCCACACCCAACATAGTTCTCTGCAGGCAGACAGAAAATGTTGCATGATCAGTTGAGGGATCATAAATCAGTTCAGAAACCTCATGAGCTGGACCAACAGGAATTGTTCATCTTCTGTTTCTGTGATTTTTGTAAGCACTGATTTTTAACAGAATAACAAAAGTTAATTTTATGATCGTATTTTGCTCTCATGTTCACTCATGAAACTTACTGAAATCAACTTAGGGTAGAACAGGGACTGCCCTGGCATGCACCCTGTGTCAGCTGGAAATGATACCTTCACCACTGCTTTGAGGTGCACCCTTGCCATTCTCAGATTTAGGAATTACCCTGTTGGCAACCCCTCTGCTTCACCTGGTCTTCCATCTATTTTTCCAGATGTTACAGCCATCATTGCCATTTGTGTCACTTTTCCTTCAGCATTGCACTTAGCTTGCTCTTATGCCAGGGGTAAAATTTCTCCATTATTCATATGACATTGAGGTTAGAATATTTCTCCTTTTCCTCTTTCACTCTTCTGTAACATGCAGTTCTCCTTCTTGTACCACCTTTGCTTATACCTCACTATTGATGCATGACCTAGCTGGCTACAAGAGTCATTTTTCTGCTGATACTTTAATTCAAATCTACCCATGGGTGGTGGATGATTTTAATTGCTACCAGCAGGAAGCTGGGCGTGTTCCGACCCAGACACCTCTGTCAAGAAATGAGTGGTCATTTGTGACATACTGGAAAATAAAAGTAGCCGAGGGCATTATATGACTTGAACTGAGCCGACAGATTTTTACAGTGTTATGTCTGGCGTCCAACAACCTAAGTTTAGAAAAATACATAGAATATTATGGGTGAGAAGGGAAGGAAAGTCTCTATATAGAATAAAATGTACCACGTGACCTCCAAGTCTCAGGTACAAAGGGGACATAAAAGCTGCACTGTGGCTATGTTGTAGAAATATGTGGTATTTTTAACCCTTAGTAACACCTTTATTCCATTTCCACATCACTGCATAAACATTTGGAGGTTTGTGGTAAGTGACTTGGGATGTGAACTATCACCTTTTGCAGTAACACTTAGGTTTCTTAAAATGACTATTTCCAACATAAATGAGCATGTTCTATCAGTCCTTTGGAGTACTATAGACATTCCAATTTAGAGGCTAATTAGGATGAATAAAGATTATGGAACCTAGCCATAACTAAGCCTTTAGATACATTTCGCAGCAGTGTATACATGCAAGTTAATAATAGTAAATGCTTTCACTTCTAAAGAGCTCTGCACCAAATCTCAGGAGTCTAACAGTGGTGGGGAAACTCATCAGCAGAGGTTCTGGAGATTTGCCTGAGGTCAGGCAGCAAAGCGGTGTTGAAGGAAGAATCTTAGGTAATCCTCATGGTTTGACATGGTTTGACAAACGAACAAGTCAAACTCTCGTGTGCAGTAAACTTGTCTGAAACACCATGTGTAACACATACACACAGCTATGTTACTGTTGTTAGAGGGAAGTGTTAAGACTAGGAGACCTGCAGAAGACCTCTCCCAGACAGATCCACACGCTGTGAACAAACTGGCTTATCATCTTACAGGTGCAGCGTGTGCAGAAAAGCACTGGGCTGAGCCCTGAGGTGTTACTTAAAAGCCACTCTGGCAGAATCACAGAATCGTAGGGGTTGGAAGGGACCTCCAGAGATCATCGGGTCCAACCCCCCTGCCAAAGCAGGCTCCCTAGGACAGGTCACACAGGGAGGCATCCAGACAGGTCTTGAATATCTCCAGAGAAGGAGACTCCACAACCCCCTGAGCAGCCTGTCCCAGGGCTCTGTCACCCTCACTGTGAAAAAGTTCTTCCCCATGTTGGTGTGGAACTTCCAGTGCTCCAACTTGAAGGCATTGCCCCTTGTCCTGTCCTCACAGATCACTGAAAAGAGGCTGGCCATTTCCCACTGTGTCCCACACTTGAGATATTTATAAACATTAATAAGATCCCCAGGTGTACAGTACCTAAATGAACCCAGGATAGCTCCATGCACTTGCTGGTAAACTAATGTCACAGTGATCCCTGATGCAGTCGTACTAGTTTAGTTCACATTAACTCAGTGCCGTATCCAAGGAAAAAAAACCCAGGCCTGCTTTTCATCAGGGTGCTTCTCTGGACTGAATAAACACCATGTGCCAGAACACCCCCACACCATCCCACAACCCGCACTCAGCATCTGCCACTCACACTTTCCCAACAGAGACACAGGTTTTATTCCTGGGCCAGCAAGACAGGCTCAACAGTTGAGTTTTGTCAATACATTGTGCAAGCCAGCTACCCTTCCTCTGAAGCATCCTCCTTGAATATATGGGTGTTATTATATCCCGAACCTGGCTCCCCTGACAATACTGGATGCTGACAGTTTCATAAAATCTTCCCTCCAACTAGTGGTGGTGTAAAACAATAATAAAACCAAATCCAAACCCTGATTGTCTTGCAGCCTAGAGTAATATTGCAGCAGGACCATATATTCTACACTTAATAAAAACATCCTTTCTACAGGCTTTTGTACATCTTAAATGGATAACGTCCAGAAATATATAGAGTGTGATATGTGTCAAAATCCTCACTGGATTATATTTCCTCTTGTCAGAACGGCAAGAACATCAATGCAGAAAAATCTTCAGAGCCAAGTGAGGCAGTGTTTGCTCAGCTACAAACCCACTTTCATCTCTCATAAGCACTCAATGCAAAATATTCTATTGACATATCAAAGTTTGTACGGGTTGCCAAAGGAAAATAAGGGTAGGAAGCTGGGGTGTTTGTCAGAGATAGGTAGAATGAGATCAAGTTACTCTGCCAGTATCTGACAAGGCAAAAGATTGTAGGTCAGCACTAATAGTATGTGATTTAGCTCTAAGAAGCCACTTGTCATATAGCTACAGCCTGAACATCGTCTCTTAACCGCTCATTCTTTGCAGCAGGCCCACTTTAGCCACGGTGATTTGAGCAGATGCTTGTGCATCGGGTCTGTTAACTGAACTACTGACAAAACCTCTAACCTCTAACCAGTAAATCATCCAGTTAGCTGAAACAGAATCGGGTTGCTGTTAACAGGGTTTCATTTTCCACTTTCTTATTTACTCATACAGCTGGTGGGGATTTTTCATGCCATTAAGTTGCAGCCTTTGCTAAAGTTAGCCGAGTTCCTTTGGCAAAGGCGACTGCTGCCACTGCTTGCCCTGCTAGACCCTTACATGGACATTCAATCTCTCCCTGCTTAGCTGACCTAATATAACAATGCTGTATCTAGTCCCCCGGGGAACTGTTTGTCAGCAGCTATTCTCACATACTCATACTCTGAACTAAATACAACCTGAGAGAGGTTTTTATGCTGCTTGCTCGATCACTAATTTCTTTGTTGCTCTCAGCATGTCCCATCATTCACGAAGCAGGCACGTATTTGTAGGAACTTTAAAAATATGAATGGATTACTAGATTTTTTTTTTCCCCTGGCATCTCTCCAGTGCTCTGCCTTGTTTTAATCAAAATGGGTGGAACACATATTGCACTTGCTTGCACCACACTAAATCACTTTAATAAACTCACGACAGAATTCAGTCAAATGTTGCAAAACTTAGTCCTGACAATCTGTCAACACTCTAAGGCATTTTGCTCAACAGGATATGTTACTAAGTACTCTGCCCATTCAGTTTCATTTCTGAATTCCTGAAGAAAAAAAAAAAAACCCTTGTTGTTCTCCTGAGAATCCTCACATATGTCAGTCTAATTAAAAAAAATAAAAGTTGTAGCATTATCGAGTGTGTGTTGTCCATGTTTTCTCAAGGATCAGCATAGTTGTAAATCCTTTCTACTCATTCACAGTGCCACTTTTTTCTCTTAGAACAAAAGTCTACCATTCAGCCAAGAAAGGAGACGTTATCTTCTGAAATAAAAACATCTTAAATGGGAAAGGTGTTTTAGGGAAGGGCAGCACTTCCCCTCAAATGCTAAATGTAAAACCTTGTTGTCAGTTCAAATGTTCTTGACCAAAGCTGTGTGGATGCAATAGGATGAATTAGTGTGAACACACACACAGAATGACTGTGGTAATTTCCCTCCCTCATATTGATGTCATCTTCCCGTTCATTTTCAGTGTCAGTTTCTTCCAACAAATTTATCGCCATCCATATTTTTAAAATACTCCCATGAGTGCTCACTGCAGGATTAGTGTCCCCTTTTGTTTTAACTACAGCTCAATAAACTGGATAGAGAACTGCTGGGATCTGGATGTGAGCCTCTGGGACCAACAATTATATAGCAGTAGTCTCTCATCTTGCCGCACACAATTGATCAACACAACTCAAATCACGTCTGCTGAGCTGCATGCAGAAAGCATACGTGATCATCTGAGGAAGACAGGACCTAAGAAATGACAATCCTTCCACAAATATTAGGTGAGCAGGAAAAGATGTCAAATTTGCTAGATAAACTGGAAGGTGTGAAACATTCAATCAGCTTTATTTAATATGTATATGCCATATATAAACTATCGCTGTCATTCAAGCTGCAAGCAGACCCTGGCACCCAGGCAAACTCCCACAGAAGTGAATGGGATGATGATACACAGGGACATAATTCATGGAATAAGAGGTTTTTCTGTTTGATATTTTCTATAATCCTCAATATCATCATGGTGATGAGCAAGATATCGGAAGAATAAATCACTTAAAGAAACACTTGCTCTAAGTTACCATAGCAGTCTTAAAATGTTAGTCTGTTTGCATGCCTGCTCTTTCAGAAGTCTGCTGAGATAGATATTAGTGCTAATTTCTCCAAAACAGGAATATTCAGTTCCTCATGACCTCCTCCAAGAACAATAGCCTGCTCATGCAAATCAAACCATTTCCTCCTAGGAAGCTGCTCAGTGCAAACACCCCAGCACCCAGTGTTTCTGGTTGATGTAGACTTGCCCAGTTCAGCAGCTCTTCTAAACTGTAGGGTACAATTATGCTTATTAAAACTATGAGAAAACCTAATAATGGGACACTGACTAGACCTCTGTGGTTACACCTGTTGTTGCAAAAGGCCAGGGTCCACTTTACATCCTTTCACACCTCACAGCCCTGCTTGTGGAAAATCACACGGATCGACATCTGAAGGAGGCCGCTGGCCTGTCTAGTGAAATGGCTGTGGAAAATGCAGTGTTTGCAGAAAGCAAAACAAGGTCCATTTATTTCTCTTTTAGAGTCAGTGGGAGCCTTGAATCTAAAATCTCCAGCAGTGTGGAAAATGTGACTTGCATCGAGACAGTTGCCATATGGTTGCTTCTACATTTACCTGCTGTTGCAGTATGCTTTGTCCGACCTCTCAGCTGTGCTTCGGAGCATCTTTCCCATGGATGTAAAGGCAAGGGCTGAGGCTGTCCTAGGTGTCATGTTCATGTGTGGCTACAGCACACAGCCAGTACTGCTCAGGCCACAGCCATATCTTCAACATTTATTGCTGTGTTTGTGGGCCTTTCTCTTTAGGCTTTCCCCTGTGTCAGGTCCCTGTACTTCCTGCCAGCAGTGCCAGGATGGATGCCATTCTCCAGCCCAGAGTGTAGTACTGCTGGCTGGCTCCCTTCCAGTTCAACCCCCTGCCTGTGCCTGACCCCTGAACTGCAGGATGCTCAAGGGAACATGGTCTCACTCAGACAGATTCTCCTTTCCATGTTCCCTGGGTGCTGAAGGAATTATCCAGGATACCACGCTTGGGTATTCAGACCCCCCTGTCCAATTATTTCAGTGGCATACAAGTGAAAGCAAATGTGCAAACTTCTTGAAGGTTGAGCAGGGTTTTTCTGCTTCTTGAACACATAGGTGTTACACGTGTCCCTATCCAGAATTTCCTAGAGGCCTCAGTCCCATTGCACTGGAGGGCTCTTTTGGGTCTCTAGCTCCCAGGGTCTTTCTCCTGAGGCTCAGAGCTTCTCTTCAAAACTGCAAAACTTCTTAGGTCAGCTATTTAGTCTGACTTCACCCTAAATGTAAATCAAAGCTTCAGATTTCCCTGCGAAAGCATACTCACCTAATTCTTTCTCGGCCTCAGAGCTGACTCTGTGTCTTTCCAGGTTTATATTTCACCTAACTCACATATGGCTTCACTTTGCTGTGTCTGGGAATTTGCCACTCCCAAGCCACCACACCCTGCTGAAAGGCTTTTCAAGAAAACTTTTTGTAGGCTTTGGCTCACCTGATGTGTTTTTCTTCAGTCATTAAGGTTTTGCAATTATTTTTAACCCCAGAGTTGTCAAAGACTGGTGAATTTGCATCCATTAAGAAAGTTAATTATATTTAATTTTTTTTTTTTGGCATTGATTTGTATCATCAGCTGAAACCCTAGATAATACATAGACAGATTTGCCAGATCACAGGTGCGACCGTGGGAATCACTTGGAGCTTTCTTAAGATCATGATTCTAGTTTTTTTAATGGCATTAAGAAGATCTAAGAAAGCTCAGAGCAAGGAAGGTGCCCTCCTTAATTCGGATGGGACACGCGAGGCATTTAGATACAGACTACCCACTGCTTTCATAAACAAGTTTAAAAGACAGCTCAAGCAATGAATCAATGTTGTGGATGCTCATGTAATTTTCTGCCTAATTATCAGTGTCTGTTCTTTGCTAAAGACAGCGCTGTTCAGGAGTTTCACTTATGTGTAACAAATTACATTATATTAAACAAAAAGACAATTTATTCGATGACAAAGCCTTAATCACAAGAAAGCTGTTCACTTAAGTTAAATTTGCTGAAGTTTTGGCTTTGTTTTCTGGGATTTTTCTGACAGCATATACCATGGCACAGATACAAGACCCTGTGCTCCATTTTGGACCTACCTTTCAGGCTCTGTTAGACATAAAGGGAACTAATTACAGTGGAGGACATTGCAGACACTAGAAACAGGATCAATACATGTATTCCCCTAAGAGCGTTCTGCCATTAAACCAAAGCAGGAATTTCCCAAGAGCTAATAAAGGCTTTCTGTTTTTACCCAAGAATTCTTCTAATTGTCTTGTGTTTTCTCTCTGCTCACTAGCACAAAGCTTTTTGATCATCATGCTTAGAACTCTGATGACACAATTTGGCTTCCCTCTAGGTATTGCTTCCATGTCTGGCAGACCTTGGCTTTTTCCAAACAGAATCTTATTTTTAGTGGTCTAAATAGAGCTTACCAATCACAGTAAGAAACACAGATCACCCAGTAGGTAAAACTACTTTTAAGTTGAAATACCTAAATATAGAGTTTGACTCCTGAGTAGCCTCACTATTGCAAAGAATCACAGAACATTAGGAGTTGGAAGGGACCTCGAAAGATCACCTAGTCCAACCCCCCTGCCAGAGCAGGATCACCTAGACTAAATCACACAGGAATGCATCCAGGTGGGGTTTGAATGTCCCCAGAGAAGGAGACTCCACAACCTCTCTGGGCAGCCTGTCTCAGTGCTCCATCACCCTCACTGTGAAAAAGTTTCTCCTTAAGGCTACCAACTAATTTTTTCCAATTAAATTTGAAATTCTTGTGACTTGCCATGCTTTGGAAATATACAGACCTCAGGCAAAAAGTTAATTACAATCAGCAGTTCAAGACCAACAGTTCTTTAAGACAGTTTATCAGGTTTAAATAAAATAAAAAAAAAAGACCATGTCCAAGACAGGGAATTAAACATAATCATGGTTCCTCCCCAACTTTTTGGATGCTTAATCTGGATGTCTCTATCATGGTATATGTGCCAAATAAAGTCTCCTAAAATATTTAATTCAAACACAGACGTTTCTGTTGTGGCTGCCAGACCAATTGTGCTAACATTAGGTTTTGCCATGATTATACACTGATTTAGGCACTCTAATGCCTTTTTTTTTTTTTTTTTGCAATAGCATCATGAACCAAGTGACTTGGGAGGAGTTTTCAGAGGGGAAATTGCACTGGGAGTATCAGTTATTACTGAACGTGTCATGAGAAAGTCTAGCAAGAATGCAGCCTCTCAGCTATGAAGCTACAACAGGCTCATTAAAAGTAAAAAATAACTTAGCATTTAATGACGTTTTGAAACTATAACATTTAATCTTTAGTAGAAACATGGTCATGGAAATAGTAATGCATTTCTGTCAGGCAGTCTACTTAACACTGCCTGCATACTGCCGTTTCCCTAGTTTGGCCAGAAAACCTTTTACAATATTGCTCTGGTTTTGCTGAGTTGTGTTCATGGAAAATCGATGTCTCCAGCATTCTGTATCCCTGGCACGCACATTCTTCCACTTCTTTGTTTATCCCAATGTTATTTATCCTATCAAATTAAATTATGATTAAGGCAATAATTCTTGAAATAAATACTCCTCTTTGCATTTTATTAGCTTATTTCGACACAGCTCTGGAGGGAACTAGTGGCAGGGTAGTTCAAACAACCTGCTCCATAGCCAGAAAGCATAAGACATAGGTTTGGGCTGAATGCTGATGGTTGCTGGCAGTCCACCAGAGATTATCTGGGCATTTGGACTGGAAAGCTATCAGTGGCCAAGCACAGTGCCATGCAAACCTCTTAGTGGTGTCTAAGGTGAGCTGGACTTTTGACTCTGAAAAGGCCTCATTAAATCAGTGAAGGTCATGTGAAGAGAGTTGACTCAGTTGTTGTCACAGTCAAAGGTGCTGCAGTAGTCCTGTGGCCCTGCCAGGCACTGCAGGAGGCTGCTCCCTCTGGACCAGGAATTCACATTTCTGTAGAGACCAGAACCTGAGACCAGTGATCCTGGTCCCAAGGGTAGAGGTCTGGCTGGGATGCACATGCACCTGCAGATGTAGTCTCAGAACACCAGGAAATGAGAGAAGGTGCATGTGAGATGAGAGCATATGGATTTCAAACCCCCAGTACATTGCTGTAAAAAATCAACAGGGGAACAGAGATCAGCCGTGGGTCTTGCAGTGTTTCAGGATAGGTTTCTGTTTCTGGAGAGAGGATGAAGTCCCTTGGTTTGTTCAGTCTGGACAAAAGGAGGCTGAGGGGACACCTATCCTGGTTCCAGCTAGGAAATTAACTTTATCCTAGCCAAAACCAGGACAACACCTAATCGTGGTCTATGGCTTCCTGATGAGGGGGAGTGAACGGGCAGGCACTGATATCCTCTACCGATAGAACCTGAGGGAATGGTATGAAGCTGCAATAGGGAAGGTTTAGGTTGGATGCTAGGAAGAGGTTCTTTACTGTGAGGATGGTCGGGTCCTGAAACAGGCTTCCCAGGGAAGTGGTCACAGCACTGACCTTGACTGAGTTCAAGAAGCATCTGGATGATGCACTCAGCCCCATGTTCTGACTTGTCTGGCCCTGTGTGAAGCCAGGAGTTGGACTGGATGATCCTTATGGGTCCCTTCCAACTCAGGATATTCTATGATTCTCAGATAACCTTCACCTTTACCGTAGTTGAAGAGACAGAAGTGACAAAGGGAAATCAAGATGTGATTCAGTTGCAAATTAAAGACTGAAATAAGACTCTGAAACTTACGGTGTCCATGTTGTCCTACTATCTAAGCTCTTCTATCAGTGGAGATCTGGTCAAAAGAGCCAGCTGACACCTATTCAACTGACCAGACACAACTATCTGCTACAGCATGAAGTGTATAGCTCCACATAGTCCACTGGCTGTATTGACCAGGTCTTCATTGCCCGTAACAGTGTTGGACTCTGACTCACAGTTTGATCCCTGAGTCTGGAATTCATAAGCTCAAGCTCAGACTTAGGGAGGCAACTTGAAACATCTTGATCAAAGTAGAGTCAATTTGCTTGAGAAGAGTAAACCTATAAATCATGCAACCTGAACAGAACCTGTTCAAAAGTTGCATGTTTAAGACGTGTCACTGCTGGGCTGGGCAGGCCAGGTTATCAGCTTGCTAGAATTATTCTAAAGGATGAGTTGAGAGAAGAAGGCTTAGGGCAGCAACCAGCTGGATGTAGTCATCCTGCAAAATTCAGCACTGCAGCTGTGTTTTTTTTAAGGAGTACTGTTTTATCTAGTAATAACAACATCACGTGCGCTAAGATAAAACTAATCAAATCTCATGCTTCATAAAATCAACTTTTTGCTGCCAGGCTAATTTTTTTAAATCATAAAATAGCTCTGTATTGTTGCTGAAATGATTTATAGCTGGTTTTATCTTTCTTTACCTTGTAATCATACACACTGAGGTAGAGTGTAATGTTTGACGTAAAAAAACTTGCATGTTGATATCTGTATTCTAGCACATGAACAAATAAGGCAGTTAAATCAAAATCATAATTTTACCACAACATCCCCAAAAAATGCATATTTTATGTATGTGTTTGCTTACCAACTTTTTTTTTAACTGGTATCAATAAGAGTACTGAGGTATTCTTAGCATTGATAATGTGCAGCAAAGTATGTGATAAGATCACTTGAACGAGGAGTGTCTGAAGGCAATGTTTCAATATTAAGTACATACTGGTATCCCCTGCTATTTAACTCCCATTAAAGTGAGGTGGAAATGAGCAAACAATGACTAATATTGCAACATATCTAGATTGATTTTTTTTTTATTCAAGACCAACTTTTGTTAAAAGAACTTTATGAATATGACATTAAATTCTAACATCTTTTATACCAAAAATACAAAGCCATAATAGTGAAATGCAAAGACTTGTCAAGGACTGCAAATTCAAAAAAGGAATAAACAGAGTAGGAAAAAACTGACTGAAGTTACTGAAAAACTCCACCAAACCAGGACTGTTTGTGAGAAAAAGATAGATTTTTAAATAACAAATTCTAAAAACTTTTAAATTTTTTATTAATGAAATACACATTCAAACAAAGTGTCAAGTATGAGTTTAGTAATTTCAAACTAGGGCAAGTTATTTTAACCAGAAAGGTGCTGAAAGTAAAAAATTAAGTGTTGGTTTCTCTGGTGAAAACATGAAACATTTTGTTTTAAAATTTAAGACTTTGGAGGTGAGGACGTTGAGAGGGTAGATCTGTTAAGAACGCAGCAGGCATTGAATTAGGCATAGGGCCAGCAAAGATTTTGGGGTTTCTTTTAATTATTTTATTTTTTTAACAAAGACTAGAGTAAGATAGAGGAATGGGAAGGAGTAAAGTCATGAATCAGTAACACATTCTCATCTTCAACGCTGTCTTTGGTTCCAGTCAACCTACACCTAGAAGTATACAGCAGAACCTCAGGGTCTCACAGATGGGTGATGAGTGTGACGACAGACACATGCTGTGGGAAAAGGTACCACCTTCAAGAAAAACTCCAAAGACTGGAGCCATTACTTGAGGGAAAAAACAACCTTAGAGAAGGTGACACATGTAAGCAACACAGACACTATGCTATGGTATGCAGCAGAGCACAAGATAGTACTCTTACAAGACTGTAAGAGGATAAAAAGAATGCAAAAAAAAACCCCAACGTTTAGTGGACAGACTTTAAGCTAAATATTGTTTTCCTAGCTGTGAGGAGCCAATTAGCATAACATGTATTTGAATGTGAAGCAACAGAGTGTGCTCTTACAGATAATTAATACATGCTGAGCTCTAAGTTCAAAATTTCAGGTATGATATCAGTCCCTCACACGTTGAGGTACATGCAGATAATGAAGTGGCAAGAGAAAGCAATTTTTACTCTAGGCAGATAGTTAAATGGCTGCTTGTAGACTGCTGTTTGAAAACATGCTTGTGAAATCCAGTACTGGTAGCTGGGAGGATGCATCCTGAGCTTGCTGGATTACTGTTCTGGCCTGGTGCTGCAGTTCCTACAGCCCTTTGCCCCACAACAACACAACAACAGCTGGAGCAGCTGCATTGCAGAAAGGGGCTTGGGGAGCCTCTACTACTCAAAGCCTGCTGAAAAGGTGACCAAGAACTACATTTAAAGTACAGGGAATTAGGTCCCTTTAATCTACTTGCAGCACAAAAGATATTTTCAGTAGGAACATAATTGCCAACATATCCCTACATTAAATGTGAACAACAAGTTTTTAATCCTAAGATCCTGTCCAAAAAGTGAAACACCTACCACTGGCAAATCCTCACTTTGTTCTTTGTATGTCATGGCTTAAATGTTCTTGGTCTATATTTTACCCAGGGTGGTCAATAAAGTATATTCTGCCTATGGAGCAACTTGTTCCCACATTATGGTGACAGCAGCAAATTATTAACAAATTATATGACTACTCATGGGTACATGAATGGTTCTAATCATTTAATGTTGTCCACTGCCCTAATGAATCATTTCAATGGACTCAATTCTCATCTACTCTAAATTGGCAGAGAATCATGCAAGTGTACAAGGGGATGTGAATAAAACAATTTTCTATGCAGAGCTAGAGAAATGCCCTTTATATTACAGAAATATATGTGCACAGGAAAACATAAGCACTACCAGACATGCAGAGAAACATACAGTTGTTTAATTGAACTGTTGAGGCATTAATAACAAACAGTATATTTTTGTGATAATTCAAGTTTTATTGCAACTCTTTTGAACTCCAGACAGCTGTAATTTCCTTTTGTCTATCAGCCAAAAGGAGTTTTACCTCGGTTTGGTATTTTGCAAAGAGTAGAAGAAAGAATGACTCAGATAATTGTATTTGAAGCTGCTGGGTAAGGCTATTTTCACTCCCTAGAGGTAATGGGTTTTATGCCAAGCTTGAAGTTTTGAACTACAAAATAAAAAGTGTGCTAAATAGTGATTTTATTAGCCCTTTAAGCATTTCACTTTGAAATAATGGGAGGAAAGATCATAATACTTTTATATGTGTAATAAATCAGCTCTAGAAAGAGAGATGCAATGCAAGGCAGTTATTCAATATTAGTAGTTCTCTTCACCTTCTTAGAACTTGCCTCCATGGGAATAGTTTGTGTTGCTGTCATCCTACGTACTGTGAGATCGCAAAAGGTTCGTATCACCCCCATCAACACAGTTTTAGAAAAGTCAGCAAACTGTCAAGGCAGAGCCAAGTAACTGAGAGCCTCTTTCAGTGACCTTTATACCAGAAACATGTTACCACCTTATGATAAATGCTGTATATTCCGTGAACAAGAACAGCCTATTCATCTGCACACCCCAACAGGAGCAGCACAAAGAAGGGCTAACATAAAAGAAGGTGAGAGCTCCCTAAACCTTTTTTTAAACCAGAGAGATTTTGCCTGGGCATCTAAAGATGAACAAGGCTTCTGGCCAGTTCCTACTTAACTGAGCTAGGTTGCCCATGTCTCTTACGTACTGAAGGTTAGGAAGAGCCCTTTCGGTTCACAGAGTTGTTAAAGAATAAAACAGGGTGCCATGGGTAGCACTTGCAGCAACAAGCATCACAGCCTGGAACCACTGAGCACCTAGGGACTCTTTACAGCACTGGGTATATTTCCTGAGAGGGAAGGAATGAACTAGATGGATGGGTCTCACCATCCAAACTTGCCATGCTCAACACCTCTCAGCCTGGATGGCATCTTTCCTAAGCACCTCTACTTGTTTCCATAACCACTTTTAAAGCCTGGCAGTCTCACCAAAACACCTACAAACTGTATCAGTTCAGTGTGTCTTTACACTCAGGAAAACTAAACTCTTTGGGTGGTGATGGTTACGCAGAAAACATATAAACCGTGCAAGAGGTAAGTTTATACCTGTAGGTTTGTTCATGTCTGTACATCCATGAACACCCACACACAATTTACTTCTACCAAAGGTCAATTCTAACCCTTCTGTTGACTGTATTTGTATTGACTGTGTCTCTGCTAACATGATTCTTGCAAAATACCTATTTACGTAACAGCACGACTTCAAAATGAAATTCTAGCAGTGCTGTGACTACTCAGCCACCCACAACATTTGCAGGTGTAGAGGCAATCGTGGTCTCTTTGTCCCACCTCAAGCAGCCTTTTTGTTCTTATTAAGGAGCAACACATCTCATTCAAAAGCTCTGCTTCACACTTCTTCCCATAGTGTTATCTACACGCAGGTTAATTCATTAAATAACAGAATCACAGAGTGGTCAGGAGTTGAAAGGGACCTCTGGAGATCATCTAGTCCAATCCTTCTGCCAAATCAGGATCACCTAGAGCAGGCTGCACAGGACAGCATTCAGGCAAGGAACATCTCCAGAGACAGAGACTCCACAACATCTCTGGGCATCTGCCACCCTCACAGTACAGAACTTCCTCCTCATGTCCAGGTGGAACTTCCTATGTTCAAGTTTGTGCCCATTGCCTCTTGTCCTGTCACTGGACACCTCTGAAAAAAACTGACCCCATTCTCCTGACACCCACCCCTCAAGTATTTAGAAGCATTGATAAGATCCCTCCTCAGTCTTCTCTTCTCTAGGCTAAAAAGTCCCAGGTCCCTCAGCCTCTCTTTGTAAGAGAGATGTTCTAGTCCTCCTACTCATCTTCGTAGCCCTTTTTTGTACCCTGTCCAGTGGCTCCCTGCCCTTCTTGAACCTTCAGAACTGCACACAATATTCCAAGTGAGCCCTCCCCAGGGCAGTGTAAAAGGGAAGGAGAAGCTCCAAATCAGCCAAGTTGTAAAACAGCACTTGAAGAAGACAGAAGAACATGGTGCCACGGATTCTTCAGGGTTTTGGGTGCCCACGACGCGGGGAAGCAAAACGAACTCAATATGAGTGATCCAACTTCACTTTATTGCTTACAACAGAAGGCTTATATAGCCAAAGAAACATACGTGGCAACATCTCATTGGTTATTCTAAACCTATACAGTTACACCTATTGGTCAACTGCCTTGTTGCTAGAGCTCCTGTCTACAAGCTAGCTGATCACGTGCAAGCCAGCTGCTTGTGCCTACGTGCTTCACGTGCACCCCGTCCTGCTTAGGGCTCCTTAGTTCCCACCTTGCCTGTCTCTACTGCCAGTACTTTTCTATTGTTAAGGCTTCAGTACCACCACAGAGATCTTGCTCGGACACTGGTTCATGTCCTCCCTGGTCCCTTAACCATTCACCCACAACGTGGTGCTGCTGGAACCTGACTGCATGCTGCCTTAACTTCACCTTGAACACACAGCCAGCTGAGTTCAGGCTGGACTTCAACCACAATAGTCAGGAGGAAAGCAGGGAAGATGTGAGGTGGAGTGAAATGCAAGGACTGTGTAAGGCATCCACTGCATTTGATCGAACACTGCAACAAGTTCTAAGAAAACATTTAATTATAATTTTTAGCCATTGTTGAGATCAGTTTTTAAAGGAGTTCAGGCATAGAATTAAATGGTGATATTCTTTTGCACACCTCTAACCTTCCTAGTCCTTGGCTGCCCCTCAGCAGTTTCTCGTATTCTGCCTTTGACCCAGAATCCCAGAACTGAAAGGTTTTAGCCCAATTTGCTTCCCACCACTATTTTGTTTTTCTTGTGCTTTTAAGGTAGTGATAGGGAATTTCCTGCAAACTCCTGCTGCTAAAACTGCTATAGTAATAATGTTAATAAAATCTAAGACTGCCAAATAATGCATCAGAGACTCATGAAGCTTTCTTCTAAAAATATTGGAATACAATATGTGGAAAGTATTATACATCAAATTGATTTTTCATAGAAAAGCTTAATGAATCAACCCCCTAACCATAAATAAGATGGGATAAAAGAGCTGGAACTTCCCCTAGAAAGTCAGGATTTTTTCTTAAGCAGGCAATCTGTGCTGCTTTCTATAATGCATCAGCTGGGGAGATTTGGCTGCTGCTGTCAAAAAATGCACCCTAAGAAGACTTAAGAACATGAGCTGGCAGTGTGCTCAGGTGGCCAAGAAGGCCAACAGCATCCTGGCCTGTAACAGGAACAGTGTGACCAGCAGGAGTAGGGAAGTGATTGTTCCATTATACTCAGCTCTGATGAGGCCACATCTTGAGCACTGTGTCCAGTTTTGGGGCCCTCACTACAAGAAGGACACTGAAATGCTGGAGAGTGTCCAGAGAAGGGCAAAAAAGCTGGTAAAGGCTTAGAGAGCAAGTCTTGTGAGGAGCAGCTGAGCGAACTGGGGTTGTTTTGCTTGGAGAAAAGGAGGCTGAGGAGAGACCTTATTGCTCTCTACAACTACCTGCAAGTAGAGACATGAGGGTCTGCCACTTCTCTCGGGTAGCAAGCAAAAGACAAGAGGGAATGGCTTCAAATTTCACGAGGGGAGATATAGGTTAGATAACAGGAAGAATTTCTTTACTGAAAGGGTAGTCAAGTATTGGAACAGGCTGCCCAGGGAAGTGGTGGAGTCACCACCCCTGGAGGTATTTAAAAGGTGTGTAGATGTTGTGCTTGAGGACATGGTCTAGAGGTGGACCAGTCAGGGTTAGGCTGTGGTTGGACTCAATGATCTTGAAGGTCTCTTCCAACCCAAGTGATTCTGTGATTCTATGACATACAGGAGCCATTCATTTTTGATGGTCTGGTTATGTTTATCCTTGGGCACGCTCAATAGTTCCCAAGTGCTTCAGCCTCCCAGATTGATCTGGAGGTTCCAACTTCAGAAAAGTTTTATGGACCGTATACTTTCTTGATGATACCTGATAGCTGAAAGGAAACATCAAGAAGAGGATGCTGTTGAGAAGAAAAATATGAATAATCAAATTCCACAGCTTAGACCCTGGGACAGAAAGAGCTTCTGTTACCAAGTGTGTAAGATGAATAAACAGATGGATGATCCTAACATTCATTTCCCTTGTTACTCAGTATAGATATTTCTAATTTTAAACAATAATTTGTTTTAAGAAGGTTACATGAAGTTGTATTTACTTCTACTTACAACTGTAGAAGAACCCACCTGGACACAATTCACAACAACAATCTGCCCAAAGCCCAAGTTGGAATAGAAAAATCAGATATTTAACTCCAATATATTAAAGACTTATAATCAAAGTAAGACAGTAGCAATGGTTTTAGAAGAACCTTCTCAGCAGTAGAAACAATTTTAAAAGGCCCCTCAATCAAATCATCAATCTGATCCTACGAATATGCTCCAGGTTGGTGTATCTTTATATGAAGAAATAAAAGGGACAGATCCAAATGGAGATAAAAGGCATAAAGCTAAATATGTTTTTTCCCTTCATACAGGTTGGATTAATATTTTATCCTGCAATTCAGTGGCTGTTATGACTTATCATTCTATAACTCACAGCTGTACTCTGTAAGTTTTCCACGCACATGTCCAATGTAGGAGGTGGCGCATTGCAATCAGTTACAATCATTCCCACTTTCTGGGAGATGCCATGAACTAATCTGAAACACTGACTTCTTTGAACTTAAGTACTTTCCATGAGTTTGAGGCCCCTAGTTAACTAAACCTTGAAGTTCGTATTTGATATTTACTCATTCCCATAAGCTTACAAAGCCTGTACTGCAGAAAACACTGCAGTGTTTTTCTGTACTGCCCAGAGAAGCTGTGGCTGCCCCCTCCCAGTCAGTGTCCAAGGCCAGGTTGGGTGGGGCTTTGGGAAACCTGGTCTAGTGGAAGGTGTCCCTGCCCATGGCAGGGGGTTGGAACGAGATGATCCTTGAAGTCCTTTCCAACCCAAAGCATTCTATGACTCACTCTAAAACACTTCTGAGAAAACATGTGACAATACCTACAGTAAGGAGGGAAGAAAAAAATCCAGACTGGTAGGAACAAAATATTTCAGTATTTAGAAAACTTTGTGTAGAAAAGCTTTGGCAGGACCTGGTACCCATATATCTTCTAGCATTTATCAGGGAATGCATCTTTGATGGTTCTGTGTACAGGTGGACAGCTATTAAAGTGGTTTAAAATTTAACCTTTGTTACCAACTGTTGAGAAAACTTTAAAGGTTTCTGTAGTTCAAAAAAAAAAATGCTGTTTATACACTAAACATGCTGATCACTGCAGGCACAAGAGAAAATGCTTCATCCATCAAAACTTGCTCGGTGTTTGGCAGTTATGCTGCCACACTGCTTTTGTAGGAGAGTACTGCCCACCACACCTCATCCACTGCTCCCTTCTCTCCCCTTGTATTCAGCCTACCTGACAAAGGGTTCAGAGATCAATGCCAATACACCCTCAGTTTGCAAAGGTGTTTTTTTTCCAACATACAGCTAGAGGAACGACTGACAAAGCTGTCAATAATGATACCTTGTTGGAGAGATTTCATGCAATTGGAAGAACTCCTTAGATGTATTTGCTCAATTCCTTTTGACTGCTTTCCTAAACCAACTTTACTAGTATTGATTGCACCACTGTATGATAGTATGAAAGATTATCTGCCAGTAAACTCACAATTTAAGAGGTTAAATGAAAGGTGCCCTCAGGGGTTGGTATTGGGACCGGTGGTGTTTAACATCTTTGTCAATGATGTGGACAGTGGGATCAAGGGCACCCCCAGCAAGTTTTCTGACAGCAGCCAGCTCTGTGGTGCCATGCTGGAGGGAAGGGATACCCCCCAAGGGGACCTTGATAGGCTTGAGAGGTGGGTCCATGCGAACCCTATGAAGTTCAGCAAGGCCAAAGACAAAGTTCTGCTCATGGACTCAGGCAATCCCAAGCACAGCAATAGTCTGGGTGGAGAATGGATTGAGAACAGCCCTGAGTAGAATGACTTGAGGGGTCTTGGTGGACAAAAAACTCAACATGAGCTGCCAATGTGCACTTGTAGTCCAGAAAATCAATCCCACCCTGGGCTGCATTTTGATGCAAGAACTGTTGCCATCAGATCAATGGAGATGATTCTGTTCCTCTACTCTGTTCTTGTGAGACCCCACTTGGAGCGCTGTGTCCAGCTCTGGGATCCCCCACATAAGAAGGACATCGAAATGTTAGGGCAAGTCCAGAGTGGGGGCCACAAAGATGATTAGAGGACTGGAGCACCTCACCTGTGAAGAGTTGGGCTTATTCAGCCTGCAGAAGAGAAGGCTCCAGGGAGACCTAATTGCAGCCTTCCAGTACCTGAAGGGGGCCTACAGGAAAGATGGAGAGAGACTGTTTATCAGGGAGTGTAGTGATAGGACAAGGGGAAATGGCTTTCAACTGAAAGAGGGGAGTTGTAGATTGGATATTAGGAAGAAATTCTTCCCTGTGAGGGTGGTGAGGCATTGGAACAGGCTGCCCAGAGAAGCTGTGGATCCCCCCTCCCTGGCAGTGTTCAAGGCCAGGTTGTACAGGGCTTTGGGCAACTGGTTTAGGGGAAAGTGTCCCTACCCATGGCAGGGGGGCTGGAACTAGATGATCTTTGGTGCCTTCCAAACCAACCCAGTCTATGTTTCTGTGATCTCCTATTGTCTGATTTCCAACAGCCAGTGGAAACAAGCTCCATGAAAGCAAATAACCACAAAAGCAGCCTTTGAAATGGGTGTAAGTAAAAGGATTTTCTTTGTTAAACATTGAAACGTTTCTTGCTCAGCAGCAGCAGGATAGGTACTGGGTACTTGAAGTCTAGTATAATCTCTTTTTTTCATATGAGGAAAGATTCAGATTATCTGAAGGACGTTACCAGATTACTTTATATTCCCAAGTTTTATGAGTCACAGGTGTATTTTAGGTATATCATGACTTATAGCCATGGAATTTAAAGCCACTGGTTCCAATGGATTATTTCTCAGACTGTGTTTGCATGTCACTCGGAGGCTGCAAAGTATGAGAGAAAGCGATTTATACCAACACCACTTCACTGTTTCCTAAGGGTTGGGAGGACATGGCGTAGCTGCTGCAAATACAGGATGAGTTGGGACAGCTGCTAACTGTCTGCAGCTGCTGGTTGATGTTACCTTCACAAGAATACATGTTGATACCTCCAACCAGATTTTTGTCTCCATTCCTACTGGAGAGTTGAGCTGTTGTAGCCTTCAAAGATTGCAAAGAAAAGTTAGGATAAAGACACTTTCAAAAGATATCAGGGAATAAGTCCAGAACCTTACAAAAGACTGGCAAGACACAATGGTTTCTGAATTTAGCCTAAAAATGTATTTACATTTCCCTTGTCTGTTTGAAATAAATCCTCTTAGAAGTGTGAAGTGATGAAAAATTTACTGTATTCCTAATCTGAAAGCTCCTAGATTAATCAATATCTTCTAGTAGGACAATCATTGGCTTATGCTGGTTAAGATAAGCTTTTGGAGTGCACCTTCAACACAACAATAGCTTAATGTACTCCGTAATAAACCGTTTATATATGGGTGATGGAAACACTGTTCTTTGGTATCTCGTCACTAGTATACATCTTAAATTACATTGATACTTTACATTTACCATGAGTAAGCTTCTAAACTCATGCTAAATGGAAATGAAGTCTATGTATTACTATTATTTATTCATTAGTCTTCTGTGGATTTAATATCCAGAGATGGTAGATACTTTACATAGTAAGACAAATGCCTGTCAGAAGACTTTAGCATCTAAGTAAGTAGCAAACAGAGAGAAGGGGAGTAATATTGTGTTCCTGGTTTCTACTTCATACTACGCATAATAGGTTTGTATATTTTATTGCAAACCTAGAGCTTAATCAGTTGGTACACGGCACCAGGGTGCTAAAATGAAAATACAGCTTAATTATATGTAAGGGTTCAAGCAGTCTCTAAAGGTGGAGCAGCACAGGCTGACACAGCAGCCACAGTACCTCTGCAGTAGTGTTATACTGTCAAAAGGGGCTAATCATTTATTCCAGTGCCTCTGTGCTGTTCTAGGTATCTCTGAAGGTTCTCTCATCAGCCCCTTTGTAACTCTTATCATGTTTCTACCTCACGTTGTCTACAGTTGAACATGTGGGATCCTCAGAAAATATTTCATGAAAATGTAAATCCAGGTATGCTTTTATCACATGATAATTCAAAGCCTTTTCAAACAGAGTTTTTAAAAGTATTATGTAATGTATAAAACATGTGACTGATTGAATGATGTATAATAATAATGGAATGATTAATATAGATATAGCTTAACAAACAATTAATATAGCTTTAATATAAGGAAAATAGAAAGTATTTACGTATTTTAGATTTTAGTAGAATACAGCCATAACTGTTGGAGCCCTTTTGTTAAAGTATCTACAAAATTTAACTGTAACAGTGGAACAACCTTGAAGATAAAGAAAGTGAAGATAGGGAAGTCATAAATAATGAGACCAACAACCAATTAAGAGACAGAGTATATCTTGCTTTCAGCTAAAAGGGGTTCCTAACTAGCTTGTACAGGGATGTGTTTTTGAGACTGTAGAGAACCGTAGATCATGCGCTGGAGGGAAAGGTGAAAAGTTCACTGAGAGGAAGACATCCAGCCTTCATCCATGAAGACCTCCAGAAGACCCCCTGAGCGTCACTAAGCACACTCTATCTGGGAAGAGTTAATGGAAATAATTTGCATAACCCTGCCTCTTCTTAGAAATATAATAAATATGTATAACTGATCTGTAGAGCTATGAGAAATTTTGTTCTAAACAGTGCACACACTAGGATGAGCGATCCCCTGTGCGCCCAGCGCTGCAATAAAGAATACCTGCTTAATAACCAGCCTGGTTAATGAGTCTTGATTTTGACTTTTTGAGGTTTCATGACAAAGTTGGGGGAATTTTTCTGCTTAGGACAGAGGCTGAGTCTTAACATGTTTATAATGCTGGTTTTCCTTTTGCTTCAACAGCTGTTTTCTTCCTGTAACGACAGAGGTAGCAGCTTCAAAGTATTGGTACGCATGTAGGGAGTGTCTTGAGTTAGTATGGCCAGCGGACACACAAGACAGAAACCCACCCATGCCCTGTGCTCTGTCTTAATTTGTTCCATGTAGCTCCACTCACCTCATTTCCTTTTTCAGGAGACAGATGTTTGGCTACGAAACTCGCCCACCTATACCCAGCAGTTACAGGTACATAGCAGAATTACACTTTTGAACCTTAAGCCTGATAAATGTATGCACTTTATAAAGAACTGTTGGGATGGAAAATTAGTCCTTAGTTAAATTATTTGGAGAAGGAGGGGGAATGACTCTTTTTTTCTCTGCTTCAGGATAATGCCGGAAGAATCCGCTTCCTTTGAGAAGAGTTGGCCACCTAACTTTTTCTGCATGGGAGAGATTTCTAATGTGAATATTTAGCACATAATGCAGAAATGTTTCCAGTCTTTTAAGTGCTCTGTTAAAAGGTCTTTAGATAAACTTCCAGAAGAATTTTAGTAAGAGTTCAAGAATTCACTTCCATAACAATTATTCTAAAAAGCTGCAGAGTGTAAAATGTGATTTCCTTTCTGTAGGAAGAAAATCCAATGGTATGAAATAACTTACAGAGTATGCACTAATATAATCTTGCAAAAAGTTACACAAAAATGCAGCAAAATTATAATTCCCCATTACATCTTACAGGTGTTCTGTTCCCAGAACAGCTATATTTTATAATGGTAGCTTCAAACATGGTGGAAAGCCTGTTGAATGGGAAAGTGATTTGCTTAGGCTGAAGGAATGAAAATGTTTCTGGATCAGCTGGTAGCATCTGCCACTAATAGAGAATTAGGGAGCTAATTTCCTCAAGGACAGATTACTTCCTAATTGTCCATTTTAAGGGTTCTTCTTTATGGCTGGCATTTATGCTGTGGTGGTTCCTACAGATCAAACTAGTACCGCATGCTGAGCAGACACACAAGGAACAACTAGTGGCAAAAATAACAAATAATCAAAATAATGGGTACTGAATGACAAGGAAAAAACTACAGATCTATGGTATAATTTCCATCACAATTAGTTTTCCTGTAAAGTATGAATGGAGCCAGATAAATGACTGTTAGCAAACACTGCAATTCTCCATAGTTCTACATTAACTGCTGTATTAGGCCCTCAGTCACACTGGTTTTTAAGAGCTTCCAGCTTTCTTTATTGCCTCAAATAATGTATGAATTATTTTAGAATAAAGTATCACTTTCTCCTTTGTAAGTCAAAATTTCCAAGAAAGAGAGGAAATATCCACTCGCCATCAGATTAATATTTCATACTTAAATCTTGTATCAGAATTCCTTCCCTCCTACTAGATCTCTACAAATCATAGGGAAAATTTTGTGCCACATCTATGGAAACAAATGCCTCTTTTCCTTCCCTGCTATTTATGGTCTTGTCCTGATCCGCCAGCAAATGATGGAACAAGCATAATAAACTAGGTCAGCTAATTATATAATCACACAAATAACTATAAAAAGTAACAAACAAGAAGCGTAAGGGTGAAGGGCTATGTACACATCGGTGCATTAGGCCATAAAAGGTATTTTCCCCTACGCCAGCCTACAATACTGCAAGTGTCTCTTCAGACTGAAGCTGATATATAAAACGAGAGAGGAATAGAAACAGTTCTCGACCATAGCCTGCGACTGGGTAGTGCAAGAACTACAAATACAAAGTTTACCCCCCCACACACAATGTTCTGGAAGCGTGTTTAAGAATGGACAGCCTATGTAAAAAGGAATGATCAAAAGAGAGCGTGGTGGTTATTTGTCTGCAGAAGGGTATTTAAGAATAAAAAAGGCTATCAAACAAGAGAACAGCTCATTGTTGCTGTTACTAGATTTCCTGGGTAATTTTTACTTTGCTTCATGAAACATCACTGTAGCTCTGGGCTTTTTCTTTGTAGCAGCTGTGCTATTTTGAATGCCCTGGTCTTACTCTTTTTCTTGGGCCCTTCTCCTTTGCTTGTGGGAGATTTATTATAAAGGGAGATGCACAGGGAAATACTGACATTCCCCAAAGAGCCGTGAGTACATGTCACTGAAACATCATTTTCTCAGCAGATCATGTATCATACCCTTGCTCATTTACCATGATGTACTATGATGCCTGGTGTGTTAGGCTTGCAATGCACTTGTCACTCTGCAGAGCTCTGTTTGAGTATTCAGGTTTCCATTTAGCATCTTTGTTAAACCAAACTTTAAGTCTGTGTTTTATCTTGCCTATATTAAGAAAAAGGCTTCGGTGTCTGTCCTTATTGTGCCAAATCAATACTTTGGTGCATGCCTAAAAGTCATTTTTTCCCCTTTTTTTCTTTTAATTGAGGTTGCTTGAGGCTTCCTGCAAATGACACAGGTTCTTGTTTTCAGTTACCTCGAGTCATAGCAAAACATATCACTCAAATTTTCTTCATACCTCATGCTAACTAAATAGTCACTACTACATTTTGATCTTAAGCCTAGCAAGTTTCTCACAGGGGCTCAGAAAGGAGAGCAAGCAAACTTCCTCATGTCCTCCAAAGTCTACACAAAGACAAGGGAATGAGAGGTCCAATACTGTCTCACATCTGTGCTTCTGTCAATATTTTATTAAATGTTGCACTGGAGGTATTTTGTAACTGTCCTGGAAATATTAATGCTATTTATTCCTGGGCGCTGAGCATGGCAAAAACATGTAGTATTTTAAGACTTCTGGTTCAATGACCTCAAAGTGCCCGGGCATAAGCTGTTGAGCTCATAACCATACAATCTCCTGAGTTGGAAGGGACCCATAAGGACTATCGAATCTAACTCCTAATAAAAATACTCCTTTGACTAGCTCATTTATTCAGGTTTTACTGCCAGCGATTAAGCCTTGTTTCAAGCGTATGTTCTTTCCAGCTGAGTTTGGTTTTATCCACCAAATCAGAAGTGTCTCTGCCAAAGTGGTTTTTTGTTTCTCCTCTAGTGCCAACATTTTCTTTCCGATTCTCACCTTCGTTAGCTCCACACAGCTTTTCTGTCTTCAGAAATGATGGGCAATGGAAGTTGAAACTTCAGCTCAGCTGGGAAGGATGGATCTGTTCCCTCTCTGATCCCATCCATCCTGACAATTGGTGTATACATTTTGTTTGGTTCTTCTGTTTTCTTTCTGGTCTTCTGGCTGAACTGATCATAATGCAATACTCAGAGTTCCTCACAGTGCAGGTGAGGTGCTTCCCAGAAGCTCTTGCACAGCCCACTTGGCTGTTCATTCTTTTGTGATCTCTGTCCTCTCTTTTGGGGGGGGGAGGTTTTTTTTAATAAGGTGTTAACTCCCTCTGACGATTTGGTTTCTGCTATTAAGTTTTCATTGTCCAAGCTCAGCTGTCATGCTGACATGTAAAAGTTTTCCAACAGTTCTTTTCTTCCTTTCTACAGATCACTTAATTTCAATTACAACTCTCCCTAACTGCTTATAGGTGTAATGCATTAGAATATTGCCATAGAACCTGACTTTTCATTCATTATGTTTTGCTTGCTGCTTACAATCAGGGTGCTCAAAATTCTTTTAATGTGCTTACTCTGTATGCAAAACTGCATGTGGTGAACAAATTACAGTCATTGTATCACAAGTTTCAGGAAGGACTATGCAAAACCACTTTTTTCCCCTGATATCTGAAAGGATTTGATTTCTACTCAGAATATTTAACCTTCCTAAGCCATGTCTGCATGTTTTACATAATGATTATAATTCTGTAACGTTATTTTTGCATAGACATTATACACACCACGTTCTAATAAAAAAACACTGGCTGTAGCTGAATATCTGCAACGCTTAATTTTTCTGCTCTTGTAGGAACAATGCTTGTACTGTTTTACTACATTTTTTGTGTGTGTTATGCTTTAATGTCTTTGACATTAAATGTGAATTGCTGTTATTTTCCATTACAAGCTTTTTATCCCCCATTTCTTTTTCCATTGGCTATTTCTTCACTGCTTTTATCCTTCACTATTCTGAGTTACATACGGAGCTGGAAAGAATTCAGTAGGTTGAGACTGGAAGAGTGTAGACTATGCTTTTTGGGGGGGAAATGCTATCCTATTGTAAACCCTGACTTACAGGGACTAAAAACTAGGTAGCTACAAAAGTTCTGTTGCTAGGTGAGACCTTTCCTCCTTGTGAGAGTGCAACCATCCTTTGACGACTCAGGACAATCTAGAGAGCCATTGTTCCCTCCTTGACCCAGAGAGGTCGCCCAGGGAAATAGAAGGGTGCAGATTTCCTCATCAATTGCCAAAACATTACCCACCATGGGCTGTTGTCACGCCACCAAGTCCCCCTCTGCAGCAGACTTCTGCCATAGTTTTGTCTGGGCACTGATGGCACCTTCAGTAGGTCAACTCTGCAATATGAGGAGACAATGGGACAAGCTTCTAGCCTTAGGAGGAGTGGTACAACCAGCAATCCCTACAACATCCAGTACAGCAGGTTTCACTTGGGGTGAGCTGGTCTGCAGCACCAGCTGGGAGTGGGCTTGCCATGAGGTTCAGAGGTCTGTGCTTGAACCCCAGCTCCTCTGTTCAGCAGTGCAAATTCTTCCAGCTGTAATGGACACAAAATTTGGACTCTGTTATACAGCCTGGTGCTAGAGAAGCTGGCAGGTATCATCTCCTTTTTTTTCTCATATCTACAGTCAATGTTGTAATGGTATTTGTCCAACTCATCAGGAGATGACAGAGAGACTGCAGGGATAATTTATATTTTTCAGTGAAAAATTGGAGGCTCAGCATTTTCAGTCACACTATAAATGTAGAGATTTCATCCAGAACTTGTCATGATTTGATGGAAAGATAACATTTCCTGGCAAAAGCTCTGCTTGATATGAAATTTTATTGTCCAAACTTTCACTGAGACTTTACTGAAAATTTTCAGAGAGCATTTACTTTTAACCCTACAACAACTGTATTCAAAATCCCAATAAACTCTATTAAAAAGACAAGCTGAATAAAATACTGCATGCATTACTTTTTTAAAATATTACTTGGGTTTACCTAAAAGGAGCTAATGATCTTATAATTCTCTGTGGCTTTATGCTATTTAAATATTTGAATCATAGAATCATAGATTGGGTTGGGTTTTGAAGGGACGTCAAAGATCATTTAGGTGCACCTCCTGGCCATGGGCAGGGACACTCTTGTCTAGGCCAGGTTGCCCAAAGCCCCATCCAACCTGGCCTTGGACACTGCCAAGGAGTGCCAGGCAACCACAGCTTCTCTGGGCAACCTGTGCCAGTGCCTCACCACCCTCACAGGGAAGAATTTCTTCCTAAATCTCCCTTCTTTTAGTTTAAAGCCATTGCTCCTTGTCCTATTTCTATACTGCCTGATAAAGAGTCCCTCTCCAGCTTTTCTGAAGGCCTCCTTTAGGTACTGGACGGCTGCAGTAAGCCTCCCCTGAAGCCTTCTCTTCTCCAACTCTCTCAGCCTGTCTTCACAGGAGAGGTGCTCCAGCCCCTGGATCATCTTCATGGCCCTCCTCAGGACTCACTCTGACAGCTCCACATCCTTGTACGAGGGACCCCAGAGCTGGACGCAGTACTCCAGGTGGAGGTCTCACTTGAGCTTATCTTGGGAGCTGCTGCAGTTCAGTTGCTCAGTCAATAGAGGAAAATCTCTGTTTCATCCATCTTATCTTCTTACTCATTTAAAGGTGAAAAGAGAATGGATTCTCTCAGTCTAGCATCTGTGGCACCAGGCAAAAAAGAGGTAGAGCTGGGAAGTGAAATTCAGTTAAAAAAGAGCCTAAAGAAAAGGTGTGGCCATTTTCTAATAGGAAGGGTGCTGTACCCCACAATTTCACAGCATTTTTTAAAAAACAAACACTGGTTTGGAGAAGACATAAATTGGTTCACTATAATTAATTATATAATTAACTATGATTCTATTATTCTATTATAAGTTTCTGGAATAGGTAGATGAACCCTCTGCAGCTCCCGAAGAGAAGTCAAAAGAAGTGTACCTGCTTCACAGTTCCAAACTTAATATTTGCAAGCTAAAATCTTAACTGAGATAACACTATGGCTGATTTCTTGTGTACCATAAGATGAATTTCTCAGAAGGGGAATAAAGTCAGCAAAGAGAAGGAAGAAAGGAAAGTGTCTTTTCTGTTGTAGATCACACTGGACATCAGCAAACAGAAGTGAGGACAGGAAAAAGACAGGAGCATTTATCGTGGAAGCCTTAAGCTGTACAGCTGAAGAACAAACCAGAGAGTAGGCACTAGAAGCTGGCTAAGGAAACTGTGCCATTAACTACAATCTATTTTAAGATCTTCATGCTACTGCCCTACCATACCTTCATCGAAAGATACATAACTCCAATAAATCTTGCATAATCGTGTAGTTCTATATTGTCCTCTATTTACACGAAGCTTAAAACCACCATATTTTTGTTTGTGCAATTTTTTTTCTGAAATCCAGAATCACATAGAGACTTATACAAATATCCTGTGACTTGTTTAATTGAATAATGATGGGATCCAAGTATTTTCTTTGGCCTACAGCTTATAATATGAGTGTATCTAGTGTGTCCCTGGGCCCTCCATAACAAGTATGGCCACCTTTGGAACTACAGAAAAAAAATGGAAACTTACCAATGCAGATGTGATTAATTTTTTTTTACCAGAAAAACTGGGATGGGGCTGTTTTCTTGGATTAGGGTTTTCATGATTCATTGTTGGGTGGGTTGTTGGGTTGTTTTATTTTTGCTTTAGGCCTTTCTTTTTCATTTAACTCTTGCAAATCATAGTGCATTCTCTTTTATTTCAAGCCTCATTTCACATCTTTATGCACAAGGTCAGAGAGTGTAAGTCTAATAAGTACAGTAGTTGTTTGCCCTGTGGATATGTAATACGTGCACTTGCGTTCTTGTCTTCCACCCCTCAGCTTGCTTTCTAAATGGCACCCAAGAGATTCATATCCATTTGAGTTAATGCTTAAGTTAAAACTCCAGTTCTGTCTTCTGCGTGTGATACCATAGAAGATGACAGTCCAAGCATTAAAGCTTTTTATAAGCTTTCACACATGGATAGTTTGCTATATGGGGTTCTTAAAAGATTGGCTTTATTTTCTTATTCGATATTGATAAAATAACATAAAATATTTCATAGTTCAGAACAAATCAGCAGAAGGCTGTACAGTAATTACATGCATACAGTAATTCTGTAATTACATGCAAAGCACAGTACATTTAAAGCCTAAAGTATTTCATGATAAATGTTAGAATCCCAGTGGTAAGTTGAGAAAAAAAAAATCCTTGCTTTACTCACTTTAAAGATTACATTATTGCATACCACTGTGCTGGTTATCTGGTACTCCACACGTATGCTTTGCAGGGCTCTGGGCAATGGGTTAAACATCTGTGGAGGCATTGTCCCTACTTAATGCCATGCAGATGTCAGGACAAGAAGAGGAAAGGATGTAATGATTTTAAGTTCTCTCATATCTTTATGAACCTGGGCTACCTATGGAATCAAACATGTTTTTTCAGCCCTTGGCTGAAGTCTCCATTGCTGGAGGATCTGTGGGAGGCCTTAAGGCAAGAGAGACTTTCACCAGCAGCATATGCTATACCCCCAGCCTCATGTGGCCCTCAAATGCTCACTCCTACATCAAATCAACACAGTTATTCTTCACAAAAGAAAACAAAATATTTGCAATAGCTAGGTTTAGTGGTTACAAAACAGCAATGCTTATTACCCCACTTCCAGAATAGAAAAAGGAGCACCTTGGGAAATAGGGAAAAAAAAAAGAAGAAGAAAAAAAAAAGGAAAAAACAGTCTTTTTTTTCTAAAACAGGGTATGAAATACGATTGAGAAGTGATCCAATTTTTAATAAAATAGAGGAATTTTGGGGTTGACCAGCTCATCCAATACCAAAAATAGAAGATTTTCCCCTTGGGTGGAGGATGTACCTAGAGATGTTGACCTGTCTAAGTTGGCCAGAAGAAAGAAGAGGCATATGAAGTTGAGCTTAGTTTAGGGAGAAGGATTGAAGCTTGGAAGGAAAATGAATGCTGAAGAAGACAAGTGGAAACTTGACTTCTAGAGACTTGGCACTGAACATAAGATTTTTTTGCATAAATATATTTAACAGCTAGACATATGAATCCTAAAAAAAGTCACTATGCAAGGTATCTTAGAGGAGTCCTTACATTTATCCTTATTGAAAGTATGGCATAGGTGCAAATGATTTTTACACATTTTGAAGGAGGGGGGACTGATTTTGTTTGCAGCATTCAGTGGTGACCATTAACGGGCTAAATGGCTGCTTCCCCAGTTGTCTTCCCTTCTCCTTAAACTTACACTAACACTGCTTTATCTGCATTAGAAACTCTAGTGCAAGTTGGGTAAAAAACCCCAGTTTGTGAGGTAGAGCTGTACAGTGGGTGACGTATTGGCATAACACAAGAAAAGAACTTCTTCCTTCCCCTTCTTGAGGGCCAGAGAATCTCCCTGCGCCCACCCTGTGTATTTTGGGGTACGGTTAGTGAGAGAGTCTTCAAAGAAATAATTGTTCACCTTTAAGTGCTGATTCACGGAAACCTCTATGTTCACAGAAAAGACTTGGTTTCAAGAAATTTCCCACTTTACAAAAATGCAGGAAAAAAAGATCAAAATCCTCAAAATGGTATGTGTTAACAACTACGAAACAGAAGGTTCTTTTCAATTCAAGCCAAATTTTTGCACTTAAATGTAAATTAATTTGGAGGAGCCAAGACATTAAAGCTCTGACTAGAATAGAAAAGCCCAATTATCAAACCAAATTTTTCATGTGACTAGATTTTTATTTGAAAATTGAATTTTTTGTTAATTTTCATTCCTATTCAAGATTGTGTCTGCTTTTCTATCTAGTAGAAGAAAACCCCACCTTGTTTCTTCTCCAGCTGTATTATCCAAATCAACTTTTTTTTTTAAGGGCTCTTTGTAAGTAGGTATCACAGATTTTTTTTTTTCGTTTTTTCCTTTTTTTTAAAATAACTTTTAACTTTGATATTCAGCATGAATATCTATTCAGTCATAGGGTATTTTAGCTTTTACCTAAAAGCAGATACTTGTATGCCCTTGCTTTTACTAACCGAGGTTTACCATAGTTTGTAAGTAAACATTATATTCACTGAAGGCAACACAACACAGCAACTCCCACCTAATATAACATTACAAACACTATACCGGCCATGCTGCACACTAACATTCAAAGTAACATTCAAATGAAAATCCCCCTCCTTTTCCTCTAATAGGAGTATTACATTCTGCCGTGGAGCCGTGAATCCAATTATTGTAAGAGGAAACCAAGGTATCCACCTCTCCAAAAAAAGATTAATTTGTTAATAACTTTTATTGTTTTACTTTTACTCTGGTTTTATCTCATTTTTCAGTAGAGCCAGGTGTGTCGATCAAAAGGCTTACAGCTCCCTGATTTGCCTAATGCCCTGCAACGAATGCCCTGCCTGCCTTTATCAATTTACTGCACATTGTAGAATACTTCTCTTTTTTAAAATAATTAAGCAACGGGGGAAAAAAATGGCCCCAATTGAACATGCTAACATGCCTCCTATTGAGTTTATCTTTGAGCAGCTTGCATAATTACTTTCGTTCAAGTTCTCGGAGCATTGTAGAATGGAATGGCTCCTCTGAAATACGTGCCTATCCATGGGTCCTGTAACTCCAAGATGTACCAGGTGAGAAAAAATAGGTGTACTTAGCATCTTACTGAATAAGGCTGCACTAATGAAGTTGAGTTATTCAAACCATTCATCTTCACTCAGCCATGTATTCTTGATATTATTATTGCTGTTGTGTATTTATTATTGCATTATCAATTATTAAGAGGAGAACAGAAGGGACTGTATTTCTATTTCCCTACCACTGGGCATAAGTGAGCTTCTAGTCCCTTAGCTACCTCAAGCCGCTGATGTTTCCTCTGTACAGACTCCCACACTTCTTTTTCTGAGGGTGGGAGGTTTGGTTATGTTTTCCCACCTTGATGACTTATCGCTGGTTCACAGACAGTGTATGGAGGAGTCTGGGACATTTAATTGACAAGAGATGTGAAGGAAGTGGTGCCATACCCCACATCAATGTGCAGCAGAAATCTCATCTTCATGATCTGATGTTAAAACTTTCTGAGGAAAGTGGATGTCTGGATTTCACTAACTTACTATTAGAAGCATTTTGGTTATTTTCATTGCAACAGTTACAGGAGGCTCCCTGGTTGAAAGCCCAGTGATATGAGCTGCTCTAAAACCTTAGAGTAAAGGGAGTAAAGGACTGAGCAGCTTTAAAAACACCATAATCTCCAAAGATAAGGCAAACAAATATGGTTTTATCCCCTGTAGATTAGTGATTTTGGCATCCTGTTGAGAAATCCCATTATCAGCACTGGTACTCTCCATGCAACTATTTCTCTCCTCTAGGAAACTATTCTGATGACTAAATATTATGCTGGACTTACAGATAATGCACCATCTACATTTATTTTTGTGGACCATTCTGTAAATAACATCCAAAGTCAGAGAAGACTCTGTAAAAAAGCCAAGATTTAACCACAGACTCCTAAGTGCCAGTTGACTGTCCTACCAAATAAAGGCTTCCATGTCTACCAGAAAAACAGCTAATACATTGTTTTATTTCTACCTTATGTTTATTTAAACTCTAGAGATATTTGTGCTATGTGCCATAAATCTCAAGTGGAGGCACAAAGAGCAAGCAAACTTTTATGCATAGAATTTGCTTTGGCCCCTGAAAGGCTGACCTGGGAGCAAATACAAGTGTGTCATTAATGAGGATAAACATAAAAAATTACCAGTACATGAAGTGAACCAATTACAGGTACACCATACATGCAGTAACAATGACTGAATCTTACTTTTGAGAATTCAGTTCAACTAAAAGGTCTTTGTGTTATAAACACACTCTAGTTTGGTACTTTAGCAGCATGAATCCATTTTTGAAGGTGAGAATAACACAGTAAGGTCCAAATGTATCTCATTTTTGTTGACATAACAATACCTCTTTCCTTCATGAGATAAGAAAGTCCTTCATGAGATAAGAAAGTGAGTAGAAATGTGAGGTGAAAGGTGAGATGGACTCATGGATCCAGGGAGGACAGTTTTTCAGTAAGAAGTTCACAGAAAATGTGAAGAGTTCCTGCAAGCAGACAATCTGAAAACATCCATAGGGCAGCAGTGCTTAAACTCAAGACATCTGAATCTTGGTCTGAGCTTCCTTAACACTTAGATGATGAGCAATAGTGTGAAGATATAACTATGAATTATTTTTTTTTCCTTTTTTTGCTAATCAAGTGAAATTTCTTTAAGCAGCCTTTTAAATTGAGGTAGATGTTTTGGGCTTGCATGGCAAAGTTTTTGTAGTGGGGTGGCCACAGGGGTAGCTCCTGTGAGAAGCTGCTAGAAGGTACCCCTATGTCCAATAGAGCCAATACCAGCCAGCTCCAAAGCCAAGCCAATCAGCCATGGTGCCAGTGACCCTGGGATTATATAGTTAAGAAGGGGAGAAAATTGCTGCACAACCACAACTGCAGCTGGAGAAAGGAGTGGGAATATGTGAGAGGAACAACTCTACAGACACTAAGGTCAGTGAAGAAGGAGGGAAGGATGTGCTGCAGGTGATTCAGACGAGGAAGGGAGCTATAGACTAGCTTTGGTGGGCACCTGGCCTCCAACCAGGGTCAACCGACAACAGCGGAGCATGTGACCAGTTCAAAAGACTCCTCCACACACTCTGGATGAGAACCTGTTTCTGGTTCACCTTCCTTCATATGCCATTCCCAAGAATGGGACACCTCAGACACCTTGTGTGCACGAGATAACTCAGAATGAGATTAATTTGATGTAACTTTGGATATTTACAACATAGAAAGATGGACATGAACTAGCGACTTTAGGAGAGAAATAAACACTACACCAGGATTCCGCTACAGAAAATGTCTAGTTTAGTATGAAATAAATAGCATGCCCTAAAGAGCTTGTGTATCTTCAACAATGGAATGCGGGGGTCACCAATGACAAGCTCAGATGCAGAACAATTGAATTCCACCCCCGCATAGGTTCAAGGAGGAAATCTAACTTTATTCAGTAAAGAAATAAAATTTGTTCTTGCAGGAATGGGAAGTATTATTAATAGATGAAACAATTATCAGAATCTTCCTTCACTTCATTAGTTAGGTTGCTGTTACTGAAAACAGCATCTCCATTGTCTGGAGCTGAGGTTCTGAGTATTTTCTCCTTTTCCAGTTAAACTGCAAACCTGACCCTCACAGATTAACTGTGTCTTGCCTATTAATTATCTAAAATGCCTGGCCTCTCTCCCCAGTTCAGTGTTACTCATCATCCATAAAATTTGCCTTGCAATATTCAGCCTTGTCTTACTGTGAATAATAAGAAGAAAATACATAGACATGCTAATTCTCAGCACATCTACATTCTCAAAAAAAATCTCAAATATAAGTGAATGAAAGAATCAGAAGGGAGGGTTAGTGGATCCAGTGGTATGAGTCATCGCTTACTCAACTCTTTCAGAGACAGGATTTCATAATCTGGAGTAGGCTGGCTGTGAGATGTAGACATCTATCTTTATTATCTAACCAGTTTTATCCTTCCATTTTCTTTCACCTAAAATCGTTATAATTTGTCATTCTTAATCTCTAATATACTGTGCAACTGTCAACTTTCTTCTACCTTCACGTTATACCATGCAAACACTTCCCCTCCAATCTCTCCTCTTTGCTGCTGGCCCTTCCAGATGGAATTCCTTGTTTCATGTTCGCTCTTTTGATCTCTTCTGCAAAGGTCAAAATCATCATCCGACTTCACAAAGTCAACCAAGATTAGGATAAACCACTCAGATATCCTTCACAATCGGTTATTTTCCACACTACTATACATTTTTATGTCTTTAAAAAGAAAACATCCCTAGCATGTCACAATGCCTCTCCGGAAGAGTAGGCTGAGTTTGCAGTGTGCATCCCACTCTTTCCTGGACTGATGAGGATCAGCACTTTCCTCATCATTCATTAGCCTCCTCTGCTCCGTGCGCTAACTCGACCTTGACCTCTGATATGTGCTACCATGCACTCTCTGCTGCACACCTGAGAGAGCAGGAGACCCTGCTTAGGTGCCATGGTAGTACAAAATCCTTCAGTAGATCTTCTCCATCAGCTTTCACTTCTGGACCTTTAAATTGGTTAGTATCATCAGTAAGATTTGTCATATTGTAAGTATGTTTTGTCATTTCTGCCTTTTCTCAGTTACTTATGGATGGATCACAGAATCACAGAATCACAGAATCGTAGGGGTTGGGAGGGACCTCCAGAGATCATCAGGTCCAACCCCCCTGCCAAAGCAGCTCCCTAGCACATATTGCACAGATAGGCGTCCAGACAAGTCTTGAATGTCTCCAGAGAAGGAGACTCCACCACCTCCCTGGGCAGCCTGTCCCAGGGCTCTGTCACCCTCACTGTGTAAAAGTTCTGCCGCATGTTGGTGCGGAACTTCCTGTGCTCCAGTTTACAGCCATTGCCCCTTGTCCTGTCTCCACAGACCACTGAAAAGGGGTTGGCCAATTCCCCCTGCATCCCAGACTTAAGATATTTATAAACATTAATTAGGTCCCCCCTCAGTCTTCTTTTCTCAAGGCTGAACAGTCCCAGCTCACTCAGCCTTTCCTCATGCGGGAGATGTTCCAGGCCCTTAATCATCTTCATAGCCCTTCTCTGGACTCTCTCCAGGAGATCCCTGTCTTTTTTATACCAGAGAGCCCAGAACTGGACACAATACTCCAGGTGGGGCCTGACCAGGGCAGAGTAGAGGGGGAGGATCACCTCCTTCGACCTGCTGGCCACACTCTTCCTGATGCATCCCAGGGTCCCATTGGCCCTCTTAGCCACCAGGGCACACTGCTGGCTCATAGCCAACCTGTCATCAACCAGGACCCCCAGGTCCTTCTCCACAGAGCTCCTCTCCAGCAGGTCATCCCCCAGCCTGTACTGAGACAGACGGTTATTCCTCCCCAGGTGCAAGACTTTACACTTGCTTTTATTAAACCTCATCTGGTTTCTCCCTGCCCAGCTTTCCAGCCTGTCCAGGTCTCTCTGGATGGCAGCACAGTGTTCCTGCGTGTCAGCCACCCCTCCCAGCTTTGTATCATCAGCGTACTTGCTGAGGGTGGATGCTATTCCCTCATCAAGGTCGTCGATGAAGATATTAAACAGGACTGGACCCAACACCGAGCCCTGGGGAACACCGCTAGTCACAGGCCTCCATTCAGATTTTGTTCCACTGATCACGACCCTCTGAGCCTGGTCCGACAGCCAGTTCTCAACCCAAATATATGCATATATGGATATATATGCAGACCATGAAAGGGGTCCTTCCTTATGACCTCCCAAACAAGAAACTGAAAGAACTGGCAGATAATTTCAACTTCTGAACTTCTAAACATTATTTTTCTGTCAGAGGGGTATCATCATCCTGTATCTTCTTTAAATGCTTTTTGTGAGGGCATTTAACAAAAGCCCTTTTGGAAATCCCAGTATATCTACCCAAGCTCCCATATGTTTGTGGTTCCTTTAGAAAACTGACAGATGTACAATGCCTGATCACATCTTCCACCTCTGCTCTTTATGAGAGCCTACACCAGCCTGCCCAACACAAGCTCCAGATGTCGTTCCCTGTGGTTCCACAGATGTTACCCACACTTCTCTCACATTTACACATTCCTTTGACAGTTTTAAACAATTACTGGTTAAATATTCCACTCTTTAAGGGACGTAAGGTGAATAAATATGGTAACACCTTGGTTACCTGTGACCAGCAGTTCATTTGTTTTTCCATTTGAAATTTTTTTTTCTACAGACGTTTCGTAAACAAGATGCTTGAACCATCTCCTATAAGGATGGTTTCCTTGGTGCAAAACAAACTTGTTCAGTTCCTCCATGGTAAACACAAATGTCAATAGTTCATTCATTTGTTTGATCTTCTCCAGGATAAGTGGTCTACAATCACAGTGTTTATACTTTGGCCATCTATTAGCCTTGCAGCCAACAGTTTCCTGGAAGCTTCCTGTACATGATGTGTTTCCAAAGGATTTATTTCTTAAATTGCACTTATTTTTTAATTCTCAAGCAAGTCATTACTCAAAATCTTTTCTTTTTTTTTTAATCTGATAGCATTTTTATATTTAGCATGTTGTATTTTATGTTCTTCTATCGTTCCTTATTTGGCGAGGACATCATTCAGTATTTGAATGATGAATGATTCATTCTTTGCATGAGAATATATCATGCCAGGCATGATATATAGTTATTTTTAATGGTATTTTCACCTTTTAAGTCACTCCTTACTCACAACAGCTCAGATTTTATTAGATTTTATTTTTTATTCACTGCCTGAGACAGATCTTTTTTAAGGCATTATGTGCATTTCCTCTGAGATTCCAAGACCATATTTTTAAACAAAGTGTATTTGTTGCCCCTCACTACAAGAAAGACATCGAGGTCCTGGAGCCCAGAGAAGGGCAACCAGACTGGCGAAGGGGCTGGAGGGCAAATCCTATGAGGAGCAGCTGAGGGAGCTGGGGCTGTTTAGCCTGGAGAAAAGGAGGCTGAGGGGAGACCTTATCACCACCTACAACTACCTGAAGGGAGGTTATAGAGAGGTGGGTGTTCGTCTCTTCACCCAAGCTACAGACGATAGGACAAGAGGGAATGGACTCAAGCTGTGCCAGGGCAGGGTCAGATTAGACATTAGGGAAAATTTCTTCACGGAAAGGGTTATTGGGCACTGGAACAGGCTGCCCAGGGAGGCGGTTGAGTCACCAACCCTGGATGTGTTTAAAAGACGGGTAGATGAGGTGCTCAGGGATATGGTTTAATAGAGGACAGGTATGGTTGGACTTGATGGTCTCAAAGGTCTTTTCCAGCCTTGTGATTCTGTGATTCATATATATACTTAGATTCTTTTTCTGCCCCTCTTACTTTCTTTTAAGCAACATTCCTTGATATTTTTTTATTTGCTAGCTTTTAAAATCAAAACACTATGATAGTATTTGAGGGTATTCATTTTATTTTCCTTTAGGGTTTTTTGTTTGTTTACTTTTGCTGTTCCTGCAGTGATGTGCCATGTAGTCACTGGTACAAAGTAGCTTTTGGACAGCACTGCTTTGAACCAGAACTTGCAAGCAGATCACAAGTTGTGCATTTCCTCACTAGCTGCTATTTGCTGCAGCCATTAACATTATGGCTAAAAATTAAGTCTCAGTATCACACTCCAAAGAAAGATTTATTCAGATCGTATGGAGGTAATTAGCATCTTTCCTTACCACTGTGTTCCTGTCCTGAGAGAACCTCTTACCTCCTAAAACATGTCACTGTCAGGGTTGAGAGGTACAGGGACTGGTGAAAGAGTTGAAATGCAAGACATTTCCCAGTTTCACCCTGGAGCTTCAATCCATGCAGATTCTTTGCTGAAACTTAGAAGTTAACATAAATCACACAGTCTTTCAGATAGTTGGCTATGATGAGCTGCCTCTATTAATTCTTCATTCGTCTTGACATCTGTACGATTTTTTGCTAATTCAACCCTCTTGCATTCACACCAGTGAAATGAAGCCTGTTCAAAAATGGCATGGCAACATGGCATAAAATCTTTAACAAATTCTTCTTTTTCAAGGGTATCTGAGAACTCTTGGATCATCAATGGATCCATTTTCCCACATTGCATGATAATTACAGGCACCAAAGATACTCCGATTAAATCAATACAAGGCTGTCGCCGTCTTTGTAAAAAGAAATTTCCCACCTTCTCTAAGCCATCTTGAGATCAGCGACTGTGTTAACAACTAACATCAACATGACTTTGCTCATGACAAAAAAAGTGGTAGACAGAGAATTTGCTTAGCAGAGAGAAACAGGAGTGAGCTGTCGCTGTTTTCAGGGACAGCTATTTGATTTGTCCAAGGACAGGCCACATGAACCACCAGCTTTTCCAAAATACAGCATATAGGTATCCCTGTAGATATTATCAAAGCTTGATGCTCAGTGTCAACTTAGCATACAATCAGCAATGCAGTAAGAAATGTGGGAAAGTCCTCCCATTTTACATAATAATTGAAGTCTAGTAGAAAACAATTTCTAAGAGACAATTTTGCTGCAAAAAAAAGATTTATTTTAATAGCAGGAAAAATTTCATTCCTAAATCTATTCTAGTTACCAGAATAAGGAGCCGTTAGAAATAGTTAGATATGAACAACAATAACAATAAAAATTGAACAACAAGCCAGCCCAAAGCTCAACCTTTGTGAAACACATATAGATTTTATGAAACCCCTTTATGAAAAGGTATGGCCACTGTTTGGTGAATGTTGTGCAAAGTATTTGTATAGGACTCCTCAAAAATGCAGGTGTTTTGGAGACTGCACACAGCTTTAACTGAACTATTTTACTACCCATGCCTTCTACAATGCCTCTTATAAGCTACAGGTAGCTCTCCTGCATCACAATGTGCTTTACAGTTACACATATGCAAAGCAAATATACAAAGCTCTACTGCTTTTCCTGCCTTGTCACATACACACATCCTTTTTTTTGTCTTTTTTGTGCACCTGCTTTTGTTGGATTTAGTGTAAAGTTAGATTTGTTACAGGTCATTACATTTAAAATAATAACACTTTCAATATATTCATTTAAATCCTCCTCAAGTATAGAGATGAACAAGAGGCTTCTGGTTCCAACCGAGACAAGAAATATCTTGCTAACATGGGATTGTATTTATTTCAAAGAAGTCTAAGGGCAATCTTGGGAACTACAGATTAATATGTTTAATGCAGTACTGGACAAATTGGTAAAAAGATACAAAACCCAACAGAATAGTAGGTAAATATGGTACAGTGGGCAATTATTGCCTGTTTTCTTTCTCCATACATCTTTGGCTGTGCAATGGCTGAAGTAGATGGGCAACATGCTGTTCCAAGAGCAGCAGAGCTAGCAAAGCCTGGTTTCCTATTGATTTCTGTCCTGTGTCTCCATATTCTCCTCTACCCATCTCCTCCTTCACGCCCCGTATCCCATCTGCTACCTGTGACACAACCCACTGGAGCTGTGCAGCTGAAGCCACAGGGTATGTCCCTGCTGTGGGGCCACTCACAAGGTGACACAGAGCAGTTTACTACTGAGCTCAGGCTAAAGCATTTCCCTGGGGCTGTCCTTCCAAACAGCATCAGGTGGCCCTGCCACTAGAAGAAGCAGAACCTTCTTCCTTGCTGCTGCCCTCTTCATGCTGTGCCATTGTGCACTGATGTATTTTTGGTCCATTATTTTGTCGATTTTTTAGGTTCTTTTCTTTAGATAGCTTGGTTCCCCAGTCTAGTTTACAGCTAGTTCAAACTTAGGGAGGGAACGGATGCTTTCAGTGATATTTTCAGCTAATGTCAGCTTAAAATAAAAATGCCTTACAAAGTAGAGGATTCATAGTTTAAGTGTCTACCAAAAGTCAACCACCAGTAGCTGTGAAATGAAGAATTTTTCTGAGATCACTACTCCTGTGTCAAATTTAGTAGTGCTCAACCAGTTTAAACACTTCAAAGTTCTCAAGAAGAAACTAACGGATGGATTGGCAATTACACTGTGCAAGCCCACTTCTTTAGGAAAGCAACATATATACGTGTGTATATGTATATATGCATGCAAACATAAAGACTCATCTGTCTGTATGTGGGTATGCTTCACAGCACACCGTGTAGCCGTGGTGCCCAGCCTGCTCTAAGTAGTTCAGCTGGGAACCGATGTCTACCTGGGTCGTGTCTGGGAGAAGGGACAGATGACCAGAGCATACACTGGTGATGGACTAGGAGCCTTCCGATTCCTTGGCACAGATACAACCTGAAGATTTTTTCATACTTAATAAAGAGATTTTTTGGAACAATTTTGGACAGCTGACTAAAAGTATCAGCACAGTACCAAATAATGCTGGGGAACTATTAGGACTATATACATTCCAGGTACAGCTGTGTCTTGAACAGCACAAGAAACTCAAAATCCCTTCCTCAGTAAGGATACAGCAGAATGTGAAAAGTATAGATAAAGCCAACAGGAATGATGGGAAGCAGGAGAAGGTTTACACATGGAGTTAGACTGATAAAAGATTTGGACTGCTCAGCTTCCAAAAGAGCCCTCTGAAGGTGACACAAACTAAAGGGTCTTATTTACAGTGCTGGAAAATATTTTGTTGGCTGTGGTGTGTGGGGACATATCAGACTGAATTCCCACGTTCCTCAAAGTAATAACCCACTCTTGGGGTCACTTCCAACTGCAGGACGCTCAACGCAAATACCAACCAGCTGGTTTCTTCCAGCCTTAGGTTCTACATAATGAGGAAAAAAAGTTCAAACTGAAGAAAAGGGTGTCCTTTCTCATACAACACATAGTTACATTGTGGAATTTGCTCCTTCAAGAAGGTTGAGTGCTAAAGGCATGACAGATTGCAGAGAGCATCAGTGTCCTGGCTTCGGCTAGGCTAGTTAATTTTCTTTAGCAGCTGGTGTAGTGCCATGTTTGGAAGTTAGGATGAGAGCAGTGCTGATAACACACTGATGCATTAGTTGTTGCCACGCAGTCAAGGACTTGTCAGTTCTTCGTACTGCCCTGCTAACAAGAAGGGCAGGGGCTCCCAGGAAGCTGGGAGGGGACACAGCCAGGACAGGTGACCCAAACTGGCCAAAGGGGGTATTCCATGCCAATTACGTCATGCTCAGCATAAAGGGGAGCTAGTGGGGGAGGAGAGGTGCACAGCTCCAGGATGTGCAGTTTTGGGGACAGTCTGGCTCTGGGCTGTACAGCCTGAGTTTTGCGGTTCGGAACTGCATTGTGTGTCACCAGTTTTGTATACTTTGCTATAAAGTCCTGCTATTGTTGTATGTCTCTCTCTTTGGTGTCCTAGTACACTGTCCTTATCCCAACCTGTGAGGTTTGTTTTTTTGGTTTTCTTTTCTCTCCCCTTCCCCCCCTCCAAACCCTGCCTCACAGCCTCTTAGAGAGAGTGGCTGTGTGGTGCTCAGCTCCCAGCTGGGGTGAAACCACGACAACAGACATGTTCATTCTACCACCAATGATGCCTAGATGCAATGGGCTTGACACACAGCCTGCCCCAAGATATCCTTAAAACACTGGTGAGACAGCACACTCAAGAGAGTTCACTCGCGTTCATTTTAAAATATTACTTTCCTAAACCTCTATAAGAAAGTATATGCTGGGTGACATGACCTAAAGTCTGATTTCGTTACGACCACTGCTATATTCCTACAATTTGTGCTGAGAAGTGGGAAACACAGAGGTTTGTCTCTCTTGGGACACTGTTGAATGGTGTGCTGTGAAGGAGACATATAAAAGGCCTAAGGTATCATTCTCCAGTTCTGGCTACAGAAGAGAACTGCACCAGCACTTTGCCCCTAGGAAAGAGCAAGAACCCCACTGTGGTTTTCAGAATTACTCAATTACTGGATTTCAGATTCCAGTTCCTTTATCTCTCTGCTTCCATAAGGAATAATACACACAAAGGGCTTTAACAGCCTACACTAGACAGCCTTTCTGTTGTATCAGATGAGATCACCATTTTCAGAGAGTCTGGATGAGACCTAAGCCTTACCCTTTTTCCTTGTAGCCCTTGCAGCACTGGGACTCAGCTGCACTGAACAACATTGTATAAAGAGGAGGTTTCCCTTCTGCATACAACGCCAGGTAGGCAGACAAGTCAAAATTTAATAATATATAAAAATGCATACATATATATGCATGTATAAATATATATATGCATACTTTAAAGAGAAGATCTGTATTAAAATAATATTACGGTTATGAAGAAAAGCACTTAAAAGTTAAACAATTTCATCATTAATTCAGCACAATGTTTACATTGTTCAGTCCTTCACAGGACTCAAAGATAGGTTCTTTTTTTTTCTCCTACAGTACCTTGCTCCATTAAAGCAGATGGTTGCTTTAAAATTAATAAGCAGCTATTTGTTCAATACTTACAGTTCAGTCTCCTGCCCCAAGCTTTACTTATGGCACACTAGAAAAGCACTGCCCTGAAATGTATTAACTTCCTTCTGGGTAGAAGCAGTGGAACATCTTCTATTAAAAAAAGGACCCTTCTGTCAAAACAAAACTTTCAGTGGCAGACTTTCATCATAAAGCAATTTTGTTCTTGAAAAAAAAGAAAGAAAGACAAAATGAGAGAAGGAAAGGAGGGAAAAAATAAAAGAGGAGGAAGGGAGTGAGCCCTGGTTTAAAAACATTTTGATTATGTTGTGATTTTTTTATTATATTCAAAATGGAACATACTTTCTTCTGTCATTAAAGACAAAATTTACTCTTGTATATATATATGCTTAAAAATTAAAATCATCTCCAAAGATTTTACTTTTATGACAGAAAGAACACTTTTTTTTAAAAAAATTGTTCCGCCAGAAGATCAACATTATTTTTTATTTTTTTCTAAATTGCAGTGGGGTGAAGCTTACTTATGATTATTTTTTCCCCGTAAACAAGTAGTTCCCATACAACATTATTTCTTGGTTTTATGATGCTCACTGACATATATCCTGAGTGTTTTACACTACTCACTAATTTCCACAGTGCTTCTATAGGGGACAGGGATTTTTTGAAGCCTGTTTTATAAAGGGTCATGTAAACGGAGGTGAGAAGGGATTCAGATGCACCCTAAGTGTGTAGAATGAAAGAGAAGCTTGTCAATGTGAAGACTGCTTAAAATTGCCTCATAATAACCAACTGTAACCACTTTTCACAGACTGGCTTCAATGAAAGCCAGTGAAGCCAGCATCAGCTGGAAAGGGATCTTCTTATTCCCCTCCATCCTTCCACAGACTATGCCATCATTAAGAGCAGAAACAGTGTGGAGGAACGTGAGGCAGTATTTCTGCATTAGGTCACAGTAGAACAGCAATGGTCCCCTTCCAAAATCAAAATGGTAACACTTTGGTATTTGTTTTCAATAAAACCAGTTTGAAGAACAAATGGAAATACAAACTGGGACAGGCCCTGCGATTGGCCTTACTTTGCTATGAAATTAACTCTCAACTTTCCCTGCAGCCTGCTGCAATGTTTGGCAGTGGGCTGTGAGCTGCATTTGAGGAGGAGTAATATTACTGTTACTTCGTCAAAGCTTTCCCCTTCCATACTCTGTCTCCAGCGCTACACACCTTTAAGCTGCACAGCTAGTGTGTTTAAGCAGCTTTTCAACAGCACTTTTGCAAAAGAAATAAGTCAATGTTTGCATAACACTGAGCTTCACCTGAATGCCAAGTTAAAGGGGTGTGCAAAGTGGGTGTTAGGTCCCATGGGTTTGACATGAACAATGACAATACCACATGGACAAGCATGTTACTGTGGAAGTTGTGGCACTGGTGAACCAGGAGCAAACTGCTTGCAAATGGATTTATTATGAAACAGCATCACTGATTGCTTCATAGATTACTGTGCATAGCTGTGTTTTACTTCTGCTGTCTGGAAAAGGGATTAAGGACTGCTATCAACAGGAGACATGTCCCCTTACACTGCCACGCATTCAAAACATCTACTGAAGTCTACTGGTTCAGGCATAGAAGCTCAGAGCAAAATATTGTCCTACTCACAACCGCTGGGGAAAGAGAAGCCTTGTTGGATATTGTAGGAGAGGTTAGAAAACAGTTTCCCTGCCCAGGAAACATGCTTTGCCGTGGTGGCCTGTTAGAGTGAACATGGCAGTATATGAAGCAGACACAACAGCAGAGGTATGAAAAGGTCTTGCCCAGCTACAGAAGAAAGTTCCACCACGAGTCCGGTAAGAGCTTTCACAGGGATGGCAGTGGATGTTTAATCCTCGAGAGCTGCGAAGGTGCTGGGAAGTCATCTCATCGTCGTGATTAGTCACTCTGAATCATTTCTGACTGACAGGGACAAGGAGGATGGAAACCAATGAAGCATGATGTTTACTTGGTTTCCTGAAGGAGTTGGGGGGAGGGATTGTTTCCTGCCGTTTCACATAGATTACCTTTCAGCCACTGGGAGATCATCCAAACCTTCCCAGTCAAACAGTCTTTATGTAACCTGGATCATCACCAAACCAAAAGCAGAAAGCAATTACAGACTGAGAGATGGGAAGGCCAAATCAAAGGAAACGTTACATGCAATGCTTGGACTATAAGGTGTCGCTGCTTCCTGGCTCTTGCTGAAGTTGTCGATATAAAACATTCCCTCTGCGGCATCTGTGGCCAAAGACAAATTTTACCAGATTATGTTGTCTGACTAGAGGCCCGTTATCAAGTTACATAGGATTCCTGGTATAGCACTTGATTTGATACATTTCTGTCATGGAGATAAATGTAAAATATGCCAGGACCAATTTCCATCTGATTCCTCACATGCCCACTGCCTTGACATTTTTTTTATGAGTCCCTGAAGTGTTAGAAATGCCGACTCCATCCTCCCACCAGGAATAAAACCAGGAACATATGAGTGTGGGTTTCTCAAGGCCAGTTTATTTAGCTAAAGGACACAAATCACCCCATTTCTGTGGTGAATGTAATCCTTTGCAGTGTTGCTCCCTCCCCAGTTCTTGGAATTTGCCTTGTCAAAACAGTACAACAGGATAATAGTAAAAAGTTATCATACGATATCTGAAGTGACTTAAGGAAGATCATCATTCAAACACCTTAGAAAGGTTTCCAGATAACACCACAGAAAAAACTAAATAGCTAGAGCAATAATAGTTGTTTATCATTATGGATGAATGCCGTTCCTGGCCCAAAGCTAGTCTACATTTCTCAATATGTTGTTGAAGGCATTAAAAAAATCCAAGATTTTCAAACAGATACAGATAAAATTTCATTATGATGAAAATTAGCAATTCCATGGTGTTCTTCCTCTTAATTTATAAATATATATATATAAGTATATAAGTTCTAAAAGCTCAATGAACCTTGTAAGAGCCTGAAAGACTTCTATTAATAGCTCAGATATCTTCAGATACATGGTTACGACAGTCATATCTGCACACAAAGCTTGTGGGGAAAATTCACCCAGGGGTATGTGCTTGTGTATATATAAATTTTGGGCACACTGATCAGCCAACTGGGTCATGAGATACAGCAGAACTTAATTACAAGCAATTGATTCCCACCCCCACAATTCCCCTGGCCCCCTGAACATACCTTGCAATCTAGTACAGAAATGGCCTGGAATTCAGCAAGGCCTGGGAGCAGTGCCAGAAACCACGGGACACCCATCCGTATGGAAATGTGCAGCCACCAATGCAACACAGAGCAGTATAGATGTCTGGCATAAATCATAGGTAACATCTAACAGTGCAGGCACAACGGTGGGAGAAGGCAAAGCAGAGATACACTGGTACGGATACACTGATGTAATTATTATTCCACAGGGGATTCTGAATCTAAGCAAGCCATTAGGTGTGATGACAGCTTCTTTGTTTTCTTCTTACAGAATTTCACCATAATATACAGGCTAAATTTGATTTGAAATGGCGGGATATTTTTTTCTAATGAGCTCAGGCATTAAATCATTGTCCTCTGTGTGTGTGTGAGATTTCTTCTACATCATTTCTGTGGGTTCTAAAGATAAATATGTCTAACTTCTGAGTTAAAATGTAGGACTGTATTTTGTTTTTCTTCCTCATCGGATTTATTTTTTACAGCAGAACAAACTAAGTTTTGATTTTTGTGAAAATTTCCATACATGTTTATCATAGTATGATATAGTAAAGGTTTTTTCTGTCTTGCTTAAAATACTTTCAGTTTTGTATTACATTTTTAGAGTCCTTTCAAAAATTTTACAGCTTTCATTAATATGGGTTCTGAGATTACTATCTACAGGGATCCTTAGATGTTAAGCCAACACCATGAAAATAACATAGCTGACTATGTATACACTTAAAAATTAAGCTCTTCCAGCTAACAAAGTAAGTCTTAAATAAAATTCTCTTAATTGTTTTAATTTATTGTCTAAATTGTTGTAGTAGCAACATTTAATAGTTGAAAGTTTCTGAATTTCATCAAAGGAAAACTTAGTAAGTAGAAACTGGAAAAAAACCTGCACTAAATTAATAATTATAAAACTGTAGTGACTCACCTGTCCATTGTCCAAATCCTCCCTAAAATCCTTCTTTAGAAATGACAGGCTCTGATGTTTAATTTACCCATAAAGTATTGGGAGGAGAGGGGGGGAGAGTAGTTTTGACTAGGAAATTCTTTAAAGTTATTTAAATAAGGGCATGCCTGTGTCATGGAAGCCTTCCTCTTCTGTGTTCTGACCTATCTTTCTTCTTCCGTTGTTTTTATCCCCATTCTTCATGACAACATGGCAAACTGCAACGCTGAACTTCATTCTCCCAAGTCATTTGAAATGTCTTCTGTTACTCTGCCTGGCCTCCAACTGACCATCAAGAGAGTGGCCATCTCTAGTAGGCCCAGTGTCACACCTGTTGGCTCCACAAGAATGTCTCAGGCACCCTAGTGCATCTCAACACTCACCAGTCTCTGAGCCAGATGAATCAAGCCCTACACATCACTTCTAGGTTTCACTCACAGCACTGAAGAGGCTTCACCTTCCTCATTTAGAGCTTTGATATCTCGGCATCAATTCAGTCTCTCAGACAAAGGCTTCTGGTACCTTTTGAGATGTCCTGGAGTATATGATGCATTCCTGCAAGGCTGGCAAGTATGGCATGGGGTAGATGGGAGAAGACTCACATGCTTCTGGAAAAGATACTGGAAGGCAGACAGGTCATCTCAAATGGTTGTAAATGCCCATGTTCAGGTGGCTGAACCAAAAAACAGTTCACACCAAGGCAAACCATTCTAATATCTGTGATCTGAATCCCATGTCTAGAATGGGATTCATTAATTTCTCCATTTCATGTAGGGCATCATATCTGAGCTAATCACCTACATTTCTTTCTGCTAAAAGGAAACCAGTGCTTTTTGGACAGCTATTTCCTCATCCTTATGTGAGAGTGTAAATTACGCGAACCATGTCACAGAATTATTTTCATCTTGCCGCTGGCTCTGATGAGAGCCCTGATGACAAGCTCAGAAGTTAAAGTTGAGTTAAAAAGTAGTTCATGGAAGAAAAATCCATGGAGGCCCATTAAGTATTGAGACATGACTTTTGGTTCAGGAATTCCCTGCTCTGAGATGTGCTGGACATTAACAAAGTATTATTTAAAATTTCTGTCGTGCATTTGCCATCTCTTTTACTTTCCCTGAGACATCTGGTACTGACCACTGATGAAGACAAGATACTGGACGATTCAGATTTCTGTTCTAACCCAGCACAACATTTGTATGTTCTTACGTTAATTCTGATCTCTCTCAAACTGCTCATTTCCAACCCTGAAACACTGTCATTTCTAATCCCTCTGGAAGCCTGCTCTAATTCCTATGACTTCTACCATTAATATTGCATCCCTCTCCTATTACTAGCAATAGTTTTCTGCAGAACAAGAAAAGAAACAGTCCCTTTCTCAAAGAAGCAACATACATGGGTCACAAAAAGTATATTGGATAGGCATAGTTCTGGAGAATACTTTATAAGACAAATAAACACGCTTTCATGGTTTGTTTTACAATACTGCAAAAAGTGGGTTTGAACTGAGAAATGTAGCAACATCAGTGCCAGCAACGTGGGGTTTTTGCTTGGTTACAGAGATGGTTTTATGAAAACAATACACAGCACGCAATGCAAGAAGCATCTGCACTTGGATTAAGAACTTCAGCAACCTGATCTCTGCCTGATGGAACCAGTTAATTTCAGCAAACCTCTAAAGTAATCCAAGGTATCTTAGTAACCATGTAATTACTTAAGCACTTAAAATACCACAATGATGAGAGCTGTGGTGGGTTAAATGGTTGAGGTGACCTTTGTTGTGGGCCCTTCACACACTGTCATCTAGAAAAATATTGCCCTAACTTCCAGGCATGCTGAGATACCATACTGTCCTGGTTTCAGCTATGATGGAGTTAATTATTTTTAGCAGTGGATGGAATGCCATGTTTGGGTGTTAGGATGAGAACAGTGCTGATAGCACCCTGATGTTTCTGGTTGTTGCCGGGCAATCAAGGACCTTTCTCAGCTCTGCATACTTCCTTACTAGTGAGAAAGGAGGGGACGCAGCCAGGACAGGTGACCCGAATTGGCCAAAGAGGATATTCCATGCCAGTTACGTCATGCTCAGTATAAAGGGGGACTGGGGGGAAGAGGAGGAGACAACGCCAGGACGGGCAGTTTCTGGGTTTGGGGACGGCTCTAAGCTGTGCGGCCTGGGTTCTGTGGTTTGGTGAGAAACTGCATTGTGTATCACCAGTTTCATCTATTTTGTGCTTTAAACTTCTGTTATTGTTATATCTAGTTTTTCTGTTATTGTTTAGTAAACTATCCTTATCCCAACCTGCGTGGTTCTGGTTTCTAGGTTGTGGTTTCTTTCCCTCCTTTCTTCCTTCCCTTCTCCCCCTCCCCCAACTTTCCTTCCCCCTTCCTTTTAAAAGTACAAGCGACTGTGTGGGGTGCGGCCCCCGGCCGGGGCAAAACCACGACAGTCATTTTGGCGCCCAACGTGGGGCACGAACGGTTGGGATAACGGTAGATCTGACCCTAACTATCGCAATTAAGATAAGCACTGTTGTTTAAGCAATCTCTGGTCACGATGTTGTGGTATTTATTCACAAGGCTGTGTCCATGGCTGTGGCAGCAAAACCACCGCATGCTGTATACAATCCTGGCAGGATTCTTTACTCTCTCAGGTCTGCGGCTCCCATATTTGTTCCCATACTTCATTATAGTGTATTTTATGATATCGGTCTATGATACAATAATATCGATGACCATGAGCTTAATCTGGTACTTGTATGAGGTTTTGCTGTCCTGTCAATTCTTTGGACAGAGAGGGGTTAATAACAGCACTGCTTTCTTTTCCTTTGGGCTAAATACAACAGCTCTTATGGCAGTTTTTGAAAATCTTCAATATCTCTGGGATATTCAAACTAGCATTTTGCTATTGGTAGGTTTGGGGCAGATGGTTCAGTTTTTGTTATATATCAAGCATAGGTTTATGAATACCACTGAAGAGCTTTCTCCGAGACAGAATAATCACGAGTGGCAGGGCATGTGGCAAAGTATGGGCAAGTACCTAGGTACTTTCTCACACCCGATGGTTTGGAACTTCACTCCTGAACAGCTACAAGACCCCGATCAAGTGACTGCATACCTAAAGAAAAATTGCTGTAGGTTTCCCAGAGACGGACACCTTACTGTACTGTGCTGGGCTCTGGCCACTATTTATCAAACACTGCTTGATAGCAGGCAGCACTGTCAGCACTGTCAGCACTGTCAGGGAGAAGGGAAAGGAAACAGACTGGCAGATACTATAGCTGCTGCAACCACTGCGGCTGACACTGCAGCTACTGCAACCCCTGTGACCAACACTGCAGCTACTGTAATCTCTACAGCAGACACTGCAGATGATCAGAAAAACCAACCCACACCAGTGTCTGTTGCTCCCGTACAAAAGAGGAAAGGCACAAAGAAATCAGTTCGCATAGTGACGGATGATGATGATGATCAACCGGGACCATCCCGAGGATATCAGGATGAGGCAGAACCAGAGATTGTTACCCGATCCCTGACTCTGAGTGAGCTGCGTGAGGTTCAAAAAGATTTCACCCGCCACCCAAGTGAGCACATTATCACTTGGTTGCTCCGATGTTGGGATCACGGGGCCAATAGTTTGGAGTTAGAAGGCAGAGAGGCCAAGCAGTTGGGATCCCTAGCTAGAGAAGGAGGAATTGACAAAGCAATTGGGAGGAGGCCAGAAATCCTCAGCCTCTGGAGGCGACTACTGTCAAGTGTGCAGGAAAGATATCCCATAAAGGAATATATTACATGTCAGACACCCAAGTGTAACAGCATAGAGACAGCTATCCAGCACCTGAGAGAATTAGCTGTACGGGAGATAGTTTATTATGATCTGGACAATTCACGGCTTCCCGCTGATCCCGATGAAGTCCTATGCACTCCAGATATGTGGCGTAAGGTTGTACGAAGTGCACCGTCAGGGTACACCAATTCACTGGCAGCAATTGACTGGAATGATATGGATCCACCAACCGTAAATGAGGTGGCCTGCCGACTCAGGAAATACCAAGACAATGTTTCCCTCTCCGTCATTGCAGCAGTAGAGAAACTGGTTCAACGACTTGACAACAATGTGTCCAACTCCCAACCCGTATGGAGCAATGTTGCAGCTACTGGGAGAAAGCGTCCATCGTTCCAAGAGGGAGAATACACACCATGACGTACATTGTGGTTTTACCTGCTTGATCATGGAGAGGACATGAGGAAATGGGATATGCAGCCCACCTCAGCCCTTCGAGCACGAGTAAATGAGCTGCGGGGTAAAACATTCGCACAACGAGATTCTGCCAGGAAGAAGGCTGCACCAGTTTCTACTGGGCAGTTCCCTAGACCAACTGGAAGGCCTACCTATATGTCTGATGTGTCTGATCCTCTTGAAGGGACCTCTAAGTCCTTTATGCAACCAGTGGAAAACAAATATGATCAGCAGCAATAGAGGGGCCCTGCCTCCAGCCAGGTGGAGGAGAGGGATAATCGGGTTTATTGGACTGTGTGGATCCGATGGCCTGGCACGTCAGATCCACAAGAGTACAAAGCTCTGGTGGATACTGGTGCCCAGTGTACTCTAATGCCATCGAATCATGAAGGGGTAGAACCCGTTTGTATTTCTGGAGTGACAGGGGGATCCCAACAACTAAATGTGCTAGAGGCTGAGGTGAGCCTAACTGGGAAGGACTGGGAAAAACACCCCATTGTGACTGGTCCAGAAGCTCCGTGCATTTTAGGTATAGATTATCTACGTAGAGGGTATTTTAAAGACCCAAAAGGGTACCGATGGGCTTTTGGAATAGCTGCTTTGGAAACAGAAGGAATTGAACAACTGTGTGCCTTGCCTGGACTCTCGGAGGATTCTGCTGTTGTGGGGTTGTTGAAGGTTGAAGAACAGCAAGTGCCAGTTGCTACGACGACGGTGCACAGACGACAATACCGTACTAACCGAGATTCCCTGATTCCCATCCATAAGTTGATTCGTCAACTGGAGGATCAGGGAGTGATCAGCCGAACCCACTCACCCTTTAATAGTCCCATATGGCCAGTGAGGAAGTCCAACGGAGAGTGGAGGCTGACAGTAGATTATCGTGGCCTAAATGAAGTCACTCCAGGTATGAGTGCTGCTGTGCCAGACATGTTAGAGCTCCAGTATGAATTGGAATCGAAGGCAGCCAAGTGGTACGCCACAATTGACATTGCGAATGCTTTCTTCTCGATCCCACTGGCGCCAGAGTGCAGGCCACAGTTTGCTTTCACCTGGAGAGGCATCCAATACACGTGGAATCGTCTGCCCCAGAGGTGGAAACATAGCCCCACCATCTGCCATGGACTAATCCAGAATACACTGGAAAAGGGTGATGCACCAGAGCACCTGCAGTATATTGATGACATCATTGTATGGGGCAACACAGCAGAGGAAGTTTTTGAAAAAGGAAACAGGGTAATTAAAATCCTTTTAGAAGCCGGTTTTGCTATAAAACGAAGTAAAGTCAAGGGGCCTACGCGAGAAATCCAGTTTTTAGGAATAAAATGGCAGGATGGGCGTCGTCAGATCCCAATAGACATTATTAATAAAATAGCAGCTATGTCTCCACCAAGCAACAAAAAGGAAACACAAGCTTTCTTAGGTGTTATAGGTTTTTGGCGAATGCATGTCCCAAACTACAGTCTCATTGTGAGCCCACTCTACCATGTAACTCGAAAGAAGAATGATTTCCAATGGGGCCCTGAGCAACAGCAAGCCTTTGAGCAGATCAAACGCGAGATAGTCCATGCAGTGGCCCTTGGGCCTGTCCGGACAGGGACAGATATTAAAAATGTGCTCTACACTGCAGCTGGGGAGAACGGCCCGACCTGGAGTCTCTGGCAGAAAGCACAAGGGGAGACTCGAGGTCGACCGCTGGGGTTTTGGAGTCGGGCCTACAAAGGATCTGAGGCCAATTATACTCCAACAGAAAAGGAAATACTGGCCGCCTATGAAGGCGTTCAAGCCGCCTCAGAAGTGATTGGAACTGAAGCCCAGCTCCTCCTGGCACCCCGACTGCCGGTGCTGGGCTGGATGTTCAAAGGGAAGGTTCCTTCTACACACCATGCCACTGATGCTACGTGGAGCAAGTGGGTTGCACTAATTACACAGCGGGCTCGAATAGGAAACCCCAATCGCCCAGGAATCGTGGAGGTGATCACAGACTGGCCAGAAGGCAAAGATTTTGGGATGTCACCAGAGGATGAGGAGGTAACACGCGCTGAAGAAGCCCCACCCTACAACGAACTGCCAGAGAATGAGAAGCGATATGCCCTGTTCACTGATGGGTCTTGTCGCATTGTGGGTAAGCATCGGAGATGGAAAGCTGCTGTATGGAGCCCTATAAGAAGAGTAGCAGAAGCCACTGAAGGAAAAGGTGAATCAAGCCAGTTCGCTGAGGTGAAGGCCATCCAGTTAGCCCTGGACATTGCTGAGAGAGAAAAGTGGCCAAGGCTCTACCTTTATACTGATTCATGGATGGTGGCGAATGCCCTGTGGGGGTGGTTGCAGCAGTGGAAAAAGAACAACTGGCAGCGTAGAGGCAAACCTATATGGGCTGGTGACTTATGGCAAGATATCTCTGCTCGGTTAGAGAAACTTGTTGTAAAGGTACGTCATGTCGACGCCCATGTACCTAAGAGTCGGGCCATGGAGGAACATGAAAACAACCATCAGGTAGATAAGGCTGCTAGGATTAAAGTGGCTCAGGTAGATCTAGACTGGCAACATAAGGGTGAATTATTCCTAGCTCGATGGGCTCATGATACCTCGGGTCATCAAGGGAGAGATGCAACATATAGATGGGCTCGGGATCGAGGGGTGGACTTGACCATGGACGCCATCGCACAAGTTGTCCACGAATGTGAGACATGTGCTGCAATCAAGCAAGCTAAGCGGTTAAAGCCCCTTTGGTATGGAGGACGGTGGATGAAATACAAATATGGGGAGGCTTGGCAGATTGATTACATCACCCTCCCACAAACCCGCCATGGCAAACGTTATGTGCTTACAATGGTGGAGGCAACTACCGGCTGGCTAGAAACATATCCCGTACCCCATGCCACTGCTCGAAATACAATTCTGGGCCTTGAAAGGCAAGTCCTCTGGCGACATGGTACTCCAGAAAGAATTGAGTCAGACAATGGGACTCACTTCCGAAACACTCTTATAGACACCTGGGCCAAAGAGCATGGCATTGAGTGGGTGTACCACATTCCTTATCATGCACCGGCCTCTGGGAAAATTGAACGATATAATGGACTTTTAAAAACTACACTGAAAGCAATGTGTGTTGGGACATTCAAGCATTGGGATACACATTTGGCCAAAGCCACGTGGTTAGTTAACTCTAGGGGATCTACCAATCGGGCTGGCCCTGCCCAGTCAAAATTTCCACGTACTGTAGAAGGAGACAGAGTCCCAGTAGTGCATATGAAGAGTGTATTGGGAAAGAGAGTTTGGGTCATCCCTGCTTCAGGCAAAGGTAAACCCATGTCTGGAATTGTTTTTGCTCAAGGACCTGGCTGTACTTGGTGGGTAATGCAGAGGGATGGAGAAGTTCGATGCGTACCTCAAGGGGATTTGATTTTGGGTGAGAATAGCCAATATAATTAATAAAGTAGAAATTATAATAATTGCCAAATAACCCATTATTGTATATTCATTATTGTTATGATTGCTGTATGTTGTACCATAGCATTATAGCCGGAGTCATACAAGTTAATGAAGAATGAGTGCCATGATGATGGAACTAAAGCCTGGCCTCTCAAGAACTTTTTTTTCTTTTTTCCCTTTGAAAATAAACTCTGACCCACAGACTATGAGCATGGACCATGCCACGTGTATCAGTCAAGAGCCTGAGATGCAGCATGCAACGAGCCAATGGAACATACAATTATCCTGAGAAACTGTTACGACAGATGGAGCCTGAAAATCATGGACTAAATGAACTCAACAACTTCAGAGGGATGATTCACAGACTGAGGGAATAAGATCTGTATGCACGTATGTGTGCATACATGTGTACATACATATATGGGTGTGTGAAACACGAAACTGGTTGTACCCAAAGAAAATTGTTGGATCTGGTCATGACGTAAATGGTATGGAATAAGGGGTGGATAATGTCCTGGTTTCAGCTATGATGGAGTTAATTATTTTTAGCAGTGGATGGAATGCCATGTTTGGGTGTTAGGATGAGAACAGTGCTGATAGCACCCTGATGTTTCTGGTTGTTGCCGGGCAATCAAGGACCTTTCTCAGTTCTTCATACTTCCTTACTAACGAGAAAGGAGGGGACGCAGCCAGGACAGGTGACCCAAATTGGCCAAAGAGGATATTCCATGCCAGTTACGTCATGCTCAGTATAAAGGGGGACTGGGGGGAAGACGAGGAGACAACGCCAGGACGGGCAGTTTCTGGGTTCGGGGACGGCTCTAAGCTGTGCGGCCTGGGTTCTGTGGTTTGGTGAGAAACTGCATTGTGTATCACCAGTTTCATCTATTTTGTACTTTAAACTTCTGTTATTGTTATATCTAGTTTTCTGTTATTGTTTAGTAAACTATCCTTATCCCAACCTGCGTGGTTCTGGTTTCTAGGTTGTGGTTTCTTTCCCTCCTTTCTTCCTTCCCTTTTCCCCCTCCCCCAACTTTCCCTCCCCCTTCCTTTTAAAAGTACAAGCGACTGTGTGGGGTGCGGCCCTCGGCCGGGGCAAAACCACGACACATACTATGAACTGAAAACCATACTGAGAACTGCCAATTCTCAGTAGCTCTAAAAAACACCTGCAGGTAAGACAACTAGGTAATCTCTATATATACAGCGTTAAGAATGTGATGCCAGAGTACGAACTATTTGAAGGTGGACTGTGTTTAGAATCCCTGCTACCTTCTGCTCTGCTGCTTGTTTAAAACCTAGAGAGCTGGACAAAAGACACTCTAAGTGTAAGGCTAACAATGGGTAGCTGCTAAACTGTCATTATCCTATCAGGACAGAAAAAGTTCCCTATGGTCCAGGCAAGCACCAGTTTTTCCAGTCTGAGCTCAAAGAGACTGGCACTATACAAACAACTGATAGATTTCAGTCCCCTTTAAAGAAAATGTTGTGGCTGGTCATTTCAGAAGGAGAATTTGTGCCCACAGGAAAAAGGATAACCAGTAATTTTAAAGAGCAAAGAAATGAACATACTGAATGAAAGGCAAAGGACCCAAATCCCCAGCAGATGTATGATGTAATTCCATGGTGTACATAGGCAGGTAGGCACCGCAGGGAGGAAATCTAGCATAAACTGGAGGATGTTGATCATCCTCCAAAGAATGCTCAAGAGTGGTAACAAAAATTAAGTCAAAATGGCATACATGAATCTTATTGTTTTGACTGAGTCCCTATATCCCCTGTGCTTTCTAATTAAGGGCAAATAGGCTCTCAATGTTTTTAAAAATTGTTTTATGTACTTAACTTTTCCCTGGAGAGGTAAATTATGCCCACCAGATTAAAGTTCAGAGAAAGGATGTGATTAAATGCTTGAGGCACTATAAAGTGTTAGTGCTGGTGCTAATGCCAAGGAAAGATAGATCATAAGTATCCACTTTAATGAAGGAACAGCACAGAGTTTGAATCCAGCAAATGCAGCAGAAAGGACAAAGGATAAAGTCAGTGCCGCAGTCTGATCAGACTCAGGAAGCTGAAAAGCAGACAGGAGTTGAGATTAAGGTAACCCTTTTAAAAATCCACAGTAATTGCATAATTAAAAAATAAACACTTCGGGGTCACATTAAACTTTTTGATCAACCCTGACTTACCACTCTAATTACAGGCATTTCTAACAAAAGGAAGTGTGATATCCTCAAGGGCTTTTATTCACACAATGCAGCTTTAGGTATCTATCTGAACACATTCATAAGAAATCTCTTTCAGCTGCACTTCCTCTATAGCTGGTGGAGCAGCTCAGCAAGAATCAGACCAACCAAGCAAAGCCGAGTGGAACGGTCCTGACTGAGACTGCACACATCATTTACAAAATTCGTAAAATTGATTACATCCTTATACTGCATAGTCTGTCTAAGAGCTACAGATACATGGATGTTAGCACCTTCCATGCCTGATTCAGAGCAGACATCTGAACCTCCTGGGAAATACCTTGGCTGGTCTGTTTGCTGGGACTCTGGCCTAGACTTTCTAGTTGTCCCTGACGAATGTCTTACTTTGCATAAATTAAGCATTTATGGGTGTGTTAGCTCTCAAAAAGGCCATAAGTATCCTCACATCAAGGAGACCTTCAGTTTGTTTTACAAACATTACAGCACATTTTAGCGCCATGGTTATAAAAACTTAATTCAATTTTTAATTACCTAAGCAATGAGGCACAACTTCTTTTTGAGTTTGTGAATGGCATTTCATTTTTTTTCCTGATCCAGCTTGAAAAGACAAAATGTGTAGCAAATTACTTTTTTCATATGTTTGCTACTTTTAACATGAATCCACAAATATACGAGGACATCCCATTGCTGTCTTTCCTTTGAAGGATAAACAGGGAAGCCTTCCGGAGGGCTCTTCTGTAAGAGTCATAACAAGTAGTTGGTACAAAAAGAAGCCCTTTACACTAAAGTGGTATGATGGGAGAGACACACAGGCTGTAAACACAAATCTAAGGACAACAGGGACTCTCCAAAACTTCCAGTGATGCTCTGTCCAGCCACTCCAAAACCAATATTGAGACCATAAAGCAGAGCATTCGAGAAAGCAGTGAATTAATCCACTGCGCTATGTGTGGCATCAGGTTAGAAAGCCACTCGCTTCTAGATCTCTGAGCTCTGTATCTATTGTGTCCGACTGGAACACAATAGACCATGCGGTAAAGGGAGGGTCATACAGACACAGTATGTGTTTTGCACTTACTAGGCCTGTTCACTATACTCCTCCTGTCTGAACACAATAGCATAGAAAATATTTATGGGGCGGTAAGTCATTTTCCCATTCCACATAGCCCAGAATACTCTGAACCAGCTCCAGGAAAACAGGAGCTTGCCAAAACATTACTTCAAGCAGGTGGTTCCAATTCATAGGACCTTTACCTTCTCTATGCTTCAGAGGTTCTTGGAACAACAGAAAACCTCACATGCCTATGTTGGCAAGCGTCAGATTTGAAAGGCAGATGTTATTCTCCCATCCACCCATCAGATTCCTTTTGCCAGATTAGCTGGAATCAGAAGTATTACTTAGCTTTTGAACTGGCCACACGGGAGGGCTGCTGTAATAGGACAGGCACAAGCCATGTGCTGCCACTTATCTTTGTGCCTCTTACTGGGAAAGAAAGGGGGGGGGGATGGGAAAGAGTCTGAAGAATGGCAATTTCTTACCTGCTAATTTGTTTCTCCACATGCCCTAATATGCAAACCCAAACACTAGCTAAAACTCCTCATCAACAGATGGACACAGGGAAAACATAAAGCCCCTGGGGTGACGGATTTGAAATGCAGAGAGATGATCTGTCTGGCTAAGTTCTGATTCGAATTTCTAGAACGATAAAGGGCAAAATGCCATTTCAGAACGCGCAGTAGAAAACTTTCAGAAAGATACATTCTTTACAGAGAGAAAACAACAGTTAACCACTTGAAAAGATACTACAATTTTACAGGCATTTACTAATTCCAAAAGCAGCATTGGCTAAAGTGATTACTTAAGTAAATGGTGGACAAAGGATAAATATTTTTCTTCTGTTTTCTGAATCTCTGCAAACATTTTGATTACAAGGTTGGTCTGTGCCCCTCCCAGTGCTTCAATGCTTTACCTCCAGCTTGGACTGACATAGGGCTAACAGCAGATGATTGTTCTCCCTTGATAATTTCTTATTTGGATGGATACACATGACATGCCCAGCCCACCCAAGCAGGACCGCTAACCAAACCTCTGACCACCTTGTAATACAATTAAAGCTAATCACAAAGTCACACGGCCATGAAAGATGACTGGGTATCTATAAAAAGCATCAAGCCTGATCCAAGCAGCATCTCCCCTCATTGATTTGAAGAAGTATGTGCTACAAGAGGAAAAAATGGGGCATTTCTAACAAAACGAAAAAAACCCACCAGTTCAAGGAGGAGTAGATACAATGTGGTTTAGACACTTCAGACTTAGACACAGCATGTCCATGCTTTTGCCCTCAAAGCTTATATTAGGAAGGAATCCTCAGGAATCTCTCAGCAATGATCTCACACAGACAGCACACTGAGGGTTGAGCTACTGAGAAATAGGGAGTTGGAAATATTGACAACTTAAGCCTACCTTACATCCATCCCTATGTAGAACTTCAGTTAGTTGGGACTAAAATTCTGTCTTTTGAAGACATGGTATCCTGATTCTTTCTTGAAGACACATAACAAAACTCATGCTTTTGTTGTTGCCATTGTTGCTAAAATGCAACTAGAAGTGGAGCCAACACCCACTTTTAACATAAAGTGTGGTGTCCACACCTCAATTGGTAGGTTCTGGTCCGATGTCATCCCAGCAAATCAGCTCACGTCTCCCACCTGACAAACTGGGGTCCTAATAGTCAGGCACATAACTAACTACAGTTATAGTTGTGGGTGGATAGTCTGTCCCTCTGTACAGCAAAGGTGGGGAGAAGATCGATAGCTCATGACATTGTAATCCAGGAACTACGGTGATCAGCAGGAAAGTGGCATTTGTAGGCTTCAGTCCATGCTTTTAGAAGAACTCAAGTATTAAATGAGTGAAAGGTAGTCAATGTCCATTGAATTTTTCAGGCTGAGAAGAGTGTAACATTCCCCATTTCTGGGGGTGAGAATGCCCTGAACATTTGGTGCTGTATCTGGTGTGCATGCGTGCGTGTATGTATATTTGGCATGGAAGCATTACTGCCTCCTCCTCAGCTGTGTTTCAGAGGAAAGCATCCATTGCATTTTTGAGAGGCCCAATCCATTAGGCATGCTCTGAAAATATCTAACAGATGGGGTCCCTCAAGCATTTGTAGATGGAGCATAGCCTGCTTTCCCTACTTTAGGCAAAAGAAAGGTATTAAGTTCTTTAATTGGGCTCTAAGCGTCTCAAGAACTTCACAGTCCTACAGAAAGGCATCTAATCAAGCTAAGCAGCAGATGAACAGCTGGCTTTTGGATCACCAGTTCAGGGCTCAGGCAATGCAATTCCACTTAAATCCTGCTGTAGGTGCTTTAACTCTTTTATTGGATTCAGACTGGTCATGGTATCTATGGCAGCTGTGACTTTAAGCTCATATTGATGTGAAAAGGTGAAAAGGTTGGGGGATGTTCAAGTGGCTGGCTTAAACGTTCCGCCAAGAAAAGTGCATTCTCTCTTGGCACAAGAGCCTAAGGTTGAGTCTCTTCTCAGTCCTAAAACTTCAAGAATCTCTAAAGCCTGCCAAGCGTCTCATAAAATATTGAAAAGAATAAAAAGATGACCTGACTTTCTGTCACATAAAAAAGTCCTCTGAAGGCAGAGAAAATCTTTTCATTTTCAGAGGAAAAAAAAAAAGATGGAAGAGTAAGAGAAATTCTGGAGCTAACTGTGAGAATGTTTCTCTGAGGGAACAGAAACAAAGAAATGTCATGAAGAAGTGGTAGGGGATCTGTGCAACTAGGGATGGGTCTTCTCCCATCATTCTCTTCAAACAAATGTTAAACTTGTAGTGAATCATCTCTGAGAGATGTGTCCAACATGTAAATGATTTTCTTTGTGTTGCCCTCTCTGAAAAGTGCGTTTGCTCTTTCCCCTCAATTTCTTCCCAATGTTTGTATACTTGTCTGATTTTGCTGTTACTTTCTCATTTATTACAGGGGTTTTCCTTTAGCATCTTTCACTTCCAGTCCCGTCCTGAATTAAACCACTCAGGTCGAATGCTTTCAGCCTTCTGTCTCAGAAACGTTTTGATCAACCTTTATTCTCACAGAGCAGCAAGTTTTCAGCCACTCACGCTTTTCAATTTCTGAAATGGCACCCAGCTTCCTTCCCCACCCTTTTCCCCCTCTTAACAAGGGTCAGCTTTCTATAAAGATTCTGGAAAAGAAAGGTCTTGTTTCAGTTCATTCATACTTTGGCTTAGACAGCTCTGAATTTTTAGAAAATATTGGGGCTGTATATAAAACTTCTCTGTGGGTGGAAAAAAAAGAGTATCTTGAAGAGAGGCATTTTCTCAGAAAATGTTTGAAGAATTGAGTCTTCATGGTCAGTTTTCACAGAAAAAGAGCTTCAGACAAGTTAATGCGTGGACTGGCTGCCACTCCAAAAGATGTGGGTCTTCTTTAGGCCCTGTGTGATGACACTGCTGTACATCTGTGTCAAATGATGCTGATCACAATTGTTTATTCAGATAATTTAAGCCTGTTGGGATAGGACTGAAGATCCTAAGGACAGACACCTTGCTCTGAGTTAGGTGTCCAAGTCACTATCATGGCCATTATGGCTCTTGCCAGTGCAGCCAGTGGAGTATAGATTTATTCAGCTGACAAACGGAATCTACTTTAGAGTGAAAACTCCTTTGAGTGTGTTGTGTTAAATTCAGTTGCCTAAATAGGCATCTTGTGCCATGTGAGTTGTCCTGGTTAATCCTGCCTGGCTGCCAGTTGCCTGTCCAGAAGTCACACTGTGCTGTATGTGAAGGTCCCCTTACAATGTATGAAAGCACAAGGTTGTGGAGGAGCCTGAATCCCACCCCCACCGTCATCTGCAATGGAAAGTTAAGATACCTCACTCACATTCTCATAGCTAAATGTCTGTGCTTGAAGCCAAAGCTGAACTTCACTCTAGGGGACTGCCTTTGAAATGCAGTGTAGAGAGAAAAGAACTAACCCCCTTTTAGAGTGGAAACATTAAAGACACTCTCAAATACCTTGGGAACCACAGAGTATAGATAATTCATTTTTGTACTTATTTTCCAGACTTAAAACCCCATTTTGAAATGTTGGGGATCGGCAGTAGGACTCTGGTAAGGCTTCTAGATTCTTTCTCACTTCTCTTTCTCTTACAATGCCATCAGCATTCTGTCTGGAGTTCTCTTAAGTTTCTCTGAAACTTCTCCAGATGTTGCTCCCTGCTCCCCATCACACCCACATATATTCCTATAGTAATGGCCCTTTTTTACAAAGTGTCACAGGAAAAACAATTACAGGCATGGCACGTCATGATTTGCTTGACAAACGGAAGTGCTTATAACAAGCACCTGTTCTCAGAATGCTTTGGCAGGGGGGTTGGACCCTATGATCTCTTGAGGTCCCATCCAACCCCTATGATCCTGTGATTCTGTGAATGCCAGACTACCCCAGCTTCATCAATACTGACTGAATACTTACTGGGTTATTAATTTTTTTTCAAATGCGCTTAGCTCTTATGTGGATACACCAAACTACACTCCAAATAATGTGGTTGACCAAGAAAGCAGTAAGAACAACTGTGTTTATTCAAACATCAAAGATCATTTTGTTTTACAGGTGACTTACTAAAGACTGGCTCCACCTGTACAACTTGGTTTACATACATTAGTTGTTTAAGCTGGTGGACAGAACACAGTGAAAGAAAAATGAGAGTGCAAAACTTGAGGTCTTTTAAAATTCCCAATGCTCTTCTTCAATCTTTGCCTTTTGTCATCTTTCATTCATTTTGTACGATAGCAACCTTACAAAATACAATGGGGATACACTGCTAAGTACAACCAGAAAGCCAGTTGAGAGTAGGGTGTTTTTTTAATACAAATGATCCCTAAAATCATTCAGTTAGGAAATCTGACAGTGAGGATTAGCTGGTATCACCCTCAGTAAAAGCTTGGGATCATGTATTTAAATAAACAGTAATCTCTTAAGAGAATAAGTATCTTGGGGGTCTTTACATATTACATAACGTAAATGACATGATTCACCAAGTCAATAAAAGCACACAGGAAAGCAATGTCACTCTTGCCAGTCCCAGGACTTCACTTTCATTTATGACTGCACCTACATTACAGGATGTTTCCAAAGGGTACACAGACCACTTTTAGACTAAACTGCTTATTACTTTTACGGTAGCACAATTCCTGAAGAAATTAATTTATGCTATTTAGCTGAAGTCTTATTTTTGCTGACTTCTAGCTTTTTAAAAAAAGTACTGCTTAATCTCCTACTTTATTTTTCTCTCCAATTTTGTGTTAAATAGCTTACCAAACCAAACCAAATGACACAAATGATCTCACAGGAGTAGAGGATATCCAGTTCCTAAGCGCAATTCAGCCCAGGTAGTTTTCTGCTCCCTTCAGCTTTATTTTTGGTCTGTCATGACAAATCTGAAAGGGAAAATAATAACAACAACAACCCAACACACAGAACCCAGCAAACATTACGTAACTGTATACAGATGGCAATCTTAACTCTTCCCGGCGGAAAAATTCTGCTTCTAAATACGCCGTATCCGGAGCTGAAAAACATTCGGTGTGTAAATCCTGCCCCAGGACTTCCCCGAAGAGGGAGGGCAGCAGCTCCCGGAGCACATGTCCCCACGTACCGTGAGTCATCACCGCCAAGGTCTCGGCGCCCAAGCGCGGCCACCCGCGGTTTTCAGCTGCTCTGTGGCTTGTCCCTTAGTGTGCGGGGCGCCCAGCTAAGCCGCGTTGAACTGGGGAAGAGCATCGAGGTGGCGCAAATACCTCTGGAGATGCGATTTGTGTGTGCGTGTGCGTGTGTGTGTCAGCCCTCCAGCTGCATTGGCGAAGTGGCGTTTAGCAGCATTCAGCTGAGGAAAAGGGCAGCGATGCTCCCATCGCTTTAACCTAAGGGGCTACAGAACTGGAATCACGGAGAGGTCTGCTGCTGCCCCCTCTCCGTCCCCGCCTTGCTCGGGGCAGCGCCGCAGCAGGGCGGGGAGGTGGGGGGTGTCCCACGGTGCACACACGCCGGAGCCTGCCCCGATTTGGGAGAGCTCAACAAACAGCTCCCAGAATGCTGGCGCTGCAGGTTTCCACAGGCAAACCTGAGAGCGGCACCGAGCACACTAATTTTCACCGGGGGAGGAGGGGGAGAGAGCCTGATCCACGGGCTTCCCTTCCCCGCGGGGTAGGGCAGGCAGGGCAGGGCGGCAGCCGCCCCGCAGGCCCCGCCGTTACCACAGCAACCGGCGGGCGGGCCGCCTCAGGCTCAACGGCTGCCTGGGGTCGCCGGGCGGGCCTGAGGGAGGAGGCGGGGAGGGATCGTTGATATGCGCGGCGCCTCGCCGCCGCGCCGGGGGTGCGAAGGCGGACAAAGGCGGGTTTCATCCTGCCGCGGGGCCGCGCACACAAGTCGCTCTTGTGCCGGGGTGCAGATGTTCGGAGGGGCGAGGCGAGAGGTCGCGCCACCGGCTAGCGGCCGGGAGAGGAAGGCGCGGGAGTGGCTACCCTCCCGTCTGACGGGGAGGGGTGGGGAAGCGGGAGCGCAGCGCTGCGGTGCGAGCCCCTTGCGCTGGAGGCACCCATCCCCGCCAGGCCGGCAAAGCCCGGGCGTGATGGCGGGCGGCACTTCGCACCACGTTCGCTTATTTGGCCGAGCAAGGGGCCGGCACGCCGAGACCCAGCGGAGGCAGCGGGTCGGCCTTCGCTTTGCTCCGCTGCCCCAGCTCCGCGATGGGAAGGCCGCTTTTCCCCGGGAGGGAGGGAGGGGTACGTGGGCTCCCGAGCTGGGCGCTGCGGAGGGGCCCGGCCTTGGCACGAAAGCCCGCGGCACACAGGCTGCAGGTGTCGCCGGGGCTGCAGGGGGGTACCCGCCCCCTGGGCTAGGGAGCTATTAAAAAAGAACAAAAAAATACATTTAGTTTAGAAGCGAGGTGAGGTGGTTTGGTGATGTTTTTTTCCTCAGTGGCCAGAAGCCAAAACACTGCTAGCAAACACTGAATGGGAAAAGCTGCCTTGTTTAATTAACGTTACTCCTTTTCCCCATGAAGAAAAACACTCCCATTATTTAAGCTCTGGGCCTCAGATCTTTCAAGTCATGGAAGACATAGAGAGCCCAACCCTCTTACACGCCCACCCAACCCCCCCTTACCTCCACACATTGAGACAGGCACATACACACGAAAGAAAAAGGGAGCAGAAAAAAAATACTCTCAGCAATTGCCTGAGAAATTGGATAGAGTGCTATAGGGCACCACGGGTACACCTATACTGTGAGGAATTTGGGTGGCAGAAGTAACCTCTGCAAGTAACCTCTCTCTGAACCATGCCTCATTTAGTACACTAAGCCACCCAACACTGAAATAACATTTGTCCAGAGCATGCACAGAACAGCTTTGGGACCATTTATATTGTGGCAGAATCCACTACCCTCAAAAAAACATGATTGTGTGTAAAGACGTTAAAACCTCACTCTAAATAATTTACATATAATTTTCTCCAAATGCACAAAACTACTGCTACACGCTGGCTAGTAGGTCAGCCCCTTCTTCAGATGTCCGCTTTCCTGCTTCCTGTTCCTACACTGTTTTAAAAATAATAGCTTGCAGTAAGGAAAATACACAAATCTCTGTGACATTGATGTAAATGTATCGACATTCCCATGGATGTTTGGAAATCCCGCAACTTGTTTGTACTAATTGTAATCATGAAAGCATTATGATGAATAATGCATAATCATCTAGAGGGTTTAGGACATTACTTTAGCTAAGGTATGAGTCCTGCCTTCTCTTTACTAATGCTTGGTTTAAATGGTAGCCTTGCTTCACTGCAGATTTGTTGTATGACTGAGAGCCTGGTTTTAAAAGGATTTATTTTTCATGTTTGGCACAAACTCTGGAGTAACTTTACACCTTTTTTGACCTGTGTTCCATTTAAACATTTCTGCACACAGATCCTGTGATAGTGATCTGTTACTTGTGATCAGGTTTGTCTTAGTTATTGCGATGAAGCTAGATGTGCATCTAGAAAATGCACATCTCCAATGTCGTGCCAAGTGGTAGGAACACAGTGAGTACTAGCAATACTTGGTGAAGGAAATCACTGTGTTTAGTAGCATCGAGGCCTGGACCATGTCTTAGTTTCACAGTCCCAGCTTAAATGCGTTCGGAACTCTCAGACTGCATTATTTAATAGACTGCCAGGTTTGAAGATGAAGTCAGGATTTGTAAGGGAGGATGCCCTGTTTGCAGCACAGAGCTTTTATTTAACACTTAATTATGAAGCTGTGCACAGAGGAGCTTTTGAGATTGTTGCCATTAGAAACTGAGCCCTAGCCGCTCGGGTTATGGTCAGGCTCCAGTCTCCACCCCTGCTTTCCTCTCCTGCCCTCCTCCCACTCTGACTGACCTCGACAGGCTTGGCTGAGCCAAACCTTGAGGTGCTGTGGTGTTTTTACATTGCTGGGCCATAACGTTTGAGGTGTAAGCATGCAGGGGCTGGTGCCATCCTCAGGGACAGGAGTATTTTCCCTCACTGGAAAGCTGCCAGCTGTCATTTAATATCACTGAGCATCGTATAACAAATATAAAAGCTACATGGCGATGAGAATGTCTCTTTTCCCACTGATCTAGGCTGGAACACAGCAAAGTTTCCATTTACTTCTAGCTATTGTCAAAAGAAAGCTCTATTGACCTATTCTGACACTCAGCCAGGGAGGTGACTCCATCAGTCAGAAACTGACGATTTTTGTTTCCAAACTCACCCACCAGAATTTTAAAACTACGCTTTGTGTGAACTGAAAGACCGTCGTTTCAGTGCTTTTACTCACCCATGATCTCAGCATTATGTATTTTACATGGCATTTTGGAGATAGACTGTTAACCATTATGATAATATTCTGTGTAGAATTACTGTGTTTGTAAGCCTGAAGAAAATTTCCAGTAAATTCTCACATTATGTAGTGGCACTGAATGATCTTCTGAGCAAAGATATCACAGGTTTGCTCATTTGTATCCCCTTCTTCCCAGGGAGACTCTGATCCTTCACTGTCCAAGGCATTTGAAGTTCCGCAGATGCTTTGTGTGAGACCAGAAGCAGTCCTTGACATCTCCTAATTCTACCTGCCACTGAGCATCTCCCAGGTTAGGAGCCAAGTTCATGCCAGACATGGCAGGATCAGATCCTGAACTAATTCTTCTGGAAGTAACTAACTCATCCTCAGAATGATTTCCACAGGCACAGCTTCCAAAGGTGCAGAGTGCTGATACACAGGCAGCACAATACCAGCTTTGCAGACCAGCAAAGGAGTGGTCATTCCAAGCAACAAAGCATAGGAAAGTGTTTTGTAGAGAATAACGTACTAGCAGGACATTACAGCCTTTAGCCTGGATTGATGATAGGTCGAATAGGATCACTGCTGGCACACAGAGGGACTGCCTGAGTTTTCTGTGCATCACTTCTGCCAGATAGGATTCCTTCAGGTGGACCTAGCAGCATCTTTGCTGTTGTTGTGAAAAAAGAAATACAAGCCAGGTTGACGACAATACTGACAGCAGGAGAACTTTTTTTTTTCCAAAAAGGTGTAAACATCAATTAGGCACTGAAGCTCCATTCGCTATCACTCATTCAAAAATCTCCCTCTGCCCTGATGCTGCCTGGCCTCAGGGCTAGAGCAACAACTGGGCACCGCTTTGTGTTTTGAGGGGACTGTAGTCCCTGAGCCCAGAAACTTCCATCACGATCACCTTGTCAGGGAGGGAGGTCTTTTTATACCTTCCATTCATTATTACCCTTTTTGAGAACCATACTGCGTTCAGTTTGAATACGTAACTAAGTCATGGGTTAGTGGACAGGCGTGGAGTACGTGGAGTCTCTTTGGAACTGGGATGGGCTGCAGAACTTAAGAGTCTTTCCCTTTAGTATCTAGGAAAACAGTATTTGTGGCTGATGCAGATGTTGGGTTAAGCAAAGTACGAAAAATACAAGTTGAATCAGTCACTGAGCAGTGTGAGATGACAGTAATTTTAACATTACGTAAAAACCTTTATTTTAAAGAAAATGTAGGAGTTCAGATATGTTTGACATTTGTGAAAGTCAGAAGGAATACTGCTGATTGATTGACAAAACCAGCAGTTCTACAAAATAATCCTCAAGCACAGTATCTAAAAAACACTGCGATTATCTGAAATAAATCTGAGCAGAGGGATATAAAGTTAAAGACTGAAAAGAAGTTTCCCGGCGATGTGGTGAATATATCCACTGATGTATTTTCTGGTGAGATAGAAGTTGGTAAAAAGAACAAAATGCTTATAGTTTCAGATATGCCTTTTTCTGTAGCAAACACACAAACTGTATATTGGGTTTTGCTTTCATGGTCAGAACTGGTCTTTTTAAAAAAAGAACATCTTTCCACTACAGACACTATTTACAATAAATGTCTTCCACACATTAACTGTAGCTGTTTGCAATGTGATTTTAAACAAGGAGAACTTTTCCAGTGTTTTGATGTTTCGTCAGGCTGCAGAAGCCCATGATTATATCCCTGAAGAAACTGGTAGCAGAGAAGCTGAATTGCAAACAAGGCACACTAAATTGATGTCTGTCTTCTTCATAAGCTTTGTCCTTGGCTATTTAACATAACACTGACCGGTCTCTTGGAGGTATCTCTGGTATATTATGGAAATCACCAGTATTATCAGTGTTGTGGGTTCACAAGTCTAAAAACACTTAGAACCCAGCCTGTTAGTTTTTCTCAGAGCCATGGCATGTGCATTCCTATCACTTCAGATTACACTGCAGTACTTTTCAGTGTATTCCTTTAATATGACTGATAGTTAGGCTTTCTCAGCTCATACTATGTCATTGCTTGTTTAATTCATAGAATAAGCATTTGCATACCTCGTTTCAGGAGCAAAAACTTGGCCAATGGAGAGAAATGTGTGTTTTCTTGGAAGTCCTATCTTTAGGGCACTCAGACTGCTGGCACTTGGCACCATCTTCCCTTTGTCATGAAACCAGGCCACCTCAGAGAATCAAACTCCCCATTCATTTTAACAGCTTTCTCTGGCTGTTTGCAGAGGCAGCTGAACATCTCACTGTCCTCAGGCTCATACTCAATCTGCATTTGAAAAACGACAGTGCAAAAGAAAGATTTGCTTCCTCTCTCCAAAAGGATGCAAAATTGCTTGTTCCATGTTAGCTTGTTGAACTACCTATTTAGATGTTTGACGCAGAACTTCTCTTCTCTGGCTTCCATATTCTCCAAACAGGATTTCTTGCTTTAAACCCTGTTAAAAGCATTTGTGGAGCAGTTTATCTACATACCATGATACAAGTGATGGTAAGGAAAGATAGTGACCATACTTCTTCTCCCTATGAACCAGTGAGGCTGGAGAGCTATTGGATGAGAGCTCCATCCTCACCATTTTGTAGCCCATACCAACATGCGTCTGCTCAATATTCATGACAGCATTCTTCCAGAACTCTGGCCAGAGTGATTCAATGCTCGTTGCAGTTTTGTGTCTCTCAAAAACAACTAAACCTTCAGAAATCTGATTATGACAGTAACCAGGAAGTTGGCAGGAAAGTAATGGAGCTTGCAAAGGTTAATTTGGATGAAAAAACTTGTCATGGATCTGTGGTATAGAGCAATATTTTCTCATCTGTGAGACTCACATACAGTGGGCATGTGGTGGGAGGAAGAAAAGTAAGAAAGGATGTCTTTCAAGCTGACAGATTTGATCATGAGAAATCTTCGGCTCCAAGTTTGGGTTTTGTTTAAAGTAAATATCTTCCTGGCAAGGCAGGCTTCACAAATGAGGAAGTCATTTTCAGATACTACACCAATGTCATTTTCTGACACTAATGAATTTAACGTGTACACACTGCTCAAATTCTCCTTTACAGTATTCAAGACTAGGGGAAGCCTGCTGAAATGAGTGGAATTACTGTGATTTCACTGGAATACATGAGAGCAGAACTTGGCCAACTTCTTAATTACCTGTACCTGCATCAGTTAATAGATAAAGTACTGCCTCATAGCTTTTTGTTACAGATGTTCTGAAACATCTAAGAGACATGCTGGAAATTTCTCCATACGGTCCTAGGTTTCGTGTTATAGGGGCTTGTCTTTGATTCTGTCAGAAGGATGCGCTGGAAGTCTGAAATAAATTATTAACCATGTCAGTGAGCCAGGTTTTGGATAGCTTAATTTATATTGAGTACATCTCTATCCAGGGGTGGCATCATTGAAGTAACTGAGGCTTCCTCTTCTGTAAGGAGACACATAGCTTTGAGTAAAGCTACCAGAAGCAGTTCCAGGCTGTGTGATTTTTGGAGAGAGATACTATAGGAAGCATGATATGTATTTGTGACACAGGATGAGCAAATCAGGAGTCAGGTTGGTTTGGTTTGTTGCATGTTTTAGCAGGAAGTGGAATTGAATATTAGCTTACACATTTACATAATCAGCTACACGAGTAAAACAAAACATATAAAATAATTTTTTTAAAGACAAAAAAATATAAGATTTAGCTGTAGTGAACGCAGTAGCTTCTGTAAACTATGGCAAGGGAACATTTAGGCCAGTTACCTACAACTGTGAGAGCTGGCCAGGCTCTTCCCAGACATCAGTCATATATCTTCCAGACAGGAATACAAAGGTAACATTCCTCCTTTTTATAGCAGTCAACATCTCAGAATGGTCCTTCCCAAGACCCTTTACATTTGGGAGGGAGGGGGGTGATTTGGCTGAATTATCATGGACATGCCCCTCTTGACACCCTTCTTCCCAAGACAATTTCTAAAACACCGGGACAAGAAATTCAACTGGGGTTCTGCAGATTAAGGGACATACTGTTACAGAAACACCCACAACAAGCAAGAAAAATGTGATTCAATTAGTTCTTGTGATTTAAGTTAGCTGCCAGGTTATACTTGACAATCTACACTCATTCCTAATGTCAGCCTGATCTTAATGTGTTTTTATCGTGGGTTCTTGTTGACAGCATAAACCACCTGCACAGTACAACCCTGTTGTTATCCACAATCACAAAGGGCAATTTTACACTATGTGCAGTAGATTGAATGTCATTTGATACTAGTATGGGGGGTTTTTTTGTGAAGAGCTTTGTATTTTGCAGTTGCATGTACTAAGTGAAATATACTGGGTCATAAAATTTTGCAGAAGTGTATTTCAGAAATAGTTGTACTGTGGATTCCAGGGGAGAAGGCACTTGATAGCTTTTGTGATAATCAAGCGTGAGAATCATTTCTGTTAATTTAACAAATACAGCAACATGCCTAAAAATGTGCTCCCCTTTACGTGCAAACCTGTCTCTTGTTTTAAGGGGCTTACCTCTATGCACATGTACAGGTGCCCTGGGTTGGGTGGAGAAATTAACTGTTAGGATCAGTACCCTGACTTCCAAAATATCTTAGCAAACAGCACTTTAAATGGATGTATCGAGGACTGTGGGCAGCCAGCACCATCAAAAAGCCAAGTCCTCAAACATCAAGGAAAAGGATTGGAAAAGGCCTGAATTCAGCCAGGCTGCCAGAAGGTGAGAACAAGACCGTCAGCTTTACAGGAATGCCCAGCAGTTGTTGTTCTCAGTAGCAACATATAGACAGAGTGAGAAGCATTTATCACCCTTGATAAGCTAAGGGTAGATTTCATGGGGTTATTGAGATAATCCTGGGAGAAAGCAGCTGGCTTGCTTGGTGAAGCAAACAGCAAGCAGAAGCCCAAGGAGCTGGGTAGGAGTTAAAGAAGAGAGCCCACGTAAGCAACTACAAACAATGAAGTAGAGAGACTAAAATGAAAAGAAACACCAGTTTTGCCAAGTTTTTTCCTGCCTTATGTAACAAAGAGGTGTCTGAGGCACAGGAAAAAACAAATACACATTGATTTGGAGCAGAAAAAAAAAAAATCAAGAAGTTACTGTCTGACTCATAAAATCTTGACTGATCCCTGAGAGAAAAAAATGTGTTTTATTTAGGCCTGTGGCACTTACCTGAGGAAAATACTGTCTGAAACTTTAATATTATTGTTTAACATTCTGGAGAATGTAAATAATTTAAAAATATAACTCTTATCAAAGGATAAACGAATGCCCATGTTTTAAAATTTTGCGCCAGCTCTCTCCTTGGGGGACTTGGATGGACCCAAGCTCCGTACAAACTCTCCCCTGTGTAGGGATACCCACCTCTCATGGGACTTTTTCCAGCAAGTCTCTCTGTAGCTGCTTCTTAGGGGTTCCCAAAAGCTTACTGCTCTATAGTGACCATTTTATTAGTTACTGTCTTCCAGCTGCAGGGGTCTTTTCCTTTTCTCACTGAAAGGTAGCCCATCTCCACAGCTGTTATTTCAGCTGCCTTACCTAAAAGTAAGGAGCATCAAGCTGCAGCTAAGACCTATGCTCATACCTTGAGATCAGACACTGGTTCCACATACATAAACACACACTTAAATTTAGATGTCATAATCTGGAGCTGAATCCCACTAGTAGTAATTTCACTATTACTCTGTAGCCCCATTCTCCATCCCAGTTGGGGCCTGCCAGCATCAATCAATGGTGAAGTGCTGATAATGGTGACAGCTTCTCAATGATAAGCTCTGGCAGGCAATACCAATGCTAATGACCTGCCATTTCCCCCACAGTACCACAAAAGCTCAGACATCTGCTCCCAGACCCGCTAAACAGCAGCAAGGATCAGGGTGTGGACCTGCATGGGACAGATATCCCTATAGATAGCTTGATCAAGAAGAGGAGGTAGATGAATCCTTCTTTAGGCAGCTGAAGAAAACCTCAGAATCACAGACCCTGATGATCACAGATGTCAGGCACAGCCTTGGCTGCAGAAACTATAAGACTGTGGAGTTTAAGATCCTGAGAGGAGTGGGCAAAATAAATAGCAGAATTACAGCCCTGGACTTCAGAAGAGCAGATGTAGGTCTGTTCAGGGAGGCTTCCATGGGAAACTGTGCTGCAGGGCAAAAGGCTGCAGGAGAGCTGGCTGATCTTCAAGGACAGCCTCCTCAGAGCACCAGAACAGCGCGCAATGTTCAGAGAGTTGAGCAAGCATGGCAGAAGGCCAGTGTGGATGAACATGGAGCTCCCGCCCGAGCTCAAACACAAGTACTACACAGAAGGTGGGAGCAGGGACAGACTTCTTGGGAGGAATGAACAGGCTCTGTTCAAGCACGTGGGATTATGTTCAGGAAAGCCAAAGAGCAACTCAAGTTGAAACTAGCAAAAGAGAACAAGAAAGGTTTTTTAAGTAGACCAGTAGCAGAAAGAAGTACTAATGAGAAAGTTAGCTCATTGCTCAGTGGGGGCAGGCAATCTTGTGATAGCGGACATGGAAAAGGGTCGAGTACTCAATGCATTTTTTTCCCTCAGTTTTCATTGGCAAGGTCTGTCCTGTGGCCTCACAGCTCCCTGAGCCTTCTAGCAGTCTGCAGGTATGAGGCAGCACACAGTAGAAGATAGAATTGGGGATCACTTAACCTGCTTAGACATTCACATGGGACTAGATGGGATGCACCTGGAAGAGCTGGCTAAAGTTATTGCCATGCTGCTAACACTTTTGAAAGGTCACAACAGATTTCAAAGTGGGAAGAGTTCCTGAGGGCTACAAAAAGGCCAACTTTGTACCCATCCTCAGAAGGGCAAGAAGGAGCATGTAGGTAACTACAGATTGATTAGCCTCACCTCAGTCCCTGAGACAGTTACAGAGCAAATCCTCTTGAAAGCCATTTCCAAACATATGAAGAACAACAAGGTGATTGCAAGTGGGCAGCATGGGCTTATCAAGGGCAAACCATGCCTGAGCAACCTAATTTCATTTCTGTGATGATGTTGTGTGCAAGGGGAAGGCAGGGTGTGGTGTATACCTGACTTTAGCAAGCCTTTGACGCAATCTCCCCTAGTCTTCTTATCGTGAAAAAAGTGAGATATGGCATAGATAAGTAGATGATAAGGTGAGTGGAAAATTTGCTGTACTGTTGGGCTCAGTGATGCAAAGTAGCTTGTATGGTGGGCAGTAACTACTGGTGTCCCTCAGGGATCGATACTGGGACCAGCAGTGTTTAATCCCTTCACTGATGACCTGGCTGATGGGACAGACTGCATTCTCAACAAGTGTGTAGATGATGCCAAACTGGATGGAGCAGTCAACACACTGGAGGGCAGGGCTGCTATTCAGAGGGACTTTGGCAGCCTGGAGAAAAGGGCTGGCAGGAATTTAATGAAGTTCAACAAAGGCAAATACAAAGGTTTGCATCTGCAATGGAATAACCCCCTGCATCAATCCAGGCTAAGGGTTGGCTGCCTGGGAAACAGCTTTTCTGAAAAGTACCTGGTGATCCCAGAGCACAAGAAGTTGAACATGAAACAGCAATGTGACCTTGTGGTGGGGAAAGCCAACAGCATCCTGGGCTGTATTAGCAAGACTGCAGCCAGCAGGTTCAGTAAAGTGATCCTTCTTCTTTATTTGGCACTTGTGAGACTGCATCAGAAATAGTGTGGGGGTCTCCCAATACATGAAAGACATGAACATAGTGGATTGAGTCCTGAGAAAGCCAGTAAGCTGCTCTGGAGCTGAAGTACATGAGCTATAAGGAAAGGCTGCAACTGGTGGACCTGTTTGGCCCAGAAAAGAGATATACATCTAAGGGGGCATCTGCAGATAAAAGTTGTGTCTGCAACAACACACAGAATCACACACAGAATAATAAGGTTGGAAAAGACCTTTAAGATCATCAAGTCTAACCATTCACATACTAAACTAAACCATATCCCTAAGTACTTCATCTACCCTTTTTTTGAACACATCCAGGGAAGGTGACTCAACCACCTCCCAGGGCAGCCTGTTCCAGGCCCTGACAACTCTTTCAGTAAAAAATTTTTTCCTAACATCCAATCTAAACCTGCCCTGGCCCAGCTTCATGCCATTCCCCCTTGTCCTGTCACCTGACACCTGGCTGAAGAGACCATCACCTATCTCTCTGTAACCTCCCTTCAGATAGTTGTAGGTGGTGATAAGGTCTCCCCTCAGCCTCCTCTTCTCTAGGCTAAACAGCCCCAGCTCCCTCAGCCGCTCCTCACAGGATTTGCCCTCCAGCCCCTTCACCAGCCTGGTTGCCCTTCTCTGGACTCGCTCCAGGACCTCCATGTCCTTCTTGTGGTGAGGAGCCCAGAACTGGACACAGTACTCGAGGTGCGGCCTCACCAATGCCGAGTACAGGGGCACAATCACCTCCCTAGACCTACTGGCCACACTGTTTTTGATACAAGCCAAGATGCCATTGGCCTTCTTGGCCGCCTGAGCACACTGCTGACTCACATTCAGTCTGCAGTCAACCAACACCCCCAGGTCCTTCTCTGCCTGACAGCTCTCCAGCCAGTCTCCCCCAAGCCTGTAGCACTGCATGGGGTTATTATGCAACAACCTGATTAGAGGATATAAAGAAGACAGCGACAGACTCTTCCTGGAGGTGCACAGCTACTGAGTGATAGGCAGTGGCTACAAGAGAGGACATGGGAGATTTCAACCAGATAGAAGACTTCTATTTTTTACCACGAGGTTGATCCAGTATTGGACGAGACCCAGAGACACTGTGTGATGCAGACTTCATCCTTAGAGGTGTTCAAGACTCAATTAGACACAGATCTGAGCACCCTGAGCAGGATGGGGTGGATGGGATGTCTCCCAGGGGCATCTTCTGGCCTACCTGATCCTGAAAATCCACGACTCTCCATCACCTGGTCTAATGCTGCTGCTGTAAAACATGTAATGTGAAGAAAAAACCTGATTTTAAAAAGTGATTTAAAAATTCTTGAGAGGAGGTGAAGATATATTTACAAAAGCAACATCTAGAAGTCAGCATAAGTGGTTACGCAGGGTCACAAACCACAGTACGCTAGAAACGGGTAGCGATAGAGGCAGTTCCCACCATGCCATGTAAATCTAATGTTCTGCAATTTTTAGGGTTGTGTCCATTGCTGTATTTGTTCCAGTGTACACCTGTGACAGATTACAGATCCTATTTTTACCTGCATAGCTGGAGGCTCAGAATCCAGTTTCAGCCTCTGAATTCGGTTGATACTGAGCCAAAGAACAGAGATATCCAATCTGTGTATGACAAATGCACTTATTAATAGTGGAACACGAAACTGAACAAAAACAGTAACTGTAACAAAATGCCTGGTCAGTCAAGAAATGCAGAATTTTTTCTGCCATCAGCAGTGTTTAGGCTAAAGTATGTAAGAGCAAAGCAAAAAAGTGAAGTATGTCACAAAATTGGGACATTCCTCACGTGAGTATAACCCATCTGAAAAGAAATACCCACAATAAAATACCAGGAAAGGCTCAGAACCCATAACTGTACACAGTCTAGATGATGCATGCTAATTCAGTCCTCTATGAACTGGCATTCCTAAGTGAGGCTGTTCCAAAATGTTATTAAGGGCACTGCAGCATATTGCAGAATGTGTTGGCAATGCCAGAAACAGAGGGAAATCAGGAACATAGCAAAGCCGTAAGGCAGCTGCCAAACATTGATTTTCTTTAAAGGTGGGAAGCAAAGATACTGGTGCTTCTTAAGAGTGAGGAAAAAATGTTGGAGTGGTTTTTTTGCATGTCTCTTCACAGAGCTGAGGAGGGTAAACGTAATGTTTGAAATGGGTTTAACATATTCATGTTCTGTGAGTAATTACACTTGGGGGAACGCAATTGACACAAAACCAATAGTAGTGTACCAGTGCCTGTCTAGGAGCATCTCAGGTGTTACTTCTGAGCCCCAGGATCTCCACAGCAACTGTCAGCAGAACTTAAGCCTTCTGTCCTCCAAAAGCATACATCATTGCCACTTAAAATTTAAAAAAAAACCCCAAAACCAAAGTTATATGAGCTGCAACATGCCAAAGGTAACTCAGAAAAGCGGTGAGTCAAATCCTACTGTCACTTTCACTGTTGCAACATGATCGTTTTCAGAAAGTTTGTCAATGAGTGCAAATAGTATGAAATGAAAAGTGTGGGAACCATATTTTATAAGGTTCTTATGCATGATCCAGCTGGGTCACTGTCCACAGCGCACAGGGGATTGTGGCAGGTGCTGGAGAGTTAAAATTCCAATTCTGCATGGAGCAAAATTCTGTTGGAGTATTCGGTGCTGAGTAACCACTGATTCACACATGGTATCAGCAATAAAATCAACTGCAAAAATTGCTGTGGGGAGAAATGGACCAGCCAGCAGAAACTCCCACTGGAGTTAAAGCTCTGTGAATGCGGAAGACAAGTAGGAAAGATTTAAGTAGCTCTTCTCCATTGACAAGTAGTGCCTGGAAGAAAGGAGAGCAAGAAATTAACTTTACTTCTGGCAGGAGCTGGGTCAGAATCATTTAATGCTTGTAATTGTTCTCAGTTAATGTTAGCAGAGGAGGCTGACCATGAAAGTACCGTAGACATTCAAGGAAAGTATTAGCTCCATATAAAAAATGAAAAATATGAGTGATACGTTTTTAAACCGAGAATAAAACCCCCAAAAATGAAAGTGTAAGCACTTGTGGCTGATTTAGAGGCTTTCATCCGGCTCCGCTCAGCAAACAGCTCAGGTGCTTTAAGATGCTGCTGCATCCCAGCTGTTACGGTCTCTTTGTAACAGGCTGTCACCCTTCAGCAGAACTGGCAGGAGGAAGTGTATGCCTGCGCACAGTCTGCTTTAGTACTGCGGTGGTGTCTCTCCTTCAAGCCCACCGCCCTTGGTGATGGGAGGCTGGCTGTCAGCACGGCAGAGGCACCAGCACACCTTCCTTCAGGCCGGCCCCGCACTTGTGATGGGAGCGGAGGCACAAGAGAACTTTCCAACCACTGCACCAAGATCTTGCTGGGTGTTATCTGACAGAAAACCCACCAAAACCGTCTTGCAGTTTTAGAGGTTTGGGGTGAGGTTGGGTTTTTTTAATTCTTTTATGTGGGAAGAGAAGCTGAGGGGCTGAGTTACAGGTCTGATGGGCTAATTGAAGAGGTAACTGTTAAACCAGCCACGCCAGACTAAGATCTGGGGCTTAACACTTGTACTCTGTTGGAAAGAAAGGGACAAAAAGCACTGGAGTGGAAGATCTCAGTGGCTTTCACAACATAGGTGAGAAAACCACATTGCCTTCCTTTTGCCACTCTCCTGTGCCCTCCTGTCCAAGCTTCTAGGAGAACAGCCTTCATCGTGAAATAAAAACTGCTTTGGAACAGGACTGCTCTGCAGGAGGAAAGCAAATGCAGCAGCAGGTAGCATGGGTGCAACTTCCTGGCCAGAGCAGGAAGAGCAGCGGAAAAAAAGGGTGGAATCTTCCACTGCTGTGTAGGGCCAAAACCTGTAAAGCAGGAATGCTTCCCACCACATTTCTGTAGAGCTGGAAATAGTTTTATGCAGTTGATGCAAACGGAAAGGAAAATAAAGTAGCTTTTTGATTATTTGCCTCCCTATTGGGAAACACTGTTTTTGAAAAATCACCACCTGAGTTGTTTTTAATGATGTTTCACATGAAAATGCACCTTTCTGACAGCCTAGAGGTTGTTAAGGTATACATAGAGGAAACCTTGTGTGAGAGGAATGGTAGGTTGACAAGTGACTCCTGGCAGCTTTTTGCAAAGAGTCAGAGCTTCTGGAATAGAGCAGAAAGAAACAAAAATGTAAATTTCATATGGTGGAAATAGCATACCTCATTCAGAAGCTAACCCAACAGTATGTAGAGGGAAATGAAAGTACGGCTGAGGCCATCACCTATGTGCCTTAATGTGCCAGAAGGTACTTTCTGGGTTTTTATATTCTTGTTTCTCATAACTGTGTTGTCAGAACTGGAGATCGCTGCCTCAGAGAGGCTAATGAATGCAGAGCGGTGCTGAGAGCAGATGGAGAGGGACTCTTTGGCTTTAGCAATTAGGTGTAGAAAGTTTTTGTCTTTATTGCTGAGAATGTTATTTATGAGGTGTGGATGGAGGCTAACCATAAACCGCTTCTTGCCGTTGCCAAATGCACTTCACAAGCACCCTTTCTACACCTTGAAGAACAGATACTTCTTTTTTTGGGCTATACACACATGATTTCAGATTTGATTTCACATCTGGGGGGAAAAATGCATTGATTGGTATGTTCTCAGTAGCAGGGCTCAGCAACTGACGATTCACTCTGGCCCCCAAAGTATTTCTAACATTTCTGAAGTGGCACTGACACAGTACCAGATATTTGGTGCTATGAGCTGCTACTGCATCTGTAAGACACGGGAGAGTAGTGTGAGAGAGCAAACTCTAGAGGTTTCCAGAATAGGTATTCAGCCCTGATTCAAAAGGTCAGATGTCCCTGGCATGGAGGTTTGGCAGAAGTGCAGCAGAGCAAAGTCTGAGGGCAGACTATGTGTCTGTTGACCTGATAAAGAAAAAACACCAACCTATCTGATCTCAGATTTGGATTACTGTTGGGGATGAGGCACTGAGGAAAGTAGTAATACTGCTCTTGTATTACAACATTTGAAATAAACATGTAATAATGATATAATAATAGCATATTCCCAGCTATTGTTATTGTTTTATGGGTGGTCCCCACAATCCTAGATGAGATTTTCTGTGAATATGCTAAAATAACGTCCCAAGATGTTGTACAAAAGCTGTTTCAAAAGCTATGAAAAGGGAACCTGGGTATTGGGAATATAAGAAATGGAAAGGAAGTGTTTTAAAGTTTGTTCTGTATGCCAAAAATACAGGCCAAGTCAAATGAAAGATCTCATATTGGCACCACAGAAATTGCTGGACCCCTGGAACAAGGTAGGCATAGGTTTGTTTATGCTGGCTGAAGAAGAGTAGTATTTGTCCTAGCATTTTCTGAAGATAGCTCTACTAGAGAATATTGCAACTAAGTAGGCAATTAGGCATAACAAATTATTATTATTATGGCGTAGAAAGAGCAAAACAAAAGCCACAAAAATTAGTAGGCAATTTAGGGAATTTTGCGGGGAGCAGAGTCATGTAACTGCCAATCCTTGTTATCTCAGATCTCAAGTGTTGTTAGAAAATAATATCAGAGTCACAAAGCACTGCAAAATAACCTGTGGAACCACACTGATCTGTATTTAGATTAAATTACAGAAGGGCAGTGATTAAATTTAGGTTGTCATCCGTTGACATTTTACTTGACAGGATGCTGAAAACTACTAAAACCTGTTGTCTGCTGTATAAAGATTGGAGTACAGCAGGATAAAAAGCCTGATGTGATCTCATGACCCAAGAGCTGCCATCACTTCATAAACTGCTGCTATGCATCAGGTAATAATGGTCTCAGAAGACAATGTCATGCTTGTATGAGAACATCGCTCCTCATATATACTATGAAAGGATGGGTGACCCCATTTCACAAATGGTAGTAAGAGATACAGATCAGAAACCTTGCCAGAAAATGCCATCACGCTGAGGACATCGTTCCTGAGAAGGTCTCTGGCATAAACCAAAGCAAATGTTAATTACTGAGCCTCATGAGTCTGCTGTCCAGGCACCAAAGGGCCTTACTGGCCTTGACCAGCCTTGCCTGGGATGCTGCCTATGTCCCAGGTGTCCCATTTCAGCTCAGCCCCAGGCACCCAGCCCTGCCCTGCCTGGAGAGACACTGGAGGTGCCCCTCTGTCCTGATTGTTGGTTTGCCATCCTGGGTTGCCCTTGCACCTGGCCAGTGGCCTTGCATGGACCTGGTGGTCACCGGAATGTCATCTCAACACGACACTGCTGACTAACACAGAGAAACCCTCCACTTGCTGGGCTTGTTCCTCCACTGGAGGCTTGGTGGGCATGACAAATATATTTGAGAATGTTATGTTTCAAGGCCACACTCTCATTTTGGTTTCTTTAAATGGTCTGACTTCAAAAGTACCTATGAATTAATCGATTTTAGCATCCAGCTGAGATGTTCTAACTGTGCTTCTGTAATAAGTGTCTGAGTTGCAATATAATAGCCTGCTCACAAGGATTTTTCCCTTTTGCAGTTGAAAAAATTATGTCCTCCTCACCATAGTTGGCGTGAAAAATCATCATTCACCATAAGGGATGGGAGCCTTTACTTGAAGACCCCAAAACTGATGAAATTTCAACCCTATCACTTTTAATTCTGATCATCTCTCTGCCACTCCAGTGGAACAGAAAACCTTGCCCTTCGGAAATCAGTGAAAAAAACCTTTTTGAGCCTTCAGAACTTCACACCTTTATTTGTGAGATCAAAGAGCCCATTATTACTGAATTCCTGTTCTCCAGGTAGGTACTTATGTAATTTTTCACCTGCCTTCAGTGTCTTCAGTAGATTATTCCATGAGCTCCATGAGGAAGAGTTTTTATTTTAACCATCCTTGAGGACCTTGTCTAAAATGTTTATCAAAATCCTTATCAAGTTGTAGCTTATTATTCCAGGAGGGTGACACATAGCAATACAGAACCTTCCTACACTAAGTATAAATTCCTGGGCTACACGTAAGCATTACATTACCATGGGAGAGAGCCTGTTCACCTGATCTATTTCTCACAAGCTTCTTTGGATTCATTTCCTCCCCTGTTACTTGTAGATGAAGGAGTTTCCCTGTCCCCATGTTGAAATGCAAATAGTTTTATTATTTTATTAGTTACCAAGATGTACCAAGTTCTCCACGATAGTGACTGGTCACTCCCATAATCTAAGTCTTCTACAGACTTTAGGAGCAGTATTTTTGTCTTTTCTTTAGGGGTCTGTGATAACAATTTTAACAGCATAGGGGCCAAAACCATCGAGGAATATACCTCTTCTCTTACAGTCCAAAATATGAACTGCTTTGGTCCCATGAAGTAGCCTTGTCTGATACTGCTTTTGAGTTGGTTTTGGTTCTTGGTCAATGTTAGACCTGACAGTTAATTACAGTCTTAAAATGTCTTCAATTGTATTATTATACCAAAAAAGTCTGTGTGAACAGTCAATAATAAGAGCTCCAGTCAGCAAAGGTAAATTTATATGACTACAAATAACCCCAGCTTTGCCAATGACAAGTTAAATAGCAGTATTTTACAGAGTCATGAGAGATTCCTGGAGTTGATTTTCTGTTCCTGTGTCTTGCTCATTCATGCAGAAAAATAAAATAAAAATTAAACAAACAAACAAACAAAAACCCCACCAAAAACAGGGAAAAGGAAAAAAAAAAAGGAGATGGGAAGAGAGCATCATACTTTGCTTCCAAGGTAGATGTATTTCCCATCATTCAGGGAATGTTTATTACAAACAGCTAAATGTAGCAGTGTTGTTCATCTGCCACCGCGCTGCTGCAATGCAGTTCATGTCACACAGTGGAAGAAGAGGAGGGAAGAAAAGGAAAGATCTGGAAAGCACAGAAGAATGTAGGATGGTTTCCAGGCTCTATCTCACTCCAGCTCTCTAAAGACTTTTAATTAGGATGCATTGTGCAGCATCAGGAAAGCAAAGTCAAGTTTTGGTGAAAGAAAATGAGGGGGGTGTTTTTTTGTGCCTGCTCAGTATCAGCCGTGCACATTGGCCGTTCCAGAACAGCGAGTCACTGATCCAGGGGGGAAAACATAATCTTCAAATAGGAGAATGGTTAATCTCCACATGGTGCTTCCCACAACCACAGTGTTTTGATTTGAGACTCTATGTTGTAAGGTACATCCAAGGAATGTTTAGTGGCTTAACTGACCCTCAGGAAGCTGAGAAATGAGTCACTGAAACTAGAACACCTGTTATTTAAGCCCTCAGTTTTTAGCCCAGCTGCAGGTAGTCTAAAAGTGCTGGGGTCCTCTTGCACATGCAAAGTATTTAAACTTCTATTTACACACCCATTAAATAGACCATAAGCAGTAATCAAGTCTATTTATTTCTTTTTTCAGAATATTTGGATGCATTTAAAATTGTAATTAATTCTCCTACAGTACTGTCCCACTGTACAACTTACAAACAAGTCTGAACCAAAAACTAACAACACTATAATGTTAATATTTATAAGCTGATCCCTGGGGGGTAAAAAAAGAAAAGAAAAATATAATAGATTTTTTTAAGTAATAAAAATGGATAGCATTTTAAAAAGCTATAGAATTTATTAAAAAACTCTCTTTGTGTTGGCATTGCATCTATCATGCTTTGGAATATTTAAAAAATGGAAAAAACGCTGTAACTGCAGTCTTGAATAGTCAAAAGGGCAGTTTTCATGGATTTCAAAAGGATTTAACTGGTTTCTGTGGAAGTGTTAAATGCTAAATGAGTTTTCCAGAAGGCCTATTTTAATTTAAAAGCATATCCAGAATTTCACTGGTACATTTATTACAGAAATAAGTATGGGTAGGAAGCAGTTAAAAAAAATGGGCAAGCCAACTCAGAAAAGCTTAAACCACTGAGCTCCTCTTATGAATAATCTAAGTTTCAGATTCCTTTTACTTGTATAACCATTTTGCTTTAACAAAAAGGATGACTTTAAATCACATAGCTGGGCTGCTGGCCTGTATTCCATTTCCCCTCTCCTGTTTTAAATAAAGATATCCAAATTCTTTCCATTTGTCATGGAGTATTAAGGGCATATTTTCATTGTGGATTATCTAGTATTAATTGATAATATGCCATGTTGTGATGGACCTCAAAACATCATATAACCTGGAGCGAATTTCAGATGTATGGAAGAAATTCTAGTTGAACAACAAACCATGAAAATCTAGGGGAAGCCAGGCCTCTTTGACTACAATTAAAGCATGCAGAAGATTTGTTCCACCAACAGGTTTTCCTGTGTTTGGTGATTGACAAGGTTTGTTCAACTTCTGCAGCGCTGTGAGTACTAAAGTTTGTGCATGAAATTATTACCACACATGGGTTATACTGGTGCCCTGCAAACTGAGAATACAGAAGTGATGAAACAAACGAGGCAACACCCAAGGGTATAGCTTGCATCCCTGTATGTTTATATTTATATTCCTCTCCTTAGCAGGAGACAGGGCTTTCTTTGACCTCCGAATCAGTATTTGATTGAATTAATGGAGTATTAGTCCCTTTGATAAGTTTCAGAGAAAAGCCTTCCATCAGCAGGTGTCCTGGTTTCGCTATGACAGTTAATTTCCTTTCTAGCAGTGGATGGAATGCCATGTTTGGGAGTTAGGATGAGAGCAGTGCTGATAACACCCGGATGTTTCTAGTTGTGGCCAAGCAGTCAAGGACTTTCCAGTTGTTCATATTGCCCTGCTAACGAGAAGGGAGGGGACACAGCCAGGACAGGTGACCCGAACTGGCCAAAGGGGGTATTCCATGCCAATTATGTCATGCTCAGCATAAAGGGGGGAGGAGGACCAGGCAGCTCCGGGATGTATAGTTTTGGGGATGGTCTGTTTTTTTGGGATGGCTTTGAGCTGTATGGCCTGAGTTGTTTGGTGAGAAACTACATTGTGTATCACCAGTTTCATATATTTTGCTATGAAGTCCTGTTATTATTGTTATATCTATTTATCTGCTATCCCAGTAAACTATCCTTATCCCAACCCATGAGGTTTTGGTTCCTTGGGTTTTTCCTACTCCTTCCCCCTCCCCATTCCCTTTTAAAGAACAAGCAGCTGCGTGGTGCTCAGCTCTCAGCTGGGACAAAACCACGACAGCAGGAGATCCACTTTCTTATACTGCTCTGCCACCAGCAGCACCGCACAGTGTCCCTAGCCCTTCTCCAAATTGATGCCAATGGCCATGCTCTTCTGGGTACTCAGCTCCTTCACCTTTTCCCAGTATCCAGAAGAGTCCTAGGGACACCTGCAGTGTTGTAACGAAGGCTTTCCTCCTTAGGGTTATCTCCAAAACTACTGATTTATTTCAAATCAGCTATGAAATTAGAATCATTGTCTTGGTCAGGTTGATTAAGGCCAGACTTTCAGTAGCCTCAGTATGAAAGGTGAAATGTTATTGCCAGCTGACTGTTGGTAGGTTTTCAAAAGATCCTAGATATCGCTACGTTGCTCATGGTGTCATCTGTAATGACACAGGAGATGTAAAGAGACGCGCTTCAAGTCACTGGGTTTCTGAATATTTTGTAGCAACCAGAAGTTTCTCTTGGGAAGCCTTTTGTACATCTAATACCCTCACGAAGTCACGTCTGATGATTTGTATACATCAATGTTGCAATAGTTGAAGGAGGGGGGAAGAAATAACTATACACCAATTTCATGGCCAGATTAATTTTCACTGCAGCCTTGATTTTTTGCTGCACTTTGATGATGGAGCACCCTAATAATCTGTCACAAGTATCGTCAGATGTGGGAATCACTGTATGTAGAGCACTGGATTGCATTTGGTATAGTGGCTGTTGTTATCATGAAGCAAGCTTACTGCTTCGTTATTAAGAAGCAAGGAAAGAGCAGCATGTGCCTGACCTTTGAATAGCATTGGTGCTTTCAAAAGAAACATTCATTTTCAGATTTTCTTTAAGTTGCTCCCTTCATCTAGAGTTCCTATTGCTGGTAAGTGGCTTTTTTTAGACAATTTTTTGCTATAAGAATAAATGCAGCGTACAGTACATGTGTAAACTGGTGATCAATTGAAGTAAAAAATCACTTTCCTGTGCTACACTTACCCCTTCACTGAATTTGGGCATAAAGGCTGGTACCTACTTAGGAAATACAGTGATTTGAGGATATTTGATCTAGAGAAATGCTGAAGAGTGACACAATTAAACCCAACCTGTAGCAGTGCTTCTGAAAATTCAGCCCAGTGTTTTTGTAGTTGACACATTCAGCATGTAATTAGTCCTGAATATTTTGTCTGTTTCTTCCTGCTTGTTATTATACACATAAGCTGCACCTTTATTTTAGGAGTGGCATAAAAGATAACTGCATCTGAGAGGAAATACAATCATTATAATTGTGTCTATCAAGCTTATTTTTTCCTGATTCTTGCTGTCATTTCCATCAGTGGAAGTAGCCCCACGTCAAACACTTCCCTAACTCAGAAAAAGAACAATAACAGAAACCAACTCAGTCCACTTCTGTACCTTCATAGTTTTACTGGTAGTGTGCAGCCACCAACGTTGGCTGCAAAGGATGTGCATGCTAGATCATCACCAACAATTCAAGACATTATGGACAAGTATCACCATTCCCTTCCTCACTGTGCCCTTTCTGAGGCATATTTTTAAAAACTGTGAAATACCAGTGGTGCACTAGGAGAATTACGGTAACTCAGAGCCAAGTTTGCACAGGTAATTGTATTTTATCTGATAGAATTTAATTTTTCTTGGGTTTTTTAGACATTCTAGGTATTTCCCCACACTGTTACTCATTCCTTCTAGCATCTCACATGCAGCTCCTCAGCAGACCAGCAGAATTCTTTCGAGACACCACAGCTGAGTGGGATATCATAGAATCATAGAATGTGTTAGGTTGGAAGGGACCTTTAAAGGTCATCTAGTCCAACCCCTCTGCAGTAAGCAGGGACACCTTTAACTGGATCAGGTTACTCAGAGCTTCATCAGGCCTGCCCATGAATGTCACCAGGGATGGAGCCTCCATCACCTCTCTGGGCAACCTGTTCCAGTGTCTCACCACCCTCATAGTGAAGAACTTCTTCCTAATATCTAATCTAAACCTATCCTGCTCTTGTTTAAAGCCATTACAGAATCACAGAATCACAGAATCACAGAATAATAAGGTTGGAAAAGACCTTTAAGATCATCAAGTCCAACCATTCACATCCTAAACTAAATCATATCCCTAAGTACTTCATCTACCCTTTTTTTGAACACATCCAGGGAAGGTGACTCGACCACCTCCCTGGGCAGCCTGTTCCAGGCCCTGACAACTCTGTCAGTAAAAAATTTTTTCCTAACATCCAATCTAAACCTGCCCTGGCACAGCTTCATGCCATTCCCCCTTGTCCTGTCTCCTGTCACCTGGCTGAAGAGACCATCACCTACCTCTCTATAACCTCCCTTCAGGTAGTTGTAGGTGGTGATAAGGTCTCCCCTCAGCCTCCTCTTCTCCAAGCTAAACAGCCCCAGCTCCCTCAGCCGCTCCTTATAGGATTTTCCCTCCAGCCCCTTCACCAGCCTGGTTGCCCTTCTCTGGACTCGCTCCAGGACCTCCATGTCCTTCTTGTGGTGAGGAGCCCAGAACTGGACACAGTACTCGAGGTGCGGCCTCACCAATGCTGAGTACAGGGGCACAATCACCTCCCTAGACCTACTGGCCACACTGTTTTTGATACAAGCCAAGATGCCATTGGCCTTGTTGGCCGCCTGAGCACACTGCTGACTCATATTCAGCCTGCAGTCAACCAACACCCCCAGGTCCTTCTCTGCCTGACAGCTCTCCAGCCAGTCTCCCCCAAGCCTGTAGCACTGCATGGGGTTATTATGTCCCATGTGCAGCACTCTACACTTGGCCTTGTTAAACTTCATCCCATTGGACTCAGCCCATCGGTCCAGTCTGTTCAGATCCCTCTGAAGAGCCTCCCTACTCTCAGGCAGATCAACACTTCCTCCTAGTTTAGTGTCATCTGCAAACTTAGTGAGGGAGCATTCAATCCCTTCTTCGAGATCATTGATAAAGATGTTGAACAAGACTGGACCCAGGACTGAGCCCTGGGGGACGCCACTCGTGACCGGCCTCCAGCTGGATTTTGTTCGATTCACCACCACCCTCTGGGCTCAGCCATCCAGCCAGTTTTTAACCCAGCTGAGGGTCCACCTGTCCAGGCCAGTGGCAGCCAGTTTCTCAGCCAGAATGCTGTGAGAAACTGTGTCAAAGGCTTTACCAAAGTCCAGGTAGATCACATCCACAGCCTTCCCCTCCTCCATTAAGCGGGTCACCTTGTCACAGAAGGTGATCAGGTTAGTTTGACAGGATCTACCTTTTGTAAACCCATGTTGACTAGGCCTGATCCCCTGGCCATCGTGTATGTGCTGCATGATAGCTCCCAAGATGACCCTCTCCATGATCTTCCCTGGGACTGAGGTCAGACTGACAGGCCTGTAGTTCCCTGGATCCTCCTTCCGACCCTTCTTGTATATGGGTGTAACATCTGCCAGCCTCCAGTCGACTGGAACTTCCCCAGTCTGCCAGGATTGCTGATAGATGATGGAAAGGGGTTTGGCAAGCACATCTGACAGCTCCCTCAGTACCCTTGGGTGAATCCCATCTGGCCCCATTGACTTGTGGGTATCTAACTGGCCTAGTAGGTCGCTAATCATTTCCTCCTGAACCATGGGAACTTTGTTATTCTTCCCCTCCCTGTCAGCCAGTTCTGGAGGATGAGTACTCACAGAATATCCTTCTTTACTGTTTAAGACTGAGGCAAAGAAGGAATTAAAGACCTCAGCCTTGTCCTCATCCCTTGTCGCTAATGTGCCATCAGCATCCAATAAGGGCTGGAGATTCTCCTTGACCCTCCTTTTACTATTAATATACCTATAGAATTACCCCTCATCCTATTGCTACATGACCTCACAAACAGCCCTTCCCCAGCTTTCCTGTAGGCCCACTTCAGGTACTGGATATACCAAGAGAAATCTAGTAACTGGAGCAGCTGTTTGAACAGTGATCAGAAAAGGGCTATCTAAGAAAAGTAGATGATGTACACAATGAAATCACCAGGACTTGTAGGCGTGTATAGTCCAGAGAGACCACCATGCTAGGTGTGCCTGAGCAATGAATAGATAAACCTGTGGAATGAGCATTGCAAAAAAAGGTGCTGTTTGTGACAGGGATATGCCCTGACTTGTATCTTTTGAGTCTATAAATACTTTTTCAGTGCTGTCATGGAGCTTTGTGAGCATTAATGGATCACTGAGGTTGTGACACTGATGTGGACACTGACTGCTCAGAGAGAGAGACAAGATTTAAGAAAAAAAAACATTATGTTTGAGGGTTTCTTTCTTGATTTTTTTTTCTTTTTGGCAGATGAACACACTAGCAGTTATTCTTTAGGGGCAAGACTACACTTCGTTTCCTGGCCTCATAAATCCCTCTTCTGGATATCAGGACTACTGCTAGGAAAGATCTGTTTGCTGTACAAGCAAGTACAGGAAGCATACCTTCCTTATGATAAAAGACAAGAAGACTGATGGGGTGAATCACAACAAAGTTAGCTCTCAGTAAAGAAAATACTACCTTTTAAACCTTTTTTTTTTCCTTTTCTTTTGTGTGTTAAGTATGGCATAATGTATGTGTGAAGTAAAGAGGGGACACCTGATTATCAAGGTAAAGAGTGAGGTTAAACACTTGGTTTTGAACAGCCTGTCAGGATGCCATATAGCTGAAAGCTTCTTCGTGGTTTGTCACAATATAGCAGTATGTCTTGTACATACTTCTCCCTCTATTTGACTTGCAGAGGGATTTGAAATCACTTCTCAAATGCATGTTCTGAATTCAGTAGGAGTTTGCCGGCTTGCTGTCTGATATTTCTGATTTTTTAACATGGATGCATAAATCATTACCCTTTAAAGCCTCTTCTGGAATTTATTGGATTATAATTAACAAGGATCAATTTAATAAAAGCAGGAACACGTTTTAAAACACATTAAATCTAACCAAAATTATTATGACATTGAAGAGCAAAGTGCAGGGTGCTTACTGTTCCACCATTAATCATGTGCCAGTATAGATGGGATTCATTTTCACCTCACTATAGCTATCTAAAAATAAGTCATTGCACCTCATCTACTCACCTGAATTCCTATTAAATCAACGGATAGAGACAGGAATCCCCAGGAGGCACAGCAGCCTATTCTCAGATAGGTGAGGTAAACAGACACCTATTTCTTAACAGTAAATATAGAGGAAACTAGATGATGCAAGATAGGAGCTTAATTTATTTGTCCACGGATAAGGATCTCCTGTCGTTTGAGATCACTTAGGTTATCCAGGATATCCATGTGGAGATGGCAGATGTGACCCAGGACTGACCTATAGAAGACCCTTCCACAGTGGCAGCTGGAAGCTGGACAAGTAGGCAGAGCTATAGATACCTTGCATTTCCTAAAACTGCACTAAATCCATGACTGTTGCCCCTGAATCATGCCCAGTGACTCTAAAGGGAGCTCAGGCACATCCAAGTTCCAGCACTTACCTGACAGTATGTACCACTGCCACGCTATCTAAAACTGGTGGGCTTACAGAAGGGAAGAACTCAAAACTGACTGAAAATTTCCCCATGAAGGCACTTCAGAAAAGTAAGCAGGCTGGCATCAAGAGAGGATAGTGCAGAGCCTCTCCTCATCCCCAAGTGCCTGCTCTGGGACACGTAATGTTGAGCTGAAGATCTATAGCCACCAGATGAAATTATTCCTAGGGAATGAGTGCAAGAACGGTGCAGGGAAGATTGAAAAAAAAATGTGTTAGAGACTGTGGTTATCACCATTGGTATAAGCTGATGAAGGCAGATGAACAAATTTGATTAAAATCACCCTGACTTGCATGACACCAGCAATGGCATCAGAAAAGAGCACCACAAAGTAGTTTTGGAAGAGCAGCATCCTGCTGCGTCAGTTGGCGTCCATTCCTAGCCCAGGAAAGGGTCAAAGACTGTCATAAACACAAAAAATGGGATTGCTAGAGGACAAAAGGGACATTCATCCTTAGAACAACAAAAAGTCTACAAGCAAAGAACGGTTGTGGCTTCCTTAGCTTCCCTGGCCAAAGCAAAGTGAACACTGAACCACCCACACAGCCTTCACCGCGTCCCTCTGCTTCAGTCCAAGTACCACAGGAGAGGAAATTGTTCTTGACTTGAGCAATAGGGCTTGGAAACCAAACCTCTGCTCACTGCAATCTTTATTTTACATGCTTATCTTACAGGTTTACACTTAGTGTAGGCCGACTTGGCGCTGGATCGTTTGCAATAACGACTTCAATGCTTTATATGTTCTTTTTTATTTATTCTCAGGGATGAGTTTCATTAAAGATTCTATTTATCCTTATGCTCCCTGCTTCCCACTACCGTTGCCTTGCTCCCGGAGTACATTTCTTCCACAGCCAAGGCTGATACTCCTTCCTAGTCACCCAGGACATTCAGGACCACTCTGTTGATATAGAAAATGGCATTCAGTTACAAACATTCTCATGGACTTTCTCCTGTCTCCATGTATTCCAGCAGAATGGGCCATACGTCTGTCATTCAGTGTCGCTAGCAATCCCTGCGGTACCCCAGGATTACAAATCCTCTGGTTATCCCAATGAACACCTCTGTTTACGTGCTTATTCTGAAGGTTAGCTTGTATGGCCCCTGTTCGGAGAGTGAGGACCGCTGCAGATCAGCCTGAAGGTTCTGTCTCCCGGCCGTGTGTGTTTGTTTGCAGAGCTGGCAGATGTCCTCACAAGGGTGGGATAGCAGGAAAGAAAGCCCCTTTCTAGATCACACCAGCTATTTGAAAGCTGTTCCAGCTGTTCCAGGAGTTCCAGGGACAATGACGCTCTGGGCAGCAGGACTTAAACTTGTGACAAGTGTAACCACTGTGGTCCATACTCAGGGGACTGTGGATTGTTGCTGAAGAGCCATTTTGGGCAACAGGTTCAAGGCAACGTTTAACAGAGGGTTGACGGTGCCTACATGTTGACCCATCTTACAAGTGGACTTCCTTGTCTGTTTGAGAACCCAGTAAGATAACCTCTCTGACACCCCTGCAACATGAGCAGGAAGAACAGGAAGCCCCCACATCCTCTGTGATTTCATGCTACACATCAAGAATTCTTCCCCCCCACCCGCTCCTCCACCCCCCATAGGCAATACATCTAAGGATTTTGCAGTCTTCCCTTTGAGATAATCCCAAAGGCTGCATTCCAGTGCAGTGCCCACCCCAGCAATGGGCACAAGTAATGCTGGGGGTTCTGGTTTTCAGATAAGGGTAAAACCAGGCTTCTAAATAACTATATTATAACCTCAAATGGATTTTTTGGGGGGACACAAAAAATATTAACTTAGTTGCCCTCTCATCTTCCAGCTTAAATTTCATTTTTATCCTCTGTAATATACTCCTTATATTTAAGTTCTCTAAGTCTCTCTTGATTTTAATTTCGCTACCTTAATAGGCGTATATGCATTAAATGTGGTTTTCCTTTTTGCATTAGCCTTACCAGAACAGTAAGTGGGAAAAAATCATTCCTGTCTGAGTCCAAACCTCAAATATTGTTCATTAAGCACATGCTGTGTCCCAGTCTGGAGATAGCTGTGCTTCCCAGAGAAGTCAAGTGACAACTGTATGTTTGATTTAAGTACACTTGAGATGAGAAGTGCTGTATATACATTGTAGTGTTATGAAGAGAGCTTATGCTTTCTTTTTCTTTTTTCTTTCTTTCTCTTTTTTCTTTTTTCTTTTTCTTTTTCTTTTTCTTTTTCGTTTTCTTTTTCTTTTCCTTTTTTTTCTTTTCCTTTTTCTTTTCCTTTTTCTTTTTCTTTTCCTTTTCCTTTTCCTTTTCCTTTTCCTTTTCCTTTTCCTTTTCCTTTTCCTTTTTCTTTTTCTTTTTCTTTTTCTTTTTCTTTTTCTTTTTCTTTTTCTTTTTCTTTTTCTTTTTCTTTTTCTTTTTCTCTTCCTTTTCATTTTTATTTTTATTTTCATTTTCTCTCTTTCTCTCTTTCTCTCTTTTTTCTTTTTCTCTTTTTATTTTTTCTTCTTTTGATTTTGCTTTTGGTTTTTCTTATTCCTTTTTTTTTATTTTTTTTTCTTTTTTTTTTCTTTTCTTTTTGTATTGCAGACTCACATATCAGTATCAGAAGTTGTAAAACACTTCAGCATACATAAGAAGAAAAATACATTGCCAGTATTACCTCCCTCTCTGGTATTTGATCGTCGAAACAAAGAGGTCTAGTGGAATGTTTGGCTCTTAAAATTATGCAGCTATGTCCCACAGAAGCTTAGCAGTTATGGCAGGGCAGTAATTGTATTTTGCCTGGGAGTATTTTAAATTACCCAGGCACCAAAATCACAATGAAATGTTCTAAGTGGCGTACTCAGCCAGGGCTCCGTAGGTATGAGCAGTCTCTCTTCATTAGTGTTGGTATCATGGCAGTGCGAAGGGACACTGGCACCAAGCAGGGCCTGATTGCACTTGTCACTGAGCCAACAAGGCAAGGCTTGCCCCAAAGAGGCTATAACCTAAATGACAAGTACTGAGAGGCAAGGAGAGTGGCCCTGCAGCACACAGGAGACCAGTGAATGAGGCGAGAGCCCCTTTCTCCCAAAGCTGAACTCCTCTAACCCAGATGGGTTCCTTCCTGAAGTTCTTGCCTTCTCACAGGTGCCTTTCTGGCTCGGGTTGTGGGTTTTTTGCTGAAAAACCTTTTAATGTTCTGCCTGTGAAGTAGGCAATGATCAATTTGTAAAATAAAACCAGAAAAAGAGCAAGAGGGGTCTGCTCAGAGCTGTTGAGGTTACACTTTGAAATTATTAGTCACTTCCCATTGCAGTCTAGCAAACTAGCTAGCATCTCTTAAGCATTTCTTTTAGCAGTCACTTACTTGAATAATTAACTCCCGTGACCCTGCCTTGTCATTTACTGGTTAACGTGGTCAAACGCTACCATTAACTTTCAGCACTAAAGGTGCTTTCTCATCCTTTCCACCTGCTGATGGAGACGCCCGGGCTCGGAGCTCACAGTTCTAAATGCAGAAGCCCATGAACTCTTCAGAGGCCTCCTCCTGTGCCGGCGGCCTGCTCTGGTGCTGCTGTCTCCATGTTTGCCTTGTCTCCTCACATCCCTTGTTCCTGGGCAGCCGCAGAGGAAATGTGTCGGGGAGAGAGCAGAGGTTTACCTCGCAGTGGCCCTTCTTTATCAGCAAAGCCAGGAAGCTGCACAAATCCCTGGCACGCATCCACCTTGGGCTTTCTGAGAAGCAGATAGCGTGTTCCAGCCTGTGCTTCATTTAAAGAGGCAGACTGTTTGGGGTGAATAGTTAAATGAGTATGAAGTGCTGGGGCATCGTTTTTGCATGGATTGGTTGGCGGGGAAGAATTCGACCAAAGCGATGGTGGGGATTTCACAGCTGTTTGTGACTGACAGAGTGGTAAGGGCTCCTGGGGATGCTGCTGAGGACTTCCGAGTTCTTCCTACGGGACCACATTTTGCAGGTCTTAATCTGATGCAAAAACTCATCCTGGAGACAAATACAGGTTTTGATCCAAGTGTAAAGTGTTCAGTTTGCACTGCTACTAGGAGTAGGGTGGGAAACTGCAACTCAGCAAACACCCTCCATCCTCTTGACGCACGGGCAACGAGCAAAATGTCATCAATCTGGAAAGAAAGATTTATGTTCTTGTCCTTTTAAATCCCTACCTTGCGTTACACCATCACTGCAGTATGCAAGGTAATGGCAGAAGTTGAACAAGTCACGGGAGACTTTCACTTAGATTTAATCCAAACTTCAAAAGCTGCCTACTCTGCATTGCCACAGCGTGGCATGTTTTTAAGCTACAGGAAATAATGCTGAATTCAGCAACATCACCTAATGTTAATTGCTGAATAATCTACCCCGTGGTCCTCGGTGTCAGCGCTGTAGGTGACAGGCAGGGTTAAACCCCAAAACTCTGGCTATTAATTTTTGTCTGTCACTAGAAAAGATAATTCTTTGATTATGGAGGTTATTATGGAGCTTGATTCGGGGACAAAAAAATACTTTCAAACTCACCGTTGTGGAAAATCTTTAAACTGCTCTTTGGTACATTTAGGAATTCCTGGGCTCCCTCTGGGAGCAAAATCTAAAACAAAATCTACCATGAAGGGAACAGGTTCGCTCCAATGCCAGAAGTGCTCTAATTAATGTATCTGGTTTTCGTGGTGATAAATGGGGTCTGTCAGAGGATAATAATTAATTCTTAATAATGTGAACTTCTCAAGGTCATTTTGCCCTTATGTTTTTGAAGAGTTCTCCATAACCAAAACTGATACTGTAAATAAACAAATCTTGACTTGCCACACACATGGTACAGGTGTGTGTTTGTGATACAAACTCCCCTCAGACGCAGGCGTTTCATTTTCCATGCTCTGGCTGCTGTGCTCCCACCTTTTGTCTGTGCTTCCTTACCTGTTGCACAGATGGACGTACAGACTCCTAATGTCACTGCAAGTCCACCAAGCCCCTTCAGAGCCAGGGCTGATCACAGAATCACAGAATTGTAGGGGTTGGAAGGGACCTCCAGAGATCATTGGGTCCAACCCCCCCTGCCCAAGCAGGTTCCCTAGGACATATCACACAGGTCGGCATCCAGACAGGTCTTCAATATCTCCAGAGAAGGAGACTCCACAACCCCCTGGGCAGCCTGTCCCAGGGCTCTGTCACCCTCACTGTGAAAAAGTTCTTCCGCATGTTGGTGCGGAACGTCCTGTGCTCCAACTTGAGGCCATTGCCCCTTGTCCTGTCCCCACAGACCACTGAAAAGAGGCTGGCCATTTCCCCTTGTGTCCCAGCTTAAGATATTTATAAACATTAATTAGATCCCCTCTCAGTCTTCTTTTCTCAAGGCTGAACAGCCCCAGTTCACTCAGCCTTTCCTCATAGGGGAGGATCCACAGCCTGGGTTTGATGCCGGCAGCCATTGTGTGCTTTAATATTCTCACATCTAAAACTGGGGTCTACTTTGTTGCTGGAAGGCCTGTGCCAACCAAAAGGACATGAAATGTTAAAAAGAGGAGAAGGTTTTTAAAACCAATCCTAAAAACCAGAGGGATGGGAGGGGGGAAAATAAAAGAAAAGGAAAAAAAACCCCTTTTTTTTCTAAAACACTAATCTCTATTCTGCATCTGTCTGCTCATTTACCCTCTGGTAACACTGTGGGCTCCCCCTTTCCCAACAGTTCTCTCCTCTCTCTCTCTCTCATGGAAAAACTGGGCAGGAAGAGGTCATTGAAAACATTCTTGGGGATTGAGGCTACCAAGGCTTGCTGCTGCACAATTACGCAAGCAGATCCTTTTGAAAACAACTTTTAAGAAGGAAATAGGGAGCTTATAGTGAACAAGTGAGAACAGTACTTATTGTAACTGCGTGCCTAGTACTGACTTTCCGGCCTTATATTGTAAATTGGGCTGTGCTCTGGCGTTGCTGAAAGACATGAAACTAAAGAGAGGGGAAAAAAATACCAGACAGCTGTCTTTACACTCATAATTTTAGGGTTTATTATGTAACCTAAAGTCTTAGGAGAGAAAGCTTGTAATCCTATGAAAGACACTTTTAATAGTAAAGAAAATGTGTGGGCATAGGTGGCAACCCCCAAACCTGCCGTTACACAAGCTGTTTTCCTGTGAACACTTGGGGCTTTTTTGGTTTGGGTTTTGTTTGGGGTTTTTTTTTTGTTTTTAGCAAGGTTTCCTTTTGAGGGTTTTGGAATGGTGAACTTAGAGCTGAGCTAGGTAAACACAGTTAAACACAGTTATGGATCCTGAGTAATCTTTCATTGCCAATCAAAGTAATGACTTTCTTTTGCTTGCCCTTTTTCTTTCTCTCTCTCACTTTGATTTATACCCTGGAGTTTTGCTCAGTGATTTTTCAGTAGCTTCAGAGAAGTTAAAATAAACATGTTTAGTGCTGAACAGATTCATCTTCTCTTCATATCTCCCCTCCAGCCCTGTGCCCTGTTCGCAGAGTTGCCACACAGAAACACTGCCCCTGGATGACAGCCCCTGCCATCCTCTAAAAACCACGGCTGTCCCAAGAGGAGACACCCTGGGTGAAGCGCAGGTTTCTCCTATGGACCAGAGGCAGTAATGTGCCCTTAAAATTGCCTGCCCTCTGAGCTGGGAAATGGGCCTTATCTAGGTCACCGGTCAAGTTATCACATCTGTATGCACAACCATCTGGGCTTGTCTGAAGGTCTGCTGGGGCCAGTGGGAGGCTGGGCAGGGACAGGGTCCAGCTGCAAGGTCAGGGGCCGGGTTTGGGAAGTACCTCCACAGCTGACTCTGCACGTTGCAGATACACTTCGGGGGAAGATGATCTGAAACGAACAGCTTCTGGCTCTAGCACTTGTGCATTCAATTCTCCTCCTCTTTTCCTAACTCGTTGTTGTTGTTGTTTCCTGTTTTGCCTGTTCAACACAAATTCACTGAGCTGGTCGAAAATAACACTACACATACCAGGTCTTTCACACCCTTCACATACACGTGTAGGAACACTGACATTTTTATTTTAATGAGAACTACCTCATTTTTTTTCCCCTCACTGATTGCTACAAGGGCAACTCACCTTACTGCAACAAACAGATTCAAGCCAGAGGTGCTACTTAGCATTAACGAGGGCAGAAACTTAAGATAAAAGCTTAAAATTATCACCTTTCTTATTAAATGCTGTTATCTCAGTTAAGTTATATTACAAAAATTCAGGGCTGGTATTTAAAAGATGAAGGGTGCAAGCCACAGGAGCGGAGCCACTGTTATGCTGCATTTATACATCTCCTTGTAAACTGATTATAGTTTATTTTTACGCCACTGTCACTATGGGAAGCAGGACTTGGGAGAGAAACAAAAACCCAAACCCCTCAGCTACTCACAGCTGTGCAGACGTCCCTAACCAACGCTGCTTTCACGCTAAATGACTCCGGGTACTATTCCCAGGGAAGTCTCCAACATAAATGGGTAGCTGCCACACACACCCCCACTTCTGCGGGTGCCTCTCCCCTCCTTTTGCTTTGTCTGGTTTATGGCTCTTGGGCGTTGCTGCTCTTTCTCATTAGCAGACCAGTGGCACACAGCTGGTACTGTGCCTGCCTGTCTGTACGCCTTCATGTAAGGAAACCCACTGAATCGATGCCTTTTGCCACCCTGTCTGAAGGCAGAAAGAAGTATCTTAAAAAAAGCTGACCCGTGTTTGCTTTCTCAAAACAAGCCTTGTGCCTGTAATGTTAGAAGCTCTGATTTCCATGGGAATTCCTTCACCCTGACTGTGTGGAAGTTGACAATAAAAAGAAATCTTCTTACAGGGGAGTCTTTTTTTCTCTTCGTTTCACTATGATTCAACATTACAACTAGAATTACGAAGCAGCAAAGGGAGCTGAGGGATTTCATTCAGACTGTGTTTCTCCCTGAGTCCTCAGGATCTGGCCAACCTGTTTCCAGGGATGTTCCTGACACTGCAGAGGCAGTGACAGCTCTGCCTCCAGCCAGGAGAAATCCTCAGGACCCAGGATCAACAGGGGTAGGAGCCTGGGATGAAAAGGTTAGGGTGGGAGCAGCAGGATGTGTTTAAAAAAAAGGGTAAATCAGGTACTTAGGGATCTGGTTTAGCATAGGATGGGAACGGTTGGACTTGATGATCTTAAAGGTCTTTTCCAGCCTTGTGATTCTGTGATTCTGCAGTAGTAGGACAAGGCTGCTGGGGTTAGAAGTGCCTAGAAGGATTTGGGGAAGATGCCTCCTTCCTTTTCCATGGGTCCAAAGCAGATGCTGGGGTTTGATGCCAAACAATTAGCACTGCAATAGCAATGGGGGTTGGGGGGCGGGGGAAGGTCATAGCTAGTGCAGAGGGGGCTGCTCTGCAGCACCACCCTGACCACAGGCCAGCTCTGGAAGCCACTGGTCTGACAGCATTGATACAGGCAGTGTTGCCACCCCTGGATCACCACAGCTAGTGAACCAAACCCCCGTGGAAAATGTCCTACAGGCCTTGGAGAGCTGCTCCTCTCTTTGACCCTCCCTCCCTCCGTCCCTCCCTTCTCCCTTCTGCAGGGCCCTGTGCCTGTGCCAGGGCTGACTGGGCAGCTTGGGGTGCCGCAGAGAACTGCTGGGTGGAGTGGGGACTTTGGCGTCTCAGGCCAAAAAGTTACTGATATTATATGTACATCTCACATGACTTCTTGTGATTTCATCTGAACTCGTGCTGTGCAAGGTCCGAGGTGGAAGCTCTTGTTATTGTTGGTTCTTTTCCCATAGGGTCTGACATAAGAAGGAAAAATGAGGTGGGATACCCAAGGCTTCTAACTTGCTTTGCAAAACCAGGGCGTAATGTGCTGAAGAGGGAGTGTCAGGCTTTGGCTTTCTTAAATTTCCTGGCTATTGTTGATTTATATCAGATCCTTAAAGCTATTTAAACACAGTGTTTTGCTGGCATTTCCTTAGTATAAATGAGTGAGAGGGGTGACATACTCCATGGAAGCTTATGTACGTGTTCTGCTCAGGGAGACCCAAAGGGCTGGCTCTTTGGGCAGCGGCACGTTCATTAGGCAGCTGTGGTTAAGATGCATAATACGTACCAGGGAGACTTTGAGGCTTCTAGAGGTTTGTTGTGCTGTCTTCCTTTAAGCAGACGCCTATGGCACTTTGTGTATGGCAGATACACAGAATTATATGCATTTATGCTATATACCAAACCACGCTCCATGAAACTCTCTGCCTCAGAAAACACTTACTTAGGAAAAATTCTGTGCCAGATTAGTTTTTTGTTAAGTTTTCCTACATGCTCATTTAGATGATTTATCAGTCTTGCTACTGGGATCTTTTAAGGAAAAAAACTGATCTTTCGAAGCTACTGAAAGGAAGCATCTACTATGTGATTACTGCCAGTGCTGACTTGTAATTAAACCTGCCCTGAAATAAAACAACGATAAAAAGCATATGAAAGTAAGTACTTTTAGAGTCATTACACTAATTCTTACATTTCTTTGTTCTGAGTAGAGGCCAGTGACAATTTGGGGAGCAATTAACAAGGACATGCCTTCTCATCTGTTCACACTTGGTCTAAACTAACAGGGTTTTTTCCTTTCCCTTTTTTTTTCTTCTGAAGTGGTGATAAAAGCAAGCAGAGAGGTGTGCAGGTGAGACCTGAGTTCAAAGCTCTGCCTCACTGGCTGGAGACAGCAGAAACTGAGAAGAAGCTCTGAGGCGTACCTCCCTCCAAAGCTGGTGACAGTGACACCATCAACACACTGATTTGGCCAGGGCTTGGCCAGAAGCTCAACCCAGCAGCAGGGGCTCAGAAGCGGGGAGGGTAAACCACAGCAAGTGGCTTGGACAAACAGAAAATAGACCACAGCAAGGCTTCTTTTCACCTCTGTCTCACTCTTCTGCAAAAATACCTTTTCCAGAAAATTCCCCAGGAAAGCATCATGTTAGCAGCATCCTGTGAAGTCCTCATGAGCAGATTTTCCCTCTGAAGAGCGCCAGCTTTCACACAGAATCACAGAATGTTAGGAGTTGGAAGGGATCTGGAAAGACCACGTAGTGCAACCCCCCTGCCAGAGCAGGATCACCCACACTAAATCACACAGGAACACATCCAGGCGGGTTTTGAATATCTCCAGAGAAGGAGACTCCACAACCCCTCTGGGCAGTCTCAGCTCAGATCCTTGCATGTGTAGCTTAAAAATGTCCCCATCAACTTCCAAGCAGCATTTACAAGGACGCGCTGATGCTGTGCAGAGTGTCCTCCCCAGCTGCCTCCAAGGGTTGCAATGAAGACTACAAATTCTGGGATTATTTCTCATTGTACAGCAACAAGATTCTTAAACTCAGATTGTGCCTTTACCACTTGCTTATATCACCATCAAATGACTAAGCCCACATTACTCTCTGTTTCTTAAAGCTGAGCCACGTGCAGTGGCAACTAAGAAAAAAAATGGCCCAGGAACAGGAACACACTGAAAATGGGGCTCAATTTCAGACAAATCTATTCTTCTGCTGGTTTATTTTTTTCTTATTCATAATACTAAAAAAATGAGATTTTCCTCACCATTAATTCTGGTTTTGTTAAGGACAAAATTAAATCATGGACAACTAAATCATGGGCAATATTATCATAGTAATTTCTCACAGTCTAAAAGAAGTAAAATCCAAGCAATTACCAAGTACATCCAGCAGCTAAAAAAAGATGCTGTTTTGATTTGAACGTGTGACACAAATGTTTTTCCCATTGAAAGATAACAGCAAGGGCTAACCAATACCAGCTGGGGGAAAAAAATAAATTACTTGAATTATAGGGAAATACCACACTGTTATTTTAAAATACATGTGCACACACAGAATCACAGAATCACAAGGTTGGAAAAGACCTTTAAGATCATCAAGTCCAACCGTTCCCATCCTATGCCAAACCATATCCCTAAGTACTTCATCTACCCTTTTTTTAAATACATTCAGTGATGATGACTCAACCCCCTCCCTGGGCAGCCTGTTCCAGGCCCTGACAGCTCTTTCAGTGAAACATTTTTTCCTAACATCTGATCTGAACCTGCCCTGGCCCAGCTTTGTGCCATTTCCCCTTGTCCTGTCTCCTGTCACCTGGCTGAAGAGACCATCACCTATCTCTCTACAACCTCCCTTCAGGTAGTTGTAGGTGGTGATAAGGTCTCCCCTCAGCCTCCTCTTCTCCAGGCTAAACAGCCCCAGCTCCCTCAGCCGCTCCTCATAGGATTTGCCCTCCAGCCCCTTCACCAGCCTGGTTGCCCTTCTCTGGACTCGCTCCAGGGCCTCCATGTCCTTCTTGTGGTGAGGAGCCCAGAACTGGACACAGCACTCGAGGTGTGGCCTCACCAATGCCGAGTACAGGGGCACAATCACCCCCCTAGACCTACTGGCCACGCTGTTTTTGATACAAGCTAGGATGCCATAAACACATCTATGGTGGGCGGACACACATCACACACACACGAGCAGAGAGGTAGGCTGTACCCTTTTTGTAAATGAGGGAGATTTACCTTTTCCTAAATTGAACAGTGTGAATCCCCAATTCGTATATCATAGCCTGAACCTCAAATGAAAGTTGCATGGGTTAGATCGGTAAATTAATGAGTTAAATAAGCAGAGGAGAATTATTAGTCAAAAGCTTGCTCCCACCAAAGATTTGATACATCTTTCCTAAAATAAAAATAAAATAAAAGAGACTGCTCGGGTCTGAAACGGGCCCTGGAGACATTTGGGTATTATTTAATAGGAAGAGAGTTTATCCTGGAACAGCCCACAGCACGCGAGAGGGACTGAGCAGGATGAAAGACTCCGACAGCAGATGCACAAGGTGGTATCTATCGCTCCAAACTTTTCATTTCCCAGCCAGACATATGGCTGAATCTTGTAATTTAAATGCAGATTATCTGTCCCAGCAGGAGTGCCTGAACATCCTGGAACCAGTGTAACATTTCACTAAGGGTGTCGGGGACAGTTTCGTGTTGCGTCTCTTCAAAATATTTTGTTCTCTGTCAAATTTTACTTTTTCATGCTTTTAAAGGGTGAGTCTTCCTTCTAAAGATGATTTTTACTCTCGTAAGAGGGAAAACATTAATTTCTATTTTTTTTCTGTGCTGCCTGAAAGGTAGTTTGTCTCCTTTTTATACAGGATGAATGATTCTCTCCCTTTACAGTACTGGGATGGCTGAACTTTGGAGTGTGTGGCACCTGGGCCTGGTGCTAGCAGTGTACAATGCACGGTGGTGAGCTATATCCCAAGGGACTATCGACACAGAATTGTCATGCAAATGTAGGAGCTTCATTAAATCACAGAATCGTTTGGGTCAGAAGGGACCTCAAAGATCATCTAGGTGCAACCCCCGGCGATGGGCAGGGACACCCTCCTCTAGGCCACGTTGCCCAAAGCACCATCCAACCTGGCAGGGAGAGAAAAACCACAGATCCTCTGGGCAATCTGTGCCACTGCCTCACCACCCTCACAGGGAAGACTTTCTTCTTTGTAACTGATCTACATCTCCCCTCTTTCAGCTTAAACCCACGACCCCTTGTCCTATCTCTACACTCCCTGATAAACAGTCCCTCTCCATATTTCCTGCATGTCCCTTCAGGTACTGGAAAGCTGCAGTAAGGTCTCTCTGGAGACTTCTCTTCTCCAGGCTAAGCAAGCCTAACTCTCAGCCTGTCTTTATCACAGATGTTGCTCCAGCCCCCTGATCATCTCTGTGGCCCTCCTCTGGACTTGCTCCATGTCCTCCCCAGAGCTAAACTCAGTACAACAGGTGGGGGTCTCACCAGAGCAGAGTAGAGCGTGAGAATCACCTCCTTTCTTCACAGGTTGAACTGTATTCCTGATTTCTCTACCTCCTCCGCTGCAGTGGCACAGGAGGATGGGGAATGGGGAATGGGGAATCGGGAATGGGGGTTGTGGTCAGTTCATCACATGCTGTCTCTGCCAATACTTCCTCCTCAAGGGGAGGACTCCTCACACTCTCCCCCTGCTTCAGCATGGGTTCCCTCCCACGGGAGACAGTACTCTACGTGAGACATTCCTCCACAAACTTCTCCAATGTGAGTCCTTCCCGTGGGCTGCAGTTCTTCACAAATTGTTCCACTGTGAGTCCCTTCCACAAGGCTCAGACCTTCAAAAACAGACTGCTCCAGTGTGGGTCCCCCATGGGTCACAAGTCCTGCCTGAAAACCTGCTCCAGCGTGGGCTTCTATCTCCATGGGACCACAGGTGCTGCCAGGAGCTTGGTCCAGCATGGGTTACCCATGGGATCACAGCCTTCTTCAGGCATCCACCTGTGTGGGGTCCTTCATGGGCTACAGGTGGATATCTTATCCACTGTTAACCTCCATGGGCTGCAGGAGGGCAGTCTGCCTCACCATGGTCTTCTCCAGGGGAATCTCTGCTCCAGCACCTGGAGCAACTCTTCCCCTTCCTTCTTCACTGGCCTTGGTGTCTACAGAGTTGTTCCTCTCACGTGTTCTCACTCCTCTCAGCTGCAGTTGTGCACAGGGTTTTTTTTGTCCCCTTCTTAACTATGTTGTCCCAGAGGCACTACCACCAGGGCAGATGGACTCAGCCTTGGCCAGTGGCAGGTCCAACTTGGAGCTGCTTCAAGCAGCTTCTCGCAGAAGCCACTCCTGTAGGCCACCTGCTACCATAACCTTGCCACGCAAACCCAATACACCTGTCCATCTTAACAGCTTCAGCAAAGGGTTGGAAGAGGGTAATGAGATGGACAATGCAGACATGGTACAGTGATTGCTATAGATGCTGCAGGTGGCACGGAAGATCTTGTCTGACATGAAACTCATATGGAAAGACATGGGCATCCCCGAAGACACAGTAATGCTGTGGCCCAACAGATACTTGTTCTCAGGTCACCTCCATGCCAGTACCCAGAGCACAGGTCCAAACACTAAGGTGTGATTAGCCACGTAGCTAAACTGTTAGCGTGGTCTTCTGGCTGCTATATTGGCAATGGTCACCAGGGGTAAGGCCACATCAGCTCTAGGACTTATATCAAAAACACAGTTGCTGACATGGCAGGGATTAAGAAGTCCCAGCTGGTAGGCCTCATCTCCTAAATGGAGGAGAAATGCCTTAGAGCCCTTACTTTTTAAACTGGAAGTGTGCACTAAGTTACAAGTTGGGACCCAGGAGAAGTGGCTGGGTAACATAGCAGAGTGACAGAACAGGATTTAACCTGAACACTGTAGAGAAGGCCACACTACACAGCCCATCCTAATAACCTCTGTATTATGCAGTGGTGGACAGAGGAGATGACAGACAGAAACACACTGAGCATATCTTGACGGAACACCATTACCTTCTGTGCCCAAACAATGCAACTTTTGTTTTAGCTCCTGGGCAGTGGAACAATTAATTTAGATAGAATTGAATCAAATGGGACATATCCCAGCATAAGAAACATTCAGGCAGCGGTAAATTTATGTGCAGGGTAAAAGATACATCCCTCAGGTAGATTGTAACTACATTTATTGGCAAGTATGTGTGGTGCTGTGGAGGGCAACTGCATGTGTAAAACATCTACATCCCTAAGGTGCACAGAAAAGAAAAGGCACGCTGAGAAGCCCGTCAAAACTTATTTCAAAAAGTTGTTGTGATATCTGTGTGGAGTTTCTTTCATTTGCCTTCTATTGCATGCTAAAAGAGCTAAACCCTTCCCCCCAAAAAGTTGCATGAAGGCTGATTAGTGAGCAAAACTAGAGATAAAGGTGAGAAAGAACAATGTAGGGTGGGGATTTTTTTTGCATTACTGTTCTTCCTGCTGAATCTCCAACTGTCTCTTTAGCAAAATGTATTCGATAGGTTAGGAATCAAGGAGTGTTTCCACATTTTTTGTAGCTCATTAGCAATTGGTAGGAAAGAGAGCAGATCAGCTTTTGACAGCCTTCTTTCACAAGCATAATCTTAAAATCTCTGTGTTTTAGAGAGAGATTTTTACATTCTCATTCTCCAAACCCCTGGCTTTTAGGTTTCTCTGTGCATGTTTCAGTTTAAAATCTCAGCCAAGAAAATCATCACTTTCTATGCCTTGTAGGCTTGGATCCTTTGAAAATCTCATGTAATGAATTCTCCCTTTTGCCTCTCACCTAGATAAACAGCCTTAAAAAAAAACCAAACAAAACAACCAACCCCAAAAAACCCAAACAAAAAAACCTAAACAAACACTAATGCCATCAACAACACTAACAAATGTCCTGTCTGTGAGCGCAATTAGCAAGAAAATAGCCTTAGTGGTGTTTAGCCTGCAGAGACCGGGTAGAACTCTGCAACCATAGATTCTAATTAAGGGATTGACTTTTCAAGAAAGATTAAAATAGCGAAATGCATTTAGCTGTGCTGAACAATGACAGGGAGGGAATAGGAGAACCCTCAGAAACAATAAGAAGATTGTAAACACCAACAATGGACAAGAGCTGTTTAAAGGAAGAGAAAGAACACTTTCTTCTGCACCGAGTATAATAAGGAATAATGGATGCCTAAACGGAGTAAGTTAAGTTGAATGCTGATTATTGGTAGTCTTATTATATTACAACTTTTGTAGGAACACAGGGATGTTACTCGGCAAGGACAGATTTATTCATGACTAAGGAAAATGTAAGGGTTCTGATTGCCTTATTACCACTGCCGAATTTAACATCTAGTTTCACGGACAGGGAGAGGTGGTACCACTGGATATCCCCTCGTCATGAAAATGTCTGCATCAGGTCTGCTTTCTAGGCAGCCTTTGTAGCAGCGTTTGCCAGATATAACACTTACAGAACTGCAGACCGACTTCATCCTTCAAAGGAGCAGCGGTGGAGCCACCACCTTGCTACTGCAGAGAGGAGAGGAGTGACCAGGAAGGCAGCGGGGCCGTACAGCGCAGTGTGCCCAGGCTTGACACTGCATCCGGGGGGGGTCTTCTGTTTCTACTATGAACTTGAGTAGATCCTTGGCTCCACCATCAGGATTGCTTTGTCAGGTGTCTAACCAGCTTGGTGGAGAAGACAGAAATAAAGCTAGATTCTTTACAGTCTGCCACTGCTATTCAACACTGCTGTAGGGATTTCTCCTACTTGCTTCGGAGAAATACACATTTTTTGGGGTTAGAATAGCTGCAAAGCCTCTGAGAGCCTTTAACTCATATTTAAAAAGCCAGACTCAACATTGTTAAGCATTTCAATGTTATCAAGCAAGACCCAGGCTCAGGCTGAAATCTAGCTGCAGTGAATGCCTGTGCTAAAAACTGTAATTAAAAATACTGTGGTGTAGCCCATCGTGCTTTCTGGGTCTTGATAGTGGAAGTGCATGCTGTTGTTGCTGACAGAATTAGAAACTTTGAATTAACCTGGACTGTGTCCATTAAGGCTCATGCAGAACATCATAACCACTTCCACTGAAGTCCCGGGATCCAGTGATGGATATGGAGCCAGTACACAGTTCTGGGTGTCCTCAGCGAAAGGTGAATACAGCAAGGCTCTTGCCTTCTTCCTTGGTCACCTGGGGGCAGTTTCTGATGGTCCCTGAGAGCGTTTCTCTGCAAACAGAAAAATAACCACTTCTGCCCCTCCCCACTAACATTAAATGCCCTGCTCTTCCCCCAGCATGTGGGCTTGCCAGGTGAGCGTCTTCCCTCTCTCCCATAATGTGGACAGAGCTGGGGATGCATACTATTTTATGTCATTCTAGTGTGATGTTTTAATCAATGTTCCCCGTCAGTTATTCAAATATAAAGATAACTGGGGATTTTTTTTTCTTTTTCTTTCTCTTTGTTCGGCTGTAGAGGATGCCCGGGAGTGTAACATTACAGCCTCTACCATGCAATTGTGATGGCATGCGATGGCAATGTTTCCAAATAGTCAATCCCACAACAAAAGGTCAGCAAGTAACCACTCAGACAGACACAATGACAGACTTCCTTTCTACCTGACATGCAATCTTCCCAGAAAATGAAGACCGAAATTACCGAGTACATTTGTAAAACATAGAATGAGAGGTGTGTGTACAAAACCATTTAAGGAAAGAATTGCTTTTTGCTGCTTTATTCCTGGTGCACTCTTTTGGAAATTTACCTCCATCTACTAATTAACCTCTGTGTGACTTTATGTAAATTAGATGGCATTCGTTGCAGTATTGCTGTGGTAGTGTAAGTGATTTAAAGTGATATAAAGTGCTTTAAAGGTAGCCAACAAAGTTTCTTTTTAATGTATCACACTATAAAGATGTTGGAATGATCAGGCTCTCTTGGAATAGGAGATAGATGAGAAACGGTGTAAAGTTATGTGAAAGATACTGGCAAGATACACGGAGTTCATGGAGGATAGTCCCAGCCTGATAAACGTGCACAGCACTTCTAACTCAGTGTAGATGTTCATACTGACATCCTCTCACGACCTGGTCTCACATATTGCAAGTAGATATTAAGGTTGTTAACTGGAGTCCCAGAGCCATTGGTGGTCTCGGAGAAGCCATTTCAGTAGATCAGCCAGTATCACTCAGGAAGCCAGGTGATTGGTTTCCCTTACCATGGCTTGCTGCATAATCAGTTTTCCCATGTGTCTGAGACATTGGGGACAAAGAGTCTTGTGAGGAAATTTAACTAAGGAAACAGTGGCCAGATTTACAAAGATCTGTTGTTATGCCTTTAAGACTTCAGAGTAGAATTAGCCTAGACGACCTGTTGTTATCCACAAACACCCGAAGCACTTTGGACAATCAAGACACGAGGAGCAATCAAATCAGTGCTGAAAGAGCTGGAGTCCACCCCGAATCCATATGTGTTCCTGATGCCCATTGAAGAGTTTGGCACAATAAAGTTGTCTGGTGATGCCGGTGAAATTTAGAAACCTATTTTAGCACGAAATGAGTCAGACCCTAAAGGTGAGTATCTTTCTCCATTAGAGAGGATGCAAGGGTGGTTGGTCCTGATGTAAATGCCTACAGTCTGCATGTAGTCAGAAATATCCCAGTCCCTCAGGCAAGCACAGCTAATATAAGGAGCTGTGCTGGGAGATGAGAGAGGTAGGAGAGACACACCTAGGTGCTAGCTGTGTATTGTTATTACTATTCATAACATGTATATCTATAAAATCATTATTCATTAAAGCATGCTTATTACATATTGTATTACATGTCATATATCTATTATTGTCAGGGTACTGTCACATCATTAAAAAAAAATAAAATATGAGCTGATCCAGTTCCTGGAAATGATGGCTGAGGTGCTCAGCTTGAGTGAGTACCAGGCTGTGACTCCCCCCCCATAAAGCCACCCCCTTGCAGCCTGCGCTTGGGCTCCTTAGGCGCCGAGGCAGGGGAAATTCTACTCTATGGCTGGTTTTGGTTGTTCTCAGTTTGCTTAAGAGGCCTTCCTGCGCAGTACTGTGGCTGTGGTGAATCCCAGGCACCTGGTCCTCCCAGGGGCATATAGAGAACGGGCATTTCACGCTGCTCAGTGCGAATACAGTGCGGGCAGCCTACAAGTGGTGTGCAGCAGAACTTGCTGTTGTCATATTGCCTGTGGATGGAAAGAAGTTAAGCACAGTAGCAGCTAGCCTCTATGCTCACCAATTTTGCTGGATTAAACCCGTTGTCTGTGAAACGCTCAGGTGCTTTGGAACAATGCCAAACCACTGCCTGGTTCACTCTCTGCATCAAACAGTGGATAGTCAGGCTGAGATTTACTTCAAGGCAGTTCTGGGGGATGGGAAAGGAAGATTTCAGAGAAATATTAGGGGGAAATTATATCATCAATTACATCATAATGGCATTCAGCAATTTGGCATGCTGCTATTAGGTGGGGGAGTGAGTTTTCAGTATGATGGAAAGGTAGGTGTATTGACAGCCATAATTATGAGGGATTTCCTCTCAGGCCATCCTGACCATCAAAGTCTCCCCAGTTACTCTACTGGGAGAGCAACCTGCTCAACATCTTCCCTCCACCCACCCTTTTCCCAATAAACCCATTCCTGGGTGAAGTAGGGGGGATTTCCATAAAATTCTGAAAGGTGCTGAGGAAATTTCTCCGATGCCATCTCCCTTTGCTACCTCCTTTTTGCCAAAATGAGACGTTCAGTCTGCAGGCCCTTTGGCAGAACAGCGCTGGGGCTGCTGGCAGAGCCCCTCACTCTGCAGCATGCTTTCAAACCTCCACCCACTGCAGACGGCATTTATTCCTGTCTGGGTTGTTCAGGCAGGTTCCCCTCCTGGCTGCAGCAGGTAAAGAAAGAGGAGCGGAGGTCCCTGATGCTGGGGCTGCAAGACAGCAGGTTTTCTAAGTTCTTTCCATAACTTTGCATTGCTAGAGGAGACATACTAAAGCCAGGGTGGCATAGGAGGGGGGCTCCTAATAAAAGGAAGCTTGATCAGGAAAGAAAAACCAACCCACTGCAGCAGGCTAAGGAAAAGGACGGAGCTGCCTTTTCTCTCCCCACGGCTGGCCTCATGCTCCAGTGTGTTTCCATGGAGGCTGTTGCTGTCACTGCATGGCTCACGCTGGAGTGTCACATTGGAGGGGAGCCAGCTCAACAAGAAAAATAAAGTGAGTTTTTAAGAGGTAATGTGGTAAATGTTCTTCTCAGTCTGGCTACCAATATGTGCTGTCTCGCCTGAGGCGTGCAGCACATATGGGTGAAGCTACTGAAGTTTGGTACTTCGAACTTCTCCAGTCACTTTTTACAAAACCGAAGGAGACACATTCAGCTAATTGGGGGGGGGGAAATATATATATATATATACATATATATATAGGTAAGGAAAGGCAAGGCCGAGCGATCTGATCTCAACAGACTGCCACAGCCAATATCTCCATTCTTATTCTGGGGATTACAGGCTTTTCCACATACTGGGGGATTTTCCCTGCTGCTTGGGCACTGGCAGAGCAGGCAGCTGTTCCCAGCAGCAGACGGCCGGGGTAGCAAAGCACCCCAGCCACACTGATGGAGCCCAGGCAGGTGATGGTGTCCAGGGAAGCGGCAGATGCTGGCATTTGGGCCACCTGCCTGGGGCAGCTGTAATGGCAGTTCCTGCCCTCCTGCTCTCCTAGCAGCTGCTGGAATAAGCAGCCTGGCTCCAGCTCCTCCTTCAAAACAGGGAAATTCAATTTTACCTCTGCCGCTAAGACTGGAATGAGCTCCGGTGCTAGCTGCTCTGCAGAGAATTTGGTCAACCCGTTTTGGGGGGCTGTGTCAGAAAGGGTGACTTTTAAAGCAAACTATAGGTGATGTCTGCCCTTCAGAAATCTGTGCCTCTCTCGCTGTCTCTTTCAAGATACTCCAGCAGTCGTTTCACGGTATGCCCCTGGGCTTCTGGGAGAGCATCACAACCTCCTCCTCTTTTTCCCATCTGTCAGCTCAGTAGCGACAATAGGGCAGGCTGGAGTTTCTTTCAGCTCATTCGATTTCTATGGTTAGCATTTGCCAAGTGCTCAACCATTTGTAAAAATCATGTCATCAGTTGTCATTAGAAAGAGAAATGATAACTGATTATTTACTGAGCTCCGCAGTCACTCAAATGAATTCATTCCCTTAGTTTAAAAAACAAACCCCACACAAACAAGCCCAGACATTAAGGAAGCCATTGCCACAATACAATGTTTAGGTTTTTCAGCTGCTAGATTGATACTCAGTGGTACAACTATGTTTAATAATCTGTGAAATTCTCCATTTAAAAAAAAATATAACTAATTTTAAAAAAAAAACAACTCATCTGAAATATGAGGAAGCCTCTTAATGCTTGTGAGCCATCAAACTTTGATCCAGAAAGCATACGAACCAGACAGCAGCATGGCCATGGATACGTCCACGATGGCTAGGTGCAAACCCCAGCATTTCAAGCCAACCTAGTGAAACAACACAAGTGTTGAAAAGAATCATTTGCAATGTGTCCCATTTCCAGTCTGGATCTGAACCTTTTCCACTCTTGAGGCTGGGTAAATACCTCCTAAATCCAAGAGATTCTGGTACCAGGAAAGTCAAGCTGTGTGGCCTTGAAATAAAAGTTGTCAAGATGAATGTCTTAATGATGCAAGAAAGCACCTGTAAGACAGGGTGGAAGATGGGAAAGAAGGAATGCCGTCTAGGTAGACAGAAAGCATCTAAGTGCTGATTTGTTTAGAGATTTATTCTTTTGTCATTTATTTAACAGCTCCATGGAGAACAAAGAACTTTGCTGAAATAAAAACAACTGGGGAGGGGTAAGATATTTTCTTAAAAATATTTGTTATTCCTAAAACCTGTCAAGAAAAGCGTGAAAGATCACTCTGATATTGTCTGCATAGAAGATATCCCAGATGATTTAGGTTGCCTGCTAGGTATGAAATCAGATCCACGCACAGCTGAATATGTTCCTTTGCTAACCTGCCCACAGAACGCTTCTCAGTCCTGTGCACAGAACTCAACCATTTCTGGGACATTTCTTCTGGCTTTGAAACTGCTCCTCCATGACTTTTCTGTGCAGAACTTATTTTGTAGTCTACAAAAGCAAATGCACAGGGAACAAGTTAGACATCACCGATTTTACAGAGATGCTGTGGGGTGTAAAATAACCAGGAACCACAGAGAACAAAACACAGTGGGAGATACACAGAAAATTTGGAAAGATGGTCCCACACCATGTTTCCATCACACCAAAAGCAATGTAGTAGTTTTAAACTTCATGGAAGAATAGGGTATGCCTCTCTTTATGAAAGCACTGCTTAAGTGATCCCCATTTTTTGTCTCCTAACCAACCAAACAATGCAGTATTCAAGATGGGGAGCTGAGGTAATGGAACTGAGTATGGAGCTTGACATGATGTAAAAAATTTTCTCAGGGTGATGTTTAGGTCCATTAATTCAGCTACGAACTACAGTTTTGAAAGGAAAATTCAGCACAACCCATTCCGTTTCTGGGCATCAAATTCACAAGCCATTTCTTTTTTCTCTTACAAAACCATTAACCAAACATTGGAGGTGAAAAAAACAACCCCTTTTTATTTTTCCCAGAACATGTTCATTGATGACTTCCTACTTCCTATTAACTTTTGCCAGTGTTCGATTATACTAAATAAGGAACTGTCCCTCTTGTTCTTCTGCCTCTTAAATAAGACCATAACCCTTCAAGGGCTCTTGCTAAAAGAAGGCAAGTTTAAAAAAAAAAAAAAAATTAAAAACTAGTGCAGGATCTCGATCCAAGGTTATAGAAAGGGCACGGAGTTTTCGGATCAAGGGAGTGAAGCATTAATACTGTGCGGCCCCACTTTCCCAGAATATGTGTCTTGGCAACACCGCTAGTCTAAATCTGGCAAATTGAATATTTTGATCTCTGTCCCTGGAGAAAAACACACACCTATTATATCAGATTATAATTCTCCTCTTTTGTGCAGTGTAATGGAACTATTCTCCATTGTATACTTTAATATATTGGAGAAGCTGCCTTGTGTACACTAACCCTGCCATTTATGCGTCGCGCTAGGTTGTCTTTGTTGGCATTTTTTAAGGAGAGTGAGCTGAAAGGAAGATATCCTGATCATCTGTCTAAGAACAGTTTATACAAAGTACAGAAAAATGCCAGAAATTTGGTGTACAAAAGGTACAGTTTTCATGCCCAAAGAATATTCCTGCTGATGTTTGAGTGAGCCACAGGAAATAGGGTAACGCTCCTTCCCAGGGGTACCCCCACGTTTTAGATTGACCGTTGTGGTTAATGGCCACCTAGGAGTTGACTATAAATGCCAGCGTTTGATGGCAGAGCGCTGTGCATGCTAAAACACTTTCAGAAGTAGATTCAAAGACACAGAAGTTGATATCCTTCACCCTAAAAATCTGCAGCCTCATGCCTGCTGGTGGCTCTTGGGTAAAGGAGCGAGGCTCACGTGTTCCTGTTGAGCTTAACACCAGTTTGAGCGAGAAGGAGCGGATGAAGCACTGGGTAGATGATCCTAGGCTGGATTGCAAGAAAGCTTTATCTGCTGATGTGGTTAATTCCTTAGCAAAAAAAAAAAACCCAACAAAACAACAAACCACCCCACTTATGTGCCTGTATCCAAAAGAAAAGGCTTGTGAAAGGAATTAGTAACACAATCCCTCAACTGCAGGTATTTGAATTGATTATCTGTCAACCCAAAGGTTTCCCTAAGTTCAGCAAATGAACACAATCTGTCTTCTAAAATATATCATGCAATTTGTTAAAGCTTTTGTCTAACCATGCATCCCAAATAAAAATGCAGTTAGGTTTTTGGTTTGGGTAGTAAGGTTGTTTTTAAATTTTTTTTAGTGGATTTACATTAGAAAATGGAATACAAGCTCCAATGGAATAAACAATAGATAGCTTAAGAGTGATTTTTTTAATATATAACTGGTGTTAATTTAAATGACAAAATCTCTCAATATTCAGCACATTAGTGATTTATTTCACATGTGTCTTTATTTGTTTCAGGCTTGCATTGTTAAAATATGCTATTGATTTTCTGTTTTCTTTTGTTTTGAGGTTCCAGTGTGCTCTCTGCTGGTGATGCCATTCCCCATTTTGAAAAAATGATTGATTCATTATGACTAAAAAAAAAAAAAAAAAAAAAAAAAGCCAAGGCTTAAGACATGCCCAAGTCAAAGGTAGAAGGCACTGGATTGCTTTCAAGAGTATTATTTATTTGCACATTTGCTGGATTAGGATATAAAACAAAACACAACCAGAACAATGGATATTGGGGAAGAACGGTGAAGGAAATTCCGTATCATCAGAGGGCAAATGCAGGAGAGGTGAGAGGCTGAGGAACACTGTGGGGATATTTTATAGGACCTTCCTTTTGTAAGTTTTAGGAAGCTCCATTATGGGAAGAACAGCTACAGGAAGAATGGAAAGGGCCATCTGGGGCTAAATAAAAGTGAATTAGTAGTATTGTTCTGTAGGCAATGTGGCAGGAGTGAAGAAGGATTATGGAAAAAAGTCTAAAATATGCCCCTAAACACACTTGTTGAGTTTCTGAAAAGGTAAATAACCAAAAATGTTCCATGGGCCCATTTGTTCTCCTGGCTTCCGAAAGTATGTTTTTTCCTATTTTTAGAGCTGTATATGGCAATGCATTGTTAAGGTTCCTGATTCAAATTTTTAAGGCTTTTGTTTCTGAAAAAGATGGCATGCTGAAGAGTCCCGGTTGACTAATCAAAAATGCAATTGAAGTTCCTTCCTTCAAGGAAAAAAAGAGGAAAAACGAGAAATTTCTAAATCCTTAAAAACACTAAATGTTTCCCAAGTTATTTCTGTGTTAAAATGTAAGCCAGAACCTTTTCACATAGCGAATGTATGCTGAGCTTTGTTAAGCCAGGCAAGAATGGAAACAGGGGTCAGGTATACGGAGTGAGCCAAGATGGTGATTTAGTAGGACAGGTTTTCCATAAAAGCATGTGATTGAGAACTACATTTCTCTATAAATCTGTGATATATATCAAATACTAATGCGTAATATCCCTACTTCTGTATCAATCTATTGATATATAATCATGTAACATGTTTCTCCTGCAAACGTAGCCACATATTTTTTGCTTTAGATACTGCCCTGCAAATTCATGCATACGGGTAATAGTTCTTAGTAGCAGGCAATAGACCATGTAAACAGCCAACGTAGCACATAATGAAGCTCACGGAGAACAAATTTTATCACCAAATGTCAGTCAGCCAACCCCTCTTCTAGATGATTTCCTTAGATATATTAGATAAATGAATAAAATATTTCTAAGTATGACAAAATAAATATTGATGGTTTTAAATATTTTATCTGGAATTCAATGGAAATGAGCTTCGCCTGCTTCTCAGGGCACAGCAACGCGTGTAACATGATGTTTCTCTGCTGTGCACCTTATCACACTGTCTACATGCAATCTTCTTCTCGCTATCACTATTCATTTTTCATGTGCCAAGTATTCATTAATCCTTTAACCTCAGTAGGTAGAAACCAGTTTTTTCTCTGCAGAATGCTCGGCACAGGGAAATTGTTGCTCCCCGTTCCAAGGGGTTAAGAAGAATGAATGTTAATGCCCGTGTTTTTTATTGGTAAATCTGAATATAAGCTGCGCATCTATCCAGGGAATGTTTCCAGCGGTGTTCTGTAGTAACCTGCTTCCTATGGGAGAGCATATTTTATCTTTTAAAACACTGTGTTACCATGTTAACTTTTGACTTGGGTAAAAATCTGCTGAAATCTAATGAATAACACATGTAACTTCTGGTGAGTTGTTGGAACTCGGTCTGTACCTAAAGTAATAATACAAGGAAATACGTTGCTCAGGTCATTAGACTAAATTTTAACTCACTTTTCTCCAAAGGAAATGATTACACCAGAGGCAAAATTATAATAACAAAACACACCTAATTCCCTTAATAGCTTGCGGATACATATATTTACATAGATTGTGAGGCAGACTTCTGTTTATATCCATTTCGACATTTCTTATTTGCTATTTTGCCCTTTTATTTTAAAAAAACAACTTTTGGAAATAGATGTAAGATGCAGAGACAAATAGTGAGGGGGTTGTGTTACCTAAACCATTTATGCCAAATGGCGGCGGAGGACTGGTTACAGGAGCACAGGAAGCGATGCATAGATGTGTTTCAGGCAGTTGGCATGAAATTCTCTAAGGGAACAAACATTGGTTCTGGTTCTTCTGGCTTCCTCGGTAAATATTGCACAGAGCAGCAAACATTAGTTTGTATTTACTGAAAGTAATAGCGTTTTAGCAGTAATTATTTACCTGAGCTCAGCCTGGCTTTCTGTGTAAACACACAAGCTATGCAGGCTTTTACAAACACACTCACGAACCGTGCCAACCTACTAGACAAGGGATCCCTCTTTTTCTATTTTATTTACCGAATTATTGATACGAATGGAATCCTCTGGAGCTGTTGAGCTGAACTTCAATTTGAGGAGGAGGAGTGGGGGCTCATTAGTAATTTGCCATTTTCTATCTGCCCTGACCATAGCTTTTGCCAGGGTCCAGCACAGCATCCTGATTATTCCCAAGGCTATTAAGCTTCCTTAAATTGAAGCTTCCCCTGCCCCCAACATTGCCCAGAAACCACCTTAGTAGCCAGGGCTGGTCAAAGCTCACCTGCCCTCTGGCTATGACGTGTTTACTTCATGCAACAGGAACCGCAGGGGAGGAGGCAGAAAACAGCCACATCAGCTTTACATTAACAAAAGGCTCTCCAAGGCAAGGGAATCGATTCCTAGGTAACCTGTCAGGCCAGTTTAAGAGCTTTTGACAATGGTCAGGCATGGGCCAGGATCTTTCCACCAAAATATTTCACTGTGTAAGAGGGCTTTTGAAAAGAAATAAAAGAGATTTGCTTCTTAAAGTTTAACACCGACTCTCTGGGTTTACATTTTTGTTTCCTAAGGTTTCTGAAGTTCTTTTAAAACAGTCATGCAGTAAAAAGAGTTTGTGTCTAAGCAAACTTTAATATTTTGGAATCGGTTTCTCTGTAGATTGCCATGAAAGCCTCTACAACCCAGCATTTGCAGCCCTTACGTGTGAAAAACCTTCCCATAAAGGAGGTTCCCATTTTGCAGAGGCGCGACTCAGGCTTACACTCCCACCTCCACGCACAGAACCCCCACCTCGAGACTTCTCGCAGGCTGCAGCGTGCCTGTGAAGGGGGGAAAAACCCAACCCCCCAAACAAGAAGGGCCAGGTTTGCAGCACCCAGACCTGCAGCCCGCCAGGTAACCGCGCGGGCCGCACTGCCCGGCGCGGTCAGCGGGGACGAACAGAGGCGGCCAACACCGCCCCCGCCGCCCGGCCCCCCTGCCCCGCCGGCAGCGCGGCCCTGGGACGGCGCCGCCCGCTCCGCCTCTCAACTCCCCGACCCGCCGCGGCCAGGCACCAGCCCGCTCTCCCGGGCGGGTCCCTCCCACCGCCCCCGCCTACTCCCCGGGGCACCGCGCTGAGCACCACTGCCCCGTCCCCCTTCCCCCCAACCCTGGGGGGCTCCCCTCAGCGTCCCCACCGGCTTGTCCCCCTCGGGACTCCCCTCAGCGCCCTCACCGCCTAGTCGTCACCCCCCCCAGGGTACTCCTCAGCGCCCCCATCGCCCTGTCGTGTCCGCCCCACCGGGATCCCCTCAGCGCCGCCGCCCGCCTCGGGCCTCCCCTCAGCGTCCCCATTGCCCCGTGACACCCTTCCCACCCCCCGCTCTCCTCCACCGCCCCGCACCCCGCCGAGCCTCCCTCAACGCCCATTAACCTGTCCCCGCCCCGCCCCGCCTGCCCTCAGCACCCCCCCGGCCCGGGCCTCCCCTCGGCGCCCCCGCTGCCGGCCCCGCCCTGCCCCTCCCCGCAGCGCCCCCGGAGGCCCAGCCGCCCTGCCCCTCCTCTCGGCGCCCCCCTGCCCTGCCCCCCGCGGTCGGGCGGGCGGGCCGGGACCAGGCTGGGGGAGGCGGGGCGGGCCGGGCGTTCCCGTCCCCACCCCCCGGGGCGGGGCGGGTGGTGCACCGGGCCCCGGGGCGGCCGAGGGGCGGGGGCGCGGCCCCTCCCCTCCCCCCGCCCGGCTGCCGGTGGGGGCGGGGACGCGCCGCATGCCAGCGACGCCACCGGCGCCCGCCGCGGCCGGAGCAGGGTCCGGGAGCTGGGGACATCGGTCCGGACCGGGCCCTTTGTCTGAGCGGCCGGTGGGGCATCGCGGCGGCGGCCTCCTCACCGTGAGGCGAGGCGGCGCCGGGAGCCTCCACCCCCGGCCCACCCTGCCCCCGGCTCATCATGTGACGCGGGTAAGTCGGCGGCGAGCGCCGCGGTTCCCTGGGCTGCCCCCCATTCATTTCCCGGGGACGGCGGTGGCAAGCCCGGCCGCCGGCTGCCTTCGCCTGTGCTGTGTGTGTGAGGGAGTGTGCGAGTGGCAGTGCCCGGGGAGAGCGGGGCGGACAGACAGACAGAGAGAGAGCGGGGACCCTGTGTCAGGGGAAGGAAACAGTTTCTCCTGCTCTGCCGCTTCTGCTCAGGTCTGTGCCGATTCCCTTTCTTACCAGGACAAACGGCTAACGTGCAGCTCTTGGCTGCTGCCGTCCCAGTCAGCCTTTTTTCTTTATAAAATCGCTCCTATACCGAAGTTAAATAATTTTAAATAAAAACGGGGTTAAGGGCGCCCGCCCCAACCCCCATCCCTTTCCCCCAGCGCTGCCGGAGCGGGCTCCGCCGCCGGGGCGAGCCGGGGGTTAACGGCGGTGCCCTCCGTCCCTCCCCTCCGTCCCTCCCTCCCTTCCGTCCCGCCCGGTGCCCCGGAGGCAGCGATGCCGGGGGGGTGGGTAGGGGTGTGTGTGTGCAGGGTGCTGGGGGCCGCCCCCGCCGCCGGCCCGAACTTTTCCCTCAACTTTCCCGCTGAGGCTTTGGGGGTGTGTGGAGGAGAAAGGGGGGTGGGGAGGGGGAAAGGGGGGAGGAGGTGAAAAAAACCGGGGAGGGTGGGGTGGGGGATAAAAAGCGATAAGCGAGGAGTGATGAACGGCGAGGTGGGAGCGCCCAGCCCTTTGTGCTGCCGGCCCCGGGACGGGGGGTGCGGGCGGCCGCGGTGCCCCTGCGCCTTTGGGGTGGGCGGGGGAGGGAGGGGGCAAATGTGCGGGAAAAAATTATAAAACCAAATATTTTTTAAAAAATAAATAAGACCCGGAGTGTAACGCTACATGGGGTGGAAAAAAAACCCCGGAGTGCAACGCTGTATGGGGTGAAAAAATTAAAGATGAGCATGTAACGCTGTATTACCTTCTACAAAAATAATTACCTTCTACAAAATAAATAACTTGCTCTTCCAGAAGTCGGCCGGCGTTGCTTGGGGAGCAAAGCACTGGTATTTTCCGTAAAAAAAGATTTGCCCAGAGATGCGTGCCCCCCCTGGCATCGGCGTCACCCTGCGAAGCCCACCGAAAGCTTTCCGCTGCTGGTGCAGCCGGGTAAATGCGCTGGGATGGAATTTGGGTTCTCTCTACCCGCCTCCCCCAGAATCCCACACCACCCTGACGGTGTGCGCGGGATTTTGGGGGAGGTGGATAGGAACAGCTGGCTGGTTTATTTTATATTCCCTCCTCCTTCTCCATGGTTTTGCAGGGATGCGATGCTCCGCTCCAGACAGCGGAGTTTTTTTCTTTTATTTATTTTTTTATTATTTTATTTTCGGCTCTCGGTGTGGCGTTCGCTCCCCCGACAACGGGCTCCCTTGGAAAATAATCCGTTTTTACACGCTTAGGGAAGCAGGTACGAGCAGTTTGGTAGGAGGCACCAAAGAGAAGTTCACTTGCATCGGGGTTTATATCCAGCTTGTAAAATCCTGCTAGCTTTTGGCACTGTCCCCTCCCCCTGAATAAAGTAAGTAAACCGTTATTTTTTTTTTTCCTCTCTCTTTTTAATTATCCATCACAAAATAAATGGCGGTGTTCCCCCCACAATTTCCCCCCCCCCCCCCCATGACAGGTAGATATTCGCGGCAACTTTGCGAGGCTGCTTTATATAGCGCTGGCATATGGGCTCCATTTTCTGCTTTCTGGTTTGTCTCCAACTCTGAAATGTACAGGAACAGCAAAGTGGTCTTAGTGTGGGATTAGTAACTGTGCTGAATAGGTCACAGATGGGGCGATAGGAGCATTTTATTAATGACGTAAGGCTGCATGAACCGAGAGCCTGCCTATTTATTTATTTATTTCTCAATATATTATTCGTGCTGGGGGAGGGGGAATATCTTTCTAATGGGACGTAATCAACTTGAAACCGCTGTCTGCGAGCCGGCGTGTCACCTATCATCGCGAACCGATCACGCGTAGCGAAGAGAACATTGCAGCTGGATTTTTTTTCTTAATTTTCCTTTTTTTTTTTTTTTAATATAAATTATTTTGTAAGAAAAAAAAAATCTTTCTCCTCCCCATGCTGCCTGAGGCTTTGGCAGCCGGTCAGAGCTGCTGCCGCTACGCTACCGGCGGGTGCCCGGGCTGGAGACTGGCGGGATGACATCACCCCCTCAGCAGTCAGGGAGCAGCACCCATGCACACCCCTCCCCGCACCAGCACCCCTACCCATTCGTCCCCCGCTGCATCCAGAACAACAGTGGTGCTATTTTTCCTTTCTTTTTTCCTTTTTTTCCTTTTTTTTTTTTCTCTCTCCTCCTTTTATAATTTATTCCACCCCCTCCCCCCCCCCCCCCCCCCCCCCCTTTTCCTGTGCCTGGTACCTGGAACTGAGTGTGTTTTGGGGGGGAGCAGTCTGCGGAGTGCCTTTCTATAGTCAAACCTTTTAATTAGGATACTGGCAGCTTTACAAGGTGGCTTGGGCTTTTTTTTTCTTCCCTTTTTTTTTTTAAATTTTTTTCTTTTCCCGTTAATGGAGTAGTCGTTAGCATTTGAAGAGGGCTGTGAAAAATTATGTTTTCTCTTCTATGCCCCAGCTGCGGGGGGGAAAGAGGTTTTTTTGAAGAGGGGAAATACCGTGGGGTATTTGATGAGTGCTCTTGCTCTGGAGGGGCTGGGGAGGAGTTTAGGGTGATACCCTTTAGTTTCTGCTTCTGATAGTGAGGCAGCGTCGCTCACACATATAAAGAAGGGGGAACGGGAAATGAGATTGTTTTTATTTTTTTTTTTTTTCCAGCAATACTTGGTAATATTTCCAGGCCTTCCTGCGCTCTCTTGTAGAAAACCCTGTGCTGGAAAGGCTCCTGAGAGCCCAAGAAGAGTGTGTGCAGCGACTTTTAAAAATAAACTTTAAAATTCCAGGACAGGCTAAGCATGGAGTCCTCTGCCAGCTGTTTCTGTTGGGATGAGCCAGGCCAAAACGTGTGTGAGCAGAGTTTTACTTCAGAGGAGAGGAGGCTGGAATGAGTCAGGGCTGACCCAACTTGTCTTTCCCCAAGGGACAGGGGTCAGCAAAGGGCTTGGGATGCAAAGACCTGTGGGAGTGACTGTCTTCCTCTTCACCCAGACCAAGGTGTTGTGTGACAGTACCTGCCATAAATAGAAATAACAGACCTTGTCTTTGAGGAAAATGGGTGATGCTGTTCCCATGGGCTCTGGGATCTCTCTGCCACACTGTGAGGTTGCAGGAGGTCTGGTGTGTGCTTCTGTGTCGATGTCAGCACTAGAAGAGCATCTTATTTAGCTCTTGGGTCACTTATAAAGTAAGGGGAAGGTAGTGTGCCTTTTCTCATCACAGGGTGGATGATGCCTGCTTACGCTAGCCTTCCCAAAGTTGTGTTCTTGGCCTCTGTGCCTTGGGCTGTTGGATCTCCTCTGTGAGCCTTGCACGGCTCCTGGTACCACTTTTCAGGATGGCCAGACGTTTTCCTCTTGCTCATTCCTTCAGTAAGTGTGATTTGCATTGTGTAACAGGTTTTGTCAGTCCAGAGTTGGCTTTGACCAAATCTTTGTTCCAGTGAAGTAAAATGTGAGACTGTGAACAAGGTGTTCGCATGTTAATAAAGCTGGGGAAATACTGTTTGTGCTGAAATGCTTTGCTTGTGGCTTTTGAAGTACTGTATTTCTGTTTATTTTGTTGGAGGATAGTTGTGGTTTGCCTTTTTCATGATGTAACTATGAAATGAAAACAGAAAAATTAATTTCTTGAAATGGAAATTTCATTTTTAGAGAAGCTGAGATGGATGCAGCACCGAGACTTTGACCTTCTCAAGCTCTCCTGACTAGTGGTTGTTTACTACAGCTGCAGCTGTGAGTCTTTGAAAGAGGAGGAGCTGCAAACACAAGCATGCTCATTTTCCCCAGCTAAGAGGAAAACATATCATGAGCATGCTGTCTCAAAGTGAGATGCAAAGGAAAGTATTGAGCAGTCAGGTTGTGGCTTCTCCTTCTCTTTTGTGCAAGGTGTGCTGTAGCTGTAAGACAAATTTTGAGTCTTGGTGAAGTGTAAATGAAGGCACGAAATGACTACGCTTCCTATGAAGTGAAAAAATAATTTATTTATTTAATTTAAATTAAATGCATGCTTATGCTAGAAAAGTGAAATGTTTCTGTGCTTTAAATACTAAGGAGCTTTCAACATTGTTCATCGGTGGAAAAAGCTCGGTGTAACCTTACACTGTGCTCGGCAGCTGAACTTTAGACAGTCCTCTTGCTTCAACTGAATGATTAATTTTTTTCAAGTTGGTACTAAATGAAAAAGAAAAAAAGAAAAGAGAAACAGGAGCTATATTAGAGAGTTCAGTGTCAGTGTGTTTAGTTTCTAGCTAAGCATAGAGTTACATGGACAAACTTGACTGGCGCATTGGCAAGACCTAATATATATATGTGACACTTGCAGAAGTGGGTAAGACTGGCCCAAGGTGAGGATAGCTGTGCTCTCTCTCTTGGTTTATATGTAGATCTAAAGAATCCCCACAGACTGTGCTAGTGGTGCCTTGCTTGTGTTTGGAAACTCTTGTCTGTGCAGAAGGTCTGCTTGGGCTTGGTGCCCCATGTGAACTTCCTCATACTTCCGCAAAGTTTGGTTTGACTGGTAGGTTTGAAGTTTATTTTCAGTCTGTGCTCTTGGCGTTTGCTCCCAAGCAATAGCCATAATATAAAAATGGTAGAGTATTCTTTAATAAGTTTTATTTACCTTTTGGCAGTAGAGAATTCTTGAAATAATACTGATAGACAGAAGGAAGAGGAAAAATGAACATGGCTTTGCCAAAAAGTCAGTGTTTCTCCACTGTACGTACCACTGAGCTTTTGTGGACTTTTCCTTTCTTGAGTTCAGTGTGAAATCTCATGGTATTAATGGGAAAGCGTGATCTGAACTTTGGTCTAAACCAAAATCAAATTGTAATATACACTTTTTTTCCCCCACATATGTCTACTGCAAAATTATGTGTTTTGATTTGGAGGAGGCAACTTTAAATTATGGTGTGCCTTGGTCCTATAACTATTTCTGTCATTTCCTGCATTTTTGGGAAGGGACAGTCGCATGAGCCATCCCAGTGTTTCTCAACTAGAATACGTGGTAAAACTTAGGAGTGAATATATGAATTCATGAGAAATATGTTCAGAGACTGTCTGCTTCATACTGGCTCTGCCTCATGCACGCCATATCTGTGCACCCCAGCTTCTGTGTCAGAGGAGCCCCTTCACCTGCAGGTACAAGGGTAGAACTTGTCTAGGTGTTGGCTTTTTTTTTTAATTGAGTAACATCACAAGTATGTAACAGCTAAGGTATATCAGAACTAAAATCTTGTGTCTTAGGGTCAAGGGAATTATGATTAAAGACTTAATAAAAGTATATGCTTCAGTGTTGCTGAATAAAGTTTGCCAAGACACTGGCATTTCCTACCCTCTGAATGCAATCTCAGCAGTGCCTGCATTTTTTCTTTTAAATCTCCTGGTTTGTTTATCTGCTCATTCAAATTCAATCTTATTTTATTTTTTTTTCTTCTTGAAACAAATGCCCTCATGTGCAGCGATCCTTTTGTGGGTCACTGGTGATGCTGGCGTTGGCAGGCTTCTTCGGAGTTGCAGCGCAGACCAGCACCACTTGAGTTAAGGAATGTCTGGTTAGCAGTAGCAAGCTTTTGTCCTCTCTGTGAACCAGCCTCCAGGAAGGGAATGAAGCAAGCTCTTTGCTAATGGCTGGCACGGCATTTGCTACATAGCAGAGTAATGATGGGACTCAAAAATTCCGAGCTTTGTTCCTGGCTGTGGGGCGAGTGTGTTCTCATGGTTTAGACGTAGAACAATCAAACGCCTGACCTTGGACACCAGCGCCGCAAAGGGGATAATTAATCAGATGGTGTGTCGTACCGGGAGACCTGAGTTCTGGTCTCAGTTTTGTCAGATGTCACCTAGGACAACCACTTCGTTACCCTCTCTGTAAGGTGGTAAGCAGTGACCCTAATTCCTAATTAGTGTGGGGTGTTGTCCAGTGGTCAGAGCTGCGAAGAGCACAAGGTTATGCATGTTAATGCTGATCTCCTGCTGACTATCTAAATGGTTTCTTTTTCTCTGCCTTGGCCAAGAAGGGCTTTGCTGGTGCTGATGTTGCATCTTTTCTGGAGCCTTATAGGTCCCTGATGGCACTGTGGGAAGTACAATGATGCTGGCTGGCTGGGTCAGTGCAGGTGATGTGTGGGGACCTCAGGATAGCTGGTAATAATTAGTTTAGGTTGGTCAGCGGAGTTGGAGGTGCTACCAGCAAGCTCTGGAAGCCTTCCTGAGTGTGAGTGAACTGTAATTCTAGGTATTTTGTTCAAGTCTTGACAGACTGGTATGGATATGGGTGAAGGCAACTATCTAATCCCAGCAGTTTCTGTGGATCCCTGAGGGAGACTTTTTTCCAAAGCAAATACTCTGAATTACCTTTTAGCCTTTTATCCATTACCAAAATTGTTGGAAGTGACTGGTGTGTTCCCAAAAAACCTTTCAAGTCAAACTCTGCAGAAGCAGTGGCTGAACATTTTAGCTGAAATGACTGAAGTCTGTAAATGGAATAATGTCATGTTAGAAAATTGTAATGTGAATTTCAAAGAATAGCTGTGACTGCCATTTACCATAGATGTTATTCCTTCTCCCCTTCCCCCTGCCATGGGACCAGCATTTTCAAATGGCCTGCTAAAAACTGAGGACATCTTTTATAGCAGATGTGATAACACACAGTCATCTGAGTTAGCCACTTAGATCTTTAGGATTGATGATATCAGTTGACAGTTCTTCCTAGGACAAAAAATACAGTGAGTATTGTGTGGTAACATCTCACCTGGATCTGAGTAGGACTTGACTTAAAATCAGAATAACACAGAAATAGAGAAGTTTTATTTTTAATCTGTCTTTTAAGTGTGCAATTCTGACATAAACCAGTTTTGAGTGTCTTCAAGTCTGGTTTGGCAGTGCTCTGGAAGAGCATGTAAAGAGCTGTGATTGATGACACGTTAAAATCTTTTTACGTGTTGGACAGTAGTTGGAGCTCTTCCAGTTCCTTTTTCAGAGAATCTTTCAGTTGCAAGAAAATTTGGGTTAAGTGAGAAATGAAAAGATTTCTCTTAAAAAACCCCAAAACAAAACCCCCCAAAACCAAAGGTGGGAAAAAACATTCCTTTCCAGTTTCTGTTTGTTGGTAACTGTTACAAGGCAACTTGCACTGGTTCCATCTAAGGAAATCTTTTGTATAGACAGTACCCTACAGAACTTTAAAAGGAAAAAATGAGCCAAGTGGGTTATTTTTCCCCTTTTGAAAGGGAGTGCATGCAAACTTAGTCTAGTTAGCAGGCAGATCTGGAGGCTGCTATTTCAGAAAACGTTAACAGTTTTACTTTTACTTTCCAGATCTATGCTCGTCTAAATTAACATTTTGCTAAAATGCCTTTGATATTTGTCTGAAGAGTATAAATCAATAATTATGGACCTTGTATTTTGAGGATGTGATTTGTAATTTTTGGTTGTGGCTCTGTTGGGATAACATTTACAGTAGTCACACTGAACAATTAAATATAAGCATAGCACAAATTTAAAAATATAATGAAATCTAGTACACTTTTTTTTTTCCCCTTTGCATCCCAGTATTCAAGACAGATTTACTTTGTGCTTGCTGGAGATGTATTCTCCTTTCAGTCTCACGTGTTGCTGGATTTGGGAAGACAGTATTTCCTTTTCATTGTAATGCTAAAGAGGCAAGGATGGGAGGGCTGAGTCTATGCATAGCAATCACAGACACTTGCCTAAGTCAGTTCTGGAGGACAGCTTGAATAAAATACATTCCTTTCCCAAAAAGAGGAGCTTAGTTTGTCCTCGTCTCAGAGATGTGTACTAAAATCATGACACCATGATCATTCTCATGGTCAAGAGACCATGACAAAACTGCTCCGTTGGCTGACAGAAGAGAAAGTTTCACGTGTTTAGCTCACACATAAACAGCATGGACTGTACTTGTTTAAAGATAGGTGAGAGGAGACCTCCTCTGCTGAAATCCTGGAAGAAGCATTCTTGGCCCTGCAGGACTTGGTGGTGGTGCAGAAGGACTAGCAGTTTCTGTGGGCTCTTCTTGTGGCTTTTGTTATTTGGGGTTTAATTTACCCCGTGTGTTGTGAGAGCGGACACCCCTAGCCAGGCTTTTGGTTCCTACAGAGGGACAGGGCTGGGAGCTTGGTGGTTTGGTACCCAAGTCCTCTTGTGGGCATAGCCAGAAATGAAAATTATTTGTACCTTCAGATCCCTCCAATTATTATTGAAGCTCTATATATGCATGTCTTCCATTGACCTATCTTTTTCTTTGGCTTAACCAAAAAACCCAAAACCATCAAAAAGAAAAAAGAGGAACTGAAGTAAGAGGCGAAAGCTGCTGCTTGTGACGAATTCTGACTGTAGTCCATGTTGCGTGTTGCTGTGCATCAGTTCTCATCCCTGTGTGTTTAGCTATTGTGCTGCCTTCTGCCTCTTGCCAGCAGCGCTGCTCTGCCCTTCTTTGGGTGAGGAGTGCTGTTCTCAGACATCCTCTTCCTCTGGCTGTAACCCAATCTGATGACCTGAACAGAACAACATCTTGTCATTAAAAAGCTTCTTTAATTCTTATTTCCAGCAATGTTTTCTGGATCCTAGATTGTTTTAAAACTGCCTTAATTTTATGAAAAATGTAGCAACTTTAACTATCCTTTTCCCCTGTTCTTGCTTTGTCTTAAAAACACTTCTGCTTCTACTGTGTACTTCCAAACCTTTTGACCAAAGAAGCCCCTTAATACTATTTAAAGCATATACATATATATATATATATAAATACATGCTTAGAATTGCTACTTTTTCCTTGTAAGGGATACTTTCTCAGTTGTTCAGCCCCTAACTGGCAAGCCCTTAGAGGAGGACTGCCTCCCTGAGAGTGCAGCTTTCCATGGTAGATTCTGCCTGGCCAGAGGGAGGGGCAGGTGGGATGAAGATGCTCCCCTGCGTTCGTCTGTAGGTGCTGGAGTGTCTTTCAGCAGACCCAGAGCGTGCCAGGGTCAGTCTCATGTCCTAGGTTGGCTCCTTGGATATTACTGTGATACCATGAATAGAAACATGAAGATAGCACAAGAAGTCCTCTCTCAAGTCTTGGTTAAATATTAGAAATATGGAAATAGGGGAAATATTCTCTCTGTGTTATACAGTGTTAAAACCAGTTCAGCAAGCCTGAACATTTTTATCTATATCAAAGAATCTGCAAAGTTAATTTTTATGGGAGGGTGCAGAAATGAGACCGACACTACGGCAATCATTTGATGTGATCTAAATTAGTAATCCCAGTCAGCAGTTGTCAGGCATTGCAGTGTTTTTAGTTTAAAAGTTGAACGACTAGACCGCAGCTTTTATGAAACTTGAGGATTGGCAACCGTGTCAAGTGTGGGACTTGTGTCCTAAAAGCTTCTTGACAGCACTGCAAGCGCCACAGAGGAAACAAAGCCATGAAGCCACACTTAACCAATGTGTAAGTTGCAAAGTCTTTTAAGGATTTCTGCCTGGATGAACAGGTTTGAGTTCAGCCACAGATGCCAAATTCAATTTGTTCTCCTGGTTTGTAATATGAACCCTGTTTTTGGAGACCTGTCTAGTGCTGTATGTCTGGTAGGAGGCTTCCAGCTTGAAACTGAGCTCTTAGTTCAGAGGTTTAGGAGTTACTTCTAAGCTATTTTGCTTTAGAACGAGCAGGCTTGCTCTTGGTGCCTGTTGTGGTTTAACCCAGGCGGCAGCTAAAACAACCACACAGCCCTTTGCTCGCACTCCCACACAGTGGGAAAAGAAAGGGAGGGAAAAGAAAGGAAAAACCTCCACGTAACAGTAAAACTCCTGGGTTGGGATAAAGACAGTTTAATAGGACAGAAAAGAAACTGAACAATAATGATAATGAGACTTAAAAATATGCAAAACAAGTGATGAACAGCACAATTTGTCACCACTCGAAGCTGATGCTCAGCTAGTTTCTGAGTGTCCCCACCTCCTGGCCAACCTGATGGCTATGTATGGATGTCATATGGTATGGAATATGCTTTTGGCATGTTTGGGTCAGCTGTCTTGACTGTGTCCCCCTCCCAACTGCTTGGGTTCCTCCCCTCCCCATCTTCTCCTTAGCAGGCCAGTAGGAGTTGCTGAAAAGTCCTTGACTGCTTGGCAACAACTAACATCAGCGCGTTATCAACATTGCTCTCATCCTAAATCCAAACCACAGCACTATGCCAGCTGCTAGGAAGAAAATTAACTCTATCCCAGCCAAAACCAGGACAGTGCCTCATACAGTTTTCCTTGCTCTGTGTACAGCAATCTTCTGCCTAAACCTGAAGTAGCATGTTGAGAGATGGGGGGTTTAATTCCCTGTGTTGTAGACTACAAAACATGTTAGGTACCTGCAGTAGAGTAGCATGTAAAAGAGAGTTTAAGTCTGCAATGACTTCATGAAATGGCTTGGTAAAGTGTGTATTTGAGGCTGCAACTGAAAAGTGAAGCTGTGTTTCAAGTTCAGCACCATCCCAAAGGATGGTTGCAAATGATGGCTGGTTCTGTTCACAGCCTGTAGTTGCTGGTGGACATGTTGGCATTTAAACAGACGGTGGAAGGGACATACTGTAAAGTCAACCTGAGTTACACTCACCAAGACAGGTCTTGGTCAAGTGAGAAGAAATATGAGATCTTAACATGGGATCAAAGTGTAGACTCATTGATTTGAAGATCAGAAAAGACCGTTATGATAATCTAACTCAACTTAAATAATGCCATCAGGAGAGTATCACTTTGGCCTGCATAGGGCATACATGGTTTCTCAGAGCTGGAACATTTTGTAAAGACATAGTTGTAATGCGAAAAACTTCATGTGATGGGGAATCAACTGTCGTCTTTAGTGAGCTGTTCCAGTGGTTACAATGACTCTAATCTCTATGCATTATTTGTACCCTGAGTTTATCCATATATTTGGCTTCCAGCCACTTAACCTTGTTATACCTCTGTTTCTTAAGTGAGTGGTCAGCCAGTCTCCTGTCAATCCCTCCTCTGTCTTCATTTTCAGAGTTTGCATAATTGAACAGTGTTTTAATTTGCAGCTGTTGAAGAGGGTGAATTGATTTGAATAATTTTGACTTTAAAGTAGTAGGCAGGAGAACTTGATTTAAACCCTACGTTTAAATCTTGTTTGATTTCTGCAGTTCTTACTGAGTTTCCGCTCCCAGTGATGTCCATTGGGTAAGTGATGTTTAGTGTGCTGATACGCAACGTATGATGTAGTCTTTATGCAGAGTATGTTTAAATTCTCAGCCAAGAGAAGGCATTGTCTGCATACCTATATATTTAAAAAGTGGAGTTAATCTTCGTTAACTGAAGTTTAATTTTTGCATGTCTAATATTGCAATATGACTGATGATGTGGCTTTTATTTATTAGATGGTTTAATTTTACTATTGACTGTCAGCTTAGAAATTGGAAATTAGAAATTGGAACATAAGAACAGGAGAATGTGATTGAAATAATGCTTATAAATATTTTGATTTATTTTTAATGTGCCAAGTTACTTTGGAAAACTTCTTTAAAAGTATCTGTGTTTAAAAATAACTTATGTTAAATAAAGGAAGAATAATACTTGGCTATCAAGAGAAACTCATAGTTTCTGTTTACAATATCCATGAGAGTTTTAGAACTTAAAGGTATCACTCTTCAGCATATTGTTTATATTAAGACTGGAAGAGAAAACCACATTTATTCTTTTGCTTCTGGTAGATTCTTCAACTTCTGAACAAGTTATTGGTCTGTGGTGCTTGAATTAAGCTGTGAGAAAGAGGGTATTGTTACCCACCTGCTTATTTGTTGGATTACCACATTTCAGCTTTGTTTCATCTGTGATTCTTGTCATGTCAGTAGTTTTTTTGAAACTCCAACAGCAATTATGTATTGCTTGAGCATTGATGAAAGGAGGACTGTGAATCGGCTTCATAATTTCAAATGTAATTTTGTTAAATAATTTAAACAAGTCAGATTTTTAAAATTAGAATATATAATAATGTTACAGAAAAAAGCAGTTTATTTACCACTGTTGGTTAGCCAGCAGCTTCTAGGTGTATTAAACAGTGTCAAAAGTTAGGAATAGCCATCTATTCTCATTTTGTGCAGCTGCCTATGGAAATACCTTTTTCAAATATTTCACTTACTCTCATCTGATGACACTGACGCCCCATTTCTCAGGTGCCTTTATGGACAATGTCTATTCAGTATATTGTGTCTGAAGTATGAAGTGGGATGCTTGTTGGCTTAGAGGTATGAGCTGAACAGAATCGGCCAGGCTCTGTTCTGTGTTTGGTGCACTTAGTTTCTACTGTGTGGTCTGAGAAGACCTTTCTGTGTCTTGCTCCCAGTTTTGGTTTATTTTTTCCTGTGTTTTTCCAGGATCATTTAAAATTTAATAGTGCTGTTATTGGATTCTTCAGTTTGTCCCCCTCCTAACTGCTGTATCTTAGTCATACCAGTTTTAAAAGTGTGAGTAAGAATACCAGGTGGTTTTGCTGTGCTCTGCTCAACTTGGAGAAGTTGTGCTCCCTCACAGTACTCTTACCATTGAAGTCCTGCCGGTACTTGGACAAACTGGAGCCCTTCCCTGGAATTATTTCATCCTTTCTGCAGACTTTCTTCCGTGCCTGTGTATATGTACTGCTCTTATTTCCTCAGCCTTCTCAAGGAGATATAATTATGTAAACAAAGCTTAATTTCTACCTATTTTGAGGTTAAAACTGTGTGATAAGTAACCTTTTTTAATAAGGAAACCAAACTAAGCATGTCTTTTCTCCTCTTTTTTTTTTTTTTCTCCTCTGCCATCTCCCTAACTTCTTGAAATAGGAACTAAAGGACAAAGCAATTTTTTTCTTTCCCCCTCCTTTTTCATTGTATGGTTTTGCGTAGTGTAATAACTCCATTCCTACTTGTATTTCTCATGGAGTGAGGCAGAATGATGTAGGATTTGGAGTTACCAAAAATAATACAATTGGAAGTGTATTTCCCTGCCTCCTTCTCAAAGGAAGTTTGGCTGTGTCACTTGGGTTTTTAAGTTAATGTAACTAGTGCAGATCCTGTGAGAAGGATCAGGGTTGGGAACAAGGACCATTTTGTGGTGTAGCCCTGTGCAGCAAGTTAGAAAACTGGAAAGTGGTGGTCAGAAAAAGGGATTTATTACTGGTTCAAGCTACCCAAGAGGAAAGAGAACCAGGTAAAGAGCACTAGAAATGCATCCAGGCGTGATGGAGACTCTCTGCCAAAATACTATCTCCTTATGCTCGAGAGAAGTCCAAATGGGTGTTTACTTATCTGTGTTTTAAAAAAGGAAAGTGAAATACATTGTAAAGCTAATTTTACACACATTTCGTACACTACTACTGGAAAACCAATTAATTAGTCTCTGGGGAAGCATTGCCTTTGTAAGATCCATTCAACCTCCGGTCACTTGTGCAGTCCCAGCATTTGCTCCGGTTCTTCCGCCTGATGAAATCTCCAGTGCACACTGCCGTGTCTTGGTTTAGATTTCCACTGGGGTACTTGAAGTAGCCTTGTGCTTTCCTCCATTGGGTTTAGTACTACTCAGGATTTTTATGTTCTTTATGAACCACCTGTTTATTAAGAAATAGCCCCTTCCAGTCCAGCAGAGATGCGTTAGGCTGGTGAACAGCTCTCCATGGAGATTTTGAACTTTGGCTTCAGAGTACAGGTCTTTGCACAGCAAAGAAGAAATGTGAGCCTAAAGCATTTGCAGTCATTAGCTGAAAATCCTTTCTCTGCAAAGGCTAATGATTTCCTTTTCAACTAAAGTGGAGTTTTAAAATGTTGTTTCTTGTTCTTCACCAGTAATATTGCTCATGTTTTCTCCACACAGTGTCTGTTAACCTCTTCATCTTTTTTTTTTTTATAAATGTTCAAGTTGTGGGTTTTTTTTTAAGTGCAGAACTGATTTTCATTGTACACAATTGTAAATACATAACAAAAGCAATCCCTTAATTTCTATTTCCATGTTACAGGTGACACAGCACATTACAGGTCCCTGTAGCCCTGAATTTCTGCTGAAGATTTGCTGTAGTGGTTCCTGAAAGCACTGTGGTGAAGCAGTCACCTTTTGTTTTTTGGGTTGATGCAGTAGACTGCTGGAGCTGCATGTGGCATCTTGGTGTTGGTGTCTTGCATTATATTTGGGAAAACTTGTGGTAGCTCACAATGCCAAGTGGAAAGTGGCTCTATTGCTTCAGTTTAGGTCAGGCTGTCAGGTGCCTTTCATGTCCTGTCATTCTGTAACTGAGACATCTGGAGTTTGAGGTGACCCGCAGTCTAGCGGGAGGGTCCTTTGACCCTTTTCCTCTCCTTGTGCACTGGGTGTGAGGGATGCCTTTTGGTACCTATCCTTGGGTTTGTTCTGGCTCCAGGATCTTGGGAGAGCATTTCTGCCTTCTTTTCCATCTGTTTTCCAGTTGTGCTGTTGAACTCTGTGTGAGTTGCTCTTCTCTGGGATGAAGGCAGGTTGCAGGGAAGAAAAACTACTAAATTAAGGGTGGGTGAAGGATACAAATGATCCAAAAAAAGTAAACTTGCATGTGTTTCATTAGGAAGTGGTGGCAAAAAGGAGTCCTGTAGTAGCTCACTAGTGACTTAGTATCTTTTTGAAAACTAGTTACATTGCTGCTTCTTATTGCAGCACTATCTATTATACACCAAAGATCTTGTCAGTTGCTAGTATCTCAGTCATTCAGCTCTGGAATGATGTTTCTTATACTGCAGACAACTTTGAGATTTTTTTTAAGACAGAAATTGGTTTTCACTGCTCACCACAGAAGTTTACATAACTAACGTGGTGCCTGGGATGTTGTGTAAAGTGATTCCATTGTAATGGGTTTATTTTTGTTGTTTGAACAATCCTCTGTTGAAATATCAAAAGAGTCTCCTGGCTGCTCCTTCTAGGCTTGTTGAGAAGCTGTGGTTTTATTTCCCATGTTGTTCTTGAATGTGGATCTTTGTAACTTGCAGTTTCGTGCTGGATGGAGCACATTTTGTTATAGCCAAAGTCCGTGGATTCGGCTTGATGCCTGTTAAGTCAGGAGGAGCTTGAGGTGCTTTCTCAAAGGCTGATGGTTCTGTTGTTACCCCGAGCCACTAAAAGGCATCCATGTCTTATCCAGTATTGAGTTTCTCTGAGCAAACAGAGTTCAACATCCTGAAGGAACTTTGGATGTGTGTTTTCTGTATTAAACAGTTGTTGAGGGCATCTTGTTGGCAGATGCAAGTAGGTGTGAGAGCACAATGTGTATTTTTTCTAGTCTGCATTCTTCATTTTTCAGCAAGGATCTTTGGACATGTAATGCTTTAAGTATATTACCTGTCTTTTTGGAAGCAGGAACTTCTGTTAGTGAACTTCTAACAGACAGGAAAATGGATTTCTTTGTTGCTTTGATCTGTCTTCTCTGTGTAAGAACACAAAAATACTATTGCAAGCATTTTATTTTAAAGTTCTACATCTGCATGTTAATAAAAGTGGAATTTATAGATTAGTTATTTCTACTTACTCTGTCAGGTTTTACTTTTTCCTCCTCTCTTAAGATAGAGACATTATGTCATTGTTGCTTCACTGATAATCTTGCTTTTTCCAACGATCCCATCAATACAATTACTTCACCTACATATTGTGCTTCTCACCATTTATTTTGTCTGCAGGATGCAGTAAGCTAGTCATGCCTTAAATTGATTTAAATATTGGTCAAATAAGCGAAATAATAGAAAAAAAAAATCAAGTAAGCCGCATTCTATTATAATGTGCTACTTTATCCCTAGATTCCATTTCTGTCTTCATGAACACTTGAACTTTGCCATGAGATGTGTAAATACATTTCTAGAGACGGTGTTGAGGTGTGTCCAGACCTCCATAGGTGGTGTGTGTACTGGCTAATAATTTGGAAGCCATTTAAGAAGGGCCTCCTCCTTTGAATAGGCAAAATGAATGTGTTTACCCTGGACACCTTTAGATCTACCACTGGGAAAAATACGTAGAAAAGCTGATTTATACAAGGATTATTATGCATGTGCTTTAGATGGCCAAGTCCACAGGGATCTCTGTGGATGTTTGCTACATATGTTCCTTCAGTTGCTTCTGCAGGCTTGATGGAGTTTTTCTGGAAGATGTAAGGAAAAGTGTAACTTCTTTCTTTTGTCAGACAGAGAATAACTTTTATGAACCCAGTAGCTGTGAAAACTATATTGGAGGCTGTTTGCAAGAGGTATTACCCCCTTGGTTTCCTTGGAAACATGAAACATGATTTACAAATATTGACTTGAGAAAGCTGCAGCTTAGAGGAAATCCTAAACTGTTGGTTCAGGCTTTTAAATTAATATCTCTGAAGAGTTTAGGCCATATTGAAAGTTACTGCACGTCCATGAAGCGATATTTATAATAAATCTGCGTTTCTGTGTTTCTTGGTGTAATAGCTGATGCTGGAGGATGGGAGACAATCTGAGAGTTTTACTGGATGAGGAGCACTGAACTGGGATCCCTGGCTCCAGTTTCACCTGTGTTAACCCAGCTCCCACTGGAGTTGACAAAGTAATGCTCCTTAAAATCAGGTTGTTAGTGCCTTGCAGCCTATGGGCTGTAGCAAAGCATGTTTTCTTCTTGGTAGAGCTGGACACTGTAAATCAACATTCATGTCTTGTGAGTGTTTCTAAACTCCATGGAGGGTAGTTTGAATGCTCTTTGTTATGTTTATGCTCATCATAATTTGGTCTTCCTGGACTTGTTAAGGCTTTCAAAACGAAAGCTCCTTTATCTGTGGAGCATGGTATTAGATTATCCTGAAGCTGGTGTTAGTTTCGTGCTGGGGGGTGGGGGAGTGGAAAGGGGCTTCCATATAGGAGAAAAAGCATACAGCAGTGTGTTGCATACGTTATGAGTGCTGAGTTGTATGCAGTGTGGATAGAGATTGCTTCTGTGTGCTCATTAGCGAGGAACAGGTCTTGGCTCAGTCAGTCTAACCAAGGTGCTGCTCTCTGTGATTTTAATTGTGCTTCTCTCTGTCGGTGCTGGCTTGTGTGGTCCCTGTTGCCACCCATCTCCTTTGGTGCCTGTCCCTCTGTCACTCATACTGTTTCCACTGTCAGTGGGCTGGGTTGTGTCAAGAAATTGCCCAAATTTCCTGGGTTTTGCTGATTTATTCTTAACTTGGGTTATATTCCTGGTTCATCCCCCAAAACAGCTATGGCTTTGCAGGAGTGGACCAGGTGGTTGAAGTCCAGGAAAGCGCCTCTAAGTGTTGCCAGAGTTAGGAGTGTGGCAGCATTAAGTCTCCAGTGTTTTTAATCTAGGGGGAACGCCTCCAGATCAGAGATGAGATCTTGGATTTCCCTGGGGAAAAGCCCATCCCACGTGTGTTTGTCTGCTGGCTGTGGTGGTAGTTTTTTCATGGCTGTGAGAAGATGGCAAAGCACAGGTTTTAAGGAGGTATGTTGTATTATGAACAGATTATGTTCTTGGAAAGACATGGGCATGAAAGCCTGTGCTTTTGGTTTAGACCTGGGTAAGACACCGTGTGTCTCAAACCATTGCGTTTTTCCTCCCAAAATGTATTACGTACTTTATGCAAAATATTGTTCATCACAAACTGTACCTTGCTTGGTGATTATAAAGGTGTTTATGGTGAGTGGCATTTATGGTCAGTGGCCTAAGGTGGCCTTACGTGGCTGTGTTAATTGAGGCAGGATGTAGGTTTGCCTACATCTGGGTCTGCAGGGGTGCTTTATGCTGCAGGCTGGAGGTGGGATGTAGGTGGGTGGCTGCACAGGTGCTTTTAGGGGTCAGGTCCCAATTGTCCAGAGGCAATGGTAGTGGAAGCAGGCTAGTGCCTCAAGAACCACTGAAACCTGTAGGTCAGCATGTCATGGATAAGATAGCTGTATCTATGGGCTATATGTCTTGTGGGACTTAATATTAAGAGCAAATAGCAGACCACAAAAGCCCTCGGTGCATGGGCTGAGTGATGCTGCCTTTCTCATCAAGTCAGTTTAACTGAGGAGAAAGGCTTGTTTAATGCTTCTCTGAATGGTGCTTAACATCCTGAAGGTTACAAGGATATCTGTCTGGTATGGGTGCTAAGGAAGAATTCAGCTGCATTATTTGTCAGTGGCTGGTTCTAGCAGATGAAGGCAGCTTACTTGTAACTTGCCACCTGCAATGGCTATGGATTGCAGAGGTGGTGAGATGGCAGACAGGTTAATGAATGGGAGGAGGGAATTGGGGACCTATGGGAAGAGAAAAAGTGTGTATGTGTGTAGAAAAGACAGTGGAAAATGGCAATGACACAGGATCCCTTAGAGATTCCTGCTGTTGGCAACTTGTGTAAAGAAGTGCTAAGCTGAAGGGGGAGGTCAGTAAATCAGAAAACAAATAAAAAAAGAGTTGTTTTGGTTTTTTTTTTTGGTTGGTGTTTGCAGAAGGAGGACTGAGAAAGGGAAGTGCTTGATGACTTTCAGGGTGGAATGTCTTTTTGTGGGCTTTGGTCTTTTGCTTGTTTTGAGGTCTGCAGGTAATCAGAGGAGAAGGTAGAGTTTTGTATGGCTGAAGGCAGAACAGCAGGTATACTGAGTCATTAGTTCAGGGTTGTGAACGTGCATCAGAATACTTAGTGTGGCAGTTTAGAATGCCATCATAGATATTAACAGAAAGGAAGATAATTATGTCAGGTGAACTGTGTGGTTCTTTGTAACCAAATAAACTGCATGGATTTCTGTAAAGTGAGTCAAGACGTGAACAAGGATTTGCAGCATAAAAGTTTTTCTAAAATTAGATTGTTTTCATTGGGCCAATACAAACTGAATTTCCTACTGTGGTATTGATTGCAAGATAAATTTCTCCAAATCAGAGAACTGTGTAGGTTGGAAAAGACCTTTAAGATCATCAAGTCCAAGCATTAACCCACCACTGCCAAGTCCTCCACTAAGCCATGTCTCTAAGCATCACAGCTGGAGAGAAGTTGCTCTTTGTTACTTAAACCTAGAAGGAAGAAGGGATTATTGCTTTTGTGAAACGTATGGAGACCTCTCAGAATACAAAAATAATAGATGGAAACCTAGGAGATGGTAGCGTGATACTGCTGTTGTGATTTGCTTTTATTTGTAGAGAGGATCATTCTCGGGTCTTTAATTTCATTATATGATGTCTTCCGAATATCTCTAAGTCATTAGAATAGTAGCAATAGAAGTAAGGTATGCAGCCTCTGAGGCAAGAGTTGTGGAAAAAATAAATCCTTAGACCTATTGTTCTTTTCCAGTTTTTTCTGATTTTTCTAGGGTGTCACCAGTAAAACAGTAGTTGCGAAATGTTTGGTGTTTTTGTGTCAGAATATTGATGCTATTCTCAGCTTTAGATTTCTTGATGCTTCTAGCAAGTATAGGTAAATTTTAGAAACGTGATACTTGTTTAACTGTTTCTTGTATAATACTGGAGGGTCAGAGTGTCTCAGCCTTGTGGTGTCTCCAGAGTAGCTCCAGCGCAGCATCAATGTCAGTCCTCAGATATTTTGGTTCTCACTGTGGGTTGTATTGACTTCTGAGAATAAGGTGATGAAAGAAGTGAGAGATGTCATTAGTCACAGATAAAGAGAACTATCAATTCAAGTAGAAAGCATTTCTTTCTTACTTGCTTTCAGCCTGTAATATGTGTGAATCTCTGACTATCAACTGGTTCTCTGACTGGCCATGAGAGCTACAGAGTGTTAAAGCTTTCTGGACAGAACACCTGAATTCTCCCTAGTCTGATGTGATGAAAGAGAGAGCTATTTCTGCTAGAGGAAAGGTGGAGACTTCTATTTTCAGCTTGATGGCAACACTTTCTTCATGTTGATGTTGAAATCACTGTTGGCAGTGTTCAAGGCCAGGTTGGATGGGGCTTTGAGCAACTTGATTTGGTGGAAGATGGCCCTATATAGCAGGGGGGCTGGACTAGATATCTTCAAAGGTCCCTTCTAACCCAATCCACTCTGTGATTCTAAATGAGAGAGGTTAGTATGGAGGTAAGTTGGAGACTCATATCTTTCAAATCAGAATGGGCTCTTTTGTGTCTTCCAATGTGTGTTTGTCATGAAGCTGTCATTGCTGCAGGCTGCCCAGGCAGGTTAGACCCAATGGTCAATGGCTTCCTCTAAGAGGAGGAAAGGGCAAGGAAGAAAACTGATGATGGAATTGGCAAGTCCCGTGGAGTCCTCCTTACTGACTGAAAGGAGCTAATTATTCTCAACCTGGGTGTCAGATTTACTTGGTCTGGTTTTAAATCTGTACAACTTGAAAATAAATTAACGAAGGAGTAATATAACAGATTGGACATAAGTAAATAAGGAAGTTGCTGAGAAAATAGGAAATACTGGGTTTAAGAGGGAAAGATTCATGTGATAAATGGAGTTTTGTGGAAAAAGACTGGTTTTAATGTACTTTTTTAAAAAATCTGTCATACTGGCAGGCCTCCTATTCAGTTAGCAAACTGCAGAAGCATGTCTGTGCAAAATGAGAAATGTGTTTGCTTGGCCAGCTTTTCTGAAGTGAAACATTCAAGGTGTTGTGAAATACTGTAGAATGTACAAATTGAACATGTTGTCAAGAAAACTGCTCTGCAACACGTGAAAGTTGTGCACAGAATGCAGCTGGGGTGGATGTATAGAAACAGGAGTGAAACTGGTTAAGAACAGTTGGGTTGTCCCTGTTTGCAAGAAAGATGACTTTCTTATACATGTGAGAACTTCCACCATTCTCCAGATGTGATAGAAGGCGTTTGTACACTGTGATGCACCTAATTTAATCTTAGTGACAGTCCCAAACTTAGCAGTGTTGAGATTTTCGTGGACGAGGTTTAGGAATTAGGGACAAGACTTGGGAATCTGGTCTTAATTGCTTTGTTTTAAGTATTTCTCTGTGTGTGGTGAGGTGGAAGTGGGAGTGGAGAGGAGGGAGGGGGCACGCCTGCTTCTTACTGAGCTGGAGTTGTGTCAGCTTGTTTTTCTGAACTGAATCAGCCATTGAACTAAAAGGGGGAAGAGTTGTGGAAAGAGCGAGTCCTTGGGAAGGCATGAGGAAACAAGAAAGAGGAGGGGCAGGAGCTGATGGAGGACCTGAGGAATGGCTTTTGGTGTGAGGCTAATGGGAGGTAGCGAGCCATCACGTCTGGAGGCTTCCTAGTGAGTATTCCCACTTGCCAACAAGCTATGCAGGAGACTAATAAATAATAATACAGCAAGACCCAGGTTCACTCACAGTACTAAGGGATGAGGGAATAAGGTGGTGCTTCTCAGAAGGGTTAAACTTGCAAATGCTGTGGCAGCAGTGCCAGGGTAATGCCTGTGCCGGCCTTCTCTGCATGGGGAATACTGAAAATAAGCATTGGTGGCTTTCATAGAAACATAGAATGGTCTGAGTTGGAAGGGACCCCAAGGATCATAGAGTTCCAACCCCCTGCCAGGGCCACCAACCTCCAGGCCTGAATCTACAGAAGGTGGCCCAGGGCTCCATCCAACCTGACCTTGAACACCTCCAGGGATGAGGCATCCACCCCCTCTCTGGGCAGCCTGTTCCAGCACCTCGTCACACTCTCTGTAAAAAAACTTCCCCCTAATATCTAATTTAAACCTTCTCTCCTTTAGCTTTAGTCCATTCCCCCTTATCCTGCCATTATCTACCCTTTAAAAAAGTTGATTCCCCGCCTGTTTCTCTGCTCCCTTCAGGTACTGGCAGGCTGCAGTGAGGTCCCCCCGCAGCATTCTCTTCTCTAGGCTGAACAAGCCCAGCTCTCTCAGCCTATCTTCGTAATTCACAGCTAAAGAGCCTGTGCCTCTGAGGGCTCCAGTGGTGTTGCTTGGGTGTAAGAGCAGCTCTTTGCCCATAGCTGTGCTCCCCTGCAGCGTCTGGCCCTTTTCTCCATCCTTGCAGAGGTGTGGAGAAGATGGTGCTCTGAACCAGAGTTTCTTGGGCGCTGGAGTGGAAGTGCCATACAAATAGACAAAAAACCCTGTGGCACTAGGGTGGAAAAAACAGCATTAATCTTGGATTTACTGAGGTTTAAACAGTGAAGCTCTCACTGTTTACATAGGAGATAGAGTATCTATTAAAGGAAGTAAACCACTGCAAGTAAAAATCTGAAACAGCCACTGAGGGATTTTTCTGAAGCAACTGTGCTTTTAGGAGACTCAGGTCCTTTAATTTGCAAGCAGTAGGGAAACTGCATAGCAGAGTTTCGCTTTCAGTATGAGTGACAAAAGTGGATATTTCCTAGCAGTTTTTGGCCTGGGGAGCGGGTTATTTCAGTCAGTGTGACCTGAATGTCATCGTAGCCAAACTGAAGTTATTCCTTTATAGTTTCATCATATTGTTTGGATTTATAAGAGTGATAAATCCTGTCGTTTGTAGATACTCTTAAGGGCCTTCTTTGCTGACTTCTTTTCTTAGATACTTAAAGCTAAATTTTCTTCAGGGTTTTAAACGTTTGGTGCTTATTTAAGTGTGTATAGATGGCTGCACACATGCAAATTATTGATTTTCTCGGTTTATTGTTGTGTCTGAGCTTCGAGTTAAAAGAAGTTGACTTTTTTCCCCCCTCCTTTGACATACTTGAAATTTGAGCTGAGATTGCTTCCTCATCAGTAAGTGTGTGCAGAGGGTAAATTACAGGCTTCCACTCGTGTCTAAGTCTTAAAAATACAAGTGATACTAAAGGAACCAAATGGGGGCTCTAGTATGTTGTCTTCTTTCATTTCTCTATGTAAGAGAATAGGTAACTACAATGGGAAGACGAAAAAATCAGTCAAAATTGGAAAAACATGGAATTCAGCATTTTTCATCTTGTCTGAGTATAATATGTAGGAGAATCTATTGATTCAAACTGAACACTTGCATTCTTTGTAACACTTAGAAGTTCCTTGTGTCTTGTTGCCAGATATTCCCTCTTAATTAGTCTCTGCCCGTGTAATTTTCTTTCTGGGTTTTTAGAATTATTTTTAATGGCATTGTTACACTGTCCTTTCTTGTTTAGGATTTGAAATCTAACCAGGTAATTGGGTGACAGCCAAATTCATTTAACAGTGACTGATTTCTCAAGCTCCTCTTTACCATCTCTGGTATAAATTGGTGATGCAATAGTAAGCAGAGTAAGGTAAAGATGGGGGAGCGTGGTCAGGGGTTTTCCCTTTCCAGCCGTGATCTGGGTTGACTTTATGAATCTGGGAAATGGTCTTAACATTCATTCTTCTCTTAATCCTCTATTGATGATGATACTTGAGGAAGAAGAATGTTCTTATAAACGTACTAAAACTGAAGATTCTATCAGATTGGCTTGAGATAGTCTAGAGGTGCAGACCTGTTTCAGGATCATTTGCCGAAATAGTAAAGTTACCCTGTGGGTAAGGCTTCCAGGTTATCTGAAGTTGGGTACCGAAAATGTGTGTCTGCTTTTGAAAGAGTTCAGCTGCTGGTATTAGTTTTCATATTGAGACATTGAAAAATGATGTGCATGTATTTGTAAATAAACATAGGATAGTTATGAGACGCATTATTTATAGGTTACCCTTGAAAGTTCTTTCCTGGGACTGAACTGAGAGGCAACCAGAGAAATTATCAGTTTCACATCCTTTGCCTTTTTGCTTACAGGCATAAAGCTTCATTTAATGTCAATGCCAAGTGATCCTTTTTTTGTAAAGTGCTCCCTCCCTCATTGCCACGTGTACAAACAGTGAGTGCTGTGAGATGCACCTCACATTGTGCCACTTGAAAGAATTATGAATAATGGTTTCAAGCAGATGAAAATGTGATTTGGGTTTTAAATTTTTCAAATTGTAGCATAGCAGTGACAAGGAGCTGAAGTCTCGGGGAGGCTGACTTCAAGGGAGTATGTGATTCTGTCAGAGGTTCTACTAGAGCGAAGGGAGGAAGAGCAGTTTTGATCTTTGTCTCTAGATTCCGACTATATGAACGCTTAATGTATTTGTGTTTAGTGCATCAGTGCTCTGTTAAACTGAAACTAGAAAAGTGAAGTTTTACAACTTTCTTTTTCTCCTGTATTCACACTGAATTATCTCAGAGTTACAGTGCATCCAAGTGGATTGTTGCTGTTCAGTAAGTCTTTCAGAAAGTGCAGGAATACACTATGATCAACCCGTTCGACGATCTCTTTCATACAGGTTTCTTATAATTAAGTAAGTACCTAAAGGACACTTAAATTTTGCTAAGGGTAGTGCCTGGTCAGAAGGCCATGGAGAATAACACAAAGTACCCGGGTGGTCCCTTTGAAGAGAGAAGCTGATCTCCTCACTTGGGTCTGTCCAAAGACTCAGTGACTGTAAATTTTCGTCTGCTTGGAGAACACAAGGTATTTTATGTTAATCAACAGTTCTGCATCATCAGACTTTAGCTGTGTTTTACTTGTTCTGTTGGAGAATATTGTCCATAAGTGTTTAACTTCCAAATGGTTTGTTTTATTTGTACAAGCCCTGGTCACAGTTTGGGATCCCTTTATGGTAGGTGATCTACAAACAAACTCCTCAGAGTCTTAAAGCAGCTGGCAGTAGATGGACCCACCTGGAGTATTGTGTCCAGTTCTGGGCTCCTTGGTATAAAAAGGACAGGGATCTCCTGGAAAGAGTCCAAAGAAGGGCTACGAAGATGATTAAGGGCCTAGAGCATCTCCCCTATGAGGAAAGGCTGAGTAAGCTGGGACTGTTCAGCCTTGAGAAGAGAAGACTAAGGGGGGACCTAATCAAAGTTTATAATTATCTGAAGCAGGGGATGCAGGGGGAATCAGCCAGCCCCTTTTCAGTGGTCTGTGGGGATAGGACAAGGGGCAATGGCTGCAAGTTGGAGCATAGGAAGTTCCGCACCAACATGCGGAAGAACTTTTTCACAGTGAGGGTGAGTGAGCACTGGAATAGGCTGCCCAGGGAGGTGGTGGAGTCTCCTTCACTGGAGATATTCAAGACCCGCCTGGACGCCTATCTGAGCAATATGAGCTAGGGAGCCTGCTTTGGCAGGGGGGTTGGACCCGATGATCTCTCGAGGTCCCTTCCAACCCCTACAATTCTGTGATTCTGTGATTCTGTGACCCAAGCAGTCAAATGGGAGAGCAATGAGGGGGATACTTACCACAAATCTAAAATCCCCCAAACAAGTCAAAACAATTGCAAAACCATGCCAGGTTTTGGCCCATCAGCATTGTGGAAAAGAAAGTTTGGAGGTGGACAAACCCTCTTCTTAAGTGACTAGAAAATACACTGTGTTGTGTCTGTATGTATAAAAATATACACATTATACTTTAAAATATAGATATAAATACAGACTTATCTGTATTTCTATGTTTATTTATTTCAGCCATCCTTTACTTGATTGTCGCTGTGCTGTACAAGAGCTGCTTTGCTCTTTCCTGGGTGTTTGTCATTTCAGTACAACTGGTGCTTGTTCAGCAAGCAAGCCCAGAGCAGTGATGGTTCACTGCTCTCTCTGGCTCTTTGCTCTTCTTGACCTACTCTTGTTTCTCCGTTTTACTCAGAAAGCAGCTCCTTACATCAGATCTACATGAGGTGCATGAAGATAACTTTTCCCTTATCTTTTAAAACCCTTTGTAGCCTGTTATGGTCGTTCTTTTTTTGGTTCAGTTGGGGTTTTTTCCCTCCCTCATGTTTTGTCCTTGTTATGGTCATTCATTTCCCTCTTACTTCACCATACTGGTTGGCATCCATCAGAAAGGATATGTACATCTGTCATCTTCAATCAAACTTTTTTATTTTGCAAGGAGATAAATTTTTTCCCTTGTTATGTGGTGGGCATCTTCTGATCTCTGTGTCTCTCTACTGTGCTGTTTCTTTGTAGACTTTGAGTCCTCCTGAGTAAGGACGTAAACTTGGGCTTATTATGGGTGCTCAAACTACTCCCCCCCAACCCCCCAGTCAAAACAACACCCCAGTAAAAGTTGAAGATGATTTAGGATTGCCATAGCCTGGGTGAGGAGGGGAGAAGTGAAGGGGAACAAGAAGCACTGAGGTGTAAGGACTTTGGTCCCTAGGCACACTGAAAGTGGGAGAAGACATCAGCTACGCCAGTGGCAGCACTGTGCTTTCAGCATGGTTCACATGCTGGTGCTGTAGCCTGCTCTGTAGATGGGAGGGATGCTTGGAGGCAGGATTGGCCTTGCTGGTTTTGCAGCCCATTTTTGGATGGCTTTGTCATGTGAAGGAGAGGAGTCCCAGCACAGTGCTACACTGCAGCAGCAGTGAGAGCAGCAAAAGCAAAATGTGATGCTGTCTGGTCTGCAACTGAGGTATTTAAAAAAAAAAAAACAAACCAAAAAACAAACTACAATGTTAACGGTTTAATGGCAGCCACGAGATTTTTCCAGAAGTCTGGAAAGTTTATGGCATTGTTGATAATAGTGTGCAAATCCTCATGCTTAACAAAGCTTTAGGAGGCTATGAAGTGACATTAGCTACTGACACACTGCTTAACTCATGTCATAACATTTCTTGTTCAGCTATAAATGTTAACAGTAGGCTTCTTCTAGTCACATTCTTGGCTGAAAATGCCACCAGAGGTTAAATGCTTGTCTTGTTTTGTTTGTTTGTTGTCTGCTTTACTGTATGGGTAGGGATATCTTCAGACAAGACCAATTTGCCCAGGACTGGTTCCACATCTGAGGTGTTTTCTGTGACGTGCTCTAATGGTTTGGTCCCTGTGTTTCAGTGCTTTGTGTGCTGGAGCTCCTGGCATCCTGTGAGGAGGCCTCTGCACAGTCATTCTTCAAAGCTTGCTCCTGCCCCCTCTGATTTGCACAGCAGCTGGGGCACTGAAATCAAATCCCGCTTCGTTAGAAGTGAAAAAGTCAGTTGTGGGTTGTTTTTAGAGAAAACATCATGGACAAATAGTTTCCTGAAGGAGCCCTGAACTGGATTTGGTACTTCCGTGCATCTTTGGGGAGGGAGCGGGTGGGGGAAGGGGAGACAGCATCAAGGATGTGAGGGGCAGCATGTGTGTCAGGGATCACTTGTATTTTCATTGATGATAAATGATAGCTTTGTTTTTCAGATGTATGACTTGAAAAGGGGGCAAACAGATTCCTAAAATTGCTCAGATAGTTTGAGAAGTAAAACTTGTTCTGGGACAGGTGGTGGCTGTTTTGCATCTCTGATTTTCACCTCCATTTTCCTGCGTGATTCACTTGCCTCCTGTATGTGTGTAACTTCAGGCAGAGTTAGAGACTTGCAAAAACTTTTCCAGAATGACCTCCACAGTCTCAGGCGTGAGCAGGCTCTGGCAGATACATATCTTGCTTGGCAATTACTTCTGCTCAGCAGTAACAAACGTATCAAGGTACTAAAAAGCTTTTAATGCTCACTTTGAATAAGTTGATAAAATGTGATGGAAATAAGCCAGGGAAGATTAACTGAGTGCAGTTTGTTAAAGGCATTTCAACAAATCACAGTAGTTTTGAGTGTTGCTCATCAGCCTTGTTCTCCCCAGTTCTGGTCAGAAGTACTCCTGGCACACTTCAGAGAAGTGGAAATACTTTGTGAGCCTGATGGTACATACAGCAGGAAATGCTGTGTGGCCAGCAGGTCCAGAGAAGTGACTGTCCCCCTGTACCCTGGGGAGGCTGCACCTTGAGTACTGTGTTCAGTTTTGGGCCCTTCACTACAAGGAAGACACTGAGGTGCTGGACCATGTCTAGAGAAGGTCAAGAAAGTTGGTAAGGGTCTAGAGAGCAAGTCTTATGAGGAGCAGCTGAGGGGACTGGGGGTGGAGCAAAGGAGGCTGAGAGAAGACCTTATTGTTCTTTACAACTACTTCAAAGGAGGTTGTAGCCAGGTGGGTGTCAGTCTCTTCTCCCAAGTAACAAGTGATTGGGCAAGAGGGAATGGCCTGTGGCAGGGGAGGTTTAGATTGTCTATTAGGAAAATTTCCTTCACCAAAAGGGTTTTCAGTCATTGGAACAGGCTGCCCAGAGAAGTGGTTGCATCACCATCACTGGAGGTACTTAAAAGACTTGTAGATGTGGTGCTTAGGGACATGGTTTGGTGGAGGACTTGGCAGTGTTAGGTTTACAGTTGGAGTGGATGATCTTAAAAGTTTCCAACCTAAATGATTCTATGCTTCTCTTCTATGAAATTGCTGTTTGGATGGCATTGTCTTTTTTCCTTGACTACAGAAGGAGCCTTGGACTGTTAGCTTTAGTTAAAAGTGTTTAGATAGCTAATGTTAGGTCATCTGAAGTCCACCCTTAGTTTATAGCACAAGTTGAGTGGTTGAGGTATTATTTTTTTCTGCATTATCCGCCTCAACCAAGAGGAGCAGAATGCAGAAAGTGTTGAATAAAACACAAGAGTGCTATAGTTGTGGTGTCTGATGTATCCCCATACACAACAAGGCTTGAGTAAAGGATAAAAGTTTCTTGAAAGCTTTATTTGCATAACATGCAAGGGATGCTTATCAAATCAGTGAGGCACTGATGTAGTAGCATGTGAACATGAACATGTAAGTCTTCTCTTTCCTTTTGCTCTGAATTCTTGTCCTGTTTCACAATTTAATGGAGTTACTCAAGGAAACACTTGCTTTTTTCTTTATTTTTTTCCCTCTGGATTTCTTCCCCACTCCTTCTGATCCATCTCATTCTGAATCAGGTTTAGTCCCTCATGTTTTCCCCTCACCTATTTCTAAGTGTATTCAGCTTTTACTGGGAAAGGGGCATGAAATGGTTGTCTTCCTCTCCTCCCTCTGAAAAGTTTTATCTGGTAAGTTCATTAATTTCCTTTATTCCCAAGAGCAGCTCATAAAGGATAGATATAATCTTGCATGTGTAGTTGAATGTGAGGTGATTGCCAAAGCATTGTTCTTCTAAATAGCTTATTTTTCTCTGTGGATGCACAGCTCCCCATGTCTGTTGTCCCCCTCTTCCCCCTCTGCCACTAATTTTAGAGCACTGATAAAGTGATAAAGTTTGTATTCAGGGTTTCCTGAAAGTACCCAGTAAAATATTCCAGTACCAGTTCATTGGTGGATTGGATATTCTGGGCAGAGCACCAGCAAATCCATGCACTGATGCTCAGGTGGAAAACGTAACTGAGTTTTCCATGGAGACTGCAGGAAAGACCTTAGCCCATCCCTTCCTCCATGTGCTGTCACCAGCTTTCAGCTGGGCTGTGTCAGGTGACAACGGGACAATAGATCAGTACACATGGTTCATGTGCAGCTTCTATGAGACAATCACATCGTGTGTCCAGAAGCAGTGCTGTTCTGGGATGGGTTTTGGGAGATGTGAGCACACAGCTGTAGGGGGAGGCAAGCCAACAGGCTCTGCTGAGGCTGATGTTGCTGGACCCCCTCAGAGAGAGCATTGTGTCCAGCAGTGGAGAAATGAGACCTCCGGAGATCCATCTCCTCCCCAGCTCGTCTGAGACGTGAGGTATGTGTTTTGTGCTTCTCAAAGCATGTGGAGATTTTGGTATGTAGGCTTGGCAAGGTTGGCCAGCCTGACTTGCTGCTTCCCCAAGGAACTCCTTTTCCTCTCCTGAGTGCTGTCACTCATTGCAGCTGCATTGCTTCCCCCCTGCTGCTTCTGTGTTTCTTCCTTCTGTGAAAGGCTTGTAAACCTTGCCACTGGCCTTCCTCCTTTGCTGGGAGGTTGATGTATCTCTGGCATTCTCTGTGCCTTTGGAAGAAGTGTTAACTTGCCTTCACCAGCTAGTATCTCTGCATTCAGCTGCAATGTCAGACTGGGATTGTATCATTGGCATCATTTGTGCAACTGAGCCATTCAAGTGGGCTGTGGGCGTAACTGGTGTGAAGTGACTCCTTGATGGGTGTTGCCAGCACCTCTGCAGTATTTAATTGCTGGTACCACTGTGTGTGCTTTCCTTTAGTAGTATTTTCTGAGTGATGTACAAAGCTTGCTTCATCTTAGTCTTGCAGTGACCCAGTGCTGCTCTGGTGGCCCATGTGGCTGCAGGCACCAGGCAGTTCTGCTGTGTTATGAGCTGTGGCCATCCTGACTCTGGGTAGAACTCACCTGCAAATAACCTACCAAATGAACTGCTGGTGACATTGCCACCTATGCTGTCGGGCTGTCAGTTTGGGATTAGTTCCTTTTGCAGCATAAAACTCTCAGAAGTATTCACAGGAAAGGTACAGCCTGTGAAAGGGTTCACAGAAGTCAGTTAGCAGTTATGCAGAAGACTGCTCTTACAGGGTAGTCCTAAAGCCTTAGGGTAAGTAATGGTTGTTTTGTTGAAAGGAGAAATACCTCCTTGAGGAACCCCTTCTTGGGAAGATATATATGTTAAACACAAGTTGAGGTGGTTGCTCTGTTCTCTTGGGTTTGACTCTTTATGTGCAGACAAGAAACTTCTAAAATTCTAAAAAGAATTTCTTCCCATGAGTTCTTGCAGGTGTGTTGGGGCTGTGCTGAGTCTAAGAGCTCCATCTGCTTTTCATTCATTGAGCTGTTTCCTGTTTGCAGTTCTGTACTTTAAGATCTTTTTAGTGCTTCTCTGGTGACCTCTCTACTGAGTTTTTCTTGTCATTTCACAGAATGGTCAGAGTTGGACCTCTGCAGATCACGTAGTCCAACCCCCCTGACAAGGCAGGATCACGTAGAGCAAGCTGCACAGGATTGTGTCCAGGAGGATTTTGAATATCTCTGGTTTATTTTTGTCAGAGATCTGCCGATGGCTCATCTGGGTTGGAAAAGACCCCTTTGTGACACTCTCTTGGCCTTTTGGTCTTTCAGTGGAGTATTCCTCAGTCCTTCTCTCTGAGGATCTTACAGACCTCTCCCAAATACCTTTATTCCCTCTAAAAGAAGTCTTCTCAAGGCTAAAGGATTAAAAACTTGGAACAGCATGTCCCAGATAGGGGACACAGACAGAAAGCTCCTGCCCAGATGGGTTATATTCCTTTTCAGTGGTAGCAGGAAAGCTTTAGAGAGTAAACACCTAAGAATCAGGCAGGAGATGGGGAGTCAGTGATGGGATTGGAATCCAGGCCTGTCCAAGTCAAATAAAGATGTTCAGTTTCCTTTCTGTACTAAAATTGCTGTCTCCATGTGGCACATTGGATTTTGGTCCACCACGTGTATGTAGCAAGTAAATTGCAAAAATTAACAAAGCACAAACCACAAAAAAAAGTACTTGGAGATGAAGCTTTTTCTTTTTCTTTTTTTTTTTTTTTCCCCTGCTCTGTCTGTCTGTCTCCTACTATTCCTCTTTTTAATGTAACTCCCTCCTTTCCTTCAGAAGGCTCTTCCTTTGCAACTTCAGACCATCAATGGCAGAGAAGTAGGCTATGCTCCTGCAGTGTGTCAGCTCACAGACACTCAGCACTGTGTGTTGAGAGGATGTGCTGGGGGGACCATGCTACCCTTGAGATGCTGCTCGTAGATTTCTTTTTGTGGGGGAAGCAGGTTGGTCCTCTTAAGAGTTTGAAAAGTGCCTTTCTGCTTCATCTCTTGCATATGACCTCCGTACTAGCATTATGTGCTGTTGTACCAACAGTTTTAGGAGGGCCATCATAAATAAACAGAATTGTTTATTTGAACCACCCATGTCTTTATTTCTGGACATAAAACAAGAGTTATAATTTCTGAAGCTTCTTAGTCATTTTGACTTTGAATGAGGAATGAGCTCCGAAACCTAGCAGTGTTAGCAATGGTTCTGAAGTGGAGGGATGATTTGGGAAATGACCTATGCAGTACTGAGATGGTTACTTTTAATTTTCCACATAAAATTCAGTTCAGACCTTTTTGCCTTACGAAACCTCATTGGCACCAATGGCCTCTGCCACAGCAGCTATGTTTTCTGTCAGCTTTGTGACCACACCTGGGCCCTACTTGAAATGGGTGACTCATGTCCTTGGTAATCTGAGCCTGAAAAGCTGTGCTAATGGGCCCAAAAAAGCGTGTTGACCGTGCCACCTGATCCGTAAATTCAGGTTATTCCTCTCCAGCTTGCCAACCCCTCCAAAATGCCTCTCTGCAAGCTTGGGAGGTTGGGATAGGGCTGCAGTCGTGGCAGTGTGTCTCTTTGGGCTTTGTCCTGAGGCAGGGCTGTGACGTTGTGATGCATCACAGGCGTTTATACCCTGTGCTGATTTGGGCATTGAGATGTAAAGCACTGGTTGTAAAATAATCCCCAGATTTGTGGTGTTGTTGGAGTAAAGCTCACCAGCATGGATCATCTTATGAAGAACTTGCTGGTATGCATTTAAGTTTATTGAACTTGAGTAATTTTTTTTAAAGTATTTTGTACTGCTTAGCAGGTTGAATCTCCATCTCCTCCAACTTCTGGATGCATCTCAGGTGTTTTGGGCACTTCCACTCTTGCAGATTAACTGTCCTGTTGGATTTTGGTGTGCCCCCATAATTTGTTAGTCTCTCCAGAGTCTCCCTGCTTAATGACACAGCAGCAGCAGTGTGAGATCCAGGCTTGCTTCTGAGTTTTGGGTTTGGCCCCAGCTTTTTAGACGAGACTACTTTTGCTCTGAAGTGACATAGTGAGATACAACAGCAGTGCTGGGGACGTGTCTGTAGCTCATTACTTCTCTATATGCTCGTGTTTGGAAGGTTACCACTGCAGACATAACTTTGGTTTTCTTTTTTCTCATAGGAGAAATTATGTTCAGCAGGACTAGAAGACACTCGTGAAAGTTTTCTACTTGCCAGATGTGGGCAGATGATTTTTCACATTTGTTTTCAAAAGAGAAATTTTTTCTTTTTTTCCCCCTGCAGTCAAAATGAAAGTGAACATTCAGACTTGTGGAGGGGAGGAAATTATAAACCCATCCTTTTCTACCTGGGAGCAGACTGTTGCTTCTGCTAGCTGTCGTCTTTGAGAGAACCAGTGAAGTCATCAAGCCTGTCTATTTTCATCCTCTGACACAGTGCAAGGAGGCAGCTTTCTTCTTGCTGATTGACAACATCACCATTTCGACCTCGTTGAGGTTTTGGTAGGTGGAGTGATCTGAAGGGGTTGTAGACCTCTCATCCAGAAGTGTTGAAGGGGGCATGTGTATGTTTGTCATCTAAAGCAGCTGGTCTCAGCTTGATGTACATGTGGCTTGGTGTCAGGCTGCTGTGATGCCGCTGTTGAACTTACTGGGTCACCGCGGGTAGGTGAAGTGGTGACTGTAGTGGCCTGCTGGCAGGATCCTGGTTTATACAACAAAATGGAAATGTTTTGACTGAGTAAAGGTCAGAAGGCTGCTATTAGCTGACACAGTCTTGCAAGAGGTGATCAGAAAAGTTGTGCTGGCAGAAGTAGGATGCACATCATTTGTAATTTATCAGTATATAGCAAAACACATTTAATGTCCTGCTGTGCAATAAATGTATCCACTACAGGATCACTGAAGAGCAGTAAGATGCTCAGCTTGTTTTTTAATTCACCTCTTTTCACCTAGCTAAATAAAAAGAAGTTTCTTTTGTTCTTTAGTGTTCAGTTAATGAAGAGCTTTATCCTGTCTGCATGTACCTGCAGGGTTAGAAGAGGTGACTGGCATGTATTCCGTATTTTCCAGCTCTGCATTTAAAGGTGCACAGTGAACTTCATATTATGAGCAACTACCAAAAACTGTTATTTCTGAAACATGAAAATACGAACTCTTAACTGTAGGCAGCCTGAAGGAGTGCTGGCAGCCACTCAGCTGGCTTAGGGAAGAGGCAGGCTGTTTGGGAGGTAGGCACAGAAGCGCTATCTCACTGCGACGTGTAGTTAATGGGACTAGACAGAGTTGTGGCATGACTGCGTTCGGGGGGTCACGGTGGTGAAGGATGCCATGATTCAACCTGATGTAGCAGGGGAGCCTTGGCAGGAAGCCGCTGTGTTTATAAGAAGCGGGGTAACCACAACTGCCGGTGGCCCTGAAAGATTCCACTGTGACTTTCATTATGAATAGCAGGCACGGCTGCTGAAGACTCAGGGTAAGAAGAAATTTAAATACCAGTGGGGTGACACCATGTGAAGGAGTTGTTACTTCTGTCTCCTGATAACAGCAGAAATTTCTGTTTCTGCTGGTTGCTGTAAGGCAAAAAAGGATCAAAGATCAAATAATTCCAAAATGCCAATTAACTTTTTTTAATGTGAAATTGATGCTGGGGAGAAGTGGGGAAAGATGAAGGCCACCATTGTTTTGGTTTGTTTTAGCAGAAATTGAGAGATTGGCTCCTTGCAGTGTGCTGCTCTCTATGGGGTTAACAGACTTTTCCTATCAGTGATTTTCTTCTGTTGCAGAAATCAAGTGGTTTTGTCTTAGTTTTAAAATGCTTTCTGAAAATTATAGGCTGCATCAACCCATTGAAATAGGGCTCCTTGGTATAAAAAGGACAGGGATCTCCTGGAAAGAGTCCAAAGAAGGGCTACGAAGATGATTAAGGGCCTAGAACATCTCCCCTATGAGGAAAGGCTGAGTAAGCTGGGACTGTTCAGCCTTGAGAAGAGAAGACTAAGGGGGGACCTAATCAAAGTTTATAATTATCTGAAGCAGGGGATGCAGGGGGAATCAGCCAGCCCCTTTTCAGTGGTCTGTGGGGATAGGACAAGGGGCAATGGCTGCAAGTTGGAGCATAGGAAGTTCCGCACCAACATGCGGAAGAACTTTTTCACAGTGAGGGTGAGTGAGCACTGGAATAGGCTGCCCAGGGAGGTGGTGGAGTCTCCTTCACTGGAGATATTCAAGACCCGCCTGGACGCCTATCTGAGCAATATGAGCTAGGGAGCCTGCTTTGGCAGGGGGGTTGGACCCGATGATCTCTCGAGGTCCCTTCCAACCCCTACAATTCTGTGATTCTGGGATTCTGTGATCTTGTTGTAATCATTTGGATGCCACACAAATACACCTCACTCTCAGCCTGGCCTGGAATTTAGACTAAAACTGGCAAAGAAATTACAAGTTTTGCTGTAATTTTTATTTCGTACAGGGGATGTGGTTTTTTCTGCCAAAGGGAAATCCCTGGAACTTACACACCTCCATCAAGGCTGAATCTTATCCCACTGTGATGCATGATTTCCAGTGTAGGTATATTTATGCATAAAGCATCAGAAGTGAAGTTCCCAGTCTTTGGCTATGATAACAAATGAGCCAGGATTTTTGGCTGCTGCATTATTGTGAAACAGAGTGTCAGTCAGTTTTGCCTTCCCAACATCATTTTTGTGAAAGTGGTTTAAATTGCCAAAGATAAATTAAGAATTTTTGGCCAAGCTTTTCTACTGCAAATCTGTTTCTCTACCCTGATGGAGGCATGGATTTTGCTTTTAACCTGCTACATTATTCCACATAAGAGGTGGTATTAATCAACTTTGAAAAGAAGTTTTGTTTTCTTTGTTCACTTCTCATTCTGCAGTCTATTAATCTCTTTACCCTTTCTAGTCTTGGGTATCTTTTTCTGATGCATTCCTGTGAATGCTTTAAAAGGATGCTGAACCTTTGTGGTACCAGGCTCGGTCCTGCCTGTTGTTTCTTCCATGTAAGTATGAAGTTATACGAGATCTCTGCTGTTTGACCGCTCCGAACTGGGCTTACCTTGATCCTTTTAGGGCTGGATACCTGCTTGCCAAAGCTCAGTGCCCAGCACTGCTTCTGTGGCACTGCTCCTTGCTCTGCTTGCCCCTCCCTGGGAGTCAGAAAAAGGGCAGCCTGTCCCTGCTGCCCTTTGCTAACCTGTTGCAAGCTCAGCTGATGAATTGCATAAGCGCAGTGCATGAAATCAGTGCAGAAAGGAAAGCACGGGGGCGGGGGGGAAGCACAGGGTAAGTTGCATGTTTGTAGTTTGTTTCTTGCTTTAGTGCTTCTTGGCATCCCTGGTAGGAGGGAAATTTCACAAAGCTTAGCAGGCAGTTAATTCTGAACTCGACTGATGTTATCTGCTTCCTCCAAGGTCAGCAAAGTGCAGACTTAAAGCTTGTTTTGGTCACCGCTGGGGTTGTATTACAGGCATGGCATGCGGGTTGGGCCCATGGCGAGCTCTCCAGCTGGAGAGGGAGGAACAAAGAGCTGGAATCTGGCTGGTCTGCACCTTGTTTTGTAACTGAGTAACTAGAGTAGCTCCTTTTTATATCATACCTTGCTCTTGGGCGGCACTTAGACTTAGCAGTGTGGTTAGGGGTGGTCCAGACTCATGTTGACTTGGTTAAATAACTGTGGTTGCCTTTGTAACATGTGTTGATGGGTTATGGAGGTGATGATGGCAGTCTCCTGGTCTTATGATGATGTTGTAGAGAACATGGAATTCCCTTACATATGTTTTTTTTAATGCGGCTTTGTTTGGTATATTGGTAATAAATATCTTGGGATCAACATATTTAAGTACCCCTTTCTCTTGTCTTTGATACCTCCACTGTTGTGATGCGAGAAATTACTGGATCTGGGTTCCTCGTTATGTTAAAAACCAGTTATTAGCAACATGTTTTCCACGGGGAGCTTTGGACTTTGGACCTTTTGAATTTGGCCAGATCTTTGTTTACCGTAGAGCACAGCACAAACCCCTTGTGCCTAAGCCATTTTATGAACAGAGGAGATCATTGAGATTATAATTAGTGTGCCAAGAAATTAATTTTGCACCTGGATTTTTTTTTATCTTTTGGAGAGTTTGGTGAACAATTTCTAGCTGCTGCCTTGTGTTTGTAAAATTACCAGACAGCAGAATAGGGCCTAAAACTCTCTGGGTGGTTGTTTCTCCTCACCTCCCTGTGATACAGATCTGAAGCTGCTGGGTTGGAAAACGTTGATATTGCAGAGCAATGCAAATACATAGGGGGCTGGGATACCATTACATCTATTACAACGAATTCATCTTGGAATGTCAGTATGGAAGAATTAAAGTTGAGAGTGCCCTTTTATGCTGATATCCACACCTCTTGAAAGCCACCAGAGTCCTTTAACTTCTTTCCATTATGTGTTTCCCAGCCTTAAAGCCGAGCTTTGGGAGGGAAATAGTATGCATAAAATCGAACCATGTTGAGATGTCTTGAGTTGGATGCTTAACTTCTGAGAAGCCCAGCCTCCTCTGAATACCCCGTCTGACTGTGCAGGTTTTGTTTCATTTTATATTTTTTTGTTTGTTGTTTGGTCGGTTGTTTTTTCTGTTTGTTCTGTAGACTGCAGCAGATGACAAAGTTTTGCTCAGGGGATTTGCAGTGGCCCAGGACAGCCCTGTGGGGGATACAGGGAATCAGACCCATTTCTCCTCCACGCCTATGTCTGTGCAACCCCCAGCACAAGGGTTTTGAAGAAGCCTGGGTTTGTCTTCTTGTTGCTGGGGCACAAGTCAAGCTACGTGTGGTTGAGTGCGAAGACCTGGTAGAATTGGTTTCGATGAGGAATGATGAGACATCAGGAGGCCTGGAGGAGGGATCCATTTGAGATGGGAGTGTGAGTGGGGAGGGATGGGCGTGATCTTGCACCCTTTCAAGACTTTAGACATCCTTCAGCGGGAAGGAAGAGGTTTGCAGTCCCCATGTACAACAAGAATCCAACCAAAGCAGGTGACAGCTGGCTGTGAGAACATGAGCTAATGTTTTTTAGAAGTAGCAGAAACCCACATGAGGTTTTTCTTTCCTCCTAAGCAAAATTTTTCAGATTCTCTGATAAACTTGCTTTTTTGGCTGCTCCCTACCTATCCAGAGCTTCATGTGTTGGTATTTAGCTTTAGTAGACATTTGAGGGCTGTTTGGGTTTGTGCTTAACAGACTGTAGCCAAAGGGTGGTGGTCAATGGGTCTATGTCCAGGTGGAGGCTGGTGACAAGCGGGGTCCCCCAGGGGTCTGTCTTGGGACCGCTTCTCTTTAACATCTTTATCAATGACATGGATGATGGAATTGAGTGCACCCTCAGCAAGTTTGCAGATGACACCAAGCTGAGTGGTGTGGTCGACACCCTAGAAGGAAAGGAAGCCATCCAGAGGGATCTTGACAGGCTGGAGAGATGGGCCCGGGTGAACCTAATGAGGTTCAACACTGCCAAGTGTAAGGTGTTGCACTTGGGCCAGAAGAATCCCAGACATAGATACAGACTGGGAGAAGAGCTTCTTGAGAGTAGCCCTGCTGAGAAGGACTTGGGGATTCTGGTGGATGAGAAACTTAACATGAGCCAGCAGTGTGCTCTTGCAGCTCGCAAGGCCAATGGTATCCTGGGCTCCATTAGAAGAGGGGTGGCCAGCAGGGACAGGGAGGTGATTGTCCCTCTCTACTCTGCCCTTGTCAGGCCCCATCTGGAGTCCTGTGTCCAGATCTGGGTCCCCCAATACAAGAAGGATGTGGAACTGTTGGAGAGGGTTCAGAGGAGGGCCACGAAGATGATTAGAGGGCTGGAGCACCTGCCCTACGAAGAGAGGCTGAGGGAGCTGGGCTTGTTCAGTCTGGAGAAGAGAAGGCTGCAGGGGGACCTCATTGCAGCCTTCCAGTCCCTGAAGGGAGCTTATAAGCAGGAGGGGATTCAACTTTTTAAAAGGATAGACAATGACAGGACAAGGGGGAATGGATTAAAACTAAAGGAAGGAAGGTTTAGATTAGATATTAGGGGAAAGTTTTTTACGGAAAGAGTGGTGAAGTGCTGGAACAGGCTGCCCAGAGAGGTGGTGGATGCCCCGTCCCTGGAAGTGTTCAAGGCCAGGTTGGATGGGGTCCTGGGCAGCCTTGTGTAGATCCAGGCCTGGAGGTTGGTGTCCCTGCCTGTGGCAGGGGGGTTGGAGCTCTATGATCCTTGGGGTCCCTTCCAACCCAGACCATTCTATGATTCTATAATTTAGAACTTTCAAACAGGCTGATAGACCAGAGCAGGACTTGATTTTTGGAGGGATGAAGTGACTTCTCTTACCTGCGCTGAAGTCGGAGGGCAGAAATATGCTGCATCTTAAGAGCCCACATGGATGAGAAAGGTGCAATCCATCTGCCAAATGAAAGAGCAGGTGGCAGGAAGACAGAAATACCAGTAAGAAAAGCTGTGGGATGTGAGAGTAGTGACATGAGAGAGTTTACCAGTGCAGATCTTTAAGTGAAATGTCTTTTTAAGGGGGGTGGGGAAAAAAAAAAGATGTGTGGGGACAATTTGATGGTGATGGTGACAGTCATGATGGAGAAGAGGAATCCAGTTCTGGACATAGTTACCTTTTTGCCCCTTACTGTGCTTCAGTATTGGTTAGAAAGCAGTAATCTTTATATTTTCCAAACCAAATGCTGCTTTCCAAGCATGAAAAATCTGATGCTGAATGGTAGGAGCTTCCTTCTGGAAGTGACTGTGAGAGAGTTAGCATGGTGATGCCTGTGTGACCCTATGGTTAAGGTTGATTTAACACCCTGTCATAAAGTGTGTTTCCCAGTTGCCTTTCTGAGTATCTGTCTGTTCTGAAGTTAGGGACGTTAAAATGACTTGATGACTACAAATAGCTCCTCTCTAAGTGTTCGGATTTGTGGTAGGATAGACAGTGAACAGTTGTGGTACTCTTAAATTACTTATGTTGCTGATAGGTGAAGCCTAAGTGACCCCCTCAGGTGGTGCTGGTGGTTATCAAACACATTGCAGTTATGTCTTCCTGTTTGGGACTGTTTCCTGTTAGAACGTGGTAGAATTGCAGTGAGAGACTTCTCTGACATTTTCTGTTGATTCACAGATCCCAAAGAGTGGGAATTTCAGACTGTTTTGAGAATGGCAAGAACAGAGGAGGGAGGCAGAACATTGCTTTCTAAACCAATTTAGAAGCTCTGAGCTACGCTTCCAGATGCTCAGGTTGTGATTGCCTTAAAATACTAATGAAAACATAAGGGGAACTGCTTTTATGGTGAGAGACAGTTGAAATTAAAGGAGCACATTCAGGAGACAGTACCTTACAACCTTTAGAAAAGCCTGGAAAGCTTTATCTTCCCAAATATATTCCTTTTTCCTAGCCTTTTGGAAAACTGGGGAAGTGCATAGTGCATGTTAATTTTTATTCAGCAAGCTACCTTGGATAAGATGAGAGCTATATCTCCTCTCTTCTCCTTTTTTACTTTTCTTGGTTCCTAGCTACAGACCATCTATTTCCTTAATGGTGCTCAGACTTTTTTATATCTTGCTGCTCCATCCCTCTTCCCTGAGGTTATTCTTAAATCATCCATGTTCTCATGACTAAGGACAAACAAATGTGTGGCTGCATGTGGTGGACAAAAAGAAGAGTGAAATGACTCCAAATCCCCCCAAACACCACAGTGCACATGTGGTTTTTCCAGGAAAGATTAGAGGAGACTAAGCTTAAGATGGCAAATGTTAGTTAAGTTTCTTTATGTAGTGTCTTTACACAGTGGGAGTGTTGATCTGCTGGAAGACAGGAAGGCTCTGCAGAGGGAACTGGACAGGCTGGATCAATGGGCAGAGGCCCACTTTATGGGGTTCAACAAGGCAAAATGCCAGACCCTGCACTTGGGTCACAATAACTTGCTTGGGGCAGAGGGGCTGGAGAGCTCCCTGGAGGAGAAGGACCTGGGGGTATTAATGGACAGCCAGCTGAACATGAGCCAGCAGTGTGCCCAGGTGGCCAAGAAGGCCAACAGCATCCTGGCCTGTATCAGGAACAGTGTGACCAGCACGAGTAGGGAAGTGATTGTTCCATTATACTGAGCTCTGATGAGACTGCACCTCGAGTGTTGGGTCCAGTTTTGGGCCCCTCACTACAAGGACGTTGAGATGCTGGAGCATGTCCAGAGAAAGGCAACGGACTTGGTGAAGGGTCTAGACAACAAGTCTTATGAGGAGCAGCTGAGGGAACTGGGGTTGTTTAGCTTGGAGCAAAGGAGGCTGAGGGGAGACCTTATTGCTCTCTGCAGCTACTTCAGAGGAGGTTGTAGCCAGATGGGTGTCAGTCTCTCTTCTCCCAAGTAACAAGTGATTGGGCAAGAGGGAATGTCAAGTTGTGCCAGGGGAGATTTAGGCTAGATGTCAGGAAGAATTTCTTTACTGAAAGGGTAGTCAAGTATTGGAACAGACCGCCCAGGGAAGTGGTGGGGTCACCACCCCTGGAGGTATTTAAAAGGCCTGTAGATGCTGTGCTTGAGAATGTGGTCTAGTGGTGGACTAGTCAGGGTTAGGCTGTGGTTGGACTTGATGATCTTAAAGGTCTCTTCTAACCCAAATGATTCTATGATTCTACAATTTTGGAACATGCTCAGATACTATGGAGCAGAGGACCTGAATTATTTCCATTTGTTTAAATATCCTCATACCTTTTACATTGTGTTTGCTTTATGGTTGGCAGACTTGAGATTGTTTTATAACTGTGTGATTTTTTTTTTTTCCTGCCTGGGGCAAACAATTTAAATACACTAATAATGTGCGTAACCATTTTTGAGACTCAGATACCTCCTCTTCTCTAAGAACATGCATGCAACAACAACAACAAAGCAGGAGAATGTTATAAGGAACCTTTCCTCTTTGTACATTGGTCTCTGCACTTGTGAAACTCTACAAAACAATCACCTAAAATTTCTGTGACAAAGATTTGGCTGCTTAATGCTGCAGAATTTCATTAAATTAGTTGTTGCTTTGCCTGTGTCAAGATGGTGGTATTTGCTTTGATGTCAAAGCAGCTCAGTTTTCTGCTGGAAGAAGCCTGAAGCTGCGTTTTTGGTTCAGGATGAGCAGCTGGAAGGTTAGTGATGCATTCTTCCTTGTGTGGCTGCCTTCCTATAGGAGGCTACTGAATGGCTCAGCCCCTCACTGTGTGCTTCAGTCATTTGAAATGTTAATGCTCTGGAAATGATTGGTTTGGAAGTTAATTAAACTTGGGGATTGTTGCATGAAGGTGGTTTCATGCACACTTCGTTTTTTTTATACATGTATATATATATTTAATATATAAAACCATTTTATATATATATCTCCTCATATTTTCAAAAAATATTTTATCAATGAAAGGTACTATCCAGAAGAGAAGGACTTTATTTTAAAAATGAAATAAACAATCTTATGAAAGCAGTTTGCAACTTGATCTTGTTATATTTTTGTGTCTTGGCTTTTGTTATTCAATGTATGTGGGGGTTTTTGTGTGGTTTTTGGTTTGGTTTTTTTAAAAAAGAATTATTTTCAGCCATTATTGAGGGAGATATTACATACTTCTGGACACAGAGGTGATGACTAAGAGCTGGTCAGGCAGGAGCAAGTCCGAAGTCTGTATTTTTTTTTTAATATATATATATATATATAAATATATATATGTATACATACACACTTGCTTTTGTTCTGCCTGTTGGACAAAATAAAATGAGTTAAAGAGTATCTCCAGACCATCAAGAAATAAGGTTCTATAGTTAAATTCACAAAATGGTAACAAGAAAAAGCTCGCGATTGACAAGAAGTACTTTAAGAAGTAGGTTCTATGTATTGCTCTGTATAAATTTCACATATATAGTGGAGATGGTGAATGGAAAAAGAAAATGCTTTAAAAGTAGGTAAAGAATAAAAGGAATTTAGGATGTTGTCCTTTTAAGTATGATGATTTAATCAATAAATCTATAGGAAACCAGCATACATCAGTGCTGTAGCCATAAAGCAAATCCTATTATTTAAGTATTAATCTTGCAAGTGGGAAATGTATCTTGCATAGTGTAACCCAGTACTCATCAAGGTGGTATTTGATGCTTGTGCAAGAGTCACCTGCTTGCAATGACCTGACCCAAACATTTCCTTTTGAAGCTACTCCTTTTACCAAGCACACCTGGAAGACTGCCATGAGATTTGTGCTTGGCTTTGGAAGCCTGTCTTTCCCCACTTTAACAGTAAGAGGAACCTTAGATGATAGTTTCATATGTGCTGCTGTCCAAAGGTACCACTGATCAAATGCCTGCATTTTTGATCAGAGGATGTTCATGAAGTCTACCAGTGTCCTCCTTACGTGTTCCTGGGACATCTACTGTTACTTCGTCCAAGTAAAGCTGCCAAATTCTTCAGCTTCACTACTTCAGCCTGTGAGCTCCTTTCCCATGATTTTGCAGTTATTTGTAAATATACTTCTGTGTTCCACCTGCATGGAAAAATAGGGGAAGGTGGTTCAAAGAAGCAGCAGGAGCCAAGGAGAGCAAAGAGAACCGTAAAAGATCCAACAAATACTGCTTTGGTAATGTTAACAAGACATGTGTCTTCTGTCATGCAGTATGAGTTTATTTTACAAGGGATTCAAAGCAGTTGCGGTCTTGGAACAACCAGATTTAGACTTGTTCCACCTAACTGTGTGCTGGAGGCTATGTCTACACAAGCAGGTGATCTGGAGCAGCAGAAGCAGATGGAAACAATGAGAGTGGTTATTACTGCAGACTCTTATGACCCCATTGGAGGCTGAAGTGTGTTTGGTGTGCAGCTGGAGAGTGGCTTCTGGTTTAGCTTTCTCTAAAAGCCATGTGGTTTGTGTGCACCACTGCTCCCCTGGGAACCAGGGTAAGCTAATAGCCCAAGCCAGTGCGGTCGTATAGAGGTGGCCGTCATGTTGAAAGGTCTCTTCAGAGGGGGATACGTCTGCAGGGACAGTTCACCTCTTCTGTCTCTCTTCATGTGACTGTATTTGAAACTGGGGATCACCAAGCTCCTAAATTAGGGTAGTTTGGTGTTTAACTCAAGTGGTTCTGTGATTGTGTTTTTCACATGTGAATCTTGACAGAAGAGGCCTAGAGTTGCAGTGTCTCCTTTGTCCATCAAACATCAGTCTTGCAGTTCCCAGGTGGATCAGATTGCCTTATAAATTGTACAGGCAGGTGTTTATCCAAGAGCAACCACTAGGACGTGGTCTAGAGGTAGGCTAGGCAGGGTTAGGCTGTGGTTGTACGTGGTGATCTTAAAGGTCTCTTCCCACCTAAGTGATTTTATGATTAGAGCTTAGGTGGAGTAAAGCTCAACTGAACTGCTTGAAGAGTAGTAGAAGATTGCTCCTTTTGCCACAGAGTTTGTGGTCCTGTGTTATATAGCACTCTTCTCAGTTACTGCTTCAACCAAAGATTTGTTGCACACTACATTTTCTGAAGATTAGAGCAGGCTAAAATGCTTCTTCCCCTTCTCGGGAAGGGAAAAGCTCTCATTTTATTTATTTACTCTGCACTTGGTTTCTGGAGTGATTGTCTCTTTATCTGGCATCCTCATTTGGCCTCTCTATTCCTCAGGGCACAAGGATGAATCATTCATCTCTGCATGGGGCGAGACACATCCTTTTTTTCCTTTTATTTTTTTTTAATGAATAATATTGTGGCAGAACTTGTGCATTTTTTTTTTTCCTTGGGAATTGCTGCTGCGTAGAAAATCAACCAAATAGGACATAGCTCTGTAAAAGAAAAATTGTCCCTTGCTGTGTACTGGAGGATGCCACTGTGGGAGTTGCAGTGCAACGTGCTGTGTGGATGCTGTCCTTTTAGGATGCAACCCTATAGAGGATGATCACTCCAGGTCTCCTCACTTGGGGGCTTTTGTCTCTTTGACACCTGGAGGGTCACTTAATTTCCTTCTTTCATTTTCCCATAGCCTACAAGCAGGATGTGTTGCCTTATAGTAAATCCTGAATAGATAATTAGGGCTTAAGATTTGTTTTAGAGTTTGTGTATCTGTTGATTATCTCAGGATCACTCAGTCTCCTTTCTTTGCCCAGTCTGATAAATGAGCCGTAGAATTGTATAATTGTGGGCTTAAACCATAATTTCTGTGGTGTTTGTGCCTCTGGACCAAAGGGCCAGGGACAAACAGTAACAACAGTCACAAAACGTTTAAAATAATTTGTTTTAACCCCCAAACAGTTAATGCTCTAAGGATACTGGAGGGATACCTTAAAATTCAGTTGCCTATTACATGCAAATGACTATTTTTCTGTGCAACGTGCAGTTATTTTTAGCATGAAAGAGATTGATTGCCAGAATGGATTAATGCCTTTTGCATCTGCGAGTCTTAGTTCAGATCAAAAGTGAAATAAGCCATACGTGTGCAGAGCAGACATGTGCACACATCGTAAATGCTGCTGCACAGGCTGGCCTGCTTGGAGAATTAAGGGCTCCTTCTCATTTTTTCATAGGAGGGATTCAGGGCTACAATACTAGTATGTCATAAGCACCACAGATTTAGCCTCAGTTATTTTGTTTTTAATTATTATTCAGATTAATCCCTAAATAATTATCGTTGGAAAATTTTCAGTCAAACTTTTTTTTTAAAAATTTAAATGTATGTTATCATTTTAATGTTTTGTAGCCTTGGGGTGTGAGGACTGGGGTTGTCTGGCGTTTTCCCAGATAGTGCAGCTGCCTTCAGAGGAACTGAGAAGGTCGTCAAATTGTGGTGTGAGCATCTTTAACTCCATCACTGAGAGAGTGAGAAATAGGCAGTGGTCCATGGTGAGGGCTTTACTGTGTGAGTACTTTCCCCCTTTTCATCTTGACCTCCCAAAACTGTTTCTTCTTCCAGGGTTTTCCTTTATTCGTGCCAGGTTTCCTGAGGGTGTTTGGGGATAGCAAGCCAGGTACTGTGCTGCTTTCTCAGTGACTGCGGTGGGGGCACTAGCTCCTGCTTGTGTCTTCCTCGAGTGTTGGTGCTGCTCTGAAGTGGTATCCTGCAAAAACATGTGACATGGGCTTTGTTCTGAGGGTCTCCAGCTACTGGAGGGGCCTCTGAGCATCATCGTTTGGTCACAACGCAGGAGGGATGGGATTTCCGAGACTTGATAAGGCTGATGATGAATGTAGGACGAGGGGTCCCAGGTGCTTATTTGAGGTGGCTTACTTGGAGGTATGGATGAACAAATACAAAGATTAAAGCAAGCAGTGAGCTGCAGGTGTGGACACTTCAGCACACACAGGCACAAAAAAAAAAATCAATTTTTCACAAATGAAAGAGGAGAAAAAAAATCAATAGGGAAAGGACTGTTATTTTCAATTTAAAGCCGGAGGAGCTGGGGTTTGATCTCCGAGTTCATGCTTTCCTGTTCTCATTCACATGTTGCACAGCTCTGTTATTGGAGAACTGTAGACTGTGTCATATAGAGATCATTAAATATAAATGGCTGAAAGAGTGTGAAATGCTCCCCATCCTTATTTATTTACTTGTCTGTTTGCAGATATTTCTCCCTCTGTAGTTAGCTCCTGTGGATGCTACTTCCCTGTACTCCGATGTACTGGAGTGCATCGAGTTCTTGCTGTGGAGTCCACCAGCCTTTTCCTTGTGCATGTTTTGACAATATTTAAAGCACACAATTCAGACTGTAGTTATTGATCTGTGTTTGTTTCTTTTCAACAGACTGTGATTCCATCTGGCTACCTGATGGTGAGAGTGCCCTGCAAAAACATGACCAATATTTTAAGTAGAAAATACAGAATTTGATTTTGCAATGCTATCTGCATGAGGTTTGGTAAATATGATGTGAGGGGACACAGCTCTGGGGTCCCCGGTACAACAAAGATATTCAGCTGTTGGAGCAAGTCAGGGGAGGGCCATGAAGATGATCAGAGGGCTGGAGCACCTCTCCTGTGACGACAAGTTGAGAGTTGGGCTTGTTCAGCCTGGAGAAGAGAAGGCTTCAGGGAGACCTTTCTGCAGCCTTCTAGTATCTAAAAGAGCCTACAGGAAGGATGGAGGGGGCTGTTTACAAGGGCATGTAGTGATAGGATAAGTCATAATGGCTGTTAGCTGGAGGAGGGGAGCTGTAGGTTAGATACTAAGAAGAAATTCTTCCCAGTGAAGGTGCTGAGGCACTGGAACAGTTTTTTCTGAGAGACTGTGGGCACCCTTTCCCTAGCAGTGTTCAAGGCCATGTTGGATGGGTCTTTGGATAGCCTGATCTAGTGGAAGGTGACCTGCCGATGGCAGGGGGTTGGAACTAGATGATTATTATGGTCCCTTTCAACCCATCTGCAAAAGCAGAGGGCTCGCTTGCAAACAGGAACTTGCTAGGTCTTGGCTCTGTTGGCATCTTGGGAGAGCAAACGGAAATGATCATCAGGAAGGTACATGCCAAGTTTGCGATCTGCAAAACTGCACGTCTTTATCGCTGTTTTCAATCTTTCTAGTATTTTTTAACTTAATTGGATTAGTTTCTTTGCTGTGTATCACTCCAGATACTCCAGTACAATAGGGTGTTGGAGATGCATCCACACCCACTGAAGCCTTAGAGGTTCCGTAAAAGTAGATGGGAGAAGTAAGAGTCTGTCCTGACTTGGCTCACTTGATTTCTTTGCAAGAGTAGCTTACTGTGCGAGTGCAAGCATGCCAAGAGCAGATGTGCTGAAGAATGCTTAAGTGCATGTATTTATATATTCATGTCTGCATGTATCTATACATGTATATATTTGTACATGGATGTATATTTATGTATACATATATGCATCTAAACCAGAACAGTAAGGCAAGGTGACCTAGGCTTATTTCATTTAACTCCTGATGGGGAGGTACTCTGCTCAGGTAAAGGTGTAGTCAACACAATGCTCCTGCTGTGGTCAAGGGAAAGTAGAATGCTCTTACAGATCTCTAGTCCTTCTGAGGTGACCCCCAGAGATGCCTGTCTCCATGTAAACTGTCTGCAGAGAGAGTCTAGGACACGTCAGGTCCCCATTCACAGAATTGTAGGGGGTTGGAAGGAACCTGGATAGGTCGAGTCCAATCCCATCTGGGTGCTTTGATGCCTAATGTTAGGGGAAAGTGGACATAGACCATGATGGAAAATATCATGGAGAAGATGGGATTTCCAAATAGTCTGAATGGGTGAGACAATTAAATGTGACTATGGTTGAGATGCTCTTGCAAATGCCTTTCAGGCTAATAAGTAAGGACTCTACTACTAAACCAGTAAGAGGCGTGCAGATTGCCAACGTGTTATCATGTAAAACAACGTGTTCCTGTGTCCATGGAGCTCTGTAATAGCACTGTGCAAGTCAGGCAAGGCATCTTGAGGTTTCATCACACCTTCCCTTTTCAGCTACTACCTCAAAAACCTCCTACCCCAACCTCATCCCATCACAGGTTGCTACCTGCTCAAGTGTGTTGTGCATTTGACTGTGGTGTAATTCCCTAACAATGAATGTTGAGTGTGATGAAAGGTTGACCACTAGCCAGGGCAATTTCAGTAGCAGTGGGCAGCATCTTCCTCGGTGATGGTGGTTGGAGGAGGAAATGTGTTCGATCCATCAGTCTCTTACTCACTGTACGGCTATATGGAGAGTGGTTGGAAACAGCAGTTCTGTCTCTCCTTTCTCTCCTTTCCCTGGCAGGTTCTTGAGCCTGTGTAACTTTTCTGTCCCTGCAGCTTTTGATACGGAGTGAAACTGGCGCGTGCAATGAGAGCGGGGTGTTGCAGGAAGAATCCTTGCCATGTGGTTGGAGGAAAAGGTTGCTTACCATTCTGAAACTTCTTTTTGACTGAAACTTCAGGAAGATACAGAGAAGAAAAAAAGAAATTCTTTGTGGATACTCAGGCTAACATTTTTAGGGGTTTTGTTTATTTATGTGCATGTGACTGGGTGGGGAAACAGCCAGAGAAATTGGAAGAAACGAAGAAATCAAAAAATATGTGTGTGCTGGGCCCACAGTGCTGCGCTGATTCTAGGTGAGGTGAAAACAAAACTAACCCAAGACTTTAAAAGCAGTTCCCCAGCGTTAATTGGCTGTGGTCAGATAGGGACTGGGAGAAGGCAGGAAAACCTCTGGGATGGTATGGCTCAGTCTCCTTGCAGTTTGACTCCTTCCTCTGAGGTTGCTGTGGTTGCCAACAATTGAAAGTGCTTTCAAGAAACTGTTCCTCAAGTGTAAGAGAAGCCTGCATTGGCAGATCTGGTACCTCATGAAGAGGGTTTGGGTTTAAGATTGGCCTTTTTTTGATGCACTAGCAGTTTACTAATTCTGATCAGCTCTTAAAAGCGTGCATGAAGGCTTTGATCCCACTGTGAAGTGCCTCTCACTTCTCGTGCACACAGAGTCCCTGTCATGGGCTTCTGGGTGCCAGAGCTTGAGGACCGGGTGCCTGCGAGCTCGGAGCTGCAGTGGTGGAGGATGTGTGGATGCTGCTGTGCTCTGGATTTGATCTTCAGATCTGTCTGTAGGTACCAAATAATGCTCAGTCTCTACAAACTGAGTATCTGTCCTTCCTAAACACCAGAGCGACTTTGATGGTACCTTTTCCTTTGTGTTCTGATATTAGAAGGCAGTTGGGATTATGAATAGCTAGCAGTGAAAAATCACTGGGACAAAGTCAGAATCAGGCAGTTTGATCTGTAGTTTGAAGGGTACTTCATTGCAAGGAGGTGTTTGGGTTGGGTTTTTTTTATTAAAAAAAGCTTTTAAAATGAAAGCTGAGACAAGCACTATCAGTGAAAGGACTTTCAAAAGGTTGCAGCCAGCAGTCGTAAAGATAGGACATGGATGAAAGTGATTGTAGATAATGTTTTACCTTGAACTGTCCATTTCTTTTTATATTCTTATAGTAAGGGTTTTTGATAATATTAAGTAGCTGAAAGCCTGTATTTCCTTTACAATCTCTAGTTAAATATGTTCAGACTTCCACTGGAAATCCAGATTTTCAGGAACTGATAATTTTCAGCCATAAAAATGTGTTTTGAGCAGAAACTTATCATAGGATATCTCAACAAAAATAAATATTATAAACATATTACTATATATAAATATACACATAAGTAATATTATTAAGTATATATAAAAAAATCTGCTGCCTAACGAGACTGAAGAAGATACCTTGTACTGCGCCTCAAAGAAGTTTGCTATATAATAGGAACAGCACATTGTCTGGGAAAGAAAGCTAATGGTCTATATGTATGACCGGAGTTCAGGTGTTGCCCAGTAATAGTGGTGGCTTTGAATTACCTTGGAGGGACCAGTTTTCTTAAGTAAAGTGTTGTCTTCAGGCACTGTGCCGAAGTAGGAATGTGTGCTCCTTTGGCTTAGCAGCTGAGTCCAGGATGCTTCTCTGTTTTGTGGGGTTTTTTTGCTGGACCTGCAAGCAAATCTTGGAGATTTCATTGTAATTTTATTTTCTTTTGCCTCCGTAAACAAAAACATAATTTAAATGTGTCTTTTATGCTGCCTGCTGTGAGACACTCTCTAGGTAAAGGTTTGAACACCATCACTTGTACAGGTGTAATGTACAGAAAGACATCGCAGCGTATCCTACCTCTTGTGTCTGACTGTCTGGTCTTTGTTAAAGTTCCCATTGGCATCATCTCTGACAGTTAAATAGCACTCATGGGTTAATTTAATTTTCTTTTGAAGCATGTCTGTAACATAAAGAGAAAGTGTTGAGAAATAAAAATACTCATGTGGACTCTTCATCATCTTTTTATGGAGGGTTCTCTTTGTTTTGCTCACTGTTTCAGGCGTGCAATTACGTTAAGAATTGATCCCACTGAAGTTTAATGAGAAAACGTATAGCTCTGTCAACAGTAGATGGGTCCTGAGGTGATTCCAGAATTACAGGAAAAATGAAATAATTATGGGGACACAGCACAGGCTCTAGCTGATTAATTGCTGACATCTGTCTTGGTATGCCAATCAAAACTACAAGTGTTGTCTTATGTTATTTAATAATACTGTGCAAAATTCATGCATTCATGCCATTATCAAATAAAATTCTGGAAAGCATTCCAGTTCTGTAGTAACAGTCAGCAGTTGTCATGTCGTCCCACTTGTCCACCAGATGCAGTTTTGATGAGATGGGCTTAGCAAACCCTGCATCTTGCTGTGCCAGAAGCAGTGGTCTCCGTCTCCCCTCCTCCTGCCAGTTGTACTCCTCTTGTGTGCTGGCTCCAGTACTGGTTTTGCCTCTGGGCAAGGAGATTCAGTTCACTAATCTGTCTGAAAATTAATTATTTATTTAAGTCAGTTGTAGTTTTGCCCGTTTGGTGACCTTAGTTCTCCAAAGTATTCCGATGAACATCAGAGGTGGTGAACCTCTTGTGAACCAAGAGTCAATGAGCTGAATCCAGAACTGGGCGAGGGGGGAGGAAAGAGCTGGTGGTACCATGCTTTTAGATGGCATAATCTGTTTTGATTACCTGTGTCCTCCACCAAGAAACGTGACTGTCTGTCTTCTCCTGGTAGAGTTGCTGTTGTGCTTTGCTGCTGAGGAAGCTGGGGCTGCACAAAAGATATCCAAGGCAGTACAGTGTGACACACGGGACTATTTGCCCTGGGTCTGGATTATTCCTTAGAAGGACGTTGCGCTCCTCGATGTGCTTTGATTTTTAACTTGATAAATAGAAATAGGGTATTAAATCCAGTATGAATTGAAGGAATGCAAGAAGTAAAAAAAAAAATTATTAACCCATAGCTGTTTCCTTAAGCCTTTGCCTATGTGATACATCTCGGTCTATGTCAGGATCTAGAAACTATTAATGTCACAGTCAAAAACTATTTTTGGGTAAATTACATGACAGCAGTGATTTTTATAAGGGACCTGATGCTCAGAGACAGCGAGTAAAACAGCTTGTCTCTGAAACAATCTGTGCTCCTGAGTGAAATGGGTGTCCTGGGCACCTCGCGCAGTCGAGTCACATATATTTATGTAATGAAAAAGTAAACACTAGGTCTGTAGCATTACTAATACATTATCTTGAACCATTAGCTACAAATTTATGATATTAATTTTAGCTAGACTGATGTGTGTTTTTTCGTGCCTCAGGCTGTATTTATACAACGTAGTCATAATCAAAAGTGTCATAAATCTGTGGGTATTTTATCTTATTTTCAGCGAAAGCTAATATGTAAAACTCTGCTTGCCATACTTAATGCTGTTATGACTTGCCAGTATAAAAATTAACTTAAATCCCTTGTGTTTCTCACTTCCAAATCCATGAGGGTGAAACCAGCTTTCTGTTTTACAAAAAACAGTGGAACAGTGAATCTGGATTGTTAATCCTTCTTAGGCAACGTGTATTTATCCTCCCTCCCTCCTTCCATCCCTCCCCTGGAGAATGTGGGTTAAAAGTTAAAGCATCTAAGTCTTGTAACTGTATTTTATACAGAGAAAGAGGATGCTTTGCTTTCGTGGTTGGGTGTGGGGTTTTTTTTTATTTCTCCAGAGCTGTATATTCTTTTTAGTATGTAACTTGATCATTTAAAAAATAATGTGGTCTCTCTCTTTGAAAATACAGTTACAGTGCGAGGATGGTTATAGGACAGAGCACTAGATAGCTGCTGTGAACTGTTGGGGTTTGTTATTACTATTCATAGAGTACCACTGCCAGTTGCTCGGCTGCTGCTTGCTTTCACAAAAAATGTTGAATGCTGAGTACCCCTGGTGAGATAGAAGACAGGGAGGAAGGTTTGGTCGCCCACCCCTGGGCTTTTGCTGTGGGCACCTGATGATGTAGTTGTTAGAGAGCAATGCTGGTGAGCATTGATTGCTGAAGGCGGTGTGGGCTCTGGAGAGATGCCTGGAGGCGCCGTGCACAGCGAGTCGGACCGAAGCAGAGCTCCCTCTCTCTCTTGCAGATATTTCCCAAGGATAGGTATGTCCCACGGCCTGAAACCAAGCGTGACCTTCATGATTTACGGTTGAAGTGCAGGCAGAATTTTCCACAGTCTGCTTTGTGTTCCTCCTCTCTGCTTCTATATGGAATCAGTTACGCCATTGCAAAAACATTACTGCAGATGTTGCTAAAAACCGCTGCTTTAGTGTGGCATTGTTAAGTACTTTGGAGCTGAGGCACAACCTGGACACTGCGCTGTTTTTCTAAAGAAGGGAGAAACAATATCCTCTCAGGTTGCACCAGTTTTAAAGGGAAAAGGGAACTGAACGTGTGCTCTTGAGCCCTGGGTTCTGAGCACAATCTAACTTTAGCATCAGAGTATAATTGTGGATTCTGTGTGCAATTCTGCTAATGCAATCTGTGGAGTCCGGGTTGATTAATATCACGTATGCGCCCCGGTGCTTCCTTCGCAGATGATCGGAAACTACAGAAATCTGTTCCTCCTTCTGCTTCATCATGTGAGTCGTGTTCTTAGTTTGTATGTAAAGATCTGAAACTTGAAATTTCCTTTTGGAAGATAGGAAATATCTCAGATGGATTATAACGTGTTACATAAACATACTGTGTGTGTGGGGAAAAAACAACCCACCACCAACAAGCTGGAGGAATTATTGTTACTATATTTTCCACTTCATGGAAGTTTGCAAAATCTTTCTCAGAGCAGTTGATCTGAGGTATTGAAGTCCCCTAGATGTAATCTAAAAGTATGTGCTAGTTGCACATGATGTAGGCAGCCACATAATGTGGGTCTTTCTTTTCAGCTGAAAACATATTGTCACTTTCCTGGTGGCTGTGCAAGCCATGGCTGAAGCTGCTGTTACACTGGTGGGCATCGCATGGGAAGAACAGGAAACTTGTGACATGGGAATTTTGATCTAAAATACAGTCTGTATTATGGGAGAAGTGGAATAACCCCAAACAGTGGGAGTGTTAGCCATATGAACTCTCTGTCAGTGGTATAGTAACTGCCTGTGAAGCTGTTGGGTTTTTTACCTTTTCAGAATGTCATGAACAAATCGGAGGTTTTAAGATGTCTTGGCGAAGAAATATAAATATACAATATATGTTTGTACACATACATGTATGCATATTAGTGGTTAGGAGTTCTGAAGAAAACTGTGTTCATTTTTAATTGCTTAGAAGGGAAGTATGGTTTGAAGGTTTTCTTTTTCCCTTTTTTTTCCCCTTTCCAGTTGTAAGAATGCAAAAACTTGTGTGAAGCTCCCTAGTTCAGATGTTTTCCCTGAACTTTGTGTCTTAAAAATTTGTGTCACTGGAGTGGGATCTTTCATCTACCCAGAAAACTGTGGTGTTAAAGTCTTAATGGTTGGAGAAACCGAATATGCATGGGAGAAGACTCAGAGTAGGATGCTAATGTAGGTTGGAGGGAATTTCTGGAGGTTGTTCATTTGTCCAGTCCCTGCTCAAAGCGGGACCAGATTCAAACTTGATTCCAGCTTTAAGTTCAGTGAGGTTGCTTCAGTGGTTGTGTAATGAAGTTTTGAACATGTCTAAGGACGGAGATTGTGACCTTTCTAGGCACTCTGTGGCAGTGTTTAATGACCTTTATCATAAAAAATTTCCATTTTTTTAATTCATTAATTGGAATTTCATTTTCTGCAGTTGCATTGTCTGCATCCTGCCCTGTTTGTGCACACCTCTGTGATGACTTGGGCTTTGTTGTCTTTGTACTGTAGGTACAAGTAGGTAGTTGCAGGCAACAGTAAGATTCACACCCACACCCACACCCCCCCAGAACTTCTCTTTTCCAGGTTGAACAGTTCTCATGGCCTGTCTACAAGTGCTGTGTACTCCAGCCTCTGACCAGCTTGGTGACCTGTTCTGAACTCCCTCTGCTGTGTTCACGGCTGTCTTGTACTGGGGAGCCCAGCACTGGACCCAGTTCTTTAGATGTGTCGTACCAGTGCTGGGCAGAGGGCTGCTGATGCTCTTCCTAATACAACCCAGGATGCTGGTGGTTGCCTTTGTTGGAGGGCCTGCTGCTAGTCCATGGTCAGCTTGTCACCCCTCAGGACCTCCAGCTCCTTTTCTGCCAAGCTGCTTTCCAGCTGGTCAGCCTCCAGCATGTACTGGTGCATGGAGTTATTCCTCCCCAAGCACAAGACCTGCTGGTTACTTTTGCTGAACTTCACAATATTCCTGCCAAGCCATTTCTCCAGCTTGCTGAGATCCCTCTGAATGGCAGTGCTGTCACTGAGTGTGCTGACCGCTTCCCTGAATTTTACATCACCTGCAAACCTGCTGAGGATGTGCTCTGTTGTTAATGAAAGCTGTCCTATACAGTATTAGTACCTTTATAGGTAGCTACTGGTAGGACTTTCAGTAGCTGGTAAATAGATTCTGAGGTCAGTGGTCCAGCTAGTTTCCCACCTACTTCCAGTAGTTGGAGGTGAATATCATGAATCATGGGTTTTGTAGTAGCAATATTTCACTACTTTCTTAGGTATAGTTTGAAGAACGATTTAATTCTGGCACCCTCTGGTTTCTTTGGTCTTACGGGTTTTATTTCAATCCCTCTGCTTCTGTCAACCACCTGCAAGGTGCTCGTTCAGCATGTATTTTCAGGACTCCCCACAGACCTTCCTCACCTATATTTCACATACAGAAAACTTCCATGTGGGATATTCACAGGAGATGGTCTTGGCTTTTGAAGGTCGTGGTATTTGGCTTCCTTTTACTGATGCTTTGTTCTGTCCTCCTCTTGTTCCATCATATGCTGAGACTTCTCTTGCCTTTATGTTCCCTTTACTCTAGATAGCAAATTTAACCCTTTCTCTTCTAGACCTCATATCTATTATCCTATTTTTCAGTGAGGGTTTTTTTTTTCCTCTTTAAATAGAAACTAATATGAGATAAGTTTATGTCTTCGTCTTGCTGCTACCTTGCACCTCTCCCTGGTGCACTGTTTGCAGCAGGGCTTCCTGTCGGTGTGTGAAAGAAAACCTGACTTCGAGCTCATTCACACAGGAAGGAGTTGCTAAAAATGGCAAAGCTGGGGCACTGGAGTGTGAGCAAGCAAGCAGAATTTCACAGATACACCTGTTTTAAAGTCAGGAGGAGTGCCCAGTCACCAAGCAGCAGTCGGTTGTTGGGCTGATCTGCTGTGGCCCTGGAAACAATCTCGGTTAAAGAAAATATTAGGCTTGCATAGAGAAATGAGCAGAGCAAAATGTAAAGGAGATAGCTTTCGTTTGCTGTGTGTTAGAGTCTTTTTTTAAAAGAGATACTGTGTATAACCCTGGTTTTACACTCTCAGGCTTGATGGCTTCTGCTGTGGTGGCAATAAGCTAGATGGTCTTCGCCATCACTAGTACTCCTCCATTTCCGTTTCTGGAAGCAGAGAACGTGCAAATGCAGTAGGGTGAGTCACAGCAAACGTTCATTCATCTTCCTTATCTACTTTTAGTGGCATTTGAATCTTTTTCTTCTGGTTGCCTTCATGCTATTTCTTTTCCATTCCTGTTAGTCTGCCCTTGTCTTTCACAGATGAGGTTTCTTACTGCTTTTTGTTTTCCTATGTGACTGTAGCATATAAGGGAAGATAACTGTAAAGTTGCCTAATTGCTCTATATAGATGAATGCTTATGATAATGGATTTATTAATATATCTTTCAGTGCAGTATAGGAGTGAAGCATTTTGTATGACCATTGCTAATTAATATATATACATAATGGCCACGATCGTTACAGCTAAAATTATTTTAACATTATATGATCAAATTCTAATCTTTAGAAAAAAAGTAGTAGTTTTCAAGGTTTTGTGTATGCACTAGAAAAAATATCCTGGTATTATTTATGGTGACTCTCCAGGTGTGACTGATCAGATGCCACCAAATCCTAAGAAGTCAGAGGTATTTAGAAGTGGCTGTATGAAGTGATAACACCTTCTGTATGTGGTTACGTTTCCATGTGTCCTTTTACTGTACCAAAGAGACTTTTGTTTTAGTGTTGAACAGTGTTGTTTTGAGTGTGTTCACCACTGATCTTTAGTAACGTGTAGCCTGCTGTGTGGTGGTGCAGTGCTTCATCTTTACGTACCTTGAACTGAAATGCACTGAAATAAAAAATAAAACAAATACATGGGCCAAATACTGACTTTTGTATTTCACTAGAAGTAACAAGCAATTAGATCATCAGTTCCAGGGACTTGTGTTCTTTTTCTTTTCCCATTTAGAAGATCACTGTATTAATTCATGTACTGAGGGGAATGAAAGTGTGTGGTTTGTTTTTTCTTTTAACTTTCCCTCTTGTTCTTGACAGCTAAAAGTTTGTGATGATAATTCTTGTTGCTTTTCATCTTTAACATTTTTTGCAGACATCATCTGGGATAGTTTATCTGCAAAACATCCTTAAAAGGCATAGAATTTATTGGAATTAGTTGTATTTTGTGTGGTATTTAATCCTAATTTTCCATTGAAAAATGTTTACTTTATAGATGTCTTTAGGAACAATTGCAGTAAATATCAGAGCTCTTGGCAAACTCCCAGCCTGCATACACTGACTATTTTTGTTCTATTTGTGGTCCTGATGATAAGTTAAAGCAGATGTTTTGTCTTCAGAGTGAATCAGGATGTATCTTGGTGCTACAGGCAGTTTTGCTGTGCAGGTCCAGTGATTCCATTATTGAGGCTTGTCTATAATAGACATAATGAAGATGTAATGATTTTTGAGGTAATCACAGTGGTGTGAATTGCTAGGGGGAGACTAGATCATCTCTTGAGGCTTCCTCCAGTCTAGTTTTTACAATTTGTGTGAATTCTCCATTGATGGCCCTTCAGGTGGCAACAGAGAAAATGAAGCTGTGAAAGCAGAGGAGGGCCAGAGGGTAGGCACCCTGCGCTGGCACATTGCTGCAGGAGTGGAGGAGGAGGAGGACTGATGTTTCCCTGGCTGTGCTGTCCCACCCTGGCTAATATCTTTCAGTTTGGGAACAGCTCAAAAGATGCCATGATCTGCTAGACCTTGCCTCTGGGTGGTCATAGCTCAAGATCGAGTTGCTGTTGATCAGCTGCTTGAAGCTTAATTTAGTATTATTTTAATTTAGTGTTACTGCCTCATGCTTCCATGGATAAGGTCTTTTGCCTTGGTCTGTCTTGAGGGATGGGAGGGGAGGTGTTAGAAGAGGATGACATGGGCAGGAAGCGGAGCCTCAGAGAGGCAGCATGGAGGTGGTCTCCTGCTGAGGTCCATGGCAAGTCTTCTCCAGCTCATGGCCTCATTTTGCTTTCTAACACCTACAAGAGACTTTTATGATCACCTGTGTAAAGGTTTGTGTTGCTCTGTCCTCCTTACCACCTACTTCTCTAACCCTGGAACAGACCTCAACACAGCTACTTCTTGTCTTCATCCCCCTTCTCAAGAAGGAGGGGAAGGATAAGTGTTCAGTCTTTTTAAAATTTATTCTTTTTTTTATTTTCTGAACCCACAAATGGTTCTCATCCAAGAGCAGTGGGTATAAAGTGTAAGAAAAGTCAGAAGACAAAGCCGGTACTGCTGTCACCATTCCTGGCACAGTGGTCCTCAGGAAACTTCTCAAGAGCAGCTTCTGTGGAAATTGCATCATGAGTACAACCTAGAGACATTTGTGTATTTTGAAGGCATTTACATGATAGTAACAAGATGTTTGTGAATATCATCCTTGGATATGAATACAAATGTGCTGCTGTATTCAGATAATACCTTCCTCCTGAACTCATTCAGCGTAATGTTTCCTTGTGGGCTCTTTTCAAACCCTAATAAGAAAAACAGCACGGATTCTATGTGTATTTATTTCAGTATGTGTTTAAAAGACCATACTTTGTATTTGCTGACACGCTGCAGGTTAAGATATTTCCAGTTAAGCTTGTGGGTTTTTAGTGAATTCGATTGTTAGGAAGCCAGGCATTAGTGCTTTTTCATTTTGAAATGGTGCTGCCTTGTTCTAATCCTTCTCTGCATGTCAGAGCCCTTTAAACAGCTGGCCCCGGTCCATCAGATTTTGCTGTACAAGAGGATGACTTACCATAGGTGATACCCTAAAGATTAGGGGCCTTTTGAGATTTCCTGACTGCTTGACACTTGTATTTTAGCACACCTGCTGTGAGCAGTGGGATGTGGAAAAAAAGAGGATGGGTGGATGAATCATGGACCGATCTCCTGTTATTGTCATTTGGTCAGTTGATAAGGGAGAGAGAGATAAGTGGGCTTCCTCCATACGTTAGTTTGGAAATTGCAGCTGGAAAAGCAAAATAATCTGACAGCAGTGCATCAGCAGGACTAAGAATAGAAGTGATGCAGCTGGTGAAAATGGCCCTTAAATGCAAGAAACCTTCCCCTGTTTGCCCTCCCCAGCTGTAAGCCTTCAGCTGGGTACCAAGGGTGGCCGTAGGCCTGTCATGAATATAGCCCTGGTGTGAGCAGTTTGGATTTTAACCCTTTGGTGTGCATTTCCTGTGTGGGGTTGTACATATGTCCATATGGGTTGTGCATATGTCCACATGCAATTTTTAATTTTTTTTTATTTCTTTCACGCTAACCCTTGAAGGATCTAGAAGAGCCAGATCCAGTATGTGGACATTGTTTCCCCTACTATATTTGCCTCGTTACTAATGTCGGGGCTGTAATGCTGATTTTTGTGTTTTGTTATTTTAAATTGTAAATGTTCACTTCTGGGAGTTTTATTTTCAGTGGTTTGCTTTTTATTATCTATAAAACTTGGCCTATGTAACCAAAATTCATGGGTTGTTTTTTTATTGATTTACATTTTACTTTCTCCTGTGTATATTTAAAATCACTTTGATTTTCCTCCCCCTCCTCCCAAGAGGCTAACATTTGTCTTCTAGTCCTTCATTCATTGTCATATAAATATGAGCAAGCTATAACCTGCCTCATACTGTAAGACTGAATTACAGTTAATTAAAAATGGCTATTTGTAATGGGCATTTTAACAGAAACTTAATTGTGATAGCTCAACAGGATGAAACTCGGTAGGGGTTATCATTAGGGTGACGACATTTGCCTCTTGTTGGGAGCGTTAGTTGTGTGCTCTGTTGTGCATGTGTATTGCAAAGACTACTGCAGCTACTTCTGCTTCTAGTAAAACCATTCTCAGATCATCTTAACACTGCAATGTACAGCGATGTTTGCTGTTCACTTCTGGACTGCTGTTAGTACTTTATGTCTGGTGGTAATAAGTGAAGTTTGCTCCTGCAGTGATGCTTTTGTAATTGCTTTGTCTTTGGTAAGAAAACATTTTAGGAGAGCATCGTGTGAGACAGGGTTCTGTTTCGGTGGTGTCTAGGAGTAGGTAGCACCAGCCATCTGTACCGCTAGCAGTGAATTCAGAACATTGAAAGCTCAAAATATAGAGAACAGAGAATATTTGTATCTAGTGAATAATCAGGAGTACAACTTGGGATGCTGAAGAAATAATTATCTTCTGTATAAAAAAACCCCAAACAACCCAAACCTTACAATCTTTTGTAGTTAGTGGTGAATTAAACGGCAGGATGGAGTCAGAATTTGTCTTTTTAATGGGAATAAAGCCAGTCTCAGTGAAACTGTGAGAGGGCTGTTGTTGGAATAATGCTGGAGGATGAGTGGTTGCAAAAGAGGAAGCTCAGGGAAGTGGATGAAGAGAGCTGTGGTAGAAGTGATGACGGTAGGTGGGAGAAGTCACAAAGGAGTGTTGAGTTCACACACTCTTCGTTGTCTTGTTTCAGATTATAATTCTAAACTATATTGTGAGTGCTCACTCTCTGGGGTGAGAAGAGGGTGGTCTGGTTACAGCCCCACATCCCTGAAGTATGTGGCTGGAGGTGGCAGTTGTGGCACTGAAGCCCAAGTGTACACAGGGGACAGCCGCACTTGTGCCGGAGGGGCTGCTGTCCTGTGATGCTAACTAGTGTACTAGAAACCCAACCTGGCAGCAAAGGAGATGAAAAGGAGTGTGTGGCAGTCAGGACAGGAAGATTTCCCTGCCTGGAACAAGTGTCAGTCGGAGCAGGGGTCTGTTGGTGGCTGTGTCTCAAGGGTGGCACAGGGATTGTGAACCTGAGAGATGGGAGGACACCTGAGGCTTGAGATCCGGACTTGGGCAGCGTTTCTGTGTTGGGTAATGTTTCCCTTTGAAGACCTGGTGTGACCAAAGGTAGTAGTTTGGAGGAAGGGCTGAGAGAACTCTGTGATACTGACAGTAGGTGAGGGACAACCACTCAATCACTGTAATTATAAGACGTTTTCTCTATCTCCTATTCAATGAAATGACAGAAATATTTTTCAATAGGTGATGTATTTTAGGAGCTTCCTCATAATTTGAAAATACCCAGGTAGGTGTATTCCTGGCTTTAAACTGAGTACGGGTGTAGCCCCAGGTGCAACTTCAGCTAAAGCATTTCTGCTGCTGCCAGTTGGTTTAACCACTTTGTTGAGCAGTTGAAGCCATGTACCATGTCAGGTGTTGGCTTCAAATACCTTGTTTCTCAGGGGTATTGTTGAACTTGATCCTCAGGGGAAGTGGAGAGTGTAGTTCATGTCATTCATGTTGTTCTGAGTTAGAATGGTTTGTAGGGGTTACAAATCATGGTGGTTAGCCTGGAATACTTTTGGGTGTCTTAGGTCGAAGTCTTTGAGCCTTTCTAGAGGTGTGCTTTATTCAAAACAGCATCCATGCTGTCAAGTCTACATTGTTTTTCTGTTCTACATAGAATATTTAAAAAAAAGAAGAAAAAAACTTCTCTTCAGTGGTAATCTCTGGTATTTGTGCTTCTATTGTTTTAAATTATGTATCAATGCTGGTTTATTAATTTATTTGTTGCACCTTCTTCCCTGGAAGAATTAGGTAAGTTGAGTCTGCTTGTTAGCTTGTAATGGGAATGGTAGGAGCACAAACTGGGGATTGAGTGATTTCACTGAGGTGACACAGAGTACAGGACTAACCAGCCTGGCCAAGCTTCAGGGGCTCGAGAGTGAAAATCCTTGGTTTTTAAAACTGTGTTTTCCTCTGTGCAGTGCAGGATGGTTTCTTCGGAATGCTTTCTTCTCCAGTTCAATAACCCAAGCAATGTAATTCCTTATCGTCCTCCATTTCTGATTGTTGTAATAATTTTTTACGGTGGTGCTCATGTAAGTGATGAGCAGTGTACTTGTATAACTCCTGTGTAACACCTTGGTACGTAGGAAGCTTAGCGTGGGCGATGTTGCCAATTCTTGCTTTACAGTAGTATTTAACCATCTCAAGTTACTATTTTTTTTTCTTCCCTATCTTTTTTTCCTCTAAGCCATTTTAAAAGTGGGGATGCCTTTCCAAGTCTCTCTGGCTCAGTTGAAAACAATAACTTTCTAAGTCTTAAAAACCAGACGTTGTGATTGAGAGAACAAAGGAACCAAACACTCCTTTAAAAAAAAACCAGAGCTCTTAAAACTTGTAGTACCCTTCAGTCTGCAGACAAACTAAGTACCATTTTATCTGAAATGCTTTTTGGCCCAGAGTGGCTGCTGGACTGACTGAAATAGCAGTGATTTAGGCTCTTGCACTGCCTCTTTCTCTCCTGTAACTACAGAGCCGTGAAGGGCAGGTAGCGCAGGTGTAGGTGTCCCTAGGTAGGGGAGATGAACCCTCCAACTGGCAGAAACCTTACCTGCTGAAGTTATTCTTCATGTCACAGTTTCTGGGCTGTGAATGCGAATAGTTCCTGAGCCACGGTTAAAGGATTTGTTTGTCTGTGTTGGTCTGCAGAAGGAAATGGCACTGGCTTACTGCATGCAGATGGTGAGTCCTGCAGCCTGCTGCAGTGATCTCAGTAGGGGACTGGAAAGTACAAATTACCTTTGGAAATCAGGTTACTTCTGGGTTTGGCGCTTAAATATGTATTCAGATCGGCAGATTAACTCCCCCTTGGAGTACTGAATGAAATAGTACATTGAATTACTCCCCAGTACTCCCCTTACCACTCCTCCTGCCCCCAATAAAAAAAAAATAAGTGATGGGGGCACTGTCAGATAGGGGAGAAGCAAATATATTTCTGTTTAAGCAAGGACAAGATAATAAACAGACCAACTGTGTCTCCTGTTGAAAATGTAAGGGCTATTAGAACAAGGAGAGAAACAAGGGGTAGGGAAGCCAGTGGAATTTGGAGTGATGGTGTCTGTCTTCCCAAGTAACTGTTGTACGTGATGGAGCCCTGCTGTCCCAGGGATGGCTGAATACCTGCCTGCCCATGGGAAGTGGTGAATGAATTCCTTGTCTTGCTTTTGCTTGTATGTGGCTTTTGCTTTCTCTATCAAACTGTCTCTGTCTCAACCCATGAGTTTTCTCACTTCGATTCTTCTTATTCTCTCCCCCATCCCACTGTGGGGGGAGTGAGCAAGTGAATGGCTGTGTGGTGCTTACTTGCCATCTGGGGTTGAACCATGACACAGACAGATGAACTCTTTATGTTGATGATAGCATCACTGCTGTGTGCCTCCCGGTTTAAAGCCTGTGTATGTACTTATACCTTCAGCTTCATGGATATCAAGCTGGATTTTTTTGAAAAAGCATTTTATTGCTACATTCCTAATGAAAAACAAAAGAAGGGGCCCAAATTATAACAAATGCAGTTATGAAATTTATTGAGAGTTGAACAAAGGCGGGTGTAGGAGCTGAATCTAACTACCTGCTATGTAGAGCACAGTGCATTCAGCTTTTGACTTTGTTCTTGGAAGCATAACTTTGAGCCTGGAAATTAACATGGTTGAGTTTTTTGGTGTATATAACAGCTTTGAACCATGTTTGCTTGGTTTTCTTTGCTCGTTTTTCCCAGCTTTGTGGCAAATTGTATGAGCCTGTCCTTCCTTAGCTGCTGTGGCTGTGCTAGCCAGAGGTCAATGTTGCCTCTATTTTATTGTTGCAACCTCTGTTTTGGAGGAGAAAAATAGGTTTGGCTGTGGAGTTTGGGGTTTTTTTCCTAACTTATGCTGATTGATGCAGTGAGAGTGGTTCTCCTCACATGTAGCTCAGAAGGTACTTCCGTGGACATGATCCATTTCCAGGCTGGGACTTGGTGAAATGATGTGTCAGCTCTTGCTCTTACAGCTGGCACAGGCAGCATCAACACCCATTTTACAGCCACCTTCTGGTAATATAACTGCATCAGGGTAGGTTTAGATTAGACATTAAGCAGTAGTTCTTCACTATGAGGGTGGTGAGACACTAGAACGGGTTGCACAGAGAGGTGGTGGAGGCCCCATCCCTGGTGACACTCAAGGTCAGGCTTGATGGGGCTCTTAACAACCTAGTCTAGTTAAAAGGGTCCCTGCTTATTGCAGGGGGGTTGGACTAGATGACCTTTAAAGGTCCCTTCCAATCTAATGCATTCTATGATATGTAACCTTACCACCTGGGCAACTTCCTCTGCTGCTTGTGAGAATGATTTTGTTCATTCTTTCAAGACAAGTTTAACAGGCACAACTTCTTCTGGTTTTGCTTGTTCTTTAAGTGGTTTTGCTATGGAGGTTGGCACAGGCGCTTGACAGTGTGGTAAATGGGAAGCTGTGCAGTATTTTGTCCACAGTGGGATGATGGTTTTGTGCTGTTCTTAAACTTAAAACATCTTGCACAGCGTGAAAGAAGACACACCAGGGTTTATATAAGCTACTACATATAAACAGTGTTAATTTTTTTGTTCCTGCCCTGATTTTTCCATTTTCCTGATGTTCCCTCTGAAGGCAGCTATGAGGAGACTCTACAAAACCGTGAACTATGCAGAAGTAGTAGCCACCTGAGGCAGGACTCATCTGTTTCAGACTGTCTTGCAGCTTAAATCTCACATACCTGTGCTCCATTATGAAATCACAGGATGCTCACTACAGCTGGGTAGACCAAGAGCAGATTTTGGCACAAATCTGCAGCAAAGTTGTGTTCATTCCTCTAGACCTGTAGCAAGAGGCCTTAGGTGTTCAGCCACCCCTGCCCTCCTTACATCAGGTAGTTGGGGGTTTACCATCATGGTAAGAAACATCAGATGTGTGGTCTGCATGAAAGCAGTAACAAAAACTTCCCTGTGTTATCAACACTTTTCAGAACAGATCCAAAACAGAGCTACTGTGGAGAAAATAAACTCCTCCTCAGCCAAACCCAGCACAGGTTGGCATCCTACAAATGTAGCTGATTAGTGTATTTTAATAGGAAGGTACACTCCAAAATTGAGAATGCTTCCATTAATAATTTTTAATGCCTTTTCTCCTAGTCTGCCCCTTTTTCAAAGCGCAGACTGGCATTATTGCCAATAATTATTCCCTATTATATTGCAGGTAGAAGGCTCAGAAAACAGAGAAGTCTCCTATCTAAGTATATACATCTGCACTGAGCATTGGCCAAAACAGCTCCACTACCAGATTCAGTAGCTACAAATCTTTTAATAATCATAGAATCACAGAATGGTTTCGGTTGGAAGGAATCTTAAAGATCATCTAGTTCCAACCCCCCTGCCATGGGCAGGGACACGTCTCACTAGACTAGGCTGTACAAGGCCCCATCCAACCTGGCCTTGAACACTTTCAGGGAGGGGACATACACCACCTCCCTGGGCAACCTGTTCCAGTGCCGCACAACCCTTGTAGTGAACTTTTTCCTAATATCCAATGTAAATCTACTCCCTTCCAATTTAAAACCATTCCCCTTGTCCTATCATGACACGCCCTACTAAAAAGTCCATCTCCAGCTTTCTTGTAGGCCTCTTTCAGTCCCCTGGATAGACTGGTGTGATACTATGGAAGAAACACTGGCAGGTCTCTTCCCTCTTATCCTACTTGAAGCATGAGTAGTTTTCCTGTAGGATACCTTCCTTTTGGATTTCACACTTTGACTTCATTTTTAGCACACTTAATGAGATTTGTTTGGTGTGAAGTGTAAACAAAATGTAGAAACATGACGTATGTGATTCCAACCTGAAATTAGGAATAACCAGTTTTATAACCGGTTTATTGTGTTTTATAACTTTTTTTTCAGATGCTCATGTCCTTATGAGTTGAAATCTTGGGTAGTCGTTATCTGGAGAGTAATCCGTACTGTTTTGTTGTTGAAAGTCAGAACTCAGTTCTTTATGGGTTCAGAAACATAGTGTGTTTACAGCTTGGGTGAAAATCTTGTGTGGTTTTGATGATATATTAGAAAGTGTGCTTCCAGCAGATTCTTAAACACAGTTGTTCACAAAAATTACTTAATGAATTCACCAGATGTTCATGGTCATATGTTTGCATGCTACTATATTCATATACACTTATATACGTGTGTGTGTGTGTATGTAGATATATATATGCATAAAGCTATAATTCTTGTAACCAGAAAAGGCTGACTAAGTCTTCATGCACAAGCTGGTAGAGTTTTAAATCCAATGTGGAAGATAAGATGGTGAACCAAGAAGCCTTGTGCTGAGTGCGTGCACTGTGGAACATGGACATTTCCTGATGTCGGAGAAGCTGCCCAGACCGATGTGCACCTACATCTATCAAAATTTTATTTTATTTAGATCTAATGAAAAACAATGTCATTCTATTGAAACTAGAGGTGTGAAGGGAGTATCAAGGTTCCAGAGCTGTCCATTCAAACAGCTGAGAGTGTCAAAGGTAACCACTACTTTTAGAGTAAAAGAAAAATAACCAAGGGAGGTGTTTTTACTCTGGTTTTGCCTGCTCCTTGTAATTTATTGCACTCTTCTATATTGACTGCTGGTTATTACCTAAACCCAGGCATTTGAAGACTCCATTAGTTCTCCAGACTTTGACTACTAAATATTTTTTTACCTTTACAATATAAGAGAGTGCTCACACACTTTCTAATTTCATTTGCCATACCAAAATTCTTTGCGTACATTGATACAGTTATAGGAGTTTTTTTAATATTACTGCAAGGCATCATCTTTCCCAGACTAACAATTCTCTGAAATTATGAAATGTAACATTTATTTCCAGTGATTTTTTTTGTCAAACTGGACCTTTTAGTTCTAGGGAGAATTAAGTTCTTGAAATTCATCTTCAAGTCCCAGAAGGTCTGGGACTCTTCCTTAAAGCTTTTCTATTAAAAATAATTCATTAATGTCAAATAAAAGACCCTGTAAAGAATAATGTTTATTCCTCTAAGCCTCTACTGAAAGACTGTGTAAATACTTCTTGAAAGCTTAATCACGGAATAAACCTTTTAAAAGGAGGAGTGGGGAGGTGCACAGCACACAGGCTTCTTGTGAAGGTTGTGTGTTTGGTTAACGAATCTTTCATCCACATCTGGCCAGCTGCATGTTTTTTTTCCCAATGGAAACCTGGTATCAGAGTATAATAATTTTGGGGAAAAAACCCCAAACAACACAGGTGTACAGTCAGGTGAGCTAAAGGTGCTCTTTCTCATGCTGCTGAGAGCCCAATGGCATTGAGATCGCACTAGTTTGGCATAAAAGTTGCAGAGGTATCACCCTGTGAGGCTCAGCTGTGAAATGAGGGTGGACATTTGGGAGGAGCTGCATCACCACCCCCCCGGCCCATCACAGATTGCAGCCTCCTCTGCTTAGGTACCCCAGGGACCGAGCTGGTTGCAGAGCTGCTGCCTCTTACCTTGAATCATGATGTACTTGAGCAAGTGCCTGCGTTTCTTCTTTCTCTGTGCTAGATGTCATTCTTCGTGGGAGTCTGGATAAATATTTCAGTCTGTAGGAGTTCAGGAGAGCTAGGTATCGCCTAGCAACAACCATCCCACTCACTGCCTCCTGCTTCTCTTTACTTTTATTAAAATACCAGCGAAAACCAGAAGTTGAAGCATTAAGTTAATTTTCAGAAATATTTTGAGCAGCTTAAGATATTTTTGTTATGACATTACATCAGAGCAACAAAGATGTTGGCGGGGTGGCTGACATCTTAAAGAAAGTAACTCTGCCTTGTAGAAAACAGAAATCACTATCAAAGACTAGCAAAAACTTTAGCTGAGGACATCATAAACCTTGGTATCACAGTTGTTTAGTGAGTGACAGAATGCATAGCAAGTCCTCCTTTGCTCCTGTGAGGTCTCTAAAACACTGAGCAGTTACATTTAACCTAGACTGAATGCCTTTTAAGTTACATTACCATGTTCATCTTGTAGCTTCTGATGGCTGCTGGTGAGACAGTGGCTCATGTTGGGATTTAAAGTTTAACAACAACTTTGTGGCAAGATGTTTTGTCTGGTTTCAGTTACAGTGGTACAGAACTCAGTTTACAAAGATCCTTGGGGCTAGACCCAGCCAAGAAAGGGTAGGCATTTGAAGTGTGATTTGGGACGCTGATGCAGTCAGTACAGTGCTGCACTGAATTGCAGCCTCTCCTGTTCCTTATCGATCTAAATGTTGAGGATTGTTGCAAATCCGTAGCTTGTGGTTAATGTGTATCTTATCTCTAGCTTCATAAAGCAGACACTCTGCAGGAGTTTATGAATTTCCCTGGAAGAATCAGAAAAATAAGAAAAAAAAAAATGCAAGTACGTGGCTACTAGTAACATAAAGCTAGCCATCCTCAACACTGGCTTGAGGATAACTGGTGTTCTTTCAGGTCTGAATGCTGATGGAACCATGCTAATTTCCGCCTTGCCTGATGTTGGAGGTGACCTTCGTGACTTGGGAGAAGTCACACTCTGACTTTGGTGAAGTTTGGTGTGACTCAGGACCTTTGAAAGGGATTACAGAAGTGGAAGTGCAGATTTAAGGGCTTTTAAGAAGAAAAGTGCATAGTCTAAAAGTGAAATGAATGATGCAAGAAGGTGATTCAGAAATGCAGTTATGCCCGAATATGGTGTTTGTTTTGTAGGGGAAAAAGTTAATAAATCTTGATTCAGCAAATGACTTTTTGAGTGAGTTGGACTTTTCCAAGTATATGTTTCCCTAATCTATTCAAATAAGAAAAGGGGGGAAATAACATGAAGAAAGATTTATAATTGTATTAATGGGAATTTACTTAAAAGTTAACAGGAAGTAAGAGAGATGTGAAAGCGGTACCATTATGAACTTGTTTTTTAAAGAACTGATATGGGTTTATATGTCTAAAACATTCTGTTTGTAGAGAAGGGCACCTCTACACATGGTGGCCTCTGTCTAGAAATATGCTCAGCATGTTTGCCCGAAAACCTCAGGTTCCTTGTTCTCATCCATGATTCCTGCTCAGTTCCACTGGTTTGTGACGATGCCAGCCAGGGCATTTATTCTTATCAGGACAGGTTTCCAAACGGACTGGGTGATGGAACTTCTGTCTTCTCATGCTGTAGGAGTAGGCATCTAATGTTTGTTTTGCAATCATCAGCTTTATCCTGGAGTCTGAAAACATGATTTTAAGTTGATGATTGACCTGTGGCTAGAATTGGACATAACTCGGTGTTTGCTACTTAAATTTTTCTTTTGTTTGAAACTGGTGGTTTGTTAGGTACGTTGCTCGATGATTACTTAAAGAGCCCTTCTGATGTAGAGGTTTTGAATCAGGAATATTGTGCAGTTGTCTCACTGGGTAGATTTTCTTTGGGTATAGAAAACACTTGATACAAGTGGAAGATGTTTCTATTTGGACTTCGGTGTCTGGTTTCCTATTTCTGATAATAGAAACTGAGATTTCACAGTTACCTGCGGAAAACCAGAGTCCAGGGCAGGTTTCACAGCAGTGACACACACAGCAATAGATGCAGCAGATCTGTAAGGACAGACAGTCCTGTTTTTCATGCATTTCAAAGTCATTTCATCTGAAGACAAAGCTTTTCAGATCTTCTGAAAATCAAGCAACATGTTTCTGGAGTTACTAGTTAAATGCCATTTTCAGATAGACAACTTGTTTTTTTTATCTTCTCCCCCAAAGCAGCCAAAAATAGTCATGATGAAGAGGTGTGTGGCCTGTATGGGTAGCATTTGTGGGAAGTGTGCTCTGGCCATCAAAATCAAGGCTCTTGGTCACCTTTGCTGGCAGTTGGTGTTAGGGGAAAACCCCTATCCCACCCCCAAACCACATGTGTAGCAGCGGAGCAGCCTTGTGGGATGGTGGCACTGCTGGAGCTTGTGCTTGACAAAGAGGAGGACAGGCAGAAACCCTTCTGTGGGGGAAAGCACCTTGATGATGGACATAGGCGATTCAGTGCTTGATAAATTGTGCAGACCTGAAGACAGTTAATGATACTCGATTACTTATAACTGTTAATGAAATACTTTTTTCATGAGGAGGGCCACTGTATGTGATTTAATAGTCAGCAAAACCAGCTGTGGCAGTGGCTAGTTGGATAGCAGCATGCTAGCAGTTGTGAAACACATACTCATGTTGGCTCCATCACCAAAGCCCTGGTAACCTAATAGCGTCTCAGTGTTGGTGTGTAACTTGAGGCCAAGTTGCGTTGTAGGAGCCTGTGTGTCTCTGAGCGTGTAGGGAGGAGTAGAGAGAGCCTGGAGAGCTGGAAACAAGTACAGGTTATATCCTGTCTTCATTTGGGAGAGACCTCACAAAGCTTTTGAATACATTACATTTAATTTTAAAGAACTTGATGGCCAAGTGATTACCTAACCTGAGTAGAAAATAACATTTTGTAAGTCCAGGAAAAGGAAAACCTGGACTGCTTGTCCCATTTTTGGATGTTCATAAAGAGAAAGAGCAGATAGAGATTCAAGGGTGGTTCAAGTGTGCGATTCAAAAATAAATATCTCCTTCGTGAAATGGAAATTTTGAAGCAATCCCAAATAATTCCAAGAGAGATGAAACAGCAAAAAGGAAAGTCTGCAAGATGCGTGAGAGATGCGGCAAATGGTCTACAATAGTTAGCATGCTCTAAGCCTACAGTATTTAATTACATTTAGCGAGGTCAGTGTTTGTGATGATTTGGCAACCTTTTATGGTTCAGATGAATAATTGGAATGTAAGCATATTTCTAAGAAAATATTAAGGTTAGTAAAAAAACTGCATGGTGTATAGTCAGTGTAAGAGTAGTAGCACAGTGTATGAATATTTACTAATTTTACATGCTTAAGGGAGGTTCTTGTTTTTGGTGTAAAAGTTTGCTTAGTGTTTGTGAACCCATTAGCCGTGTTTTTGTATATGCAGCAGTGCAGAAATCGTGGGTTGTGGTTGAAAAGTGGGCAGGTGATGCTCCATTGCTATTTGAAGGATGACCTTATTTTGAATGATGTAAAAATAATAGCAGATTGTTTATAATAATTCTGACAGCAGATTTAGAGTCTTAACTTCACACCATTTCCATTATTAAGAGAGACATATGTAAGGAGCATTTGTTTCCATGCACATGTTCTGTCAAGAGGTTTAAGACATGCTGTCTATTATTTAAATTTTGGACATCTGAAGCTTTTTTTTTCCCCTTCAGGCTTTGAAAAAAGTTAGACTACTGGATTTGTATGTTTTCTTAAACCTGAAGGAGCCGCCCAAAAGTATAATAGAGTATTTGACTCTCTAGACACATTTGTATTTTATAGATTCACACAGAAGCATGACTAAAATAATCATATATCCATAGTTTCAAGAAATACATATTCAAATTTTGTAACGGTCTTGTCCAGTTATTTCCTGTGTCTAGAGTTCTGACTGAGCTCACTAATAAATGTATTTTGGCTTTTAATGTGTTGTTGTCCAGATCTCACATAGTAATTGTGGGAAACACGTTTTGAAATACCAGTAAAGAATATTCACACTTGATAACTGCTGGGAAGTTTACTGTACAAACGCAAGGTACTGATAGATAATGAGCTCTAAAGACTAATTAAAGCAGTCGGGATTTAGTGTGCTCAAGCAGCAGCTCAGAAGTTAAAGACACTGAGAGCACCGACTAAAATCATTAGTTAAGATGAAAAAAAAGTCTTTCACAAATATATACTTTTTATCACGTTTATCCAGTTTTATTTAAAGTGCTTATAAAAATTACTGTTTTTCTGACCTCTGTTTTACCATGGAACAGACGTCTGTGGTTAGGTTTATTTACATATACTATAATAATATTCGTGAAATTAATGAACCCCTAAGAAAATGCATCAATTAAATTACTTAATCTTTTCTTTTTCAGGATTGAAGTGGATCTAGGGACGAATAGATGACTGAATATTCATATGAAGAGGAAAGCCATAAAAGTTGGTTGACGTTTTTACAGCCATATGCATTATACATATTACTGCTATTATAAAAAATTTATATTGTGTTAGAAAACATAATAGATGAAATAACCAGTCTGAGTTTCATATGCCATGTTGTCTTTCAGGCAGGGGAAGAATATAGCTTAACTTAGACGTAGTTTAATGCAACAGTCTCTGACCAAACCTGCCTGCTCAAAGGAAAACTTAGTAATACGTGAAGAAAATAGGTAATTCCTTTGATGCTGGATGTTTGAATGGGCTGATGCATAGTGCTGTTCATTACTCTTATGTGCAGGGAGGAAGAGAGAACGAGAGAGGCATTGCCTTCCACTACAGATACTAGCTGTGAAGTTGTGCCCCTGTACTCAGCATTGGTGAGGCCACACCTCGAGTACTGTGTCCAGTTCTGGGCTCCTCACCACAAGAAGGACATGGAGGTCCTGGAGCGAGTCCAGAGAAGGGCAACCAGGCTGGTGAAGGGGCTGGAGGGCAAATCCTCTGAGGAGCGGCTGAGGGAGCTGGGGCTGTTTAGCCTGGAGAAGAGGAAGCTGAGGGGAGACCTTATCACCGCCTACAACTACCTGAAGGGAGGTTATAGAGAGGTAGGTGATGGTCTCTTCAGCCAGGTGACAGGTGATAGGACAAGGGGGAATGGCATGAAGCTGAGCCAGGGCAGGTTTAGATTGGATGTTAGGAAAAAATTTTTTACTGAAAGAGTTGTCAGGGCCTGGAACAGGCTGCCCAGGGAGGTGGTTGACTCACCTTCCCTGGATGCGTTCAAAAAAAGGGTAGATGAAGTACTTAGGGATATGGTTTAGTTTAGGATGCGAATGGTTGGACTTGATGATCTTAAAGGTCTTTTCCAACCTTGTGATTCTGTGATTCTGTGAATACATAGATGAGTGGCACTCAAGGTGCTTCATTGACAAATGTTATTTAAGAAGTCAGATAGGACATGATGCCTTCAGAAATGTCGGGGTGCATTGTTTTCTTATCACAGAGAGGTGGCTGTCTTCCAGCATGCGTTTTCTGCACGGGTTAAAAGGAAGAAGCTGTTAGTGGGCCTCCATGGTTTACTGACTTTATTGTTATGCTTTGTAAGGTGGTAAAATCCAGCAGGCCTTGACATATGTCAGTCTGACTTGTTGGTAGCTGGGAACTATAGGCTTTGGCTGGGATGCTCTGTTAACCAAATCCTGCCAAGGATGTTTAAACAAACCTGACTCTGCCTGTGGGTTTGCACCAGAACAAATGAATTGTAATGACAGATGCAGTGTGTGGTACAGCCTGATGCCGTGTGGCAGCTCAGTTAAATAAGGCATTCTGGAAACTGCTGGTCAAGGAGGGATATGTTGTAGTGAAAAACCTCTTTCCAGGGAGCTTTCTTAAACCGAATCCCAGTTAGGAGTGGGAATGATCAAAAAACCAGTAAAATTCACACATTTTTTCGGAAGTTCAGGGTCAATTCAATACCAGAAATGTAGTTTCATTAACTTGAGCTTCAAAAGGCCAAAGATTGTTATTTATCTCAGTGATAATTTGGTTCTATCAGTCTTGGAGCAGTTCAGAAGTTTTACAGTTTATCAATGGCTGAATTGGATATGGAGGAGTTTACTTGAATTCTTTTTTGGGTATGCTTTTTTAGTGCTTACAGCAGTCAATGGACATGCTGATCCTACCTACTTCTAAATTCACAAGCACTGGAAGACTTGAGGGAATCATCCGTGCCCTTGAATCTATTCTCCTGAAATAACAGCCAGCGGAACAATCTTTAATTCAGAAGCATCCACAGAACATCTGTTTTATATACCACAGGTCCCAGAAAACACCTCCAGCTTCCAGGAGCCAAATAATGAACCCTAATAGAAACAGTGAATGGTGTAATGTGCACAATTTCTCTGTGGGGTCAGGGACCCATAGGCACAGATACGAACCAGCAGTTGTTGCCTGCGAAAAGCGAGGCACAGTCGAATGTCTCTATAGTTTGATTGCTGACATGTCAGTGGCTGCTGCCCTTCAGTAGGTGTAGGCTTGGGATGCGCATATGTCATGGGGAAGCAAACACTTCCCCTGCTCAGACGTCCTGGTTATGAATAACAGAGTGAAATGCTGATACCATACAAACCTTGCTTGCATCTTGCAGAGCTGCAGTGATAAAATCCTGTATGTATGAACTTGGGGAGGCTTTCTACTGGCAAAATGTGTGAGAGGGTGCAAAGACCAACCTAATTATCTCTAAGCTATCTCTGGATATCATTATGTTACAATGAACTACTTGTATGATGTGGAAGACAGAACAGAGCAGTACTACCATAGCGTGGTAACATTTTGCAGAGGAGAAACTGGGCCAGACTAGAGGACAGTCTTAGGTATTTGCCTTGGGACGTGAGACCAGGGCAGAAAATGTTAAAGATTTGTCAGGCCCTTGAAGAGGGGATGTTGTAATCACAGTCTGTGCAGTGGAGGGAGGACATCTGGATTGGGCAAGCACAAAAGGCTCTTGCACTTCTGGCCTCTTCCCAGATTTCTTGGAAAGACTGTAGTTGCATGAGAGGTGCAGCACTGCTAGCTCTGTATCTCTGTTCCCCTCTCTGCTTTTGCCTTTCTGGTTCAATGCAGATCGGTGGCAGAAGGAATGATGAATGGAACAGGGTGACCTCTTCCTTGTCAAGCCATAGTTTCACTCTCTCATGACCTTCTGATGACATCCCACAGTAATTGTGGGATAGTGATAAAGAAAGAGATAACCAAGCTAGTTCTTTATATGTTTTCTGTTTGCAAGTCTTTGCAAACACAGAGCTCTGAATCCAGCTGTTTAATCTTTTCTATGGAGAAAGTACTGTGATTAACTCATATTGCTGAATGAGAAAAAAATGTGGTTATGGGGAGGAATTCAAAGTCCAAGGCTAAAAATTCCTTTTCTGGGAAAGACGGATTCCAGAAAACTTAAGCAATAGAGGTGGAGAGGTCTCCCCTGTGGTCACTGTTCAGATCAGTTGATAGAGATCTGGCTCCAAAAGGAAGGAGATTGAATTTCACCCAGGACCCTGCCTTAGCCTTTCACTTTATTGCTGCTTTGCTAACCAAGTTTTGAAAGCTTTCCATTGTTAACATGAGTATGTTGGTATATCATCGGGTGTGTAAAGACCTTGGGTTGCATCATCTTTATGTTATGTTATGTTATGTTGGTGTATTTTAGGTCTTTGTCAGTCTACAGTGATTGAATGTGTGGAGATGGCAGACCAGGGTAGGAGCTGGTAAGGAAATTGTTAACTGACAGGGAGGAATTATATAGCTCCAAAAGTTCTGGGCAAAGTAAAAATCAAGATTTTAAACCAAAAAGAAATGGGCAGGACTGAAAAGAGGTCAGAGAGCAAAAATAAAGGGGAGAAGAGATTGCTCTGATTGAAAAAGCAGGTCTGCGTTGTACCTTGGGCTGTCTCCCACTCGCACTGTGATGTCACAGGCAGCCTGTGGAAATACGACAGGGTGGTTCATTTGTTCAGGCTTAATGATGTTCTAAGTTATTTAATGTTCAGAAAATGATAAACACCACAACGTTTCATTGAATTCAGTGGTGTTAGGAGATGACTGCTTATTTTCTAATGAGGTTTATGTGATAAACCTAGGAAGTGCTGCTGTCTCACGAATGTAACCTGTGCGTCATCTTTTAAATAGCAAGCAGAAAAGCCACCCAACCACAACAATGAAAACAACAGCCAAGTTTGGCTCAGGGAAGGACTCGGCACAAAGGAGCTCTTTCTTGAGTTTTCCAAAGCTCGTCCCATCTCAGAAGTCTTCCTACCTCTGATGGACCCTTACCTCCTCTCCCATGACTCCTGTGCGGAGCAGGGCATAGGAGGGTGCTGGGTCCCTGTGCAGTGGTACCTAGCTGGGCAATGAGGGCAGGGCTGCCAGTCAGGGCAACCTCCACAGGCTGGGGAAAGGGGCTGGGCTGCTGAGGACCTCATTGAGTTCAGCAGAGGGGAAAGTCTTGCACCGGAGGAGGAACAACAGCATGCTCCATTGCAGGCTGGGCAAACCCTTGAGCCATCACATCTAGCTTTGGATCTGCATTGGTTTTGGATAGAGTTTACCTCATTAGACTTTCAATCTTTAATTTTCCTGATTTCAAAGTCTGGTCATGATAAAAATGGGGTTTTTTTGCATGTGTTTGATGGTGCTTTGAGGAAGTTGAATGTTCTTATTTGCATAGTCAGAATATTAGTAGCGGTGCAGGGATATGTTCGGGTTTTGCTGTCAGCTGTCCCCTCCGTATCTATTACAAACAAATGCAGTTTTACTAGAGAGAAAGTGACTGCTCTTAAGTGGTCTTTCACATCTAACATCATTCAGTGGATTCTTGGAGTATAATTATGACTAAAAACATCAACAGGATAAGCCGTATTAATCTCAAGGGAGTTATTTTGCATTGGCCATCAATCTATCCTTTCTGTCATGGGCTTTTCAGTTTAGATTACTCTCAGGCAAAGAGGCTGTAGTTTGATGTTTTGTCTCAATTAATTATGATTATAAATATCTCGGATAAAACAACGTAACAAACAACCACTTAAAAATGACTGATGGCCCCGTTCAGCAAGGCAGGGAGACTGTGAAGTTCTTCTGGTTTCATCTGTTGTCTAGCATTTATCAAGATTGGTCCCTTAACAGTCGATTGGTGGTTGGTATTTAATGAATATTTCACAGTGTAAATGGATAGCAGGCTGTTTGTTGTCTGGAGCCCAGTCATGTTCATAGGACAGATCTGCTTTTACTTACTGTCACTGAAAAATGTAAAACTTATGCTGAAACTCCAGAGAGGGAGGAGAACTGTTTTCCAAACCATATATTCAGGGAAGGGAGGAGCAGCAGAGACTTTCCTTTCTTTTTCTGCCCCTTGCAGAGGTTGGCTGCTGCATCCTGTGCTGTTTCTTGCTCCCAGCCTTTCCCATGGGTGCCGTCAGGGCTGACTAGCTGCTGGAGGGCTGTGCGCGGTGTCATCCCCAGGCTTGCTCCCCCCTGGCTGAGCTCAGCTGGGAATGGGTTGAGGTGCACTTGGAACTGATCCCCATGGATGAAAAATTGCTTGAGGGTATTTCCAACACTGGTTGTTTCCTAAGGAGAAGACGACTCTTAAGATGCCTGCGGTGAACCCCTTCAGCTTGACACATTCACATTGCATATGAGCTTGTTCCTCTTCCCTTTTGCCTTTGTAAAATTAATGAATGATTTCTGAGAAGACCTCAGAATTCCTGTTAGGCTTTCCTTAAGAACAGCAGTACAAAATTTGTTCTACACCACTTCTTTCTTCATTTCTGCTCGGCAGTTGCTTTCATAGCCTAAATGGTTTCTTGTTTATGGGTCCCAGATCTTGGCTCCTTTCTAGTCATTTCCCAACTATTTTGGTGTGTTTACACAGTGCTCTTCAGCAGCTGGCTTGGGGCGGGTATCCAGAGCGCACACACACAAAATCAGTTCATCAGAGTGAGGGCCAAATGGTATTTAGTGCTTGGCTTGTGATCTGACCTTGTTTAAATCAAGTTGGTTTATGATTTTGAGGGCTTTGTCCTTTTATTTCATTCCAGCCAGCGTGGATCAGGAGACAGACATGTAGGGATAATCGGAACTGTTGGTTTAAAGTTTCATATATCAAAAATACAATGTATTTTAGAAGTGTTATTTTAGTGGTTGAAGATAGCTGTGGTCTTTCTGTACCCTCAAAATTTAGAAAGGCAATGGAGGTAAGCACAGGGATGGGTTAGACTTTCCCTCTCATAGCCTGGTGTACTGCAAAGGCCTCAAGCTTTGCTTTAAAATCAATAACTAAAGAGATCTTTTACATATAATAAATAAGGTTGTGTTTTCAAGTAGAAAGCATGGAGCTGGCCAAGAGACTTTGCTCAGAAACATGAGAAATGTCTCGGGCCCAGCAGCTGCTTGGCGGCGGTGTACAGCGTTTGCATCCTGGTGGCTGCTCAAACTTCTGCTCTGCTTGGAGCTGCTGTGGGATGCTTCAGGTACATTGATTTTGCAGCAGTTCTTGAATTAAAATCCTATTTAATAAACAGTTCTTTTTGAAACAGGAAGACTGGAGAATTTCACTAAAAAGGATGGTAGCAACCTTCATGTGAGGTGGTGTGTGGGGGAGTAATGTGACCCACATCGTAGTGCAGCTCAAAGGAGAGTAATTAGTCTAGAATTGACAAAATGTGACGAAAATGTGGGATATTTAAAATTCTGGAGTTCTTTTCACAGTTCTTGTCATTAAAATTGCTAAATGTCATTGTAAAGCAAAGGTAAATCTTGCTGGTGTTACCTAGATCACTCCTCCATGAAGACATAGGTAGTGATGGTGAGTCTGTGGTTAGTAAATTGTGGATGCACATGAAAACTGTGTTTGAGGGTCTCTCTAAAGCACCTGTTGACATAACTCAGTGCAGTAGAGTACCTGTTAAACTGCTTCTGGAAGCTTATAGATACCACATTACAGTTTTAGTCAGTAAATGTGATGGCATCTATCACTTGCATTACTTACTGCTGTTGATTGTAAGGCGTGGTGTATGATTACTTAACTTTTTTTAATTAATGTAAGTCATGCAGAGCTTAAACTATTCCTGTGATGAATGTTCTCCTGCAACTGTTGCTTTGGTTTTTAAAGTTTGGGGATTTGAGGGGGGTGGGTGGTTTTTGTTTTTTAATTCATTTGGGGAGTGCAAACCAAAAATCTTGACCTTGAAAAGTTTAGCCTTAGAGAGCTGAGAACAGAGATAGCAAAAGCTAGTCTGTAAGCAGAAAGTGACAAATTGCTTTATAATGCAAGAACCCTTGGTTTCCATTTCTGGTATTTGAAATGCGTGGTGTGTCAGTGTTCCCGTTCTGGGAGGAGGAGGAGATGCACTACCAACAGAGTTCCCACTTCTTGGGAGGAGCAGAAACAGATGCTGCTACCTCTTGTAATCTCCAAAATGCAGTTTGTAGGCTGTATGAAATGATGGAAGCAGCCCAAAATATCTACGTGAGAAAATTTGATGTGAGCCATTTCCTCAGTTCTGGCTGCAGCTGCATTTAGTATCTCAGGACCTGCCGTATCTGCCTTGCTGAGTGCATCCACTTTAGGGAACTTCAGGGATCAAACTGTGGCCATAGTGTGAGCGATGCCAGGTCCCTGCATGCCTATTGGCCAGGGTCAGCTCCCTCCATACTGCGCTTGTTGCCTTTTGGAGTTCCGGTGCCCTTCCGTACCTCTGTGGTACTCCTGTTGCTTGTTATTGTTTGTTGGAGATAATCAGAGGCCTGTCAGTGTCGTGTTTCTGCGGCATGAAAGTATCTGTTGTGTGTTGTGGGCTCTGGCACGAAGGTCTGAGGGGAGGCAGCTTTGGAGGTCTCAGTAGGACCAGTCAAACTGGTAGAGGTTTTGTCCATGCTGTTACGAGAAGAGCCGGGAATGAACAGTTCCTGCAAATGACAGGCTGGTTTGGGTTTTGGAGGAAGCTGGCTGGAGCAAACCAGACCAGAGCTGGGAAGTGAGTCAAGTCTGTTACTGATTTAGCTTAGATCAAGAAATGCTTCCATGAATGTCCTGGCTTGGTGAGCTTCAGTTCACCTAGTAGCCTGGCCTCAGGCTACATAACCTAGGTGGCTGTTGGAAGAAACCAAACCAGTATGTTCCAAGAGCTGTGATTTCTCATGGGCGGTTGAAAGACTTAGGCTGTGGACATCTTCAGCAAAACGGAGAAGATCCTTTCCTGTTGCACAGCACTGCTTACTGAGGGCGAATGTTTAGGGACCTTCCACTTGAGGTCATCGGCAGTTAGCATCTTCAGAGAGCAGTTCTTTCCATGGAATTTCTGTATTCTTCCTGGAAGACCTCATCAGCCTGTACAGATGTGGCGAGTACACCAGCCTCTACTTTGCTGGACTTATTCTCCAGTCCTTGGGTTTTCAAAGCATCCCAAGCATCCTTGCTCTTGCAGCCTGACTTCTCTGTTGTGGCACATTCTCATGGGAATGAAAGAGCAGTCACCGAGCTCATTTCACCTTTTATTCCTAGAGCACTTAAAGAACAATTATACTAATTCTAATAATGACTAAATTTATACTGCTCCACAGAGGGAAGCACAAAGCATTTAATTTCAAAGCTGTTTGACAAGACCATTTTGATGTGTGTATTTTCAGAAGTATGACACAAGTTTCCAAAGTGCCTAATGGGAAGAAAAATGTTTAAATCCATACTCTCAGGTTTTTGGTCTTCTGAGAAGTTGAATACCATTCAGTTCTGTTTGGTGTTATCCATTAAATAAAACAAGTTTAAAATGGGAATTTACAGACTTGCTGCTTGATTCTTAATGACCTGTCTCTGGTTATTAGTTACCAGAATGAAAGCTTTTTTTTTAATGGAGAAAAAGGATAGTTTTGTTGTGAGAGATATTAATGCTCAGTAGCATGAAGCAGCACAGCTAACTGCATTTTAAAGTTAATCTTGACTCCTCAATGAAAAAGGGGAAAAACCCACGGTTCTCTGTCTGCACAGATTAGGATACATCGCACCAGCGACTGAAATACTACATATGTTTCCCTGTTCTCTTTTTCCTGCATATCTGACGATAAACATTTAGTGCTAGAAATAAATGCATTTGGAGTTTAGTATTTTTGACATGCCATGGAGAGAATAATGTCAAACAACGGCAATTTGTCACTTCTCATATGAAGGCGTGGAAGAACGTGTTAGAATTCAGTGGCTAGCACGTCAGGAGAAGGCAGTTATTTTAATACTGATATCCACTCCTAACAGACCTGAATAATGATTCCACTGGATACTGTATTTCATATACCCAAGGACATGTGTCTAAAAGAGAAAATAAGCTCCTGGTATTAATTTAAACCTTGACCCGCTCTTTACACTTCCCACATGGCGCTTCATGTGTGCTCCTGGTGATTCATTCAGTCTGTCTTGTGCAGAGGTTCAGCGATGAGTCAGGAAAGGGCAAGGTTTTTTTGCTGTGAGGCTGTCACCTTCTTCTGAACTTTGCGATTTACTTAGGGGTTTTTTTGGTGGTGTTTCAGTTGGGTTTGATAGCAGTCTGCTACAGCTGTGATTGCTGCCATCACCTGTGATGGACGTGTGGGTATAGCTCAAGTGAAAACAAAAGCCTTGGCTTTCAAACAGTGTGGGGGAATATGCACTGAGTCTTCACCTTAATTTCTGAGTAATGCAGAAGTGTTTCAGTATTTGTATTAGCAAACAAAAAACCCCACAACCCACCCCCACAAAAAAACCCAAACAACAAAACAAAAGATGTCCTAGAAATACTGAGATTCAAACCCCAAAACCCAAACATTTGGAGTCAAGTCTGAGTTTTATTTAAAACTATATGGGCTTGGGCTTTGGTGGCTATGAATAGAGATGGCAGTGAGAATCTCTCTTGCAAATTGAGAAGTAAGGAGTTTCTGCTGGTCTTAGGAAGATGAAAATTAACTTGGATGTGTAGGTCGTCTTATTAAGTGCAGTGGAACTGAGATGATGTTTGCTGAACTACTCTTTGGGGATTTACATAATGGATGAGATACAGGAGCTCCAGGTGGCATGACAGTGGAGTTTATTTTATCACAGAATGTAAAACAAGTGAATTGCCTTAATAATCTCTGCAGAAAGCAAGGATAATCTTTTTTTATATGCAGAAAGAGAGGCAGAGAGTTCATAATATCCTGGCTCTTCATGCACGTGGAGCCAAACCTTTCTTTTGAATAGTCTGAATCCTTTTAACTATCATAGTGTCTTATTCAGGACTTTCAAAGCTCTTCTGGAATGGCAAGTAACATGCATCTCTCTGTGGAAAATACAGTTTTTACACAGTAAAAAATATACTATCTGCTGATAATTCATGGCTTGATAAGAGAGGCTCGTAAGAGGCTGGGTAATTATCCTAACTGCTACGTATTTAAATATATAGAAAGCATTTATAAACCAAGCTCACCTGCTATTTATTTCTATAGTGGTAATAATAGTAATTTCAAAGGTTTTAGAACCTTTGTAATTTCAAAGTGGGTGTATGTTGGAAAGAAGTTTTCATATTAAGAGGTTTCAGGCTTTCATGAACTGAAACCAGCTCCCTTTGGTTGGTGTGGGAGGTTTTTCCTGCCTCAGCTGATGGTATCTTTTCAGCATGGAAAATGGACAAACATGTTCTGGAAAAGTAGACTAGTTAAATGTAGATGGTAATAACAACACCCAAGTCCTGTTGTGCGCTTCTCAACCGTATATTTGGCTTCAAGCAAGAGTTTGGCTATTACCTTACTCTGAATATAAATGTGACTTTACTCTTTGGTCTGTAGCAACAGTTTGTTATGATCAAGGCTACTTACCACTTTTGCCTGAAGGAAAAGATTTACTGTTGGGCATAGCAGCTTTCCAAAAGAGTGAATGATGTCCTTAGTTTCTGGTTTCTGAGAGCTATATGCAGCTTAAGAATCCTTTTGTATTAACCTGATGTCAATTGCTGCTACTTTTAGAAAAGTCTGGGCAAGTAATTAATCATACAGTGTTGCACAGAAGTGCAATTGTTCATTTGCCTAATGCAAAACCAGGTTAATGGAAAAAAAAAAGGATAATTTCATGAATGTAGCATTCCATGTTCAAGGCTTCTGCTTTTGCTCATGACAAAACTTAAAATATTTCCAGTGGCTTCAATAGCATTAAACAATACCTAGTAGGCCTGCTCAATATGCTGTGCTCCACTCTTAATTCCAGGGTGCGCGCTGGGATTAGTTCTGCCAGATTTACTCGGGATATTGGGTAGTGATTATTATTTATCACTTGATGTACAAAATTAGATTTTTCTTGTCACCAGTTTCTTTTTCTGCCTGGATTTTTAGTAGATGAGTTATTTTTGTCTAGTTATAAGTCTGTATCAGTAACAGCTACTGCAGAATGCAGGGGAGGGCACCAAAGTAATAACCCCTGTGCTTATATTTGCTGGGGTCTGTCCACACTGGAGCCTGGTGGGACCAGAGACTGAGGTATGTTTTTTAAGGACAGAATTGTTTTCATCAAAAAGTGTTTTAAACCACTGAAATTCTTCCACCACAGTGGCTCTGAACATTCCCACGTGGGCATCTTTAGAGTAAATAAATGAAAGATCACACCAGGCAAATGTGATTTAAAGTGTCTGTAACTGTTCCCTAAACAGTGCTAAAATCGTAAATAAGATATGAGCAAGGCAAGTGAGGGGAAAAGTTCACTTCAGTCTCCAGACTTTCCAGTGTGCTGGGTAGCACCAGGTCCTGAGAACACAGAATAGGATCCTGAAGAGTCGTTGTGTCTGGAGGAGCCCCTGATTAGGACAGCTTCCTCACACCCTGTTTTTCCAGTTTACCCAGCTTTGGGATGTGACTATGTTTGTCTCAGAAGAGTCTTTTCCTTTTTCCTTATGCTCACATGCATAAATGAGCTAATCTAGTCAATCAGGGAAAAAAGGTGGTTTTCCATGTGTGTCTGAGGTAATGTTGCATTTGCAAAGGAACCCAAGTGCCAGCATGGCTGTGGTTGTGTGGTTAAATTGTTGCTCACTTAGTTAAAAATCCCGAAGCTTTCAGCTGGAAAATTTTACAAGTTATAAAAATTTTAAAGGGAGAAAATAATAAGCATTTCCTACTGCTTGTGCTGTTGTGGCATGGAAGTGTCTGCCTCCTCCACTTCTTCCTGAGATGGCAGCCCGAGAATGCTTGTTGCACTTAAACTGATGAACCCATAACTCCTTGCTAGTGAGCAGTGAAGCTGGGCATTTCCATCCTGCACCAGCTCAGACTTCTTGGAACCTTGGGAGATGTTCCAGGTAGGCAGCCAAGGTTTTGCCTTACATGGTCGCTTGTTACTAATCTCTTCATAGGCCGTTCAACATAGTGAGCATGTGAAGTACTAGTATTCACCTTGCAAAATTTCAACAAAAACTGGCCAATTCAGGCATAAAGCTTTACATTGTATGGCAGCTGATGATAGTAAACATGTGAAGGATTATTTGGTAATCTATTTTAAACGGCTTGCTTTGCCTGAGTGGGGTTCCGCAGGGCTTGATAATTAGATGTAGTCATAACAGTGTTAACAGCGATCTCTTGCATTACTCTGGTAGTTCCTCACAGTTGGTCAGCGGTATGACTTCTTTTTCTTTCCAGTTTTAGTGTATTTAGGTTAATACTTAATTGTGTAGTTAAGAGTAATAAACATAATCCACTGATCTTGTGAGTATTCTGTCAGGTTGAAAACAAATGCAGAGCTCTTCTGTTTTTCAGGCAAGTGGCTGCTCATGGATAGTTGTCATTACTTCAGAAATAAATAAATAACCCAACCAAAACTCCCAACGGAACCAAACCAAACCCCCCCCCCCTCCATTGGAATGTGTCAGAGACGGTTTTAAGCTTGGGAATAAATGGTGATAGATTTTCACTTAAGAATGAGTAATTTACTATTCCTGCCACCAAACAGGTGATAGAATTACTGTGGGTTTTTTTCTACAGTTCTTGAAGTGGAGCATGTCTGATTATCTTTAGACAAAATGCAGTATACCTCCACATACGTAAGGTGTACGTACACAGACAGAAGCTGGGTGGAGGCTCTGTGGTGATGGTGCTGAGCCAGGGGATGGATCTCTGAAGAAACAGCACCAGGTATGGCACAGCTTTGGTGCTTTTTCATCACAAAGCATGACCTGGTCAAAGCATGATATAGACTCTTTAAGCTGAAGTCCTGCAAGGAGGCATTTTTAAGAAAAGGTGTGTTCTCCTGAAAGAGTTTTTAGAGTACTTTAACTTCACATGTGAACTGGTGGCTTGTCGCGAGCTCTCAACATGAAAAGCACCCTTGTGAATTATCTGCATTGACTGAAGGAATTACTCCCCAGATTTGTGTCCAGCGTTATTCGGTATCTCATAAACACAGCTCTTTGAAACCACGGTGGCTGTGATTTTAGTGGTTAGAATATTTTAGTAATGTTTATTGAATTTCAGCATCCAGAATGATGATGGAGGCAGTTTGTCACATTATTGATGTTAGCAGTCCAGATCTCTTCAGAAAGAAGCAGTACACATAACGCTCTGTGCTCATGTAGAAATCGTTGCTTAAAAATACGAGCAGCGTAACCCATCCAGTTCTTGTGGTGCAGAGTAAATCTAGTAAAAGCATTTTAGCCTATGTGAGACATAGCTAGTGTGGATGGGAAATGATTTTCTTCCTTTTACTCAGTGTAACTAAGCCACGTGTTGGAAATAAATGCGTGATTTATACAGGCACAATTTCTTATTGTGTCCTAATGAGAAATGTTAAATATATTAGTATGACTCCGGGCTTGACACATGCTATAAAGGCTATGTATGATGCCAAATAACCAATTATCTCAGTGCATTATTTCTTGAAAGCCTTGACATGGGTAAGGTCACTATACATTTTTAATGGGAGCGTGATGCTAGGTTATGAAAAGATAACACAAATAACAATACTTTGTTAGATCTTCCTGCTGTGCGACGTATAATCAGGTGCACTGACTTAAAGAACACTAATGAGGATTTAAAGACCCAGCAGGGACACATTTAGCAGTCACACACAAATCTGTCAGATGCTTTTGCAGAGAGCACCTCTGGTGCAAGGTAGAGCGCAACAGCGGGTAGGAGTGTGTAGTTTCTTGGGTTTTGGGGTTTTTTTTTTCTTAATAACCTGGTGTAATACTTACATATATTTCACTGAGAGTAACAATAACTTGCAATGTTCTGGTGCTTTGCCAGGCACTGTCATTTTTTACCATTGGTGAAATTAGCCAGAAGTGGTGGGATGCATGGACAGGCTGGATCACTGCATTTTCAGTGATCAAATAATGACCAAGGGAAACAAAGGAAGAGGGGCTCTGAAGGTATCATTTGAAGTCTGTGCTAAGCTGTAGATGCTGTGTGCTGACCATCTCACTTACTTCTGGAATAAATCACAGGGAGTGTAACGCTGCAGCAGAATAGAGAATTGCTCACCTAGCTTAAGGTCCCTTTTTGACAGGGATCTGTACCACCTACTTGGCAGATGAATGTCAATTAATTCTTGAGTGCGAGTCTTGAGACTGGAGTTGTGTGTTTTAGGGCTGGCTTAACTTTCATGTTCTTGTCGTGTATTATATCTAAAGAAAAGACACAGGAGTATAAACGTGTGTGTTTTCTGTCAGAGCAAAGCCCTGTCTACCTTGTATGCTTCTTCCAACAACAGTCACCAGATAGATGCTTAGGGAAAGGAGGTAGCAAGGTTGTGTGTGAATGTTGGTATTGCTCCAGTGCATCTTCTGAACCTGCAAAAAATCTAGGGCACAAATACTTCTATAGCCAGAGGTTGTATCTGTCTTTTTGTGCTTGATAACTCTTGATAAACAAGCCCTATTGTTTTTGAACCAATTTCCAGCACATCAGATGCGTGTCAGAATACCGGCTTCTCTAAGTGGGGAAGTCATGGCTTCCAGTGCAAACCCCATGGATTCCAGCATAAAAAGGCAGCATATAGCAGAAGGTGGAAGCAGAGACAGGCTGCAAAGGATGAACACAGAAATACTGTGCAGGCACACAGGAATGGTGTCAGGAAAGCCAAAGCTCAGCTGGGGTGCAGACTTGCAGGAAATACCAAGGATGACCACAAGAATTTGCATTGCTACATCAGCAGTAAAAGTCTGGATGAGGAAAATGTGAGTTGGTGGGTGAATTACTGACAATGAACTGAAGGCAGAGGTACTCCGTTGTCTTCTCTGCATCAGCCTCCACCTGCGTGGCCTTCTCACAGACCTCTGTGCTTATAGACAAGGGTCAAAAAGCAGAACCACCGCTCGTAATCCCTGGGACTTTGTCCTCATTCATCTGAGAGGACTCAACCCATGAAAGACTGTGAGACCCACCTGTCTGCGCCTATGGGTGCTGAGAGCTGGCTAATGTCCTTGTGGCACCCTTCTCTACCAGGCTTGAAAGGTGCTGGAGAACATGTGAAATTGCTGATGCCTAGAAGAAATCAAATGGTGTACTCCTCTTCAGATAAGTGCAGAAGGGTGATCTGGGGCATTATAGACCAGTCAGCCTGCCTTTGGTCCATGTGAAAACATGACAGAGTGGGTCCTCTGGGGAAAGACTTCTGGGAACCATGAAGGAGAAGGTGACTGGGACCAGTCAGCATGGATTATCAGCAGGATAAAGCATGCCTGACCCACCTGATAGCCATCTGCAGTGTAAAGTGACTGGAATAGTGAGAGAAGTGAACAACATTCACCTCGGCTTCTGCAAGGCTTTTACCAGCGTCTCCAATGATGTTCTTGTATCAGAGTTAACTTTACAGCCTGGATGGGTGTACAGTCAGATGGGCAAAGAGTGGCAGAGTCTTCGTCAGTTCATAGCCACATGTGGTGGGAGGATGAGAGAGAATGGATTGAAGAGAGGCTCAGGCTGGGTGTGGGGAAAACCTCTCCCCCTTCATCTATGTGGGTTGTCTCCCAGTGGAGCAGGCTGCCCAGGGCAGCTGTGCCATCTCTGTCCTTTGAGGTTAAGACCTGAATGATCATAAACCTGAGCCACCTGGTCTGACCTCTGAGCTGAATCAACTTTGAGCAGGAGGTTGGACTGGAGATGTCCTGGGGTGCCTTCCCACCTGAATTATCCTGGGATCCTAAGAAAAAAAGCCCGCAATATTTGCTATAGCATTCATTGGTCCCTGGATTATTCCAGGGTTGCATGATATTTCATGCTGTAAAATGATATGTTATAAATTAATTACTCATTTATCTTGTCTTTCCCCTTAGATACGTGCTCATGTATTTTGCTTATAACCTTAAATTTAATATATATACCCAGTTTGATTTGCTGCATATAGCAAATGTGATACCTCTGAATTTAAAGATGCTATAATAAAAGTTCAAAGCATCTGTTAATGCAGTGCTATATGTGCTACTCATATCTTTCTGATGTTTTTCTGCCATTTTTATGGCTATACCCATAGTTACTTAAAATACTCTTTAATCTTGATGTTAGGCAGTTATTTTAATTATTAGCAGCAATTTTGTTCATGTGCAGTTGCACTTTTAAACTTGTTTGTGGAATCTGAGAGTCTGAGGGAAATGTGTATTGGCGACATTTGCAACTTGTTAATTAGAAATTCTTAACACTTAATTAGAATCGCCGTTAAAGCAGACCCTAGTACCACAACAACTTACTGCTTGTGGAATCTGACAGCATTGTTCATAAGCATTTTTGTCACCCTGTCTCAGCTAAGAAAGCACTTCATGAACAATTCAGGTATTGGCTTCTATCTAGAAGTTGATGTGAGCAGCCTGAGAGCCAGGTGTTATTTTTAGACAACTTTTTTTCCCATTTGGTAGATGCTTACAAATTCTCAGTTCTGAGTTGAGGTTTATAATTCATTCACTAAGTGACCAAAAGTCAGAGGTTTCCCTTTTATTGAAGCGTACCCGGTGCTACTCACCAGCTTCAATATTAATATTTTCCCAGGAGTTTGCAGTGGAGCCTGTGGGGAGCGGGAAACCTCAAACTGATGTTACACAGAACAGAGATCGGGTTGCGACAGGACGTTAAACATTTGCAGTTTGGGAGTTTCATCAGAGCAGGCACCCTTTCTTTGGAAACCTTCAAATAAGCAGTTTGTTTGCTCCATGGCGAGACTCGTCCAAAGCAGTTACGTCTCTTCCACAAGCACGTAAGGTCCTATGCAGAGGTGTAGGGAGGGTGATGGAGGCACACTTGGCTTCTGGCAAGGAGCCTGACTTTTCCATCTGAAGGTGCAATCCTCTAATTGTCCCTTTGTTCTTTCGGCCCGTGCGTGACTCGGATGATCTTGACGCACAGTTTTGCAAACGCTGGCACCCTCTGGCTTCGCTTCTGCTCCGGTGGGTCTTCTGGGGCGAAGGTTGTGGTTGCAGCTTTTCCGAGCGGCTGGAATTGGGCCATGGAAAGAAGGTTTTTGGTCTCACTGCTCGTTGCCTATCGCTCGTTATCTGTGACTTTGTACGTGATCCACGGCAGACAGTTTCTGAGGTCCTGTGAGAACCAGCTGCGCTCCTTGCAGGTGCGTCCTACGGTATCTGACGTTGGAGGGTGCAGCTGCACACAAGCGTGTTCTCCTCCTCCTCCTCCTCCTCCTCCTCCTCTCAAGGCTGCAGTGACTTTGCTTTGTCCCTGTAGCTGGCTCTACAACAAGCCGAGATGGGAATGAGCAACTGTCTTAAGGAAGCAAGGGGCTCTCTTACAGGTGCCGTATGCTGCTCTGTCTCCAATAGTTAAAATAACAAAAAAGCAAAACAACAAACCCAAAACAAAACACACACACCACCACTCCCGAAAAAAAACACCCCCACAAACATCAAGTTTTTAAAATTTCCTTGTGAAGAAAGTAAATCAGAAATAAAAATAAGGCTTAACTGAATTGCCTGAATTTTAGTGGTTACGTATTTAACCCGAAGGGGGAAGGATGGCTTATCCTGGTTTCTTTTTAGTTCTGCCTGTGTGATGGAGCACTCAGATAAGTGAGAAACACTTCTGCTGTCTAAGAGGAATATCAGCTACTGATGATTCTGTGGCCCAGCTGCTATAAGGCAGTTAGGCATATTTAATGGCAGCATTACCTTATCATAGAATGCATTAGGCTGGAAGGGACCTTCAAAGGCCATCTAGTCCACCCTCCCTGCAGGAATTACGGACACCCCTTTAACTGGATCAGGTTGCTCAGAGCGTCATCAGGCCTGACCATGAATGTCTCCAGGGATGGGGCCTCCACCACCTCTCAGTGCAACCTTTTCCAGTGTCTCACCACCCTCACAGTGAAGAACTTCTTCCTAATATCTAATATAAACCTACCCTGTTCTAGTTTGAAACCATTGCCTCTCGTCTTATCGCTACATGCCCTCACAAACAGTTCTTCCCCAGCTTTCCTCTAGGCCCACTTCAGATATTGGAATGCTGCTATAAGGTCCACCCTGAGCCTTCTATTTTACCTTATATTGCTTTTACTCAGAGCACATAGTTTCTAATGTCCATGAGGTATAAGAAGTCAGCATTTGGTGCTGATAATCAGTTTTATCACTGTACTTCGTCCAAGGGGAGGGAAGATAGCACCTGGAGGAGCAACAGTTTTCTCCCCAAGCTAAAGGATTAGGGATGACCTACTGGCCAGGTGTGGTCCAGCTGGGTGTGCAGTATGGTTGGTAGCATGTTGGCTTTCTTTGAAACCCAGGATGGAAAGGGCTAATGGAGGAAGCGATGATGTCCATCCAGACTTGTGAAACCTCCTATGTGGTTGTTTCACTGCTCTCTTTGGGACTTTGTGATTGTGGAGCTGAAGGTGCTGTCATTTTGAGGTGGTGGTCCCTTTGAGCTGAAAGGAGTGATGGAGCCAGAGGACTCAGTAGATGGCATTATGTCTTGAGAAATAGCAGTTCTGTTTGGCCATTTGGCCTGCCATATGACAGCTCCAAGAAAAATTCTGGACTGAACTGTGTCTACTGCTACATGCTAAACGCTCCCTTTATTCTCCAGCACACAGAGCCTATGTTTTATTAGTCTTCATGGTAGCAGACTTTGCATGTTGGCAGGTGGGGGGAAAAATGTGCCAACCAGCTCCCCATGCTTTCAGCAGCTCATTTTCCTACCAGAGTAGGTAAGGGCAGAACTTGGAATAAAATTTTGTTTACTGTGTGTTTGCTGATAAGCTCCTAAGCAGTGCCATTCAATGCTTGTTTACTCAGCAAATATGAAATAGCCACAATTTGAGCAATTAAGAGATGTAGGAAAATTTTGTCAGATGGTAGAACTATTCCCCTGATTCTCTATTGATGTTGCACACTCCTCCTAGCACCAAGAGTTAACTAAAAATCCATAATGACCTGAAACTTACTTTTAAAAAAAATTATCTAAACTTTGATTTTAGTTTTTGTTAAAGTTGAAGGATGGGGGACCTCTTGAATGAAAACCTGACAGGAAACTGTTCTCACAAGCTGTTTGTGTGAATTTTTTTCTCAGGTTTAATAATTGATGCAACAACCCACATAGTAGTAACAGTAACTTTTTAAGTATTACTGTTGCAGTAAATTTGATCAATAGCATATTTGTAAGAAAATGAAATTTCCTTTATATTTCCCATTGCAATTTTTTTGGGGGTGGGTGTGATTTTTATTTTTTATTTATTTAAAAGCCTCTTATTCTTCAAACTCTTCTCCAGACTCAGGGACAGGTGATATAAGGTATCAGGTAACTACTTTTAGAAGTTGAATAATACTTTTTTTAAAAACCACTTGGCTTGTGACTGTGGTCAGGGAAAACTGCTGCTCTAGGTCAGTTAATAGGGTTTGGGGTTTTCTTTGGTGAAAAAGTCACGAATTTCCACTTGCTGTTAGTCTTCACTACTTGCCTGTGCTTTGAAGACCCAAAGGAAGCTACCAAGAGTTTATTTTACTATAATGCATCATGAAGTGCTATGAGAGGACATTGTGGGTTTTTGGTTGGGTTTTTTGGTTATTTTTAGTTAATTCTATCATAAAGGTAAATACAGTGTGTTGTTTTTCCACGCTTACCCTTTCTAAAGCGTATGTTTCCTAAATGATGGTGCTCTTATTTCCTCTTGGGTTTTTTTTGGAGGGTTGGGTTTTTTGTTAAGCAGGATTTTTACCTGTAAGATAAAGAAAATCCACAAATATTTAATTAATCCATTTTTATTCCACCAAATCTTACCAAATATCCTGTAAATGTTGCATTAGAAGGAAAACAACACCACTGTTAATATTGATAAAAGCTAAATGTATGGCTTTGGTGTAATTACTGTTACTTGTAACATACTGTGCCTGAATGAGCATAGGAATGAGTGGTGATTCTTTGTAGAGACAGCTAGCAGTGGCAGGATTGCAGAAAGGATTTTAAGCAGCCTAAGCTGTCAGGGTTGCCTGCTGAGTCTGAGAAATAGCAGATCGGCCTCTAGTTGACAATGCACTTGATGCTCCTCTGTCACCTGGAAGCTGACCACATCTCTCTGGTTGTAATGATATTTGTTAAAACTAATTTAAACCAAAAGACCTTGGAAGCAAAACACGGTATCTTGGTTCTTTTCACTCAATGTTGTCTGAACTTGAACTTTTCCCCTGTAGATAGATTTTTTTTTTTTTTTTTTTTTTTTTAAAGTACACAGCAAATTAAAACATAGCTACACCCTTTGGGATTTGACTACTTAAGAACCTTTGGAGACCTGCTGCCTGCAAAATTAAGTGGTTTTTTTTCTTTTCTGAGGGATCTTTGCATCTAGAAGCTTATGTTGCATGTGTACGTCTTTGTACCAGTAGCAGTGGGATACAGCCAGACATGGTCTGGTACATCAGATGAGGTTCTCAGCAGGGCAACACGAGCTGAAGGCCAACCAGCCAACCATTGCACATGCTGCTCAGGCACTGACAGCATCGGGTCACAGCCACTGTTGAGGTCTGGGCTCTACCTGACATGTGTGGTTGTAATAAGAGACCACACTCAGAGACCTTCCTGGAAAGCTGAGAGCTATGATGTTTCCATGGTCACTGGATGCCATGCTGATGCATGTCTGCAATAGGTCTACATATAACTAGACTGCCCTCCTTCCACAGGCCTCCTGTGGCATGAGGTGACGTATGGAGTTTCATGCACTGTATTTGTGTCCACCCTGAACTCCGTTCAGGGCCAACAGGCAGAACAGAGAGGGTTATGTAGATCAGTGAGAAAGAACCTTATTGTTAGCTGTAGGTAATTCTTCATACTCAGGAAATGAGCAGCTGTATTTCCAGAAGTCCATTGCTGTGGTGTCTTAAGCTTTTGATTTTTAGGTGAGGCATAAAGTGCAGCTTGGATGTCCATATTGTTCACCCTGGCTGCTGCAGTTGCGTTCTCTTTTCACTAAAGGAATTTGATTTTTAATTGGAATGAACTCAAATCGACCCCACCCAGTTACAGATGAACACAGTTTGTAGTTTAAGGCTTTGCTCTTTTCTTAAGAAATTGTTTTGGTTTTCCTTGAAGCATCAATAAATATAAATGATCCTTTTCTTTTCTGGTGAATTTGACTGGAAATTCAAGTTCAGAGTAAAATGCGGAACAACCACAATCTCTGCTTTCATTATGAGCATTTCACACAGCTATAGACATAATTACATATGATGAAGATCTTATGGCAAGACATGGACTGTTAACCCTGATTCCCTGGCAGAACTCCCAGTTGAGTGATTATCTTCAAGACACATAAATTTACTTTTATTTTCTATTGGATGGTTGTTTCCTACACTTTTTGGAATGAACTGCACTTACACTGTGGCAATGTTAACTGGTATGCTTCACCCTAGAGATAACTACATTTAAGTGACTAACAAATCTCATTGTGCGGTATATAAAGGACTACTTTGGAAATTAAGGTCTTTGGGGGATTGAGGTAGTAGACAATTGAGTGATTCTTTCCTGTGAGAATTTGGAAAGGAGTCATTCTCCTTGGCTTCCTCTCCCTATGGAGATAGTTATATTTGAAAAGAGATGGTAATCTTTTGCTCTTTTATTATCCCTTGAAACAAAGAGAAAAACCAGTTTCTAACTTTGGAAGTCTTATCTAGTCATATCCTTAAAAGGATCTGTCATATCTTCAGAAGCTTTGCCTTGAGTGGATCACTTCAGATTTTTTTTTGCCCTGAGATGTTATGCTATCTTGTTGTTTTGACTGATGGATAACTTCAGTGTAGTAATGTAAGTAATGAGAATGATACGAATTTTGGTATTCATATTCAGAAAAGGCAACAAAGCAATTTTATTACTAGGGCACGTAAGGGAAATGGGCTTCTTCCTGGTTAGTTCAGTCATGTTTCTAAGATACCTGTATAAAAAGGAAACTTAAAACTTCGTGTTTCTGAGATATCCAGAACAGTGTTTTCACAAGAATAATTGAGAAGTTTGGAACCATGAAATGAGAATATATTGATGAATTAAGAGTTACTGCATGCGTAGAAGAACTAGAAAAATGAGGCAGGGTAAGTTCTAAATTACAGCATTGATATGGAAGGACTGCTTAAGGGCTGTTATTGACTCGTAGCTATTATGTATTCCCCTTAAACCTGAAAGTTTTTACTGTAGCTTGAATGTTGAATTTGAGTTGGCTGTTCCCACAACTGATACTCCATTTCTCAGAAACGGAAGCATGTCATGATAGAACTTAAGTTAGTACAGAAAAGTAAAGGAAGAGTTGGGATGAAGGAATGAAGTTGGACCTAGGAGGAAGGGAGGGGTGGGGTGAAGTGTTTTGTTTTCTCACCATTCAACTCTTACTTTTCAAATTATGGCAAAAAATTAATTTTCCCCAAAGTAAGTATATTTTACCCATGATGTTACCTCATTTGTGATCTCCCTGTCTTTATCTTGACCCATGAGCTTTTCCATCTTACTTTTCTTCCCCTATCCCGTTGAGGGAGACTGCAAGAGTGGCTGGCTGGGCATCTGGCAGTTGGCTAAGGTCAACCCACCAGAGTTACGAAGCATTAAATTGTCAGCTGAGCATTTTAGGTGTCTAGTGGAGAAGTTCAGAACCATCAGTGGCTTTGTCTTGCCAGTGTACAGCTCCTCAGTGTGACTAAGTAAGCCCATTGACTTCATTAGTGACTGTAGTAACATTCATGAGATGAAACAAGAGGAAGAGACACTCTTGCACAGGAATGTAAATGCTTGCTGAACCATGCAGGAAAAGTGAGATCTGGGTTCTGGGGGCTCTGAAGCCAGAGCTCACCGCTTTCTCCCTGGGGTTGCTTGAGGTTGTGCCCATCACTACCTGGCCAGGTTTGGAAGAGAATAATTTAATTTCTGAAGCTCTAGTACTGAGCAGATAGATGTGAAAATCTTTGAGAGTGGGAGAGATGACAATTGTGGTGTGGGATGAGGATGTGCAGTTTCTGTCATCTTGTGTTTAGAAGGAATTATGGAGGGAGAGTTTAGGGGTTTCTCGGTGCCTCAGGACAGAAGGTGGATTGTGGCACCATCTTCCCGTTGTTAAAAGAATCACGTTGCAGCACGATTCTCAAATTCATGGCTTGGCCAGATTAAAAATGTGGTACAAAACCACAGCCCTTCTCATGGTCAGAGGCAAATTTCATAATTCATATTTAAATAAGCACTACAGGATACTGGGGGGTGGGGGGGAAGGGGAAGGGGGGTTGTACCAGGGTGAGATAGGACTTTTTGTTTCTGTTTCTCTTCTTCTAAAGTAGCCAAAGAGAATTTGATGAAAACCTGCAGCAAAAAGTCATCCACATGAAGAAAATGCCAGTTATAGTTGCAGTGGAGCTGTACTGAAAATAAAGGCCGTCTAGGAAGGGGGAGAGACTTGTTATTAGACTGATGCCATAGCTCCTCAGAGGAACTTGTAAGCCCAAAAGCTTCCATAATAACTGTTCTAGTAGCAGTTGCCTGTACACACCTGGGTATGATTTGTGGTTTTAATTAATCTTTCAAGGGAATAAATGCCCAGAAGTGATTAGTGAAAGGCTCTAATGGATGGCACTGAGAAAGAGAGGTTGATCTCTTTTAGGATGAGTTAATTTATTGATCCAAGAGAACAGATGTTTTGGTAAGGTCGTGCAGCATTTGGCTTGATTATATATGCCTGGTTAGGACATACATCTGGGATGTGTCCTGCCTAGGTGGGGGACTGGAGCCTACTGAGTGGGTCGTGATAGGAGGTAGGAGAATAGGGAAGGAAAAGCCATCATATGAATTGAGGTCACCTTCACCTGGGCAGTGCAGAGAGCTGGAAGTTAGCTGTCACTCTCGATGAAGAGTTGAGTGACCCAGGAGGGGACCGTGGCCTGAAAAATACATTGACTCTACATCATATTGGCAATCTCTGGTGGGTCTCCTGAGTGACATCAATTCATATGGGGCGCTGGAGCAGCTTGGCCTCACTCAGGTGTGGATGCTCCATCTACATGGCCAACTGGAGAGGCACCCAGGGGAACTCAGTTCACACCCCCCAGCCCCTATGGAGATGGGTCATGCCCCTCTGCCTTAGATTTCTGCAGACCTCTGCACTTGCATCCTGTTTGCTGAATGGCTTTGAGCATAGTGTAATGCAAACGCTGGTTATAGCAGGAGAGTGCAGTTTGGAAAGATCAGCTCTCTGGGTGACTGTTGGGCTAAACATGTCATCCATATGGATAGCATGCTATTACCAGGCAGTGGCTCCCCCCTAGGATGTGCCACACAATATCCTTCCAGTTATAAATGCGGGAAGGGTCATATAGTTTGGAAAGAATCTACTTCTGTGATTATTGCTACTCTGAATTATAAATGACCCAAAAGCCAGAGCTATTCACTGCATTCACTCTTCAGGCCAGCGCTGGGAAGGCAGAGAGCTGCTTTTGAGAAATATGATTTTAGAGAACAAAGGGGGAAGTGAGCGCTGTGAAAATTTAGTTAAATGTAAATGTGTTAAATGGTACATGAACTAGTCAGGTTTTCATGATTTATCAGTTTTAAACTTCAAAGGCTCTGGTTAACTTGCATTTTTAAAACTAATGAGTTTATCACAGCCAGTGGGGAAAAATGGTTCAAGTATATCAGCTGTAAATTGGTACAAAGCACTAAAAGGGACATTAGCCTCTAATCAGATTCTAACAGTTCATTAAACCTGCCTTTCCTCGGTGGTGCTTTGTCTTCCCCCCCTCCTCCTGCCTGTGCCTCCTGCGCAAGCCAGCCTGGTCCCCTCATTCAGGTGGGTAAGACCTCCTCAGGGACACAAAGCAATATCAGCTCATCCTTCTTTGTCTACGAGCTAAACAGCCTAAGGGATGCTCGGTGACGGTGTGTTCCTGATCTTGCTGTAAAACTCAGCCACACTGCCGATAAATCAGGAAGGGAGAAGGACCTCTCTGCTTGCAGAATAGGCACTGGGGGAGCCAGGAATGCCAGGTTGGATCCTGCTTTTGCTCTAGCCCAAACTGTGCCACTGAGCTGGAGCTCAGTGGCACAAGAGATCTGCTTCTCAGCACACCACCCTTGCTGGGAAGAAGGATGTAAAGCCTGGAACAGCTTCTGCCAGCTGTTTAATGGCATTGAGGCTCCCTGCCCTCCCCCCCACCCCCGCTTCCCCCGACTCTTTCCACACCTCATGCCTCAAATGTTGAATAAAGATCAAGGTGCACAGCATAAATTGCTGAGAAGACACAGGAAGAGCTTTAAGAGCTTTTTTTCCTTCTTTTTTCTTCCCCCCTGTTGTGTCAGTCTTAAAATACAGTAGATGCACAGCGGTAGCATGGCATGGAGCAGGACATCTCAACATCTTGACTCGTCTTCACATGTGATTGAATGCAGAGATGTTCTGCTGGAAGTTGTTTGATCTGAAGTTTTAGAAGTTTAGCATTTAGAGCTGTTTATGAAATATCTAAATCTGCTTTTTAAAGAAAAAAAAAACAGGGTGAATTTGCATTTGCTGTTGCATTTTCTTATGTGCTTTACCATGAAATTCCTGCCTGCCCTGTAGTATCACAGCGCAGCCCTGTGGGCTCTAACACATGGGCTTCAAAGGGATGGTGATGGACGGGATTTTAAGCAGGTCATTTGCTCTGCCTGTGGCATGGTGTTGGAGCATGGGCGTATCAGTTTCCCTGCTTTTCTGCAAGTTATTTAAATTACAATAAAGGAGTAAACAAAAATGAACAGTTGCTGCAATATTTATATCCCTGGAAACGAAGTTCCTGGGATGAGGCATCTTCATTAGAAAAAAGAATATGTTTAAAGTAGTTGTAAGTTTTTCAAATGTATTTTGGAAGCTCCCATTAGGGGATACCATTTTCTCAAAATTTCCCTGATGCAGTAAGAGGGGATTCAACTTTTTAAAAGGATAGACAATGACAGGACAAGGGGGAATGGATTAAAACTAAAGGAAGGAAGGTTTAGATTAGATATTAGGGGAAAGTTTTTTACAGAGAGAGTGGTGAGGTGCTGGAACAGGCTGCCCAGAGAGGTAGTGGATGCCCCGTCCCTTGAAGTGTTCAAGGCCAGGTTGGATGGGGCCCTAGGCAGCCTTGTGTAGATCCAGGCCTGAGGTTGGTGGCCTTGCCTGTGGCAGGGGGTTTGGAGCTCTGTGGTCCTTGGGGTCCCTTCCAACTCATACCATTCTGTGATTCTAAGAAGTGAACATAGTCCTTCTGAATACCACCACCACCACGCAGTGGGGAAAGTTTTTCCATGATGGTGTGGTTGTTGAGGACTGCGAGGTAACAGTTAGAGCAGAGGTGAATTTCCAGTGCTGCCTTCCAGAAGGGGCTGTGGGTTAATTAGTTGCTGTGAACGAGTCAGAAGTGACACGTGCAGTAGTTTCACTATTTGAAAAAATAGCTGTGACATCTCCCTATTTTGGAACCGCTGACCAAGGTGTCTGGATTTGTAAGGTCAGATTCTAGCTCAAGGGATAAAATGTCTTTTATTCTCTCTGTGCTACCTAAACTGAATGGCAGCTGAAGGGGATAGCTTTCAAAACCCAACCTTAGAGCCTTGGCTGGAATAGAAAATCTACTCAGGTTGAGGTAGCGTTTGAACTGAAGGCACAAGAGGTTGTCCTGCTCGTCTCCATACAATGCTCCAGCAGCAGTGGGATGAGACATTCCCACCAGGAATGTGGATTCAAGGGGAGCACAGTTCTCTTCAGATTGAAGCTCTCAGTGTATGTTGCCCGTTACTGCGGGATAATAAAATGTTTTTAACATGTTTTTTAAACTTATTTTGTGTCAGAGGTGAGTGTACATAGATTGACAGGTCTTATCTGGAGAGGCTGGGGGAGCTGAGGCTGTTCAGCCTGGAGTAGACTGCACAGAGACCTTATCGTGTTCTATAGCTACCTGAAACGAGGTTGTAGTAAGGCAGGTCCTGGCCTCTTCTCCCTAGTGATTAGCAATAAGATGGGGAAATGGTCTCAAATTGTGCCGGGGAGATTCAGATTGGATATTAGGAAAAATATCTTCACTGAAAGAGTAGTGAAGCATTGGAACAGGCTGCCCAGGGCGGGTGGTGGAGTCGCTGTCCTTGGGGGTGTTTGAAAAACAGGTAGATGTGCACTTTGGAACATGGTTTAGTGGTTTGGTGGTGTAGGGCTGATGGTTGGACTTGATGATCTTGAAGGTCTTTTCAAGTCTAAATGATTCTGTGATTTTAATTGACAAATGCTGATAACTTTGCAAGATAAGGTGTTACATGAAAACTGAGGAGGTGTTGATGTGTGTTAATTTACGGGGGGATAAGTGCACAGACCTTCAACTTTCACTAGAACTTCTCTGAATTCAAGTGTATGCTTTCCTAGGTAATACAGAAGTGCAGATGTTTTGATTGAAATCAAATATACCTAAGTATATGGTCAAAAACATGAAGCTATTTGATAACACTGCTCTGCTTTCCAGTTCTAAAGAAAGGAATTTATATACGTGCACCTGCATAATTAATTTCAAATTTAAAAATAGTAATTGGAGATAGTTCTCCCTTGTTGTGTAGAGAGAATTAATTCCCTTTTAAGGATAACTGAAAGTATAATTTAGCATTTTAACAGAATTAGTAACTTGGTAGCTACTTTTTGAAATTAATATTACATCATCGTTAACTTCATTTCCACTAAAAGAAACTTAACTTCTACGATGTTGTAGAACCAAACCAGTGAATTAAACAAGTGGTTTTCATCTTTTTGGGTTTTTTTTTAATTAACCTTGTCCTTTTTTACTTCAGGACATCAGCGCCTTTGAGAACAGAATGTTAATGCTGGATGGGATGCCGGCAGTCAGAGTCAAAACAGAGCTGCTGGAATCCGAGCAAGGGGTAAGCAGAGGTTTCTGTGCAACCATGCTCTGCTGCATGCTGGTGACCCTTCCTGAGCTTCTCTGTGGTTAGCTGTTCCTCCCCTTGTACTGTCCTCTCCTTTTCCATGGGGTTTTTTCCTGTAATTTCTGCCATTTTGGAGCTCATTTTCTTGCTAGATGGACCACTGAGTATCTTGTCTCATCTGTGGGGAGCACAGAACAAATTTCTGTGGAAGACTTACTGAAATTACCTGGGATAGCTGAGATGCTGTTGGTGTATTCTTACAGTTGCAAAAAAAAAAAGGTGCAGTTTAAAAAAAACAGGAAAAAATAATAGATTCTGGCAAAGAAGTGAATTTAATCGGTCTAATGAAGACCACCCACATCTCTGCTATTCTGTCTGCTTGGGATATTTGCCTCACTGGTTGTTTTGTCTTTTATATGCTTGTCCTACTCCATTTTCTGTGTGTATAAAATTCCTCTTTCTGGTGGAACATACTTGTTTATGATAAGAGGGCTAGAAGCTTTGGACTGTTAAGCTGCCATCACATTGCCTGCTTAACACAGGACAGAGCATGAATAGGATTGTGAATTTTTTGCAGAACAGTTGTTTGGAGTTGGGAGTGGCAGATTTTAGGAAAATAGAAAACTAAGTGTTTGGATTTGTTAAAACATTTTCTGCTGTATGTGGTAATAATTACATCAGAGATTACAGATTTACTACGAGAGCATCTGTATTTATATGGATTTGGTGTTCTCATGAATCTTCCTGTCCTTGTGTACATCGTACGTTGTCCCAAAGAATCCAAATCACCTTTCTACTTTGAAGATGGATGTTTCCAACAAGCAGAGTGCCTAATAGAAGCAGCAATGCTGTTGCCGTGTAGGGATGGGCTTTTACTGTCTCCTGTTCTTCAGCTTTTTTTCCTTCCTGCTATTTTCTCAATTATTTAATTGAGAATTTAAATGATATGGAAGAGAGGGAATTAACTTTCAGGATGACTTAATTTGAAAGACTTGCAAGGAGAGATCAGTTATTCATGATGGCTTTCAGGCTTTAGTTTAAGAGAAGAAAACTTGACATTTAATGGAGTTTTTGCTCATCTTTGCTTTCTTGAGACTTAAGTACCCTCAGAAAATATACCACTACAGCATAGTTTGAGGAAAAAGAAAAGTTGGACTATTGTATGTGCCACAATGATGAAAATACCAAGGCATTATAAGCAATTCTGATACCTTCCAGGTGCTTTGCATTGTGTCTGTGTATGTAAGACAAACCTTGCTCTGTATTGTTCAGAAGACAAAGCTTATATTGGTATTTACCTTTGCCTAGTTTAAAATAAATTCTATGCATGATGCATATTGCTGGGTCCTTTATGAAGAATGCTTCCTTGAGCAGAGTGTGATTTGATTCTGGAAGACCTTTTGGGTGTCTTAAGAACTCGAAGGAGCCGAAGGAAATGAACAATTTCTATAGTGGGGTTTTTAAAAAAATTTCCTTAGGGTTTTATTTTTTAATAAAATTTTGCAGACTTCTGTGTAAGCAGAAAATGATGTCATCTCTTCTCCAGTGACTAAGCCGTTGGACAAAGAGCTTGGTTTGATTTGGGATTTTATGTGCTTTGGTACTAATTAAGTAGTGTCTGGTCAAGAGTCTCTGGCACCTTTATGACTCTTCATTAGGGAACAATCAATAAATACAAAATGAATTCTCCAGTTCACTAAGAGAGGAGCTAGCCATTAGGATGGCAGTTTTCCAGCAAACAGCTTAAACTCCAAAGAGAAAGGTGGTTGAAACAGATGTTTAGCATGTGCTTCAGAGTCTGTTTTGAATATGTAGATGTTGGTAGACATAACAGGGACAAGTGTTTGAAGGCAGTGATTACCAAAGACAGCACTTGGAGCAGCTTGGGAAGATGAATATTGTAACTGGGAAGAATAAAGTGGGAACTGAAGTGTTATCCAAGTAGCATGAATTTGAAATTGCAACGTTTATTTGTGTTATTACAGTGCCTAAAGTCCCTTGAGTTGCAGCATATGGGTATGCAGGGAGACATGATTTCTATGTTGAAAATTTGCAGCCTGAGACAGTGTTTTGAGTCTTCTGAAGGCAGCGGACAAGGCTTCATCACATAGGATGCTGAGCACCAGGCAAGACCAGGCAAACCTTTTCAAAGCCTGTAGGAAGGCAGTTGGGTTTCTTGCTGTTCCTGCTTGGTACCTGCTATTGGTTCTAGTTTTGCTGCAAGGGCAGAAGTGAGACATGGTTTAAGTGAGATGAAAAGAATATTTCATCTGAGGTTAGGGGATCCTGAAGGCTGTGTTAGTTGTGGAGGAATGAAACCAGCAAATGGAGTGGTGAGTGCTGTGCGATCAGACCAGAGAGTGCTGAATTGTGCCTTGCTACTGAGGCTTTGGAGCAGCTGGGGTAGTAGCATCTGAAGTTTTTGACTGAGAAGGGCTATGGAACCATTTCAGAGTGACTCCTGTTTATGTCTGAGCCTGTCTTTTAAATAAACATCTTCCTGATTTTAGAACCAGTAGTGGTATCAAACCTCCCACAGTTCTTGTTGCGAAAGCATGCACTTAATCTAAATTTATCTAGCATCAGCTTGCAGCCCTTTCCAATGGTAGCAGACCCATGAGAAGAATTTCCTCATGGTGCTGTGAGATGATCCCACTTAGCCCTTTCGGGGCAAAGAAGTTGTGCCTTGATTAGCTGTCGCTTGTGGTGCATGACCTCCAAGGTGGCATTCCCAGAAAGGCCCTTGCTGGAGGAATGTGGATATTGTTTGACCCCACACTGTCCTGATTTGTCAAGAGTGGTCTGATGAGAGAGCAACCAGTAGAGGACAGTCACATTGCAATGTGCAATGTTGGTGTGGTGGATTACTTCAGCAGATGACGTTACCATAGCGTTTTAGTCCATTTTTACTCCAAGTTTTTAATTTATCTTGTAATTTGATGAGTTTAATGATTAAACAATATGTGTTTATGCTGGGACTTTATTAAACACTCCTTCCCCCCCTTTTTTTTTTTAAAATTCACGTGTCTCCTTACAGTTTGTGAACTAGTAACCCCCCAAACTATTGACTTGAGCAGTAGAAAATACCACTGCTCAACAACCTCAGTAGAATGAAGAGAAACCACTGTAGTATGGTAACAACATACGAGTAGGAAGCTCAGAAAGAAGTAACATTCTCTTTCCTATATACCTACTCCACAAAAACAGCACAATAGGAGGAAAAAAAGGACTTGTACCAACAGCACTAGCTTTTAACCTTAAGTTGGTTAGACCTTAAGTTGGTCTTCACATGCTGTTTGTTACCTCTGACTACAGTGAAAGAGACGCCATATGGCTTCATGCATTTCGCTTGTCAGTTCTTCTACCCTGTATTGCTCTAGGTAACCTGGTCTTTGTCTGCTGTTGTCTCTTAAGTACATGTGGTAGTTGTGGTAGTAGAAGTCACCTGTGATGCAGATGAGAACCACAGCAGAGCGAATCCCAGAGCTGAGACCCACATTTTCTGCTGTATTTGGGTACTGAGCCAGGCAGTCAATGCAGCCTATTCCTGTGTTTCTTTTGCTTTTCCTAATGGGGACCTTGGCTCTTTCACAGGAGAGGTTAAGTTTACCATCAGATTCTTTTCTACCATCTGTGCATGATCTCCAGGATCTTTAACTTTCTTGTTAAATGTTTTGGTTTTTTTCATGATTCGTCTGTGTCTTGAACTCTGTGAAGGTGCTCTGTGTCCAAACCTGGGCTGATACCTCTGAAAAGTTTGAAAGAAGTATTCTTAAATAACATCTCAGTCCTTATGCTCCAGAAGTGTTACGTATCTAGAGTAAGGAAAACTGGATTTAAAATACAGTTCAGCAGAAGGAAGAAGTGAACAAAGAAAGAGAAGTCCAGCTGAAATTCTAGGGTGGTTCTGGGAGAATGAAGCTGTGTGAACTACTCATACTACAAACCAGCCTAGTCTTCAGCTGAGGCAGGAGGAGAATGGGAGCTGGCCTGTGTTTCAGCTGTGCCCCATGCACCCCCAGTTCCTTGGAGCCTGTGACTGGAAGAGAGGTGGGGGCAGGACTCGGGTACCTATGTCAATGTACTGAAGGCAAAACCTGGGTTTAAAAGCTGCTGGGTTCTAGCTAGGTGATTGTGGGGTAGAATGGGATTTAGGCAGCCCGTAAGGGAGACATGCTTTAGGAGATAAAGGTTACTGGGCAGATTTGGAACAAAGAAATATTTACAAGGGAAATGGATTTCTTCTTTGCTGTGGAGAAAGTTAAAGCAGTTCTGCTTTGGTTTATTGCCACGAATTTAGAATAGTTTAATGATTTTTAGAAGGCCATCAGCATTAGCAAGAACAGATGCTTATTTTTCCTGTGAACTACTGTCCTTAATTTTGCACAGGAGATTTAATGCAGACTATTGTTTGAGGCTTCAAGAAGACACAGTGCTGCTTTAATGACTTTATCACAAATGAAAAAAAGGCATTACATAAAAGATATCACATTGCCCTTTAACAAGGCTTCGTTATCATCTCCCCTACTGTGGAACAGGAGCTACCATTGCTAATAAATTGGTAGAATTACTTTAGAACTGTGAATTTGCTTATCATTTAATATCCTCCGGTGACCTACAGCTTTAGATCTTTTGGTCTACAGTAGAATCTTTGTATGTCAGTAACAAGCTTCAGAGAAGGACATGAAGAAGGTTTTCTCTCCCCATGTAGGTGAAGGTGGGGTACTTCAGTGGCAAAAAATATTCTTTGGCTGAGCCAAAAACTATTTTTAAAAGTAACACTCCTCATTGTACAAATATACAGAGGATGCATTAATTTAAATGGTAATACAGACTGGGCAGTGAATGTGTTATCTGATGACTACTGTCAAGAAGTTAGGATGGATAGTGTTGATTGGCTTCAGTGTGAACTCTGAAAGTCTTGCTGGTCATTGCAGGATATGGCCCAGTTTCTAGTTAACGTCTGATTCGGAGAGGTTTTCTCAATTTATGCTTTCTCAGGTATTTGTAGAGTTGGGCCATAAGCTTTTGTTAGAAGGAGATAGGAATGTGTGGATTTATGTCCCACAATTGATCTTCCAATACAGAGAGTAACAAACCTCTAGTTGTCATCAGCCTTTTTGTTTCCAGATCTGCAATCTCATCCATTCCTGTACTTGCATTTTGTCTCCTCAAATAATTTGAAGTATTCTGAATTTGCCTCCTAATTCTGCTTGATCGTCTCTATTCCCATGCCTTATCATGGCTGAATTGTGGAAAGAATGACTAAAATGACAAAGCCCTTTAACAATCCAAATTGTTCCCTGTGTCTTTTATCTTCAGCCAAATTATCTTGTCTCATGTCTGAAGAAGGCCATCCATGCTTATGTTGTTATATGCATGAGCATGTTCTACCTAAGTATGGGTAATACTGACAGAAATATGGTTTACTTTCCAAAGATTTCCAAAAATAGCTATTGAAATTTGGATAAGAGTAGTTTTAATAGCAAAGCTTTCTCTTTGACTGGGGAATTGCTTTATGTTGATTCGTTTGGTTTATGTACATTCTTTGTATTATTAGAAGAAAGAGTACTTCTGGTGTTTTCTGTTGTAATTTATGAATCTCTGCTTCATTCAAATGTTCTATTTTTTTTTTCCTGAATTACTTAGTGTTACCACAGCTGATTTGGGGAAACAAATGGGATCTGAATGGTGCACACATATCAATCTCTTCTGCAAAGAAACCATCCCTTTCTACTTTCTGTTGGTTTTCTTCATTTTGCAGTAGGTGGTGCTCAGGGAATGTTGTCAAGGTGTGTTAGAAAGGCAGCTGATACAATTAATGAGTTTCTCTATACTGCCATAAATATATGAGATTCCTTAGAAGGAGATCAAGATCTCATCACAAAGACCAGTAAGGACATAACCTACAGGGCACAGTGCAATACCATGTAAGATGTATCTAAGGAGATACAGCTCTCTCCCTCAGCTGTGTTCAGGGATTACGCTTGCAACCCAGAAGGGTGCATGACACACCCCAGAAGGGTACACCACAGCAATCAGTTGGATTAATTAAGTGAAGCACAAAAAGCTGTTAAATACTGTAGACACTGTTTCATGTTAAGTGGAAGCTTGCATGAAGAGTCAGAGGTAGCTAGCTCCTACAACGTCACTCCCAAACTGACATTCCTGCTGTATCCATTGCCAATGACTGGATGACTTAAGGGAGAGTTGGGCCGACCCATCACTGAGCCAAGAAAACCCAACAGGAGAAAGGGAATAGCTGTATACGTCCTGCAGTTGTGCTGTTTGGAAATCTTGGATATATCTGCTCTATCCTATGGAGGTAGAAACTATGGAGAGGGGAAGGATGGGAAGACAATTATGGATGCTGTTTTTGAGAATGGGCTGCGGTTAGAGCTGGTTAACTGTATTTGAAACTACATCCTAAGACACCTTTACCATTTCTGGAACCCAGACTGCCTATTTTGGGCATGTCTCTGGATTGCTGCCTTGCCAAATACTGAGCCCTCATATAGTTTAGAGAGCTAAGGGGCTTTTGCACCATGGTGTAGTTGTGAGCCATTTATTTGGGATTTTTTTCCCTGGGGATCAGGCACAATAGAAAGATGCAGTAGAAAGGTAATGAGTTTAAGACTAATGGGAAATGATAGTTTAACCAGTTCAGTCAGCACACTCACTGTCACACTTGACAGGCAGTCTTATTGCCAAGTTAACCAAGTTTACAGGTGGGGTTGTAAGATCTATGATCCTGTCTGGAATTCTCACTAAGAGAAGGATCTCAGATCCTCTTGAGGTGTAATTTACAGACTGCTGTCTGCCATTGCTTTCCTTTCCTAGGGGGTTAAGTTGGCTGTTACAGAGTATGGCAGGGATCGTAGTCCTTGTTCCGTCTCATGTTTGTTGTATGTGTGGTGGGAACAGGGAAGATGTTCAGCGGTGGGTGAGGAGTTAAAAGCACTAGGCACTACATAGAGAAAGTGCAGTCCCTGGATATCTTGGTTTAATTAATCAGAAGTTGTGTTTAGACACTATTTTAATGGGCATCTTCAGATAATAATGATCACACATATTAAGACTGTAGTAGCAAGTCTTCAAAGGAGCAAAGGCAGAGAAAGATCTCTGCTCCAAGCAGCTCGCGTTCAGCTAATGATGCCGTGCCAGAAAGAAGTTTCCCATATCTGTAATGATAGACAGGAGCATAAGGATCGTTTAACTTACTAAAATACCCAAGATTTTATGGGGATATATTTGGTAGAGGGAAAGGATAGTATTTAATCTGTAAGACTGGGAGGAGTTTCAAAGAGGAATGTGTGATACTACCCAGAAATTAGCATGGTTTAATATTGTTACAGTTCCACAGAAAAATCGTAGTTACACAGTGTATCATGTGTTAAATACATGAATTAATAACAGTTTTGTGTGCTTATATGGACTGAAACAATAATGTTGGTTTGGGGAGAAAGGAAGTCAACCCTTTGATTTGAGCATAGTGCTGAAGTGTGTTGTGAGATTAGACTTTGGTTGCCTTCTATCTCCAGTCAATTATTTTGTGAGCTCACCTTGAAGTCGCTCTGCTTTTTTGATGATGTATGACCTCGCAGCTTGCTTTGCTACCAGAGTTTATGATGGGAATCTCATGGAAGATTTATTCAGCTGAGAAACTCTAGCCACAAAGAAAAACAAACATGGTACATCCAAGCTGTGTATCTGTTAGTGGCGGTGAATTTCTAAATCCACATTTTGGGTTGAAAATTTCTTCGTTGAGAGATACGAAAGGTCAATATTTTTCTTTATTGCATTAAAAAAAATTAGGAAATGTTAAAAAAAAAAGTAAGAAAGTTTGTCAAACATGTAAATATGAACACTTATGTCATCCCCCCCGCAACATCCTCAGTTCCAGTGAGTCTTGTGTGTGCTCCATATACTGTTTCTTTTGGGAATCCAAAACCCAGAGGGTAACTGTAATTTTGATTTAGTTTGCAATCCTGATTGAGGAACCAGCGAGGTACAGATTTTTCCTCTTTGCATCCTGCTGGAAGGGTATTGATGCTGCAGTCACGGGAGCACAGAGCGTGCCATATGTCAGCTGGTGCACAGCGCTGTAGTCTAAAATCCTGTCGCACTTCTACACTGAAACTCAACCCAGGTCTCTGTGTCTTTGTGTCACAGGGCAATGCGATTCTGTGATACAGTAAAGCGAGTTTCAGACTTCATGCAAAACAGATCTCTGCATCTAAAAAGCAGTTACTCTTCTGATCCAGTGACTTGCCTGGTAGGGCATCTGAAGTTTTAATTCAGGTTGCAACTGCAGTATAATTTAGTACGTTTCAATCAAATGTGGTCCTGCTGTTCCTACGGAGAAGCTGGTGAAGGTGAGCTAGGTAATCCCACTTTTATTAACAAGAAAGCTACCCTGAATTACCTCACACTTACCTCTGTGTGTGATTATGTATATAGATGGGTAGTGCAGGCCTCCTCATGTGTATGGTAGCGTCTTCATGGTTCAGGGATCCCTATTTAAAATGTTTTCCATTGAAATGTCTCAGTGAAATAACTGCGAATCACAAAACCTTTAAATTATTTTGCTAGGAGAAAAGTTGATCATTATGTTTCATCTTGTTCTGCTCACTGGTGAGTTTAATGGGCTTTTTTTTTTTAAATGCTCATTAGAGTGGTCAGGTCATTGTGATGGTCTGTATTTTGTTCAACAGGGCATGTTGGTATGTTCAGAAATGGAACAGAAGTTGGAGTGACTGGGCTCTCCTTTCCCTTTGTTTTGGCTCAGGGTGAAGTGAAATCTTTCTAAATTCCTCCTTCTCACTTGGATAATTGCTATACTTTGTTTCTTTAAGGATACTAAGGTACTTGAAGTGAGACGTATTATCTAAGTGTTCATTGTTACACTTATATCACGTACTGGCTATCTTAAGAAAAGCATAAGCCAATAGAACTCAATAATTTACAGTGTTACAGAACACTTCAGCAGCATGAGACAAATGACACTATGTTTTGATAGCACCAGAATTACCTTAATCTTTGTTGTCTGCTATGAGAAGTGATTAGTTCTAGTTTTCACTTGTTTGTTGATGTTCTTTTAACTCTTTTTCTATTTGAGGTTGCTTTCTAAATAATTTTTTTAATGTATATTTTACTCTTGTTCTGTATCCTGCTGGGAAATATTGGAAGAGCTGTGTATTTTTTAGCATTATTGGCTTTTTTTTCCTTATTTCTCCCTGTGGAGATGAACCCTTGCATAAATTACTTTAAGGATCCTGTTTTCTTCATTTTTTTTAATTTTGATTTTTTTTTTTTTTAAATTTGCTTTCTACACCCCCCCTGCCCCCTCTTTGTTTCACGCTGGGAGGATGAGTATTTAATAAACTGTTATTTAGGGGCACTGCTTTCACAGACATCCTTTTACAAATGTTGTTATTGCTTGATTGCATTACTTAAACACATCAGAAAAATAGGAACCACAGACAAAAAAAGCCAACAGCAGCAAAAGGCAGTGTTTCCCCTCCCCTGCCTGCACAGGTTACAGCTCTGCACAGGCCGCCCCTGCGATGGAGGCAAAGCTCTTCGGGGTGGATAGGGAGCAAGAAGCTGGAGGAGCAGGAGAGGCAATGGGAATGCAAGGGAGGGAGGGCAACAGGTCTTCCCAAGGGAGACTTGTTCACGGAAAGTCTCCTCAGCCCTGCCTCCTCCCAGATGCTTCCCCTCCCCTTCTTTCCTGGGGGGACACCAGCCATGTGAGGGCCACCCACGTCCCGCCTCCATAGGCCACTGTGACGGCATTTGTAGCCTATTTCCTACTTTCATAGTTCTACTCTAGTGTCAATATTGATACTGAGGCACTGACTTTGGCTTTTCATCTTTATCTGCTCTGCTGTGTGTGGATCTTATGTCATTGCTGTAGGTGAGTTAGTGGAAATCCCCTAGTAGTTGTGTTGGTTTGTTTTTGGAAAACAGAAGGAAGCATCACCCTCTCCTGTTTACATGACAGATACACTTAGTTATGTTTTTAATCCTGTAGGTACTTTTCCACAACATTTGACACTTTCTTTGATAGCTTTTTGCCATATAGATGGTTTGGATACAGCCTGGTCATAGTGGTGCTTGGTAGTTCTCTAGCCCTGGGTGCTTGGTGGCTCTGAATGTTTCCTTGTCCCCTTCTCTGGTTTTCTCTGGTGAGCTTGCTCTTTTAGTACTGAACAGTTGTTTGTGAACAGGAAGGTGTAAACTGCTAAAAGATTTAACATGACCTTCTGTTTTGCACTGTAGAACAGGGAATTCTTGATGAGTAGGGACAATTGTTGATGAAGAAAGGAAAAGTAGGATTGGGTACCATTAGGGCTACCAGATGCTTCACCCTCGGTGAATCCATGCTGACTGTTCCCAGTCACCTTCTCCTTCATGTTGCCCAGAAGTCTGTTCCCAGAGGACTTGCTCCATGACTTTTCCCTAGACTGCGACTGGTCTATCATCCTTTTGGACTTCAGCTCTGAAGAGGAGAATTTGCTTTCTTCTAAATGTCAGGGACCTCCCATAGTTTCAGGAACCTTTCAAGGATGGAAATGAAAGGTGCTGCAAGGACATTGCCAGTGCTCTCAGCAGTCATGGCTGCAGCAAGGTGGATCCCTTGGGTTTGTGTTGGTTGAATCCTTTCAGATAATTCCTGGTTCTCATTCATGACTGATGGTTCTGCTCCTTGAACCCCATCTCTAAGCATGAAGGCCATGCTGGTGAAGGCTGATGCAGAGAAGGCAATGGAGTACCTCAGCATTACTGGTGTCGGCTGCCAGTAACTCACCTGCCCAGTTAATCCAGAGATCCACGTTTTCCTTGCCAGGCCTTTTACTGCTGTGTGTATTTATAGAAGCTTTTATTCTGGCCTTTGAAAATCCCTGCAAATCTGAACTCCAGTTGAGCTTTGGCTTTTCTGACACCCATGCTTGTGTGATACTTCTGTGTTCATACTTTGTATGCTGTCCCTTCTTGCTCCTCCTGCTATGCCCCCTTTTTGCACTGGAGCCCCATCATGTGTTCTACATCTGACAAAGTGGTCTCCTCATCATTCTTGATTTTCTGAGTAGTGAAGTGCACTAGTTTTGCACTTTCTTTCATAATCATACAGTATTCTTGTGTTTGGCCCTTTTAGAACTACCTTCCATAGGATCTCACTTAGTTCTCTGAAAAATTCTACTCTCTTATACTCAAGGGTCTAGATCGATCTGGACTAGGTCTCTGTTACTGTCTGTCTTACCTCACTCTTCTCAGGGTCTCAGACTCCCATTACTTTAAAGATCATTACATCAAAGCTACCACTGATTACCACAGCTTCAGTCAGTTTTTCCACACAAACAGTGGTTGTTTTGGTTTTGTCCTTGTGGGACATCATGAGAACATCAGAGAGACCACAGTGGGTCAGGTGAAAGGTTCATCTTACCCATACAATGGGAACTTGTAGCATGTGCTTACAGAAAACACCAGCAAAAAGCAAGCATACAGCACTACCACCTCGGTACACTCTTCTTATCTGTCAGTGAGCAGACTGGGGACCACATGAGCAGATATTGACCTTTTAGTATTGCAGATTGTCACAGCTCTTTGTGCTCCACGGAGATTTTTCAACCAGAGGTTGTGGTGTTTGTTTTGACCTGTAAGACCTTAAACTGTCTTGCACCTGCCTACTGCCATCCTGAGACTACAAGAAGGAAGTCTTAAGGGCGCAGGAGCAGGCGGTCCCCCTGAGCTGCAAAATGAGCCGGCGGGGAAGAAGACCAGCGTGGATGAATAGGGAGTTACTCTTGAGGCTCCATGAGAAAAAGAGAATCTACCGCCTGTGGAAGGAGGGACGGGTAACTGAGAATGAATTCAAGGAAGTTGTCAGGATGTGTAGAGGTGAAATCAGAAAGGCAAAAGCCCAGCTTGAATTTAACCTGGCCGCTGGGGTGAAAAAGAATAATAAACTCTTTTATAAGTACATTAACAGTAAGAGGAGGACAAAGGAGAATATCCACTCTTTACTGGATGAGGCTGGGAATGTGATCACTAAGGATAAGGAAAAGGCGGAGGTTCTGAATGCCTTCTTTACGTCTGTCTTTAAAGGTCAAACAGATCCTCAGGGTACCCCTCTCTCTGACCTGGTAGTCTCAGCTGGGGAGCATGCTAACTCCCCTGTGATTCTGGAAGAAACAGTCAGAGACTTCCTACTCCAACTGGACTGCCACAAGTCCATGGGGCCGGATGAGATCCACCCGAGAGTGCTGAGGGAACTGGCAGAGGTGGTAGCCGAGCCGCTTTCCATTATCTATCCGTCCTCCTTGCTGACTGGTGAGGTCCCAGAAGACTGGAGGCTTGCCAATGTGACTCCCATTTACAAGAAAGGTTGTAAGGAGGATCCGGGGAACTACAGGCCTGTTAGCCTGACCTCGGTTCCAGGGAAGGTTATGGAACAGATAGTCTTGAGGGAGATCATGCGGTATGTGCGGGATGGCCGGGGGATCAGGCCTAGCCAGCATGGGTTCATGAAGGGCAGGTCCTGTTTGACCAACCTGATCTCCTTCTATGATCTAGTGACCCATCTGCTGGATGAGGGAAAGGCTGTTGATGTGGTCTACCTAGACTTCAGCAAAGCCTTTGACACTGTCTCCCACAGTATTCTCCTGCAGAAGCTGGCAGCCCGTGGCTTGGATGGGTACACCCTCGGCTGGGTAAGGAGCTGGCTGGAGGGCCGGGCTCAGAGAGTGGTAGTAAATGGAGTTAAATCCAGCTGGCGACCGGTCACGAGTGGTGTTCCCCAGGGGTCGGTGCTGGGGCCTGTCCTCTTCAATATCTTTATTGATGACCTAGATGAGGGCATTGAGTGCACCCTCAGTAAGTTTGCAGATGACACTAAATTGGCTGGGAGTGTGGATCTGCCTGTGGGGGTAGCGAGGCCCTACAGAGGGATCTGGACAGGCTGGAGAGCTGGGCTGAAGCCAATGGCATGAGGTTCAACAAGAGCAAATGCCGAGTCCTGCACTTTGGCCACAACAACCCCAGGCAGCGCTATAGGCTTGGGGCGGAGTGGCTGGAGGACTGTGTGGAGGAAATGGACCTGGGGGTACTGATTGATGCACGGCTGAACATGAGCCGACAGTGTGCGCGGGTGGCCAAGAAGGCCAACGGCATCCTGGCTTGCATCAAAAATAGTGTTACTAGTAGGAGCAGGGAGGTAATTGTCCCCCTGTACTCAGCACTTGTGAGGCCGCATCTCGAGTACTGTGTTCAGTTTTGGGCCCCTCACTACAGGAAAGACATTGAGGCTCTGGAACGCGTTCAGAGGAGGGCTACTAAGCTGGTGAGGGGTCTGGAACACAGGCCTTACGAGGAGCGTCTGAGGAAGCTGGGATTGTTCAGCCTGGAGAAGAGGAGGCTTAGGGGAGACCTTATAGCTCTCTATAACTTCCTGAAGGGAGGTTGTAGTGAGCTGGGGGTCGGCCTCTTCTCCCGTGTAGGCAGTGACAGAACTAGAGGGAATGGTAGCAAGCTGCGCCAGGGGAGATTCAGGCTCGACATTAGGAAGCACTACTTCTCAGAAAGGGTAGTCAGGCACTGGAATGCACTGCCCAGGGAGGTGGTGGAGTCACCAACCCTGGGGGTGTTCAAGGAAAGACTGGATGTTGTATTGAGGGATATGGTTTAGTGGGAGCTAGTAGTAATAGGTGAATGGTTGGACTGGATGATCTTCTAGGTCTTTTCCAACCTTGATAATTCTGTGATTCTGTGATTCTGTGATAAGGGCTTAAGATTTAATGATACAGATGGCAAGGAGAACATTTCCTGTGGCAGTCTCTTGATTTATTTTCCTATTAGAGCAAAGTTGTGGATTTGTAGGAAGTTCATGCAGTGCAGTTTCTGGGGAGGGCAGAAGCTATAGCTTTCAGAATATTGTCACATGGAAAAGAAATTTTTTGTTCCTTTGACTACTGACTATTGTAAAACAATGTGTATAATAACTTCATAGGACTATAAACCTTGTGTTGAATAGGGTACTTGGGGCCTATATGCTAATACGTTGTTGTATTGTTGAATTAGAAGCAGATAAAGTACAGTGTCATGAATGGCCTTCAACAGAAAGTGCCACCTGTAGAAGTAGTGGTGGTCTGGGCTGTGTTTTTTATGGCAGAGCATTGGTTTGGAACAGGTTGCCCAGAGACCTTCTGGACGCCCTTTCCCTGTCAGTGTTCAAGACCAGGTTGGATGGGGCTTTGTCAACCTGCTGTAGTGGAGTGTGTCTCTGGCAATAGCAGGGAGGTTGGAACTAGGTGATCTTTGAGGTCCCTTCCAACACAAACCATTCTACAGTTCTGTGAGCGTCCACAGTTCTGTATGGCCCTCAAGTTAAAAGAACATGCTGTGAAAATGTGGCACAGAAAACATTATTGATTTTTTTGTTATATAAAACTTCCAAAATAGCAAGTAATAATAGAATAGAAGGCAGAACTATTCTGGTTGGCTTTTGAACAGTATTCATTTTTACAGAATAAACTGAAAAAAATCCAAAGTGGAAATGTAAGTCTTACTTACCTCTGTTCTTGGAAAATGCTTCATAGTTTGGCTGGTTGAAGCTTGAGTTTGTTTCCTTTGTTGCTATACATGTTAGTTTTCATGAATTGATTTGGGCTGAATGACTTGTCTGGAACATGAAACACACTTAATTTTTTTCCCTGAATAACCATTCAGAGTATTGATGGGATAAAGTGGCAATTTAAGACAGCTGTTAGCATAAAATAAATACGCATGTTGTTAGTATTGAATACACGAGCATTAATTTATTCCTGCTTTAAAATTCCATAAATGTTTCTAGTCTACCCAAGAGTATGCCTTGAGTTTCATCCCATTTTCACTGACTAGATTGGGACTTCACTGTTGTCAGAAAAGGATCAAATATTTATCAAAGGCTGAACAATAAAATAGCTGGATTATCTAGAAATTCGGTAGCTTTAAATGGATTATGGAGAGACACTTGCAGCTTCCCATAAATTGTCATTTTCAAGTTCTTGTCTGCAAACTCCAAGTTAAAAAGAAATGAATGGTGCTCAAAATAAAGGAAATCAAAGTCACATACGCAGAGTTTGGAGTTGTCTGGTCCTCAGTAGAAAGCATGCTGTAGGCTCGTTCTGGAAGGGTGCTGCATATTCAGCATCCAGCAGAGAATGGGAATATCAACTTAGTTTTCAAGAACAGAAGGAGTTCTGTTACTTACTCATGGCACCGATTTGGGGCCAGGGTACCATCCGGGAACCTTAAATCCATAAAAACTGCTACCATAATCGCTAGAACTATTGAGGTGTGCAAAAGTCTTCAAAATAATTGGAATAAATAATCCAGATTAAATTTCTGGATTTTTTTAAAAGGCAGAATAATGTGTTACATGTCCGGCATGATGCTCATTCCATTTCCAAGACATCCTATAAGGAGAGATGGTTTTTGTGAAGTGAATTTTAAATATTCTTTATGGACTGATTTTGTTCACATCAAATGAAAGGAAGTTCTGAAGTGTGTATGAGACAGTGTGTATTGTACCCTGGTTTTTTTGGTAGGTTCTTTGATTCCATTCAAATGATTTCTAGAACCATATGATCTTAAAAAAGGTATGTGTTTTGTGTAGTTATGCAGTAGTTAACAGCAAGTGCAAATTACATCAGGAAATGTTGGAGTGCATGCTACGCAAAAAACAAATTTCTGTTTAAAAATCGTGCATGTAGCATCATTAGATGGGTTTGCCTTACTCATTTTAAAATAAGGGAACAGGCTTTTTCTTCCAAACAGTAATTTTTCTCACCTAAAAGATGTGTGACATAGGTCAGTAACTGAGAGCTCTGACGACGACTCCTGTATGTTTAGGTGTTAGTCTTTACTTTGAGGGTGTGTTGTTGAATTGCAGCTCAGTCCCCAGCCCCACTGCAGAAGGTGTCTGCTGGAGAAGATGACGACTGTGTGTGCTTATGGGTGCCAGATGCAGTTTAATTACGTGCCTGTGTGAAGGAGTTGGGGTATGGACCGTGATGGCATGAAAGGGTGAAGAGAGACTGGTGATGCTCACAGTCCTCAGAGCTGAAAGGAGACACTGGGATAGAAATTCAGGGTGGGAATTTGTTGCCATGCCAACAAAGTAATTTCTTTAATAGGAGGAAACTGGTAATGAATAACTGCAAAGTGGGAATTTTAAGAGAAAAATACACCCTGTTAAAACCCAAAAGGTTACATTTTTGATAATCGACCTTCTCCATCCCCCCTGTGAAATCCTGCACTGGCAGCCTCTCTGTTGGAGCTTCCTGCTGTCCTGTAGCAGACCCTGCTGTGCCCATCTGCTGACCTGGGAAGTGCTCGCCTGCCGTGTGGTGATGGGTGCCAGTGCTGAGCCCACAGCCACAGGCTGACCTGAGCCCTGAGTGGATCATTCCTCAAGCACCTGCAAAAGCCAGATATGAAGGGTTTCCAAAGTCGGTCTTGCCTAGTAATTGTTTTGAGCCTTCCCTTTAAATCACTGGCTTGCATATTTACTTTTTGTCTTCCTTTTTTTTCTTTTTCTTCTGACACAATGTGAAAATGCTGAGGAGAGGAACTTTTAAAACTGGCATTTCTTACAAACACTTCTTTCTGAACCCTGACTAGCCTGGAAGTTGGACATGTTGTGTTTGCATTTGGTCTGTAGCTCTATAAAACTGAGGAGAAAAAAAAGCCAGCGAAGCTTCGTTTGAAACAGTGAATTTTTGTTGTGCTCATGTATTGCAGGAAGAGTTGGCAGTACCAGGCAGTTGCATTACTTTACCTCCCAGACCCTTAAAGCAGTGTTCAGTTGGAGCATAAGCTGCGTGCAGAACAGTACTCCTGCCCTTAGGGTTTGTGCTTTTGGGGTATGAGCTGCCCTTGGGGTGTGAAGCTGCTGGGTGGTGTCCATGGGGAGGATCGCTGTAGAAATGAGCCCCTGCCAAGCTCTGTGTTTGCTGCAGCTAGGCTGCTGCCGGGCCCCTGACCTTGTGCAGGTGGCTTGTTCTCCTCTGCTGCCTTCTCTCAGTGCCTCGCTCCTTCTGGTGCTTCTTTTGCAGATATGCAAACCTAGCAAGAGTCTTCCACCTGTCTGTGCTGATGTTTTAAATGATGACCACTGCTTTTTCTGGCAGGGTAAGGGCATTGCTTTAGCAAACTGGCCAAACACAAGAGTGTGGTGGCTTCTCTAGATCTGTGCTGCCAGAAGGGCAGCATCAGTGCTTGTCAGTATTAACAGGATTTAATAATACTTGTAGTGACAATCTTGCCATTAGTTGTAGTGGAAGCTAGGTCAGGCATTGGAGGGGCTTGTCCCATTCCTTTGCTCTTCCCCACCCCCTCCCTTCCCTCACTCCTCAACTGTCATGGCTGAGCTGATGCTGGTACCCATGGCAGCACTTGGTGAGCCAGTTCAGCTTGCCAGTCTGGCATAGAAGTAGCCTGGGGGAAAAGAATGGCAGTAATTTTGGTCTTCTCAGGAGTCAAGCAAATGCCAAAGCAAACTTGAAGCAGAAGGGTCATGCAGAGAAGGGCAAGAGTAGCAAGAAACCCCTGGATATGTGCTGCCCTAACTCCTGGGTCGTGCTTTCAGTCATGCCACATTGGTGAAACATGCGGATTAGGATTTGCCATGCAGTTAGCAGGTGTTAATTGACTGGACAAGTCAGGCGTCTCGACTCTGGCTAAGTGACATTACATGAAATGACAAAGCTGTAGGACAGCACAGCCTGCCCTGGTTAGGAAGAAGTAGAGATTTTCCTGTGGCCCTGTTTTTCTGATAGAATATGCTGCTGGATTGTTTTGTTGTTGTTGTTTTGAAGCTGTTTTTCTGAGCACAAAGCATCATGTATGCAAAAGAATGGGAGTTTTCAAACACCATGGAGAGCTACGTCTGAGGCTCACCCTTCATAGCACCTCCGTGTAGCCTGTGCTGTTTCTGGTAACAGAGTACATCACTTCTTGAGCTACACCATGACTCACAGGATCAAGGCCCTTCTTACAAGAGCGATGTATCTACATGCTAGAAGTCTTGGGAGCATGTCAGAAAAATACAGAAAGGGAAAAAAAGAAAAAAAAGAATACAGTAGCACAGATCTGTTAAGATTTATTGCATCATTATCTCACATGAAACAGTTAAGATCATCCTGGCATGACTGAGCAAAAACAATGGTGTGAGAGTATCATTATTTATTTTGACGCCCTACCGATTGCCAAGGCATCCTCAGCAGCAAGGTCTTTTGTTTCACATAGTTTCAAAGATAGTAATTGCAAGGAGGAAAGCTTGATCTACGTCATGTTTCCTTCTTCAGTATGTTCTATAGATGGGATGTGTTTGTCCATGAGTTAGTGAGACTCCCTAAGCGGGAATGATTTCTCTTCCTGCCTTCTGTTTGCTCATATAAACCCCGACAGAAAAGCCCCTGAGCAGGTGACTTGCAAGTTTACACTGAAGAAACATAAAGACCAATCCCTTTTTCTTACAGACCTGGAGGAAAAGCAAACTCCATACAATATATTCCCTCTCTTCTGAGGGTAATGAACCAGCAGTTACTGCTGTTTGCAGGAACAACGGGAAATTGGCAGAGCTTGACCTCAAAATACAACCCATGACATAGTTCTGCTTGGTCTTTCCTCATAGAATTAGTTTTTGGGGGACCATAAATAATAATACAGTGTTAATGTAACCTTAATATGTATCCTGAGAAAGGAACTTGAAGCAACTCCTTGTTTTTGTATGAGGGGCTTCATAACCTGAAAGTGATGCACCAAACATGAGATTGTGATGTTTGAATTTAGATAGAGCTTGGTGCTAGCAGAATGGCTTAAAAATTAAGGTCAGTGGCTAATAGGATGCAATTGATCAGATCAGCTTTTAAAAATCGATGATCAATATAATATCATTAATATTGGTTGGATATTTTTTCTGTTTCATACAGCATAAAGGGTTTTAAGCATTTGCAGCATCCAGGGGTTTTAGTATATGCTTCAATGTGCAGAAGACTGTTCCCATTATGCTGTTTTTTATTATTCTCAGCATTTTGTTTATCTGTAACATGTTGGTGTATTTATATAGATATTTCTTGAAATTCATTTATCAGTTTGCTCTAGGTAAAAAGCACCTAAACTGAAGCTTTCAAAAAAACCCCAAACCTTCTCTTCATATGAGATACAGATAAAAATATTCATTATGGTCTAGCTTCAGTTAAAGGTTCAGTCTAATTTTGAATTCAGAGTGTGTCTCCTCCCAAGTAAATCATTTAGTTCACTGCTACCCACCACTTCGAGCCTGACCTTGAGGAAGTAAAAGGAATTCTCATCATTCTCATAAGCTTAGAGGGGGGGAAGAAGAAGAGAGAAGGTTGGGCTCTCTGGACTCCATGGAAAGCACTCTTGTCACAACTGCCCTGAACATCTTAATCTGGTCAGATTTTAGCTGGAGAACCTTATCTGAGTTCAGTTGTCAGGGAAGAATGTATGGAGGGGAGTTTATCTGGGCTAACCAGCCTCTAAGTCAGTAAAGAATTCATAGATGAAAAACAAGTGTTTCCGTTGGGCCCTGATAAGAACAAGAGCCTGTGCCTTTTGCAAAATACAGGTATTTGTTTTGCTGCTCTTCTTGGGGAGTGAGACGAGTGCTGCACTAGATGATGTTCAAATGATCTTCGTGTCTGTACTAGGAAATAGTAGCTTTCCATCTAGTATATGCAGCCTCATCTTCACCATATTGTGCTGATCCCTATGTCATGTTTCTTCAGTCTGAAAATAAAAATGTCCTCAAAACCTAAACATCAACCCTGCATATTTCACTACTGTTACTGAATCCGAGTGCAGTTCTTGGCTCTTCAGCCCCAGAATAAATACACTGCAGACGCTCTGTTACCCTTGGTTGATGCCTTGTGTAACTTCAATGGCAGGGTGTCGGGTAGCCTCAGTAGAAGGTAGTGGGACAAACGGTGAGGCTGAGGGTGTACCTTGCTCTCCAAAATTACTGTTGCTGTGTGGTAAATGCTGAATCCTCAGCCATGGGAAGAGCCTCACCTTTAGCCTGTGGAAGCTCCATGACCACCCTGGCCAGTTGAGCCAAAGGCCCATTTGGCTGCACACTCCATCAGGGTCTCCCAACAGGTGAGGAAAACACAGAAGACAAAAATGGTCTATGTCATACGATCCCTCCTTGGTCATAACCTGGATCGGTCAGCAGTTTTTAGGTAATTTTAAGCCCATTCATATATACTTGGACTATCCTGATTAATAGTCACTAATGAACTCTTTCCAGTGAAACTGTTCAATTCATCTTTTAACTCTTTTTATGCTTCTGGTCTCCAGAATACCTGTGGCAATGTGGTGGTAATTGTAGGTGCTATATAAAAGATGAATATTTTCAGTTTTTATAGCTGTTGTCAGTTGCACTTGTTCTTATGTTGTGAGGAACAGTTTCTATGTCAGTGAGGATTTTGATGTTTATCATAGGACTTCAGTCATCATCTTTCAAAACCAAAGTGTATTATCTGCTTTATTATATACACTTGAATGTTCTGTGTCAGATCATCCTAGTAAACTTTTTTGTCTTTTTTGTCAGTGCTAACATACCTTTTTAAATAACAGATACAGGATTCTTCTTCCATAAGTTAGGTCTTTAAATGCTAAATAGCGGTGTCTGAGCTAAACATCTTTCATCTCTAGGACAGGCAAGGCAAATTATCCCCTGGCCTCCTGATTTTTCTCCACTGGATAGAACGGGTACAGGGAGAACTAGCTCAGATTAAGGTGTCAAATGTGCATGTGAAGCTAGAGGAGGTGAGTCCCACAGAAGGAACCAGAGCTACCTGGTGGATGTTTGGTTTGTTGGTGCAGTGGTGTTTTCTGGTTTGCTCCCTGCTTGCATATTCCTCATGCGTGGTAACATGCCCAAACATGGTTGAGCTGATGTTCTTCTTAAGGTTGTCGATGACACCAAGCTGTGTGGTGCAGTGGAGACAATGGAGGGAAGGGATGCCATCCAGAGGGACCTTGACAGGCTGGAGAGATGGACCATGCAAACTTCATGAAGTTTGGCAAGACCAAGTGCAAGGTCCTGCATGTGGGTTGGGACAATCCCAAGAACAACTACAGGCTGGAAGGAGAATGAATTGAGAGCAGCTCTGAGGAGAAGGACTTTGAGATGGTGCTATACAGGAAGCTCAACATGAGCTGGTAATATGTGCTTGCAGCACAGAAAGCCAACTGTATCCTGGGCTGCATCAAAAGAAGTATGACCAGGAGGTCAAGGTAGTTGATTCTGCCCCTCTACTCTGCTCTGATATCCCACCAGGAGTACTGCATCCAGCTCTGGGGTCCCCAACATAAGAAGGACATGAACCTGTTTGAGCGCGTCCAGAGGAGGGTCACAAAGATGATCAAGGGGCTGGAGCACCTCTTATATGAAGACAGGCTGAGAGAGAGTTGGACTTGTTCAGCCTGGAGAAGAGAAGGCTCTGGGGAGTTGTTGCAGCCTTCTAGTACCTGAGGGCACCTACAGGAAAGATGGAGAGAGACTGTTTATGAGGGAGTATAGTAATAGTACAAGAGGCATTGGCTTCAAGCTGAAAGAAGGTAGATGTAGACTAGATATTGGGAAGAAATTCTTTCCTGTGAGGGTGGTGAGGCAGTGGGCAGGTTGCCCAGAGAAGCTGTGGCTGCTCCCTCCCTGGCAGTGTTCAAGGCCAGGTTGTATGGGGCTTTAGGTAACCTGGTTTAGTGGAGGGTGTCCCTGGCCATGGCAGGGGGGTTGGTCCCTTCCAACGCAAACCAGCCTGTGATTCTAGTTTTTTGTGTTGTCATTTATTATAGGTGTAAGATACAGATTTCCAATGAGTTTCCAAGCTGTAGATAGTGGTTGACTTAGAAGGCGATTTAATCAGTCTTCAATATAAGTGACGTTCATTCTTGAAAGGGAGGAAATCTTTACCACTTTGCCCATGTCTGTCTTCCATGCAGCGTTTAAAGGAATGTGTTACACATCTCGCTAACTTGACATCTTCCTTAAGGAAATGTCTTATTTCCCAAGAGAAGGACTGTAATATAAGCCACATCACCACCAGAACGGCTGCATTTACGTTGGCCAATTTACAGAACATCACTGCGGATGCACCGTAAGGGTTTGTTTTCCCACCTGCATTATGTGTTTTTGCCTTGTTTCTCAGTATCACAAGTTCATTCTTCAAGTCTTCATAGATGGGTATCTGCTACAACAAACAAAAGTTTCTGAAAAGTGACTTAAGAAGCGGAAGTGCTATATGTGAAGTGTTCTCTAAAGGCCCAAGAATACCACGTATTAAATAGCATGACCTTTTGTGGCAATCTCTTGATTTGATTAGCATCGGTCTCCTCACTTGTGCAATTGCTGTATGTCAAGTGGCAAGTTCTCTCTTGGTGCTGTGCTGCTGAGTGTGAAGCTCGCTTGCCCAGGAAATGGCACTTTCTTTGGGCACGTCATGCTTTGGCTGCTACCTACTTCCACTTTGGAATTGGTTCAGGGTTTGATTAGATGAAAAGTATATTTAAAAAAAAAAATTGATGTCAACTTTGAAATTAAAAAAAAAAAAATCTCAGAAAAGACAAGATTATATGTTTTATATGTGGACAGAGCTAGTGGGATTTTTGGTTACTTCTTTAAAAAGGTGAGTTGATCTTGGTGAATAGTTTATGAAGCCAGTAATGCTACCAGAGATCACTTGCTGTACACCTAAATGCTGCTAGGTTGTTGGTTGTTACCTCATTGCTCTTAATTGGAACTGTATTGAACTTAGGATCTGCAGAGATCTTAGTTTTTCTCTTGTAATTAAAAAAGTAATGCTAATTTTTCTGAGCTGTTTATTGTGTTTGCTGTTCATCAGGGATCATTTGTATGTAATGCAGTTTAAGCCTTGTGATTGAGTTTCCACTGTTAACTCAGATGTTTGTCTTCATCTTTTGATGTGTAGATGGGAGGATGCTCAGTGCTGATACCCATCCTCCTCCTTTTCTTCCACCCCAAGTCTATCATGGGCATTATTCCCCCATCTGTTTTGGGTCCGTTTAGTTTGAGTTCTTCACATCCATGGAGCCTCACCTCTGTGGCACTTCTGTGTGGGAGAAAATTTCTAGAGAGGAAGGCTGGCAGGACAAATAGCACAGATCTGTGCCCTGACAGGAACAGAAGTGGAGCTCATGAAGTCAGTCCTCTGTGCTGCAGGGTCTCAGCTTCACAGAGTGTTGGGGTCTGGCTGGTAGATCTGTACATCAGCGGGGATTTCAGGTTGCATCTTCTATGACACGAATGAGAAAGCTTTAATACTGCTAAAAGTGTCTGAGTAGTATCTTCCAAATGAAAAGAGCATCAAGCAGTCATTGGTGACAGTGGAATAACAAGTACGACCTGTTGTCTCATTCACTGGTGGCCATTTGTCATGACCACTGAACAAATGGAGAGCTTGGTACAAGTGATTCTGTGGGAGCAAGTAGATTAAACACACAGGGAAACGCTTCTAAGGACAGTGGCACAAGAACTCATCTGTGTCTGGTCTTGCTGATCCCACTGGGATTGCTGAGAGAAGGCGGCAGCGCTGAATATGAATTGCTTATGCAGGTCTCCAACAACCCGAGCAGATGTCACTGTCCTTAGCCTGTTGCTTTGCCCCCACTTCATTTCATCATCATCACCATCCCACAGTGTAAGACAGTACTGCTGTCAGCATGCAGCGCCCTCCCACCTTGTCATCTTGGCTGCACATGGGTTACCCCAAGCTTCTTCCCCATCACCAACACAAGTGTTTCTGTTGTGTCAGATTGAGGAACTGACACACAACAAAAAGTAATCCTTTTTTTTGGGGGGGAAGAGGTTATTTTTAATAAACATATCCTTAAGCTTATTAAAAGAGTAGGGTTTTTTTTGTTTGGGGAGAATAAGATCAAGCAGAAATAAAGATTGAAAGAAAGATTGTGAGGAAGAAGAGGGAAAGTTCACCTTGAGGTGTTTTAAACTGGTGACTGAACTTAACCTTCAGTCTCTGAGCAATAGTCACAGATTTTCTGGGGTCCCTGGGAGGATTTCAGTGGACTTTTGTTGGAGGCAGCAGTGCAAAAATAGATCCTAAATTGGTGTTCACACTCTGGACAGTCTGATTTTTTTTTTTCTTTTCCATTTTCCAGTTATAAGGTATTTAGATGAATATAGATGAATACTGTTCTTGAAAATAATTTCATTTTGATTTCCTTTTTCTGAGCAACTTCACTAACAGCCTTTTCACTAGCAGATGCAATTCATACTAGGTAAGCGCCAGCAGCTCGAGCTTTGTTTTCTGGCATTCTCTTCATGTCTATTTTTCTGTGGGTTTCAAATGATGTAATTTGTTCCTACTTAAGATATATTGCCTGTACTTCTTTGGACACCAATCTTAATGATCATCTTCAAAAGTATATCATCTAATACTTGTTGAAAATATTTAGTGTCACAATTCAAGCCGGTAGGGAAAACTCCTCTGATTGATTTTCTGTTTAAAAGTTATTGACAGCATGAAGTATCATCAGAGTAAGGAACGTTTTCAATTATGTCCTCTTTAATTTTAGAGAAGCAGTCAAAATGTCACAGTTAATTATGAAAACCGTAATTTTCAAGCTTGGATCCCTCACCCTTCTCGAGACCAGTGGCTCATATCTTAGAAGAGGTTAATTTCTGTCTTCTTTTATATGGAATAAGTAAATTGAATACCATCCACTTGGCTGTGTGGGTGTGTTTTGGATGAGATCTTAAAAACTGAGATCCTGTTTATTCTGTGTGGGTGCTAAAGATCTCACTGTTAGGCTATATGCTGTTTGCAAGTTGCTTAATACCTTCTGGCCTTTGAGATGACTACATTTTGGCAGTGTTATGTGTACATAGCTGCAAAATATTTTGGGGTCCTTCAAAGTGAAAGGTCCCCTGCATGAGAGCATCTGGTGTACACATTTATTGTGCCAATCGCTATCGCGTCCTACATCATTTGTGATCGTTACTCCATTAATCAGTCTCAAAAAGTAATCTCTTCAATATTTTGAGCTGGTGTGACTTAGGTTTCATTCAAACTTTTAGAACAATTAAAAAAAAAATGAGTTGTGAACTGCTTCCTAGCCTTTAGAAAGTGCAGCAGTGGTTGTGGGGCTCAGGTCCTTGCTGGAGGTCCTGACTTAACCCACTTAGTGCTGGAAGCTGAAGAAGTTCAGACCTCATGGAATAAAATCTGTGCAACATCAGGAAAGTATTCAGTTTGTCTGGAAATCCAGGGATTTACCCTTTTCTGTAGCATTTGTGACTCCTTGTTCTTTGGACTCCCTCAAAGTCAGATGTAATATCGTTTATAATAATCTGATTGTGATGATTTAGTCCATAATTTGTACTAATACCCAAAGAAAAGCATAATAATAGGTTAATATGGAGGTAACGTGTGGAGCTAAAGACAGCTTGGCCTGAAGATATTTCCATGGCAACAGAAGGATCCCTACAGATGTCTTCCTTCTAAACTTGATGCTGTTTATTAAAGGCTGTCTGTAGTACAATCTGTAATTATCATTAGGTAAAGAAAGGTTGTGAACGTGGGTGGACTGCTTGGCTGATGCTCTCTGACTGATTTGTTTAGCACAGCTTTGAAATACAGTTACAAAAGAATATTAAAAACCTGAGATCGTTTAGCAGTTTCTCTCTGCAGGTAAGCTGAGACTTAATTTGAGACTGTTGGCGAAGAAGAGTGAAATACCTGAACAACAGTGTGGGGGGAGGATGGGGAGACATGTTTTCAAACTCTTTCAGCACAATGACTGTTAAAGATAAAAGAGCACCTAAAGCATGCTGGACAAATTAAAAGAAAATGCTGAGCTACACATAGTAAGGGAGGCAACACACGAGAAAATAAGGTTTTGTAAATTAATAAAGCTTCTGTAAGTGGGAGACAAAGGAAACTATAAGGCTGTTGCCCAGAGGAGAGGATGAGAAAATAACGGGTGTGAGAAGTTGGAACATGGATCAACCTTACTTGCTCTGTCTTCAGGAAGAAGGTTAATTAGGATCAGCTGCTTAGCATGGTTGAAGCAAGCAGCGAGGTGGTAGGAACATAGGGCAGAAAAAGGCAAGAACAGGTTAAAGGGTATTTTCATGAGTGTTCTGGGTTCGGCATTCAGGATTGTAGGCTCAGTAGGGAGTTTATTCTGGTCTACCCAAGCAACTAATTGAAGCAGCTTTAAGTCCATGGGCAATTACTATGTAAAAACAGTAAAGGATAGGTGAGATCCCATAAGAAGACACACAGAGAGTGTCATCTTTAAATGAAGAAAAAAGGAAGATTTTGGAATTGCAAACTGATTTGGTACCAAAGAAAGATCCTCAAATGCATGGCTCATCAAAAGCAACTGGCCATGAATAAGCAAAGGCTGGAAGTTTTAATACAATTTTGTAATAGAGCACATAGGTTTTTCAGTCTCCTAGTTATGGTATTGAAGACAAAACCAAATGTAATGATGAAATATGGTGAGTTTATGAAATGGATTTTATTAAATGATTGCCTGGGATAGTTGCTTGATGACTCAGAAGCTAAGCTGAAGTGGGGGAACAGTCTAACTGTTCCTTCTTGACTTGAGTAAGGATTTGGTTAGTCATTTATGACATCTCAGAAACAGTCTGGAGATTTGCAGTGTATGGTTAGTACTATGTAGATGACTCTGAACATCCAGAGTAATTGGTGATGGTATGCTGTCTGGCAAAAGGATGTATCTAGCAGGGTTGTTAGTTTGGGGGTGGTAGGATGCAGTTGGACAGAACCACAGATCACAGAGTGGCTGAGGCAGGCAGATGCCTCTGAAGATTGTCTGCACAAGCAGGACCACCCGGAGCCAGTTGCTCAAGGCTGTATCCAGTCCATGTTTGAATATCTCTAAAGATGAAGGCTCCACAGCCTCTTCTGAGCAGCTTGTTCCAGTGTTTAGCAAGACTCACAGTACAGGAGTTTTTCCTCTTGTGTTAACATGGTATTTTCTGTATTTTGATTTGTGTCTTTGCTTCTTGTCTGTTCACTGGGCACCACTAAGAAGGGTCTGGCTCCATCTTCACTACTCCCTCCTCTTAGCTATTTATTCATTGTGTGCTAAGATCTCCTCGAACCCTCTCTTCTTGTGGCTAAACAAAGCCTGTAAACTTCAATCTGGACTTGCAAGCACTGTAGAAAATGTGACTAAAATTGGTAAACTGGAGGTGTGAGACCCAGCATCATTAAGAAAAAGATCAGTACAGGAAAGTGACAAAGAATTTTAGCATGGAAAATCAAGTTAGTAAACGCATAGCATGAAATAACTGAGTAGAAGCAGCATTGGCAGATAAGTATTTGTTTCACCTAGAAAGAAAGAAAAAAGAAAATTAAGGTTCAGATTCTTGAAAAGATCAATTATAGGCAGCACAGTAAATATTTGTTCTTTATATTCTCTGAAGCTGTGGTGAGAAGTTTCAGTTTCCAGAGGAAGAACTCTCTAAAATTAATGGTAGCTAAGCACCACACCAGGCCACCTCCCAAGGTTATAAGCCCCTTGTTCTTAAAGGTTTAGCACTGAATTGAACAAACCTCTCTAAGTCTGTCTGGTTGATTTTTTTAGGGCAACAAAATTAATTAGTTTCTACCTTTAATATCACATGCAGCCTTGATATTCTGTGCTGCTGTGGTCTCCTACAAAGGGAATTTCATTTGGGTTGGGGGATACAGCATCACTGGGATATGTTTTATGACATAGTCTGTCACTGCTGCCATAGAGCATGTTTCTTGAATGTTTTGCCTGGATTTCGGTTAAGAACTGAAGTGAATGTGGAAACCTGAATCGGCTGGCAGAGTTCTGGTGATCCTGTAACTCCTTATAGTGTGCACATGTCTGACTAGGGGCCAACCCTGTCATTTCCAGAGGAGAAAAAAAAAATTAGCATCAGTCCATTTTGCAGCGTTAATAAATTACGGCCTCGTGAGTTTTGCTCACTTGTTTGCCTGGAACTGACATTTTCAATTGTGGCTCAGTCAGAAGATGTTAGTTGATATTCATGGTAAGGTTCACGTCTGCATTTGAAATGTAGTGATTTCGGCAGCTAAGTAAACAGCGAGTGAGAGGGGAGGAGAAACGGAGCAAATAGATTTGTAGAAATAATTTTTTGATAATATCTTGCATGAATAATATGGTGCAGTGCTCTTAATATTGGGAGTGAGGCATTTTGCTTATTCCGGTATGGCGAGTACATGATCTCAGCTGAGATGGGAGCAAGAATACAGCAACCCAGTAACAGAAATAATAGAAAACCTGGTAAAAACAGGGGAAAGTCTCTGCGTATCAAGACAAGAGGAAATCAACTTTTGAATTACTGTTCTTCTGTCTCTGCAGAACTTTGCCAATCCCTAGCCAGTGTCTGAAAGGTGACAAAAATTAAGAAGGGTTGTTTACTACTTCTACAGCATTTTATGTGAATCAAGATGTAAGATACAGGAGACACATAGAAGCTACATAGAGTTAAGCAAATACTTTTGCTTTCCCTTTTTTTGTTTTTCACCCTTAAATCATTGTTTTAGCATCTCCTGGAGAAAACCTTTTTATTGTTTATAAAGTTAATCCTTAATTATATCTGGGTGCCGTGGTTTAACCCGGCAGGCAGCTAAAGCAACCACACAGCCATTCGCTCACTCTCCCCTCTCCCAGTGGGATGGAGGAGAGAATTGAAAATGAAATAGGAAAAAAAAAAAAGGGGGTGGGGTGGGAGGGGAGTAGATAGTAATAATAAAATATACAAAACAAGGGACAAGCAGTGCAGTTTTTCACCACTCAAAGGCAACGTTCTACAAAACCTTGAGCTGCCCTGCCTCCTGTCCAACCTCACAGTTATATGCAAAGCATGATGTCATATGGTATCGATCATCCCTTTGGCCAGTTTGGGTCAGCTGTCCTGGCTGTGTCCTTTCCCAACTTCTTGGGTGCTCCCTATCTTCTCGTTAGTGGGGCAGGATGAGAAGCTGAAAAGCAACCACTAAAAGGACAGTGTTGTTGATGTGTTATTGACACGATTCTCACTCTAAATCCAAACCACAGCACTATGCCAGCTGCTAGGAAGAGAATTAACTCTATCTCAGTGAAAACCAGGACACGGGGTTGGTGTTTGTACGGAGAAGAGAAAGGCAGTTGGGGCTGTTGCTCCAGTCCGGTGCACCTGAGCCTTTTCTTTCAAATGTTTTCTAAAAGTCCTACAACTATTTTGTGTGTGCTCACAGTTTACTTTAACTACAGGAAGATTTCTGGGGGCACATTTTACTTGAATTTCAGAGTGATGGTTGCTCAGTTCTAGCAGGGAGAAAAGAGAGATCCTGAGGTACCTGTTCAAGGCTAGTCAGTCTCCAAGTTGACTGATAAACTTGAAGTGTTTCATTCTTAACCATGCATCGTGTTGAATACACTTTATTAATGCTTTAAGAGTCGAATCATCTCCTAATTTTTCATAGAAATTTAAATTTAGACTTTTAAAATAGAGATTTAAATAATGCTTTTCTTATGAACCTGCTTCAATCTATGCTTTATGCAAGCATAGAGCAAATGATGTTTAATCTCTGATGCTATTATAATCTGGCATATCTAGGTGAGATGTAGATTAATTAGTGCAGAAACAGGCTTGTATACGAGAATTTTTTTTGTTTTCTTTAAATTTCCAAGTACTCCTCAGCAGAAGAATGGCTGTATGCATGTTTATTTAAAGTCTTCATACCTTCCCACCATCAAGTGGAGGAGGGTGCAGAAAAGCTTTTCTGGAGGATTATGACGTTGTGCATGACCAAAGCAAAGCATTTGGACATAATGCTACATACTGCACTGCTGACTCGCTGGTACTTCACAGCTGTTAGAGTAATACACGTGTCTTTTCATTCCTTCTTTGTTGGTAAGAGGTCTGTCCTGTCCCAGTCATCATTATAGTCAAAAAAGGGGAAGTGATGTGTTTGTGGTGTTAATGTCAACATGGAGTTTGCATCAGCTCTCTAGGACTTAATGAATGTGTAGCAGAGTAGAAGCCTGGGACATGTCTACAGATGCTTAAGTCTTTTCTTAAATAGTCTTTGGGAATAAAAATACTGTGAAAGGCATCCTGCTTTGGCCAAACTCTGATCTGCTGTTATGTTTTAAAGCAACGTGGTCGCTGCTTGCAACTCCCAACCTGTTTTTCTCTCGAGTGCTGTGTCCTGCCCTTGCTGTGTTGCAGTCCCTGCTCTGGCTGTGCGTGCACAGTGCGGAGGGATGCTGCTTGGCATTCTCCTCTTCACTGGGTCAGCTAAGGTAACTCCTCAGCTTCAAGTGTTACAAAGAAAATGAGCTTCATACACTCAGATTTAAAAGCCTAGATAGTTTCAAAGTGTGTTGGATGCCAGCCTGATCTTAAGATACCTTCCTGCAGCAGTCATTGTAATATGCTGCTGGCCGGAGTGTCAAGTTGCAAGGCAGCTGTTGAAAGAACTGTGTTCATTACTCCTGAAAAGCAGTAGTGAAAAGGACTTTGAAAGGAAAATACAGGCCTAGTCTGTAAAGGATCAGAGTTGAAAGTGCCAAAGGAGTGGCTGGGTGCTCTGAAAAAAATGCAGTTCTTAGAGATATAGGTAGATAGCACATCAGTGGGCTTTGCTCTGTACCACGTGAGCCTGAGCTCGCAGTCAAGTTTTTGCAAAGATGCCACCTTTGGAAAGAACAAGGTCTCCAAATGTCAGAAACTCAGATATACCTCTTTACAGGAATATGGCTGTGCTGTGGTGAAAATTGAGTTTAATAGTAGTAAGAAAACCAACACCCAACCAATGCTGCCTAATGGAAGGTGTTAGAAAAATAGCAAGCCAGTAAGTTTGACTTACAGAGACCCTGTATAAACTTGTTATGCTGTGGCGGGGCAGGGGGGGAGCCCTAAAAGAATCTAAAAGGAATCTGAGCAGCACATGTCATCACAGGGTTTGTCTTCTGAAAGAAGCTCTGCTTGACACTGTATACAGAAGAGACCTCTAGGGTTTTTGTTCGCTTGTATTTTTTCAAACTTTTCTACATTCCTGAACATGCTGTTAGAGGAACGCTTTCTCCCTTTTTTCTATACAGCACCTTTGACGTAGAAAAGTTGTGAGAAACCAAACGAGAAGGACAGTCCATGGGAGTTGTTTTGTGTTTCGATTGCCTTTACAGACAAACTTTTGAATTCTTGGTGCTCACCAGGAGCTCTAGAGCATTTCTGAAGATGTTTAGCGCTGAATCTTCAGCATTTACATTGCATACTTTCTGGCTTGAATATGGAAGTTTGTAATCTTCATCCTCAGACCATGACTGTAGATAGAACATTTGATTATACATGGGAAAAAAAAAAAAATCCATCTAAAATGTCCTCCAGTTTTTGTAAAGTTTTCAGTTTGAATGTGATAACTCTTTTCCCTTGCTGTGATTGTAGCTGAGATCAGAATAGAACCCTGTTGCCCACAGAGTGTTGGTAGTGATTAAAAACAGCTCCTAATTTAAAAAAAAAATAAATTGGCTTCTCCTGGGTGGAGATGTTCTGGTATCAAATTTAATCTCCCTCCTGCTGTTCCAGTGGTTGGACGAGCGTATCTGGGAAGAAAGTCAAAGTAAGTTTAGAGAGATGTTGCATAACAGCATAAATCAGTAATTCTGGAAGAGAAGGTAGTTTCAGGGGCAGAGGATGGGGAGCTGCTGAGAAGAAGAGGCTTTTATTATGGTTTGCTTAAGTATGGAGTGCAAAGTGGAGCGTGGAAAGGCTTTGCCCCCTGGGCTCTGTGGGTGGCAAGAGGTAATGTCTTTATAATGCTGTCTGATTTAAAACTAAAAATAAGACTAGATGCAGCCCTCTAAGATATCTTGTAATACTGTGCCCTCAAGACTACTGTAAGAGCCACGTGATGATGGTTGATAGAATAGGATTCAGCTGCTGTTGTAACTGGTAATGCTGTATCTGTTACTTATCTCAGGTTCTCTTTCTTTGATCTTTGTGTCCCCAAATGTCCTTATGTGCCATCGCCTATGAGTGCAGCACCTGTCCCTCTGTAACTGCAAACCAGAAGGAAATGGCTGTAATTCCCAATACTTTTACCTGATTCTGGTGGGCAGATAACAAGGATGTTTTCTCCAGAAACTTTGTTACATTTCCTCAAAGCAAATCAAGTACTTCAGTTTCTTATGGAACTTGTTCACTTGGCTTTGAATACCAAGTTGGGTAATGTAGAAGAAATACAAAGCCTGTAAAAACGGTCAGTGTCAGGAAAGGAAAATACTTATCATAAAATCATAGAATATGTAAGGTTGGAAGGGACGTTTAGAGGTCATCTAGTCCAAGCCCCTGCATTAGTCAGGACATCTTCACTAGATCAAGTTGCTTCATCAAGCCTGACCTTGAATGTCTCCAGGGATAGGGCCTCCACCACCTCTCTGGGCAACTTGTTTCAGCATCTCACCACCCTCACAGTAAAGAACTTCTTCCTAATCTCTAAGCTAAACCTACCCTGCTCTAGTTTAAAGCCATCGCCTCTCATCCTATCACTACATGCCCTTAACAAGACAGTCCTCCAGCTTTTCTGTAGGCCCACTTCAGGTACTGGAGGGCTGCAATAAGATCTCCCTGGAGCCTTCTCGCCAGGAGAGAGATCTCTACTTGATCAAGTTCCATATGAACAATGAAAAGGAAAGATCATACTTCTTTCAGTGGAATCTCTAGACAATTACACTGAAGTGACTGACTGTTCACTAAAAAAAACTAATGGTGGTCCCAGTGCTCCTCAGGCTGTTGCTGAGGGACATATCCTGTTGGACAAAAACACATACGTGGGCTGACTTGTAGCAAGAAACATATGAACCTGCATTAATTACTGACACGTTCTCTTTGAAGAATACTGGAATGCCCAAAGGAGCAAACTGATGTAAAATTCATGCTGGAGTTTTCTTTAAATGAATTCTTTCCTAACAAGACTGTAAATTCAGTGAATTATGAATATCCTGCATGAGGGAGGTGCGTGGATGTGGCACAGAGGGGGATACAGCCAAGGTGAGGGGATGTCCGTATCTCTTACAAGCCTTACAAGCCAGTAACATCAAGGAAGCAGCACAGGAGTAGTTAACTCCCAGTCAAGATTACCCCAGGACCTCTATTTTTGTTATTCTGGTAATCTGTAGGAAGATTTTAGGTTTATTGTCTAGAACTTGAACATTGTAAGAAGAATGATTAATGAAATTTGCAAGTATAAAAAGCTTTTACAAACCAAGACGGTTTATTTCTGAGATCTCTTTACCTCTTTAGCTGCAGTGATTTCAACATCTATCTGAAGATTAAACTTCTTTACTTTCTCTGGGGGATTTATCAATGGCAGGATCAAAACACTGAAAAGCAGGATCAGGAACTGTTTGACCTGTCTTAAAGATTGGGACTGAAGGAATCTTCTTAGATTTCGTCTGTTTGCATACATTCCCTCCCCCCCAGTGTGTGTTATTTCCCTGTTACCAGAAATTCTTGTGCCTTGCCTAGCTCCACGAGTTGGGAACTCCGACATGCCCTACAAACCTAAGAATTTCCACTGGAAATGCAAGCAGTTGGTAACCTTGCAGGGTTTGTCTGAGGTGGACTTCATTTCAACACAGAAGCGTTGCAGAAATATGTTGTGTTCTGCTTTTGGGTCTTTCAGGCCTTTGAGGAGTCTTGGCAGTGCTGTGCCTCTGAGGTTAGGTGGGTCTGAGGTGAGGTCATATTTGGGGGAAATCTGAAGAAGGAAGACCGGGGTTGGTTGAGGGGACACACAGTGTTTCAGCTGGCGATAATTTTCCTGAATTTTAAGCAAGCACTGAATTTGCTCTGGGTTGTAGCCATAGGTTCTGGCAAAGACCCTTTTGCCCAAGCCAGTTTATTCGCCCCCAATGCAAAATACAGGCAAAAGGTTTCCTGGGAAGTATGTGCCTCCGACTCTTTTCCCCCTCCAGTAATTTATGCTGCAGCAGTTGGGAGGCTGGAGCAGAATAACCTTCCTTGGTTAACTGACAGAGAAGAAAGAAATGCAAGGAACCATTATTTTCCTGTCAAGATTTCCCTGAAACAAAGAGGTGCAGAATTATGCATGCTGAGGGGTGTCTTTGGTCCTTTGATTAACAGCAGAGGCCCAATTTCGCCATCAAAAGCGTTCTTAATTATAAGCCCCGTTGAAAAGGCTGCCTTGAACGCCGCAGAAATGATATTACAGGAGCACGTCTGTCTTTGCTTAGGTGATCTGCAGGCATTTTGTGGGATCATTTTATGAAAATCATTGGAAATACACTTGGGGATACAAGAGAAAGCTGGAAATATCTGTTATTTGTTTCAGCTTAATCACAGCGGAAGGCGTTGCATTAGGGAGGAACTCAAATAGCTGGTCGTAGCTGGCGTGTGAGAAAGCTTCCCGCTCTGCTACCTTAGCAAAGCCTGATATTCTCCTCGTGCAGCTGGTGACATAATGTGTATCACAAGGTCCTCCTCAAATAAAAGACATCCGTCTTGGTTATTTTATGAGTCTGCTGATTAAAGAGATTTTATTGTAATTACTATGACTAAAAGGCTACAGCAGAAGATGGAAATGTTAATTTACAATCTGCTTGCTGACCAAATGTCATGTGATAATGGATTGGGACAGACTGTGGGTTGCAAATGGATCTGAATTTTCGGAGCCGCTAATTTGAAGTGGCAGATAAAGTACCAGCATGTACGTTTCAGAAGGGATGTGTTTGATTAACCAGCGGTTGTTTGACAGGTTGGTTGAGAAATGATCACCTTTGGTTTTACAGTGGAGGCGGTGATGATGTACGTGGTAGAGGAGGAAAGGGAAGTAGCAGAAAGACAGATGGACAGAACTTGAAGGTAAAGCTCGGCTTTGTAGAAAGCAGACTGTGCTCCAGACCCACCGCAGCGCTTATGTTCCCAATTTCTAATTAAACAAAGGGGATTTTGGTACCTAACTAGATATGTAGATCAGGTCTTTAATTCTGTCAATCTCTTAAGGATGTGTGTATAGTCACAGATGTAGCTCGTTCATTTAAAAGAGGGGGAATAAAAAACCCCCCTATTTTTCCAGCTGCAATTTTGGCCCAGCTCTTTTTTCAGAGGCTTTAGGGCTCAGGATGCAAGGTGTCAGGCACCCTCACTCTGATACGGTGCCAAAGGATTTGAAGGAGTTTGATAGATATGGGCTCAGGTGTTTCAGACAATGCTGGTGATGGTCGCCTGATAGCATTTCAAAAGGATTTTAATATTTCTATGGAAATTTTGAAATAGACTATTCCATAGTAGGGGGATAATCCTTTCTGAAATCCCCCATCTTGGTCTACATGGCCTGTTGAAAAGATTAGCCTGCTGGGTAAACTTCTAAAGCAATTTCTGCAAATTTTATTTCTTTATCTACTCCAGTGAAATCTACTTGTATCAGTAAATTTATATACAGCACCGCCAAGTCTTGTTACAGGCACTTAATAGATCACTGTACTGAGACTTTAATTATTACTCTTAAGAACTAAGAGTAAACTAAGCAAATATTGATTAAGTTATTGTTCTGGAAAGTGATACCATGTTATTGAAAGAATAAATTGCAGTGTGGAGCACCTGGCTGTATTTGTATTGTGGCTTTGACATAAAGATTTGGTATTAGTCACTCTAAAAGCGTTGATGTATCCCATAGCATCGTGCAGAACTTTGCTCTGGAAAAATTTACTACTGTTGCGTTTGGTAATTGAAAATTAAGAGTAGAGCTTGAGTGCAGATTCATTACAGTTGACAAACAGGTTTTTAGGTACACACCGTGGCTTTATAGAGGGATGGGTGGCATGTTGCTGTGATACCCTTTAAATTACACCTGAATTGCAAATGATGGATTACAGTTGTGCTCCAGAGGTAATGGTGCAAAGGAGGAGTAGAAATAGCCCTGTGGCTTTAGGTCTGTTTTACACACCAAAGGGTTGCAAGCTGGAAGCAACAAGTGTGTGCGCAGCATATTTAGGGATCTGCTTCCGGGCAGCTGTCACTGCGATATATTGTATATTCACTACACAGATGCTCATTGCTGGATGTCACAAGTGGCTACTGGATTTCTGAAGAAGATAGGAAAAATAAGAAGGTAGAAAAAAAAAGAGCTGAAAGAGGCATTTTAGTGATTGCTCTCCCAGGAGCAAATTCATAAGTGCAGCTTGAAATCTAAGGGAATTAGAACTGATTTTAATAGAATTCACTCTCTTCTCCTTTGATCTTTCACAGGAGATGGTATTAGGGTTGTTGGTGTAAAATCAGCTGTCATAAGCAGAAATGAGTTAGAAATTCTCAAACTAAAATGTTCATTGGGGTATTGAGAGGAATCGTTAAGAATAACTGACTGACAAAAAAAGGAAGAACTGGTGTTCCATGTTTTTTCTGAAGTGCTTGCAAAGGGGGAAAAACAAAGAGAAAAAGAGATACACAAGTGAAGTCAGTGTCTTTTGCCAATTTTTCAGCTGTTCTGTGGGTCAGTGAGTAGCTAGCAGCTCAGTGGTGCCAAGAACAGCCCTGGTCTCAGGAAAACACGTCTTTCTGTAATGTCTTAATATGTATAGATAAATTGCTGTACAATTTCAATATATATACAAACTTACATGACTGCACAGATAAATAATTAAGTGGTTTAATATTTTAATTTATATTTGATGCATTATTATTATTGTTACTGTTACTATTCCACTGCTCTTGATGGATCCCAGAATGAATGGATTTGGAGTGGATATTGACAGATGCATTCTCTGGATTTAGTTTATGTAAAAGCCTTGGCACTTGTTGACATCAATTCAAAGGCAGAATGAAAAGGACAGAGTAAGTTGGTACTGTAGGCAATGCTAAGGCAGGTATTTGAATTATGAGAGTTGCCTGTTTCTGGATGGCAAAAGGAAATCTTCTGCTGAGTTTGTTGGGGATTCTGGATGCTACCAGGATTAATACTAAAGCAAAACACTGGTCTGACCTGTTCACTACCCTCAAGCATGTGTGAGGCTTTCATTGACATTGTCACATCTCTTACTGTTGAGACAAAATATCAGTGGACCTGTTATTATTTTATTGGGATGTCATTTGTGATAGAGCTGATATACCATAGAAAGTAGTTGCTGACCTATATATAATTATACTGTGACTGTGAGTGGTGCTGTGGTGGAAATCTGTGTTCAAGAGACCATGGAGGAAGTACCAAAAACTGTGTCAGACCTTGAACTAGTCCCAAATTATGAGTAAGAGGCAAGGGGAGGAAGGCAAATAAATCTTGATAACCTACAGAACCACTAAAGGGCACTTGCACTGTAGTGTCAAATAAAGCTGCTTCACGTTGCTGTCATCTTGGTGGGCTTTGAAGGTAGCTGGAATGAAATTCCTAACCCATGATGGCCTTGCGAGGTCTCCTTGCCCCGATCCTGAGCAGCCTGTGGTGAGGCCGCCGAGGGCTTTGTGTGAGCAGGATTTCAGAGACACGCTTCCCCTGAGAGTATCAAAATGTTGTTCAGTCTTTTTTTTTTTTTTTCCAACTTTTCATTTTTTTGTGAGTTCCTTCAAGACACTGACAGAGCCTGAAGTATTACTATTGCAGGTGGGTGTGGATCCAGCTTTCACCCTGGGCGTTGCCACTAACACAATCTTGTGTTCACTGTCTGTGAAAGAGAAGGTGATCTTTGTTGACTACAAACTTCCAGATGTCTTGACATGGCTGTACCAGGACTTGCCCTGCCACCAGCCCCATCCATAAATGAGGTTTTCTGCACAGTGAATGTGCCAGCACCGTGTAGCTGGGATAGAAGCGGTGATTCATCACCCAAAAATAAGTGCTGTGCTGCTCGTAGCTGCCAAATACTCAGTCATCAGTTTCTTCCTTGTTAAGCATTTACCACCTCCCTGACTGTGGTGTAAGCAGATGGTGGGCAGAGAGAGTTAACCATTGATGAAGTTAGTCATTGCTGGAGCACAGCGGTGGTCTTGTAGCTGCCTAAGGCTCTAGGGACACACGAGGCCAGGTTTGCCATCCTCACATTAATGCCCGTTCTTATACTGGTAGTGATCTTGGTAAGTTTAAGCAAGAAAAAAGCTTTAGCTCATATTTCCTGGAGATCAGTTGAATTTATACGCTATTAATGAGAAATAAAATTTGGTTTGCAGTTTATTTTCTCAGAAATTGTTATTCCATAATCATAAGGTGAACTGATTCAGTACATCAAGTTCATTCAGCTGCAAACTGAACTTGGTCCCAGGTACTCCTGCCATGTAATAACCACGGAAATGTTGTGGTTATCATCTTCCTGTTTCCTTTATATGTATAGCGATAACATGTAAATCACTAGTTGTACATTGTGACTTCAGTAATACAAGCTCAGATTAAGTATCTTAATTTTCAGTAGTTTTATGATGCACTGTAAAACAGAAAAGACAGAAATTCACATATGCCGTGCTCATTCTTTCTAATCTCCTATGTATTGTCAGTTTTCCTGTTCAAAAATGTCTCATGAATGCAAGCAGTGAATTTGTCTTCATTTTATCAAAGTCAGTCATTACTATGTAGATATTTTCGTTGTGTTGGTCACTTCAGAATTTTCTGTTGAGAATAAATTGAATTGCTTCACTGGTTTCTGGTAATAAATATTCTTAATACCTGTGATTCTCTTGGTTGCCCTAAAAGTATTAATACCCTTCCTGGGAAAAGCAGACTGAAGTTAATAGTTGGTATTCTGGACATCCTTATAGTCTAGTGCCTTCTAAAAACCTGTAAATTGCAGCTCATTTAAAGAAGAAGAAGTCTGTCTGGAGCATCCTATAGAGCCAGCCAGCTCTGGTTTAGTTTGGATGAGTAACATCGTGCTATTTCTGCTTCCTGCTGTGCTCTTTATATTTTCACTTCAGCTTCATTCTGACCGATGGCCGAAGGTTAACCTGCACAAAACAAAGGGGGTATTGGCAGGTATAGGTAGATCAGAATTTATGAACAAATCTATCCCTTTTATTGAGGCACTTTGCTTCCCCTTTTTTGTCACTCACACATTTTGGAGTTAGGGATTGGGAAGGGCTGAGCATTATAGCTCCCAACCTGAAATCCTGCTTATCCTTCTGTATGTTGTGCTTAGTGCAGAAGTTGCTTTCTTCAATTATACAGGTGCTTTAATATAAAAATCACTGAATGATGTGTTTTCTTACCTCAGCTTTAGCCTGTTTCACTGCCTGTACATAGGCTGGTTGTCAGACCTGGTCAATAAGGGGAAACTTTTTTGTTGGAAACCTTGGGGAGACAGCAGCTCCACTCAACCCAGGAGCTCTCTGGCCTCTCTCAGCTCTATTGACTATATGCAAAGATTAAATTCCCATAACTCATGTGCCAGTGATTATGTGGTAGACATCCTGATGCAGGAGCAGGGAGTATTAATCTCTACCTGAAACCTGTTTGTGATACACCATTATGGTGGCAGGTGTCAGTGCCTTTTTTCCCCCTCAATATTAAAGTACACTCTCTTAAAATATTCACAAAGGCTACTTAAGTCTAACGCACATTTTGTTGCTTTATTGTCATAATAAAAGCAGTTTGACGTGCTCCTTTCCCCATCAGTAAATTTTCTAGGTGTTCTTCTGTGTAATGGATGTTGCTTTGTTGGCTTCAGCTGTAGTGTTTTATTGAGTTTATTTGGTGGTTAACTTAAAGTGACCTAAAAAGAAGCTCTCAAAACTCACAGCAAGGTTTCAAGAGGCATGTTGACCCATAAGTACCATAAGCAGAATAATATTTGGTAACCTAAGTGCCTCTCAAATTTTACAAGCTACTTACCTGTTAAGGAAGGGGTTTTGTCTAGATTAATTCATCAATAGCAGTAACATCAGAAGTACTATATATTATGATATTTTAAGCTGATTATATAGTCTGGGTTTTAACACGTTGCATTCTAGTTTGGGAGAACTTTAATCTCCATAAATCCTTTTGTTTGAAGAAAGCTCAGTGCTAGTTGCAGTTTCGAGATCGTCTCTCCCAGCACCGTTCCCTTTTCCTGTTTAGATACACACCTGTACAGGGGAAACACAGGACTCCAGGTATTTGCAACAGAGGGCTTGCTTTTCCTAATTTTTTTTTCTTAGATCCTCTGGTTATAACTGAGATAAATTAAAGGAGTTGACCTATTGAAATTTCTTTTTTGTGTCTTTTTTTTCTCCATCTTCCTTAATTTTTACAGCATTCTGTGTCATTACCAAAAATGTACACGGAGGGAAAATAAGCAGCGTACTTCTTAGTATCTATCTATACCAAGGGCTTTGCCTTTCTGCCAGATCTGAAAGACTAAAGGCAAGACCCAAAGATGTCTGTTCCCTAGGAGATTTTCACTGCTTCTTTGAGACTAGTTCTTTTACTGGGCGAAGCTCATGTGTAAGGGGAAGAGTGGGAAAAAAAATCTCTCTCATCATTCACAACCTTTCAAGCAGGAGAGGTTTACTGAACTCAACATGAACTTAATGATACCTTTCCAAGAACCACCAGTTACCGTATTTGTTGCCTTTGTTGTACACAGTGGCTATTGCAAGTGCTGTGTTACTGTCCGAAGACGTATGTCTGTATCCTGAAAGAGTCACAAAGTAAACTAATTTTCCAGAGATAACTGGCTTAGCCTCGCAATGATGAACATATTCCTCTGTGATAGTATTCTGTAATTTGGGATGTAAGGAAGATGTGATTCGAAATGTCATGATTTTGGTGTGTATTCAGTATTTCTAAATCAGCAGTATCATATGTGTTGGTACTGTTCTGTATATAAACGGCTTTGGAGACAGGTAGGTTGAAGGCAAGGCACGAATCAGGTTTTACTTGCCAAACATCTCCTTTTTCCTAGATTTGTATCTTATGTAATACTATAAAAACTTTGGCTGCTTTGTCTTATTAAAGTTCCTTAACCTTAGGTACATCAAAGCCAGCACTTTGAAACGGCATCAATGGCTGAAGCGCAGCGCACAGTCAGCAAATTCTGGCCTAAACAAATGTTCTTTCTTTTTTGAGATGCTGAGTATGAATAAATAACCTGAGATTTCCCTCAATAGATTCTCACATTCAGTCTTTTTTTTTTTTTTCTTTCCTTTGGCAGCCAGCCAGCCCTACCATTTTAACTCTCAGCCCCTGTTGGGACATATTTTTAATAGTCGAAGTAGATCAGTTGTTAAGCTGGCTTTTTCGTCCTTGTGGGAAGCGGTTCCCTCAGGATGGGAGTCGTTAGTTGGTTCAGGAACAGACCCGGTCACTCTAAGCAATGCCTGCATCCCACAGGACTGGTGTCTGGGTAGATCCACTGCCTAATGTTCCACTGATCACATAATGCGTCATAAACCGAAATGAGCAAATTTTAGGGGATGATATGTTCACGTACAAAATGAAATTGGACTTTGTCCAGCCAAATCTGCTTCGTTTAATCTACGAGTGTATGGGCTTCGTTGTATTCCTCCACATGGCCACTGTAGTTAGTCTTTGGGCTAATACAGCTGGCTTTGTAAAGTCCAAGTGATGGCCTTTGAGTATGACTGTTAACTTACTTCAGTAGAATAGCAATATCCATGACAAACATGTAAAATAAAACTTACTTTCCTTCTGTATAAAAACTTGCTTTTTAAAGGGGGAAAAGGGAAAAAAAAAAGTAATAAAGCTTGTCATTACATCCCAGGATAATAAATAAAGCTATCAATTATATCCTGTGCAGACACTAGATTAGATTGTAGTTGAATATAAATTGCTGTCTAAGCTTTAGTCATTTGGTTTGAAGTTAAACAAGCCTCAGAACTGCTTACTGTACTTGAGGAGTATGTCAAACTTCTTGTTACCGTGTAGAATGATGAAGTACTTCATCTGTCCATGAAGACCACCTGGGTTTATATTAACTGTGAGTCATTCTATTAAAATCTTGTAATGGGATTATAAACAGTCTTTTCACAGCACTGTTGTCATGTTAAATGATGTCCGTGTCATCTAGTCACTTGGACACCTAGTCATACACAAGGATGAATCTGACTTTCCTCCTAATTCTCTACACAGCAAAATAAATGGGCAGTTAGCCTGCTCTGTTCCTCAAGTGGAACATCAGGTGGGATTTTGGTGCCAGAATTCAAGGCTGAAATCCTTAAATTTTCTGTTTGTCCACAGAAATTTGGATGAATGTTATATATACACACATAATGTATTACATTTCTTAGGGCCTGAAATCTTTTTTGTGTGTGTGTGGTCCTTGCTTAAAAGGCAGAGCACCTCAATGATGTGTGCATCTAATCAGGACTAGGAAGAGAGGTGATCTGTGTATCTCCTGGTGAAGGTATCTGACCTGGCAGTTGAGATGTTAAAGCTTTTACTACTCAGACTCTGCTTTAGATCCCTTGAAACCTTGTGTTTTAAGAATCAGAAATAACAGGTAATGTTCCTGCCCTCTTCTTTTTTTTTTTTTTTTTTTTTTTTTTTTTTAACCTAGAAGCATGGATCACTTAACCACTAATGAGGTTTAAGACCTGGGTTCAGTTTACACTGGTGCCTGAAGAGATCCAAATCTGTCTCTCATGCTTGCAAGGAGAGCTCTATTTATGAGGCTTTTCATTGTTTATGAGGTACAGTTATGAGGCTGTTCTGAGATGAGATCTTCCTGATGCATCCTTTTCAACCTGTTCTGTTTTACAGGTTTTAAGATTTACAGGACGGGGGAAAGAGAGAGAGATTGAAAGAGAGAATATTTTGATCTTAGTTTATTTGCAAATTTTCAGTAGGCTTTTTCTCTTAACTAGTTGTGTATTACCACACAGATAATTCCTGACATCTTGATTCTGTGAGAGACAGATGATTTTAGCCTCTAATTCCTGCTATGTGTTGTTTGCAGTCTACCCACATGCCACATTGGGCACACAGGCCAGAGGTTGCTGACAGCTGTGCTGGAGGAAGGTGGGCTGACACCATCTCACATGTTGCTTACAAAATACCCTTCACTGATTTCATTCAGTGATTATCTAAAATAACATGGGACCCAAACTCTGGTCTCCCACCTCAGTGGCTCCTCACTGAGGAATAGTCATTATTTGCCTATAAAACACAAACCAAAGTTTGGTGTGGGACTCAAGTCTCCCATTCCAGCCTCCTTGTTTTCAGGAGGGGCTTCAGGGCTTTAGAAGAGGACTCCAGTGCTGGAGTCCAGTGGCAGATGGTGAGGACGCTGGGTGGCTTAGCCCAGCACCAGCAGGACAGGGACTTCCCTGCCAGGTAAGTTATATGGGTTTCTGTGCAGTATGATGGGATTATTTGTTGGGGATTTTTCTTTTTTCCTTACAAAGTTGCTTAACTGTCTCTAGTCAATAGTTAACAAGGGCATAGGAAACCTTCCATGTGATCAGAATTTTCCATAGCTGCTCAATTTCATGGCTGCTTCATCCTTTCTCTGGATGTCCTGTTCAGGGAAAGATGCAAATGGTAGACCTGTTGTTCTTTGCTGGTGTAGTGATTACTGTGAAGTACCCACCAGGTGAGCTCCGTGGCATGGCCAAGGTGTCTGTAAAGATGAGCAGTCTATTGCAAACTTGCCCCTGTGAATGGTTTGGAAATCATGGACTAGACAAGCTGTTGAAACAGCAAGGAGAGTACTGCAGAAGTTTGTTAGGTATGCCACGAGAGCATGATTTTCATTAGCACCACTGCTCTGCCTCTAAAATATTTTTTGGCAGGTGAGGAAGTGGTTGGCTTTCTCTACCAGCCAAGAAAGATAATTTCTGTTGTAAAATGAGAATACCATAAAGAGGAGATTTAGAGCTGGTCCAGAGGAGTGCCACAAAAATGATCAGAAGGATGGGATGCCTCTTCTATGAGGAAAAGCTGAGAGAGGGAGTTGGGGTTGTTCAGCCTAGAGAACGCCCAAGGGAGACCTTGTTGCAGCCTTTCAATACTTAAAACAGGGCTTATGAGAAAGACAGAGAAGAGTTTTTTACCAAGGCCTGTAGTGACGGCAGAAGGAATAATGGTTTTAAACTGAAAGAGGGTAGATTTAGAATGGCCATAAGGAAAACATTTTATGTGAGGAACCTAATGAAGCATTGCATTAGGTTGGCCAGAGAAGCTGTGGACGCCCCATCATTGCAAGTGCTCAAGTGCAGGTTAGATGGGGTTTTTGGCAACCTGGTCTAATGGAGGGTGTCCCTACCCTCAGCAGGGGGTTGGAGCTGGATGTGTGAGATCTCTTCCAACCCAAACCGTTCTGCGATACGTTTGTGTGTAGATGTGAAGGACAGAGGAGGTGAAATGAATCAAACATGGTGAGTGTACTGACGTTCTGAAGGATGTATCTGAGCTAATTATTACAATTACCACACTGTAATTCTGCCCCAGGTAGCACCACAGGGAAACTGTGGCCCTGTCTGCTCAGGTGTTGCTCTGTGTCAGAAGCAGTCTTCTGTACAGCTTGAACGCAGGAGTCTTGAGTTACTGAAGCAAACTTGGAGACGCCAAGCCATTTATGAAACAGCTGCTCTTTACAGCTTTTAGTTTTCTCATGTTAGATTTTCATGGCTGTAACATGCAATTATGTATATACTAAACTAGAGATGCTCTTTTTTAATTCAGTGAGAGAAAAAACCCTCAACCTAAGTGTGAATTCTCCTATTTAATTTGTAATATATTAAGAGTTGTCAGTACTAATTAGTGCTGTAAAATAGCTTAAACACAAGACCCATGTGTCAACAAGAGTAATAGTGTCTGTGTCTCAGGAGAAGCAGGAACTCGAGCATGTCTACTCAGAGGTGTATTTGGTGTGCTCCTCTGCATTTGATTGTGCACGGTAGCACTGACTAGTGGAAAATCCACTCCCCTTAGACAGGACAAGGGGGAATGGCACGAAGCTGCGCTGGAGCAGGTTCAGATTAGATGTTAGGAAAAAATGTTTCACTGAAAGAGTTGTCAGAGCCAGGAACAGGCTGCCCAGGGAGGTGGTTGAGTCACCATCCCTCGATGTGTTTAAAAAAAGGGTAGATGAGGTACTTAGGGATATGGTTTAGCATAGGATAGGAACTGCTAGACTCGATGATCTTAAAGGTCTTTTCCAACCTTGTGATTCTGTGAAAAATAGAGCAATTCGATTTGTATGTCTGTCAAAGTTACCTCACACACCGCTCCCAAAGTACATCTATCACGTTGGTTTTACGTATAACTGGAGTCATCCTTCAGAGTGAGAGCAGCAATGCAGCACACACATTAAACCACAATGCTGCTTGGACAGTAGGGAGGAGGAGTGTTTGGAAATGTTCAGCAGCTTTGCATCCTTCACATAAGCTTTGTCGGTTGAGCAGGGGGAATCCACGTGTCTGCGTATGCGGCTACAGATGCAGCAATAAATCCCTGGGGTCGGTGGATGTGCACAGTTAAGGACCTTCTTTCTTCATCTGTGACAATAATTTTGGCTCAGATATGGGGCGTGATTTTGATGATAGGGCACAACATCAGCTCCACAGCCAGTACTGGGTGTTCTGCTGGATCTAACACAGATACGTGTGACAGTGCTTACCCTAACATCACTCTTGTGATGTTAGACAACATCACGCAGTAGGCAGTCCATTTAATTCTGTATTAAAAATGAAATAAAGCATTACAGAGCCTTTTTACCACTATGAATCCCAACAGGAACTTCTGGCCCCTCTGTGCTTCCATCAGTTGCTTGTGTGTCTTTTATGGGGTTTGCATAAGTAGCAAAGTGCACGGCTATCAGCATCCTTGCCTCTGCAAAGATGGTATGTACTGGTATGGGGATGTACTGGTGTACCCCAGCTACTGCCAGTGCCTTCCCATGAGGGTGCCAGAGCCTGTCCCCCCAGCTCTGTGCCACCTTCTCTACTCCAGGAGGTTGCAGGTGGCAACACAGGCGGATGTCCAGGCATCCAAATTGAGCCCAAATGGGTAAAGTCAGTACAAAATGTTGTTGTTTTGTTAATGAAGGAAGGGGAGGAGGAGGCAGGGAAAAGGGATTTAGGTCAAACAAAACCTTTTGGGAATTGATTTCAAATTCACTAGCTTGTTGTAACTGGTAAATAAACAACAAAAAGAACAGAATTGATGTGTGTTGTGTGACAGCCTAAATATTAAATGGGTCAACGTGCATTGTTAGTGACAATTCATTTTAACATTTTCCACCCATTTTATTAACATTTCACCTCCCATTTTAAAAAACCCAGCAACTTCTAAATAAATTGAAAATAAAACAAAACTTTAATCATTCTTTTGAAAAATAATTTGTGGGTGAAAAGAAAAGGATTCCTTTTTTTTTCCTTTTCCATTTCTTCCACTTTTTCTCTGGACAAGCAGGAGAAACGGCTTGTGCCTTGTTGCCCTTGCCACCATGGGGAGCACATAAAGAAGTTTCCATTAAGTTAAAATGTCTTAAGGGGATTGGAGAGAAGTTTTTGCTGCAGCTTCAGGTATCTAATCTGGTGTTCGGTATGTATTACTTGTCAAAACCCAACAATTTTGTCTCTTAACAGAATTTAATTTTAGGGGCTGTTACATATTCCAAAGTTGATACAAGCTTAGGAAATGAAAAGGTATTAAGCTTCATCTTCTTTGAAAATTGATGGTTTTTTCTGTTTAAAAGCAGGTAGTCCTCTGGAACAGAGTTAGAGTGATGTAATCCATAGCTAATAACATGGTGATGATGTTAGTTTGGTGTTAACGTGTTCTGAGAAAAACACATAAATACCCAGTTTCTTCTGCTGTGTAATAAAAATCACTATGATACTGTTAGCTATTAAAAAAATAATCAGTTTTTGTTCAGTTGCTGCAACATATATATATTTTAAGATTAAAGGTATAAAGAAATAAGAATATGAGTATGTACAGTTGTCTCAGATGTGATAGTTTCAAATAATGAGAGTTTTTATAGATCCATACTTCAGGCTTTACTTTAGAGTGGGAAAATGATAGCAAATAATGATAGATTTTGTTATATGCTATTTGTATTCAGTACCCTTAAAAATCAGAAAGACTAATATGAATAAGGCTTCATAGAGCGCATTTAATTTTTTATTGAGTATTATAATGTTTTAGCTCTAATGTTGTAACTCTAAACTTTGGTATTGTAATACTGGAAAAACTCTGAAGATTCTTACCCCCTGCATTTTCCCTGCTGTAAAGTGGAAGTAGTCTCTATTATCCCCATTTAAAGGAGATTTCTGAAGACTGATCAGTTTGCAATTACCAGAAGGTGGTTATTAGTGCCATAGGCTAAGAACTGAAACAAGTCAGCTCCAAAGTACTGTGTTATAAATGGTCTGTACCTGAGCACTTGTCTGTGGGTCCATCTTTGGTGTCAGTAGGTTGTCACAATCTATGTCCTGTCTTATTTAGCCTTTAACTGTAATTCTTGTAATACATAAAGACTCAGAGAAGTTGCACACACAGGGTGAGGTTTTTGTTCTTGGTCTTTTCTTCTGTAACAGTAAGTACTATGACATACCAATGTGGAGTAGTGACATACCAGTGACATACCGGGGTGGTGATTGTCCCTCTCTACTCTGCCCTCGTGAGGCCCCATCTGGAGTCCTGTGTCCAGATCTGGGGCCCCCAATACAAGAAAGATGTGGAACTGTTGGAGAGGGTTCAGAGGAGGGCCACGAAGATGATTAGAGGGATGGAGCACCTCCCCTGCCAAGAGAGGCTGAGGGAGCTGGGCGTGTTCAGCCTAGAGAAGAGAAGGCTGCAGGGGGGACCTCACTGCAGCCTTCCAGTACCTGAAGGGAGCATACAAACAGGAGGGGAATCAACTTTTTAAAAGGGCAGACAATGGCAGAGAGTGATGAGGCTGCCCAGAGAGGTGGTGGATGCCCCATTCCTGGAGGTGTTCAAGGCCAGGTTGGATGGGACCCTGGGCAACCTTGTGTAGATCCAGGCCTGGAGGTTGGTGGCCCTGCCTGTGGCAGGGGGGTTGGAACTCTGTGATGCTTGGGGTCCCTTCCAACCCAGACCATTCTGTGATTCTATGATTCTATACCAGGCTGGTGAGTTGAATCAAATTTCATTCCAGGGGCATTAAAAACTAATTTTTGCAAATCTAAGTATTCATAGCATATACAAGAGCACGTTCACTTTTGGGGGGAAGAGTCAGAAATAGCCATCCCAATCCTCCCTCCCCAGAAGCTGTGGTAGAAGAACATTAGTAAGTTTGGAGGATGAGGCAGGCAGTCAGCCTTTGGGCAGTGCTGGGAGGGGGGCTGTCTGCGCAGACTTTGATCAGACCCTGCACTGGGCACTTACTGCAAAATGGCTTTCTTCATTTTTTGTGGACGGGTGTTGGGGAGGGACAGGATGTTTCACCAGCGGGTTTCAGGGAGATGTGCTGACAGCAGAGGAATGGTGAACCTCAGCGGCTTCAGGTCCCATGCCAGGCACTGGTAAGGCGTTTTGCTCTACTTGGCACAAACCCTTTTGCCTGATCACTCCAAGCTTGACCCATCTTCTCCTTCCTGGGCTGGGACAGTGTCACTCACATCCAGCCAAGTCCCGCAGCCTTCCCAGACATCCCTACCATCCAGCCAGATGGGCACCATTTCCTCATCTTCACGTCCCAGTCCTTCCAGTTGCATATGAGGTGACATCAGATGACCTAGTGGCTTGCTTAGCATTCAAAATGCGTAATTCCTTAATTCACAGGCTCACCTTACACGATCCCTTGGAGCCCCGGTCTCTCTGGTGATGGTATCCCAGCCAGGGCTCGCTATCAGTTTCCTCTCTCTGACAGTGCCAGACCAAATCTCTGCATTTTGTCTGCCTCTGTAGAGCTTTTTTTTTTCCATCCAGTGTTATTCTTCTCCTCCCACATTTGGCTCTTTCTCCTTCTTTGAGGTCAACTGATGTCCTCATTGGTGCTGCCCAGTCCCAGAGGAGGAGTGGCAGTGGGAAGCAGGAGGGGAGTTCAAGGGAGTTAGAGGTGACCTCGCTGCACCCAGTTTAATGAGCCATCCACACTCAGAGGATGAGAGGTTTCAGCTATACAAACACATGCCATGGACCCTCGGTGCCAGCAAATGGTTTTGAGAATGTTTGTTTTACTAGGACCCACAGCCAGTCCTGGGACAGGAGTCCTGGAAGTCTGCTTGAGAAACAGACACTGGAAAGTGCTAGCTTTAATACAAACTTATTTTAACTTTTCTTCTCTGAAGTGAACCCCTTTTTTATTTTTCTTCTCCCCCCAAACCACTGGCAGTCTTCATTTCAGTCAGACCTAACTATAAGAAGTTCTACTATAAATGTATTTATTTTAGTAAAGAAAAGAGTGTTGAAATTGAGGTGCAATCTCAGTGGAGGGGTCAGAAGAACAAAATGAATTTAAGCTTCAGCTTGAAGGACAGTAAACAGGAGGAGGTTCATTTGGGAAAAACTAATAATCCTTCTGGTGGAAATTAAGATGAACAAAGACAAGCAGAGAGAGACAGAGAGAAACCCAGTTGCAGTATACGGATAACAAATTAGATGGGAGTTTCAGACATGGCATCACCACCACTCTGGATGTATTTATCACACAGCTGTGGAATTGTTCAAGTAGATCACGGGTATCTTCATACCTCAAAGGACATGTGTGTGAGTCAGAATAATGGGGAATAATTGAAAAGAATTAACTGTCCAGTCTTTTATGCCTTTTTCATGTCAGCTGCATTTACTGGGTGCACAGAGTCCTCTTGCGGTATCTGGCACTGCTTGCCTGGGGAGGAATGACTTGGAAATGCCAGACCGGTTTGTGAGTGCTGAGCTCCAGAGCTGGCTGGGGACATGGCTGAGTTTTGCCTGGAGCTGAGCAACAGCTTGCAGGTGGCTAGAGGGTGTAAATAATAGTTTTGTGCCTTGTCGTAGTCCTTTTTTGTTAATATATTTATAAATATTTTGTGATGATGTGTGAAGTAGGAAAATATTTACCAAATCTGTGCATCCAAAATTTACTTGTGCAAATTAATCTTCAGGCTTTTGTTGTTCTTCAGTGCAAGTTGGTTCACGTGGAAACATTGAACTCTTACATGTTAGATTCAAATATATCTTAGAATATGATTTGAATGCTTCACCTAGAAATGTAAATGTGTTGGGTTTTTTTTTTAAATGACTCTCACTAAGCATTGCTAATGTGGTGGACTTCTCTATCAGCAAACCTGCTTGGTAGGTGCTTGTGGAATGTTCCTGGTGTATTCCATGTCAAGCTAAGTAACTAGTCTAGATTGACAAAACAAAAGTAACTTTAAAAATCTCAGTGCATGTCTAGTACAATTCTTCTTATCGTTTTATATTGTGAATGTCAAGGACTCATTTAGTAGTGTGGATAAGGTAAATGGAAAGATTCTGATTTAAAATTGGACTAGAAAAAATAAGGAAGTAAGTGAAATCAAAAAGAGGAAGAATTGCCAAAAAACAGAGGAAAAACTTATGAGGATTGTTGCTAAGTGAACGTGTGAAATTCTTGTTGCCTGCGATTTTATAAACTAACTTTTTTTAAAAATCCCCTAAATAATTCTGAATTGGTGGCAGTATATTTTTTTCCCATTGTATTTTATAATTAGGTAGGGATCTACCATTATTTTTCAGAAATTATCCTCAAATCTAAAATGGATTAGTGCAAAGAATACAACTGTACTATCAATATTCTTTTTACACTTAAGGAAGTGATATTGCAAATTATGTTGCAGTTCCACACCTTTGTTAGTCTCGTTTCTCTTGAAGAGTTGTGTCATAGCAGCGGTCATACAGGAGTTCATTTCAACCCACTCTTCCATTGGTAGAGCATTCTAGTAACACTGCTCAAATATGAATAATGCATCTAAGGTGAACGTCTAGTTTTCTGAATGTGTTAATGATTTAGGGGCCAAAGGGGTAGGTTTTGTTGTTTTTTTAAAAAAGTAAAAATCACAGCAGGCCCACAAAGAGTTTGAGATGCTGAGAATTTGACCTCATGTACAAGAAATGTGTCATATTTACATTTAATGTACTGGATAGTACAGGGGCTGATTAGTTTATTGGTCTGTAGAAGCCTCTAACTGCTTGTTCTCCTTCTGTGGCTTTGGAGGAACCCTTTGGTAAACCTGTCAGTTTTGGGACAGGTGAACTAAATGCCCGGTAACCTTAATGCTTACTCTGTCTTTGCAAATGTATCATTTAAAAAGAAGCCATTTCACACTAGATATATCTTCGTTCATCGCTAGACGTGTTTTAAAACAAATGCTGTTCACATTTTTGAAGCACGTTTCCTCATCCTGGTTTGAACTGTTACTAAAGGTTGTGGCACTTTTTTCACTGTTGAAGTAGTTGTGGAGTAGCACCTTCATGACACTGTTTGGGAGAAGTTAAAAGATCATTTTCACAGCCTTGGAGCTTGAATCTTGCTTGTCTATTTATGAATGGTTGGTTTGAATTTGGTCTCCACAGCTCTTAGTTTACTCTCTTTTATTTTGGGGTGTCTTTTGTAGGTTCTGTGCGTTTAGTATCAAAGGGCATCTGCGCCTCATATTGTGTGCTGAGTTTCTTTTGCCTCTTCAGACTTACAAAGAGAATTGAAATTTTATTTTTAGGCCTTGAGGGTTGGAAACATCCACTTTGAAATCAAACATCCAAGTGTTATGCAGAGATAATGATACATTAAGTGAATCACGAGTACTTTAAAGTGGGTATCTCTCAGTCTCTCCTGTTGAATCGATTCCAATTTGTTTAAATGCATTTTCATTGAACCTCTTTTTATTTTAATAATCCCTAGACTCTACCCTCTGTCTTTCTCGGTGCCAACTGGTGCTTTTTTTATAAAAGCTTCAATGGGAGCTGTTGAACGAAGTCTGACTCAACCACACTTGGGAGTGCCATCCCTGGGCATCTCTTTTCTTCCTTGGAACACAAATTTAACCTTGACCCTGAGCAACCTTTGCTGAAAAACTGATAGTAAGCCACTTTTTAATTCATGCTTCCAGGAAAAAAAAAACCGCAGAAAGACCCATCCGTGTCTGATTTTGTTCTCTTCTTCAGCCTGACCTCTCCTGCGTTTGTCCAACGTGTCTGAGCTGAGCAGTTCTGTCAGCCTGGGGAAGCCTGCAGCAGCCTCCAGCAAAAAGGCACAGATGCCTGTTCACTCAGTGCTTTCGTGTTGGGAAACAAATCTTTTTAAGTATTTTGCTCAGGTTTCATTTTCAGCTGCCTATGTGTTTGCCCTTCAGATTTTATACAGCTGTCACTGCTGTACTGGTGCACCCCTCATGTGCAGGTAGTAATACAGATGTAATAATTACAGATAATAATGATGGCTGCACCTCAAAGGGAGCATAGCTGAGTCTTGGATGTGTCTTCTTTTCAGGTGGATAGCAGAGTTTAGCTCACATTTTTTTATGTTGTTTTATCACAGAATTAACAAGGTTGGAAAAGACCTTTAAGATCCGCAATTCCAACCGTTCCCATCCTATGCTAAACCATATCCCTAAGTACCTCATCTACCCTTTTTTTAAACACATACAGGGATGGTGACTCAACCCCCTCCCTGGGCAGCCTGTTCCAGGCCCTGACAACTCTTTCAGTGAAATTTTTTTTTCTAACATCTGATCTGACCCTGCCCTGGCCCAGCTTCATGCCATTTCCCCTTCTCCTGTCTCCTGTCACCTGGCTGAAGAGACCATCGCCCAACACTCTACAACCTCCCTTCAGATAGTTGTAGGTGGTGATAAGGTCTCCCCTCAGCCTCCTCTTCTCCAGGCTAAACAGCCCCAGCTCCCTCAGCCGCTCCTCATGGGATTTGCCCCCCAGCCCCTTCCCCAGCCTGGTTGCCCTTCTCTGGACTCGCTCCAGGACCTCCATGTCCTTCTGGTGAGGAGCCCAGAACTGGACACAGTACTCGAGGTGTGGCCTCACCAATGCCGAGTACAGGGGCACAATCACCTCCCTAGACCTACTAGCTACACTATTCCTGATACAAGCCAAGATGCCATTGGCTTTCCTGGCTACCTGGGCACACTGCTGGCTCATGTTCAGCCTGCAGTCAGCCAACACCCCCAGGTCCTTCTCTGCCTGACAGCTCTCCAGCCAGTTTCCCCAAAGCCTGTAGCACTGCATGGGGTTGTTATGTTCCATGTGTAGGACTCTGCAGTTGGTATTTACTTCTTTTCTTAGAGTATTTTTTTGCTTTGGTTGAAGTGGAGAATTTCAGGCAGCAGCATGTGAGTGTTGTGGATATTATTTCTCCAGACAGGAAGGTGTTTTCAAAAACATCTCTTCCCATAATTTTTAAGAGAGTTCAATCCTGGGTTAGCAAGATAAACCAGTAAAGACTCAAAGTGCTGGGTGCTTGAGCCATACTTCCAGCTGTCTTTGAAGTGCCCAAGCTGCCGTTTACCCAAGGTAGCCATGCGCCAGACTTTTGTACTCTTGGTGCCTGTCCTGGGGTGTGACAGGACAAAACCCAATACCAGCAGATAGGCCTCATGGAAAGCACCTGCACAAACTGTGGTCTCAGGGGAGATGAGCTTTCTGCCTTTATCTACAGGAAAGATTTTAATTTAAGAAACCAAGTTATATACCAAAGATGAACACACCATATCCCAAACCAAATCCGCTGGCACGTTTCATGGCATTACAGTTGTAAGCACATCTGGTGCACTGTGTGGAAGCTAAATTGCTCCTGCTAAAGCAGCTCCTTCTTGTCATTTCAAACCTAGCATGTGCTTCTTTTACTGAGAAGTGTTGGAAAATCTGTAACCTGCAGAATATTCCTGGTTATTTAGATTTCACCCTCCAAGGTCGATGATGGGAGCTGAAAGCTGCACTAAGCCTGGCACAGTTCTGCACTGCCTGCCCAGAAGACTTCATGCCTGCACTGCCAAGTGTTTGGTTACAGCAGTGGCAAAAACACGGTTAAAATCATGGGTAGCTTTTCACGAGGAGTATGATTCTTCTCATCTCAGTCTCCTTTAACTCTGACAAAACAAAATCATCCTGCCTGAAATGTCTCCTGCCAGAGCAGAATGAGGTGGGGCAGGACGGTAAGGACCAAGAAAGAGTTTTTGTGTGTGATTTGGCTGAAGAGTTAAACATTTAGCAATTTATTTTTTAACTTCCCGTCCTCAAAGCCAGCTTATTTTATAAAGGCTAAATTTAGTCTGTTCAGCTTCCGTCATCAAGGACAGCTTATTTGGTGTGCTTTCTTACAAATTATTTGACCTTGGGAGATGGCTGCCAGAAAGGAAGAACGCTTTAAAAGCTGGAAACCCATTGTAGGAGGCTTGTAAACTCTGTTATAAAACTCCATGAAGGCACAAAGACTCACTGGAGCTTACTACCCAGTGAAGTTGATGAACTGCAAGGTGTCGGGATGAGTTGCTGAAAACAAAATGATCTTTGCTTTTTTCACTGGCATTAACCTTACCTGTGTGCAAACCACGATCCATGTCTTGGTTGTGGGTAGGATGTGTTTTAAAAAAGGGTAGATGAGGTACTTAGGGATATGGTTTAGCATAGGACAGGAATGGTTGGACTTGATGATCTTAAAGGTCTTTTCCAACCTTGTGATTCTGTGGTCGTGCTGGTGCACAGGGAAGATTGCCATGGGTGGAATAAGAGAGTGCAACGGGGCTGTTGCAAAATTTCTTCCCAAGAGAGTTAAGGGGAGGTGGAGTTCAGGGGGCAAGGAAGAAGAAGTAGAGATGTGCAGGGAAGGATGCCCACCAGTTGTTAGCCAAAAAACTTCGCCGTGCTTTGCTCGGGGTCCTGCGGCTGGTTCCATGGCTGGTTCTGTGGCTGGCTGGTTGTTTTTCTTTCCATACCGGTCAGGGAAACAGGCGGTGAGGAATGCCTTTTTACACAGCCCTAAAAAGCGTTGTGAATAGGGAAATCACGTGTTATGTTCCTGGCGGCGTGTATTAACAGCAAGCTAATGAAACAGAGCGCTGCAGAGAAGGCTGGTGTACAGCTTTAAAGGGCAGGCACAAAAAAAGGGAGCCAAGAGCACTGACTAATAGAGGCTGCAGCTCTATTAAAGAGACCCCTTTTTTTAGCAGGGAGCCATCCCGATCTGCCTTCCAGTTCTGTTTCAGCCTGGATTTGAGCAGATGATGAGTGGCATAAGGATGTGAACAGCGGTGTTGCAGAGAGAGGCACTGCTGAGATTGGCCTCTGAGTCCCAGACGGAGGCAAAGCTGAAGCTGTCCCTCTGTTGTACCAACGGGCAGGAGCAGTGAGACAAGGGAAGCCACGTGGAACTGCACCCCTTCATGTTATATTTCCATGGTCTGGGCCGGCATCCAAGGCAGCCCACTGAGTTACAGAGACCTCAGGCTGAACCCTTTCTAATCCAGCAAACGCTCTGGAAGCTGCCAAACTCTCAACAACAGTTTAGACCCCCAAAACCAAAATTAAGTTTGCAAAGCCAACACAAGATGCTTTTGGGAGCCAGATGGAGAAAACCTGTTTCAGACTCCCAAACTAGTGATCAGTTGAGCCCACAGCACCACCAGAAGCCCAGTTCACTGGGTGAGGGTGGAAAGGCAAGAACAGAGACATAAGAAAAATACCACAGAACCATTTGTTTTTCATCCAGTTGACTTTATGAGCTGACGGAGTGGCTGAAGGTGTACCTCTGAATATCCCAGCCCTAGTGTTACAATCTTCTCAATTAGAAAATAAGTGGGTCCATTAAATAAAACTAACAGCAACACTTACTGTCTGGGGAAATGAATAGTTAGTTCTCAGTTAATGGGAGATCTGAGGAGATGCTGTGACATAGTGTGCTGAGAATTCAACTGTCCCTTTTGGCTTCATTGCTACTGTTCGTCCCATAGTTCTTAATTCTGGAATAACCATGAGTGATGGGAAATGTTTGCTTATACCATCCATGTTCAGAAAGTAATGATAATTTAATGTTCAGTGTTTGATTCAGATGCAGTTTAAATAGAGCTTTGGCAGCGCAGATAAAATCTGAGATCATGGAGAAACATCTACACCACTCATAGGTCACTGTAAGGGCGAGTGGGTTGTTGAGGTAGATCTTTGTTCACCACCACCACAGCAAAATGTAACACTCCTTTACAACTTTCATCTTAAGTGCAGGATGTTACAAACTTGTTTTGATAAGGATCCTGCTCTCTTTTGTAATGTTGATTGATGTGAGTCACAGCCTGAGTTTAACAAAGAAAGGGCATTCTTACTCTTAGTGGGTTTCGGTGGGGAAGGGAGGTGATTGAAGGGCATATTAGTTTTCATCCCGTTTGGAGAAATGCACGTACTGTAAAAATTTTGAGTATAGTTTCACTACTGAGGACTGAAATAATAATACCAGCTGTTTTACCATAGTACATACAGACTACATGGTTCCTCCAGCAGGTCTGGACAAGAAAGAGGGTATGTACCGAAAGGTAGACGGAATATAAGAAATGCACAGTACAAACCTAAATGCAGAAGAGAGATTAAAAGAGAATGTGATTTATATGATAGAGGACTGTAGATTTTTTGCTTTTTTTTTTTTAATTCCCAACAGAGACGGTGTAATTACTATAGTAAACCAAAGGCCTGTTCTTAGCACAGTCTAGAAAAATCTGTAAGTCATGACCTGTGGTTTGTCTCAAAGACAATTGACTCTATCTATGGAACAAGTACTTTGTGTGGCATCAGGTGTATAAGGGTTTGGGATTCTTCCTTACTCATACTGTAAGGGACCTGATGCTGCTGGCTTCAAAGGCAGGTGGGACATTGGAGCAGTCTGCAATTGGTTTGGTGATGGACTGCTTTTGAGGTCCGTGTTTGTCTCTTGGGTCTAGTCTCAGAAATATCCCAGAAGGTGCCTGATGTGCTCCAGCAGTCCTACGTGTGCATGCTGGGTACGTTAAGTCCCTGGTGCCCTCAGAACACTTAGAATCATAGAATTCTCTTGGTTCAAGGGACCCTTTAGGTCATCAAGTCCAACCATCACCCTGACCTGCCAACCACTGCTAAATCATGTCACTCAGCACCACATCTAACTGTCTTTTGAATACCTCCAGGCCTGGAGACTCCACCACTTCCCTGGGCAGCCCGTTCCAATGCTTAACAAAACGGTAGGGTGCTCTGAGGAGCAACAGAGGACAGCAACAGTGGGGTAATTCATCCTTTGGCTAACAGAGTAGTGAGTTGTGCTGCTGGGGCAGGTGGCACTGTGTGCCTGTGTGGCACATCTGCCCTGTGGATGGAGCTGATGATTTGTACTGCTCCTAGATGATCCTTCCCGAGCCATGTGCACAGGGGAATCCCCTCATCTGTACATGAGTTGATCTCATTCATCCCCCTTCTCTCAAACATTTAAGATAAAAGAAGTTGCCTTTGGCCTTGGGAAGGTTTGGGTATGACCTGTGCAGGGTGTCCCTCTCTGCTTTGCCTTCGCTCTGCTGCCAGCCTGCTTAGTTCAGCAGAAGCAGTCCGTTTGCCCATCACATATGTAAGGCTTGTCAAGATTTGTCAAATGAGCTGCTTCGTGGCATGGATGGGGGTATGCCAAATGTGGAGTCTTGTTACTGACATCACCCAGGGTCACGTGCTTCAGAGGGAGTTACCAGGAATCATCACTGAGCAGTTACAGGTAGTTTTGCCTTCTTGAGGATGAGGTTTTCCTAACTGTGTCACTGGTAACTGGTTGTGTCCTTTGAAAAGTAACCTGGTGTTCACTCTGCCTTCTTTTTTTAGCAGAACTCCCCATTGTCATTATAAAGGCATTTTTTTGTTTTGCTTTTGTTATTTATATTACAGCAGAACAGCAGGGTCTGGGGGTTGGATGAATTGGGGTCCCTTTGTTTTATGTTTATTTGTGTATGAATAGAGGAAGAGACTCACTGTTCCAGGGATGTTCTTGCTTTCACAGGGGGAAAATGTCAGATCCAAGAACGAACCTAAATCATCTGAATAGATGGGATCTACTAGAATATCTCATCTTTCAGTATGCCAGGGTTACTATCCACTTAGGCTGTTACTATAAATTTTAGTATTAGTGTTTCTGTTTTTCCTTTTAGAATAACAGCTCCATCCTGTGATGAAATTTGGCTCTGACTCAAACCCAGGAGGGTTCTCCATGAAAATATTTAACACAGTTGATTAGAAAAATCCCAAAGTGAATTCATAGTTTGCTTGATTGTTACCGTATTTAGAGCAGACAAACTGAAGTATTTGTGGCTTAAATATTTCTGACTTAATATTTTTAGATACTTAGTAAATACTATTATCTAGAGATTGAGAGAACGTATTTAGAGCTGCTTAAAAGATTGCTTGTTAGATCTGTGAATGGAATGATTCCTTATGGTCAAGTGAGATCTGAAGTAGCTTGGCAAATGTTTTTTATCAGGGTTGGTTTTCCATACTACAGCATGTAGCAGTGTGCCTGTAGAGAAGCTCTGCTGCAGTGCTGTGCTGTGGAGGTACTTGGCTGAGGAGCTGAGAGCTGTGCTTTGTCTTACTACCCGGTTACCGATGGGCATTTCCTTCCTTGCACTGCTTGTTGAAAATTACTTGAAAAAACGTTTTTGAAGAGTGGCTGCTAATGATGTACTGTCAAAAAGGAAAGATATATCAAATGAGCTTCTCCAGGAATCTGTCTTTGGCCTAGCATTATTCAAAAGTTCTCTTAACCTCTTATATAAAATATAAAAATAGAAGATGACACCAGTCTAAAAAAAATTAAAGACCAACCAGGTTTGAAAGAGTTGGTCCAAAGCATAGAATTATTTTGCAAAGTCAGGACAAGTGTTCTTAATTAGTATGGAAAAAGAAAATAAAAATGAAATCATAACAAAGGCGAAGGCCATCTAATGAGCTAGTTCAGGATAACGAATCATGGTAGCCATTGCTGTCAGTAATGAGGCAACTGTACAAATGTGAGTCCCTGTCGTAAGTTGGGGAACTTACAGATAATGAACTTGTAAGTTCGTTATCAGTAACCATGTAGAACGCAAATGTCAGATGCTGAAATGAAGGACTATGTTTGGTGTGAGGCACCACCTTTGAAAGCTGCCAAGGTCACTGCAGAGAGCAAGTGCTATGGCTTGTTCTTTTAAAGCTGACTTAGGACAGAAAGAACAAGCAAGGCCTGCCTAGTCCAGAAGAAGGTAGGCAAGTTGGGGGAGATTTGTCTTCAAGCATGCCAAAAATTGTTTGAGAAATGGTGGTGAGCAGTTTTCTGTGTCTGTCGGAGGTGACACAAGGGAGTAACGTTGTAGCTTAAAGTTAGATGTTGGTCAGGAATGTCCTGTTCAATATAAATAGTAGTTACCTGTGGAGACGTTAAAATTTTTGTCACTGACGACTTGACGTAGCGCAAAGAAACGGGGTGATTTTGTACAGTCAATCCTGCCACCTTCCAAGAAATGGGAGTAGAATGTTTTTGAATATTCTGTTCAAACTGAGCACACCTGTGCTTTCTAGCATGATTTGTCCTTAACAATTAGGAGCTGACACAGGAAAAGGAAACAAATCCTGTGGGTTTTATGACCTAGTTGTGTGATGTGTGCTAGCAATTGGGTGTGCAAGTCATCTTTAGCCACATACATAACTATGTCCCTTTGTCCTTCTTCAACAGTCTCCAAACGTCCACAACTACCCAGATATGGAAGCTGTACCCTTGTTACTAAACAACATGAAGGCAGACCCCGCGGAGGATTCATTATCTACAGACCATTTCCAAACACAGACTGAACCGGTGGACTTGTCAATAAACAAAGCCAGGTCATCCCCTACAGCAGCTTCATCTTCACCTGTTTCCATGACAGCATCAGCCTGCTCCCCTTCTTCGACTTCTACTTCTTCTTCTAGTCGGCCAGCTTCATCACCCACAGTAATAACATCAGTATCTTCAGCAGCATCTGTACCGTCAGTATTAACTCCAGGTCCACTTGTGGCCTCTGCATCTGGTGTTGGAGGCCAGCAGTTTTTGCACATTATCCATCCAGTACCACCTTCAAGCCCCATGAACTTGCAGTCCAACAAAATGAGTCACGTGCACCGTATCCCTGTGGTGGTACAGTCGGTACCTGTTGTCTATACAGCTGTGAGATCACCTGGGAACATGAACAACACTATAGTAGTACCACTGTTGGAGGATGGGAGAAGCCACGTCAAAGGTAAGGTGGAACCAGTTTTGTGCATCTGTGGCAGCTCTCAAACCACTCTTGTATGAGGAAAATGTAACAGTGCTAGAAAGCTGTTACTTCCCAAACTAACTGTGTCCTGTGCTGAAAAGACATACAGCTTACACTGTGGGGAGGGACCTTTAAAAGTCTTATCCCAGATGGTCTTTAAAAGAAATAATTTCATAAAGATTGAGGTCAGTGGTGGTGTTAGATGCTCGGACAACTCATGGCAAGCTTTGTCCTGAGAGGAATAAAACCTCACCAGCAGCTCAAGAAGTAGGACAATGGAATAGTGATGATACATAAAACATCACAGATGGATATTGGGTGATATAGATTTGGCAAGGGAAGGAATGTCAGAGAGATTTTTTTCCATGCAAAGAGAAAGCAATCGTTGGGCTGCAGGAACCTGCAAAGGAAAGGTTTTTTGCATCAAAGAGAGGTAGGTTTTATTAAGCTCAAGAAGTGGCAGTGCAATACTTTGAATTAGGTTTCTTCTTCCAGATTAAACAACAGAAGGGAAGGAAGCCACACAGAGTGTATGTGTTGGGAATGAGCTTTGCAGACGCAGAACCTGAGAGGCACATGGAGGTGTGAAGGGAGGAAGAAAGCACATGCCAGAAGGACATATTACACTCTTGGAGAAGCATCCAATAAACACAGAAAGGGGAGCTGGAGAGGAATAAAAATGAGAATGTAATAGTTACTGAGGGAGCAAGAAATTTTTAGAGATGATGACATGGTGGGTGGAGGAAGAAAGGAGAAAACAGGTGTGCCCAAATACTTGGAAAAGCATATCTGCATACCTGACTGAGAGGGGAACATGAGGAAAAGAATGAGAGAGACTCATTTCATGGTTCATTGTGTGTGAGTGAATAAAATATGGCTAATTCTCCCCTGAAATGAGGTACTGCTTGAGGCAGAAAGGGAGGGTACTGACAGGTAACCTTACTTTAGGGCATATGAGACTACAGGGCATTTAATAATACATTTTATAATATCTCTCATGTACCTAATTGCATAATGAATGAGTTTCTACAACTAGAAGACCTTTGTTCTCCTGCTCTCATGTCTGGTTTTGATACACTAGCGATTGTGTATTATTGTACAGGATCATTCTGATGGTTAGTAGCATCCTGTTGTCCATAAATCTTTGGTTCTCCTCCCATTCCCTCAGTACCTGAGCGTGGACTGTGCCCCCTCAACAGATGTAGGATGTAGGAAATGAGCTTACAGCTGATCTGGGTTTTGTTTTAAGCATCAAAATAATGGCTGAAGAAGTTTTATTGCGCTTCATACAGTGACATAATTTTAGGACTTTGTGCCATTCTGTCAAGAAATTATGAATGAAAGCAGAACTTTTCACCAAATTGTCTGGGAAAAAAGGAAGAAAAAGGAAAATTTTAGTCTGTATTTTGATTTTTGGAGCATTGGGCTGCAGTTGACCTTGAGCTCATCCAAATTTTTTTTCCATTTGTTTTCTTTTCAGAGGTGCTAGTTGGCTCTGGGAGTAGTGTCCTGTATAGGAAACACCCCCATATCTTGTAAAACTGGAACTTCGCTACCACAGTTTCTTCAGCAAAATTGCAGAATTTCCTAAGCCGTAGGGATTTCAGCCCCTGAGCTCCGGGCCTCCTGAGCTGCCCTGACAGTATTGCCTTTGTGCTGTTATTGGCCGAGATCATTAACCAGTCCTGCATCGGCTGTTAACGTACAGCTGAAGGAAAAGAAGGGATTAATCACAGAATCATAGGGTTTGGAAGGGACCTCGAGAGATCACCGGGTCCAACCCCCCTGCCAAAGCAGGCTCCCTAGCACATATTGCACAGATAGGCGTCCAGACGAGTCTTGAATATCTCCAGAGAAGGAGACTCCACCACCTCCCTGGGCAGCCTGTCCCAGGGCTCTGTCACCCTCACTGTGTAAAAGTTCTTCCGCATGTTGGTGCGGAACTTCCTGTGCTCCAGTTTACAGCCATTGCCCCTTGTCCTGTCCCCACAGACCACTGAAAAGGGGTTGGCCATTTCCCCCTGCATCCCATACTTAAGATATTTATAAACATTAATTAGGTCCCCCCTCAGTCTTCTTTTCTCCAGGCTGAACAGCCCCAGCTCACTCAGCCTTTCCTCATACGGGAGATGTTCCAGGCCCTTAATCATCCTCGTAGCCCTTCTCTGGACTCTCTCCAGGAGATCCCTGTCTTTTTTATACCAGGGAGCCCAGAACTGGACACAGTACTCCAGGTGGGGCCTGACCAGGGCAGAGTACAGGGCGGGGGGATCACCTCCTTTGACCTGCTGGCCACACTCCTCTTGATGCACCCCAGAAAGTGTTCTTAATTAAGTGTTCTTTAATTTTATTTTTTTTGTCATTTCTTGTTCCCGTTTTGCTCTCACTAATTCTTTTGATGTGAATGTTCAGGCTAATTTGAATATATACAATAGAAGAATAACGAGCCACAATCCACTCCAGGTAATCATCTTTTGTCAGCTTTTGCTGGAGTATGCTATTCTTTCTTTAATGTAAAACAATATAAATAATAAAATGCAGTGATATTGCCCCTATTATCCGATTAAATAAATGTTATGTGTGCAGGCTAACTTCTCTTCAGTGGAAGGGTCAGCTCCTGTGCTGAAAACAAGAAATAAATGCATGCAGATGCTGACAGTAATGTGAATTGGTTGGTAATCTTCTACCAGCTGAAGGAGAAATGTAGGTTTGGAATTGTCTAGAGTCACAGGTTTTATTTCTTACCTGAATGTTGAGGATTTCTGTCAACAAAACATACAGAGGCTGAAAGAAAGCCGATCCACAGATAGGGTCAGCAGCATTTGTCCTGTAAGTCCTCTGTTGTTGCTCTTTTGATGCTATATCAGAGACTGGGTTGATGATCCAGGGCTGTGGTTGGGAAGAACTTGAAGTTATATTTTACATTAGACTGTATCTAAGTCCTTTTCATTCGAATGAGACTTTGGCACTTTCCAGAACAGTGATAATTTCAACGCTAAAATTAATGCAAGTTGCATCAGACTTAATTTCAGACCTCTCCTGTTTCTCTAGGTGGAGGTACCTAGGGGAAAAAATGGAAGAAAAAGGATATAAAGAAAGTTATTTCCTTGTTGTTCCCAGAATTATCTTCCTCATGCTGAATTTTCCTCTTCCAGGTTTAACTAGAACTATTTCATTTTTAAGTTTATTGAAAAACCTTCTCAGGCCACCTGCCTCTGGGCACTTTCCTTGGGTGGGTTTCTGCTTCCCCTGATGCTTCCCAGTCCACCTTCCTTCTCTCTGGGACAAAACTGGCCTCCTGGTGTCTGCAATTTCTGGGTAATTTGGGCAAATACTTCTTTCTTCAAAGAAACAAACAGCATTGTGTTTGAATTCTCTCTTCCCTCCAGCACGAGAAATCACTGCCTCCTCTTCAGTTTCCTCCTTTTTTCTCTTTTTCCATTTTTTTCTTGTCCTTCCCATCTCACTGGCTGTTGAGTGCCAGTTTCAGCAGCTCTGCTTCATCTCTCCCTCCTTATCTGTTAATATTTCTAACCTGTACTGTCACCTGCTATTCTGCTGCTGCACGTCCTTCTCTGTAGCTTCATTCATCCTGACGTTCTCCATCGCACCTTCCTTCAGGAGAGCCTCAGGTCTCCTTTTCGGCCTCCCAACATCCTGCTCATTTCTGCTCTCTGTCCTGCCTCCTCTCTCCTATTTTTATACTTGTGAGGTTTCACATTAAATCATTCCTACAGCATTGAAAACCGGATGGGTAGCATCCCGTCAGGTCCTGTGCCACGTGCTACACCCCAAAGGGGTGCCAGGAGCCAGGGGTGTCATGCTACAAAAGCACCCTTCTGACAGATGGATGCTTTTTGCAGGATAAACATCTCTCCATTCCCCTAGTGTAATGCAAAATCAGGATCAAATTTAGGAATTTATTATCAACACATAATTAGAGAGTAATCAGTGCACGATATGTTCAGTATCAGTAATATACCACTAGCTCTTTACAAAATCTTACTATAGTGATTCTTACAAATTTCTACCACTCCTCTGTGATCCCACCGTACTCACACATACACACACTCACAGAGCTGCATGCAGACTCCCCCACCTACCCTGGACCTGCCCCATCTGCCATCATCCCCCTGCTGCACCCCATGAACAGGAGGCACCCCAGGGAGACCCCCGAAGTGGGAGGTCTCCACACCTGTGTGCTGTCCCCACACCTCATGCCCAGCTGTGCAAGTTACTCCCTACATTCTAATCCTCCTGTTACTTTATACAGAATCATAGAATGCTTTGGGTTGGAAGAGACTTCAAAGGTCATCTAGTTCCAGCCCCCCTGCCACATGCTCAAGGTGTAGTAATGTGTTAGGGCTGAGATGAAGTTCTCTGCCTTCGCTACTGTTGTCTTGTTATCCAAAGCCTTTAAAAAGCACTTGGAGATTTTTTTCCTGCGTGGAGTAGGTGGTGAGCACTAGTCATTATTACATATTAAACTATTCCTGAGCATTAAAATCCCCTGAAAAACTCTTTCCTCGCCTTTTTTTTCTCCCTCTTCACCAATGATGAGGGATGCTAAAAGGTGTAATTAGAGGCACAGCAGGTAGCGGCACCTATAGATGTGGATGCCTGGTGGTTTCCCTTAAAACCCTGTCTTTGGTTGCTCACAGTCTGTTTATGTGGTAACCATTTAGGCTAACATTTTCCATGCTGCATGTCTGCCTCAGGCTATTTCTCTTTTACTTTCTTCCTGAGGAAAGTTTCAAGGAAGAGCTATTCTGCTCTTCCCGAAACTGAGTGTAAAGAAAAAGATGTAACATTTTCCACGTTGAAAAATATATTCCAGCCTTGTTCTGGGGAAAAACTCTAGAACCTCCGTAGTTTTGTGCTGTGAATCTCAAGGTTGGTTTGGACCATTGGGCGTTTTTTGTTGTGGGGTTTTTTTTGTCTTTTTAAGCACTTGAGGAAACCAAGCCAAGTTTGAAGACCTGAACCCCCCCGCCCAACCCCGCCATGAGCCCTCTTAAAGGGTGAAGCAAAAAAAAACCCTGTGGCTGGGAAACGGCAAGGAGGAGGTTGGAAGGGGTTGGGCTGTGGAGAGAAGGGCAGGATGGAAGGGATCGAGGGAGAAAAGGAGGTAGTGAGATGAATATGGATGTGTGAACATGCTCAGGAGGAAAGTGGGAAAGAGACAGAGGAAGGGGGAAGAAGCAAAAGGAGGGTAGAAAAGAGATCTGAGCAGGATGAAGGGAAACGAGAGGCTCAGACAGCGGAGTGAAAGGGCCCGCCATGGCAGCAGTGCATTCCCCTACAGACACTTGGTCCTGTTAGCCTGAGTATTTCCACTTCTTGATTTCAGAAGTTATCTGTGAATGCTACTGGCAAATCATGTCCCTCTAGCAGCAGGTTTTGCCAAAGTTAATATCCTGAAGAATTATTTTCTGTAGTTCAGAAGAGTTACTCAGTTCATTGAAGGGCCTTTTAGAAGCTCCTGCCTGATGTTGGTGCACCAAGGACCTGTGCAGCTGGGGTATTTCTGGGTGTTTGGGTTCAAGTTTTTGAGAGTTCTCACTCTAATCCAGCCATCAGAACATTATAAATTTCAACTTGCCAACTGAACTTCCCCTGCTTCCCGTGTACGTAAAGTTCAGCAATGACATTGTGCCCCTGTACTCAGCATTGGTGAGGCAGCACCTCGACTGCTGTGTCCAGTTCTGGGCTCCTCACCATAAGAAGGACATGGAGGTCCTGGAGTGAGTCCAGAGAAGGGCAACCAGGCTGGTGAAGGGGCTGGAGGGCAAATCCTATGACGAGCGGCTGAGGGAGCTGGGGCTGTTTAGCCTAGAGAAGAGGAGGCTGAGGGGAGACCTTATCACCGCCTACAATTACCTGAAGGGAGGTTATAGAGAGATAGGTGATGGTCTCTTCAGCCAGGTGACAGGTGATAGGACAAGGGGGAATGGCATGAAGCTGTTCCAGGGCAGGTTTAGATTGGATGTTAGAAAAAAATTTTTTACTGAAAGAGTTGTCAGGGCCTGGAACAGGCTGCCCAGGGAGGTGGTTGAGTCACCTTCCCTGGATGTGTTCAAAAAAAGGGTAGATGAAGTACTTAGGGATATGGTTTAGCATTGGACAGGAACAGTTGGATTTGATGATCTTAAAGGTCTTTTCCAACCTTGTGATTCTGTGACTGTTTTTGTGCTGCTGTGCCTGTGTGTAGCCCCAGCAGAAATACACAGATTGTATCTTTTCACAGTTTACACACGCCACGTTCCTCGCTGTGGATACAGTACTAAGTATTAAATTCAGTACCGTCTGCTATAGATATTTCTGTGGCTTAAAAGAGGTGATATCACTAGGTTACATTATCTGCTGCCCTTGTTTTTTTTTTTAAAAGCACAGCTTGCTCTTTCTGACTACCATAAGTTTATTCCACAAGCGTAAATGCAATTTGTAGTACGAAGTTCAAAATTTAGAGAGTCATTCCATATGTTTAAAGGTCAGATTATATGGTCTGTTTGTATAAATTATGCTATGGAAGAGGCTCTTAATTAAAACCAGTAGTGTTGCCTTTTTTATTTCATGTGAAATGGTTACCCTTTCTACATTTTAGAGGCTAGTTATTTTGTATTTAAATTGTGTTGAGGCAGAGATTTTCTGCTTAGCTGTATTTTTTTTGTTGTTACACATAAAAAATTATGTGGCTCTATGTATTCCAGCCTGTCCACCTCCATCCTTCCTGCCCAGCCTCCCTCCCCCAACCCCTCCCAATATTGAATCTCTCTCCCCCTGTTTGTTTGGTTTGTTTGGAAGAAATATCCATGCTTCTTGGAAAGGAGAAGCAGCTTGGCAGTGGGTAGCTAGGAAGAGAAGCAGGCAGAAGAGAGGCTTGCATTCAGGGTGGGACCTGTGTCTCTGGAGATGGTGTGTGTATATGTAAGAACTAGAGTAAACAACAGTTCTTGTGAGAATGGAGAGTCAAACACAGGTTACAAGATAGATTGTGGTGTTTGAAGTTGAGAAGGTGGTTGCTTGAAGACAAAGTAGCCTGGGTTAACTATGGGCAGTCCCATAAATGGTCATCTACTGAAATCTCCAGAAAAGTCGTATTTCTGGTGACTTACTACTGATGAGCATAGGTGTTTTCTCTAGAGAAGTATGTGCTCTTCTAAGAGTCATCAACAGTGGATTTAACATCACGTGTGTGTTTTTACCCAGGAGCGGGTTTGGGAAAGGGAGGCCAGTGTGTATTCCAGCTTCATTTCTGAAGCCCACCATAAGGAGGATGAGGAAGTCCATTTCAACATAGCCTGAATCCCTGCACCTTTTGGAAGCTGTTAATCCCTTGTCTTCCATGCCAAGAATGCCTCTGGTTCTCCAGCTTTGTACCCTCACCAGGGCTGAGCTTTGATCTAGTTGCTTTTATCCCAGAAATTTGGACCCAGCAGAAACACAAGCATAAAACTTCTCATTTATTTTATCCCTGCCTTGGGTTTTATTGTGCGTTGGACCAACCTGCTGGAAACTTTCTGGTGTCCAGAATATCTCTGGAGTGTGGCAGTGTGCAAGTTGTGATCTGCTACTGTTTTGTAGTGGCTTTGCAATGCTTTATTTAATATTAAATATATTCTGTCCTTATTGTTTTCCCTGTTTACTTTTGGTGATAGAGTATTGGTATATTGGGTGCACAGTGAGATACACATCTCAGTAGCCTCTGTGGTTTGTTTGTTGTGTAGATGAGGTCTCATGGCATTCAAATAGCTTAGGAAGAGAAAAGTCCATTGCTTAAAAAATGGTGGGGTATGTTTATGCATACAACCCAGTGACAGGGATGCTTAGATATGTGCATATATTACATCCATGTGATCACTCTCACCTCTGTATTTCTCCGCACAGCTATTCTCTTACAGGTTTATGGCAAATTATTTGACTGGTGAAATGATTTTAAATATTGCCTTTGATTGGATCATAGCAATTAATATTCTCTGGTAGATTAGTTACGCTGTGCATTCAGCGCCAGTTCCCATTCTCTGTGAACCGTAGCTGTGCTGGGTGCAGTTAACTGCTCTAGCCATATAGTCCCATAAAATCTCAATAAAATCTGAAAACTGTGGAGTATGGGTAATCTTGCTATAAATTGTAATAAAAATTACCCCTGTAGACTCTATATTCTGACCATTACAGTCATGGATACTGCTGCTTTGTACATAAAGTTTTATGAAATAAATCGACCAATTCTGCTGCCCCTACCAGACACCAGGCTGTTTTGATTGAAAATCTGATAGGTGCGCTCAGAGCCTTTTCCAACACATAAAGTGCTTATAATGAACTTTAAATAGGAAGAAAAATGCCATATATGTGCTTCATATAGTGCAGACCAGTTCAGGAGGATAAAATCATGAATGCCATCATTCCCCTGCACTTGTTAGGTCAATACAGCCAGGATTCGGTTTCCTGAAACATGTTAAGTAAACCTGAGTGTAACACTGCAGGGTGTATCTCTGAGGGCATAATTTCAGATAGCTCCTGTCCATCTGTGTCTACAAGCGTTGCTTCTCCATCAAAAACATACAGCAGTGTCTGTGACGTTTTCCTTTGACCTTCTCTTGCTGGGGAAATCTGTGCTGGGCTCCTGTTCTCTTAAGAAACTGCCAAGAAGGGGGATGTTTGGTTTTCCAGATAAGCTACAGTGTAAATTTGGCCTTGCACAGTTGTAAAACCTATTTTCTAAGAGTAACCGAGAAGGGTGGAGGTGAGTTGGTCCTTCTATTTGGTGTTTGATCCACTCAGAAGCATTTTTTTATCAGAGGTATTTGAACCAGTAGCGGTATACAAAAGAGCAAAAGAAGTCACTGTTAGCCAGCAGTTCACTTCTTGAAATATTTCAGGTACCAACCAGTGCTGTACGCCAAATCTGAAGGCCGGAGTTGTTAGACACTACAGTGTTCGTAACTGTTGGCAGATTATTGGTTTTCATGACTACTCCTGTGTCACGCTGTTACTTCTCTTCCAAATTTGCCCACAAGGACCCTGAAGCCGAAGATCATTTTCTTCAGCATCACTGCTGGGGACGAAGGCACCTCTGTGGCATTAAGTGAACGGTGGTAGGCAGAGAGAGAGTGTGAGCAAGCAGAGTTGTGCAGTGCTGTTGCCATTGTCCTATCCTGAGGTATCTTCTGAGATCCCCAGACATTTCCACTCCTTTCCCAGAAAACCAGGGCATGACAGAGCTGCAGCACAAAGGCTGCTCTCCTCTTCCCAGGAAGGAGTGGGTCTGCTGTGGCTCAAGGAGGCACCGAGCTATGTTCCTCTGCCAGGGCTGGTGCCCCAGCACCCCGTGAGAGGAGGGAAGGGGTTTCATGCCATGGAGTCTATGGAGGCAGATGGGCTCACCACCCCTGGAGGCATCCAACTCCTTTTGCTGGCTGTATGGGAGGGTTGGGGTGGTTCTGTTTGCAACGCAGGTGCTTGAAGATGGGTGAAAGGCTCTTCGCCCCCCTCCTAGTGTTACTCAGCTCCTGAGGCCCAGGGCTCTCAGAGAGTATTTGGGCTGATGGAAACATACTGTTAGGTGCTGCTGGGTCATGGGGCTAATAATAATAATAATAATAATAATAATAATAATAATGTTTATCATCATCATAATCATCATCATCATCATTATTATTATGCTATTTCTTTCGCAGTGTTTCTGATGCTGGCAGGTTAATAGCATATTGTGCTAGAACGTGAGTGCAATATAATTTTCTTCACCATATTTTCCAATCCCATCCTTCTAGGAGTTTGGCAGCAAATGTCACTTTGTTACCTCAGTCCTTTGTATCCTGTGGACACATGGACACACACATAACAGCACTACCAATGAGATTCTTGTAAATGTTAATTTTGGGGTGTGGGCTGGTGTTTGGTTTTCCACTCCTATGGAGGTAAGCGCAAAGCAACTGTTGCTTACAGCTAGTCTTCTTTTACATGCTGTATGCTAGCACACACTGGAAGCAACTGGAGAGGAGTTTCCAAGAGAGACATCTGGCAATAGCAAACATGACTCTTTCTGGCTTGCTGGAGGTACCTCACGTTACCGCTCAAATTAAACTTCCATCGCAGTAAAGTCCTGTGTCTGTGTTTGTGAGGGCAAACACGTCACCTGGGTGTGGAACAGAACTAGCAAGGTCAGAGGGACCTCACCACCAGCCAGGGTGATGTGTCACGCAGCACAGGACTTGGCATTGCTCTCCCTGCTGCAGACCTTTGTAACCCTGCTTTTGGCTGGCAGGTCTGGTGGGCGGATGGCAGGACCACCTGGAAATCCCGTCATGGGCAATCATTTTGATTAGCAGGTTGAACATTAGTAATCCTTCAGAGAAAGCGGAGTGGAGAGTTTAATATGTGAAACAAAAGCAAACTGCCTCTGAACTTGGGAATCCTTTCAAAAAGCAGAAATAGATTTATAATTATTTTAAGAGAACAGCTAAGTGTAATTCAGTATTAATTATGTGGCAGTGTATCAGCAGGCCACCACGTATGTATGTATTTTTACAAAGTTATTAGCAAAGAAGTTAGCATAATGCAGAAAACTGACTTTTTAAGATAAAATGAGCCAGAGGCTTCAATATTTCAGGATGCTGAAAATTTTTTTTTTTTTCCGTACCAGCAAGCATCATCTCATAATGAGTCATTTCAGCATTAGTTAATACTACATGGCTTAGCTATTAAGAGAGGCAAAGCTCTCCTGATGGTTACTTAGTTTTCTCCTACTCTTAAATATTTCATTCATCTTTAACCCAAGGGGCTTGTATTTGCCTTTAAATCAAAGATAGTGCGTAGATGTGAAATTACTTCTAGTGGGTCTTCGTGAGCCTATTGATGGGATGAGTTTTAATCGCTTTCACTTGCAGGAAATCTGACTGGATTAAAAAAACCAAAACAGTTTGCAGTAAGTGGTGATTGCAGTATGTTGATGTGTGGGCCTTTTGACCCAGAGAGGGCCCAGATTCAGGCCATATACAGGCATCACACTTAAGAAATTCTGGTGGTGCTGGTGGTGCTTGGCCTTGCCTGCCCAGGTCAGAGCACTAAAGTTGCATATCCCTAATTAATCTTTGGAAAGAGGCAAAGCGATTAGGAATTACTCAGTGGAGCCTAAATATGACATCCAGGGGATAGCATTTACCCAGCAGCCTAGTAACACCAGCACGTGTGTGAGAAGTAAGCTTGGAGAGATTCAAATCCACGGTCAAAGGAAAGCTGCCAAGAGATGCCCCAGCGCAGACAGGAGCCCAGATTTAGAGAGTGGAGGAGGAGAAAAATATCCTGTTGGTATGCCCCAGTACTCAGGTTATTCCCCTGGGAAGACGGAGGCTGCGTCCTGGCCCGAGGAGTTCATGTGCTCTTAGCAGCCGGCAGGCTGGATCCTTCCCAGAGATTTTGCTTCCATGACATGGCTAATCCTGTACCGTGTCAAAAATGACACAGCTGTGTGCCAGAAAGCACAAATTTAATCAGTGCTCATTAGAAAGTTGCTGTGCAAATTTAAATCTGTTTCAGCATTGTAGAAGGAGAAACTTTGTCCAGAGAAAGAGGCTCAAGTATTGTCTTTCCCCCACAGCTAGCATAAATTTTAAAGCCAAGAAACTGCTTGGTTTGATAGAAATAGAAGCAAGCTTATAGCTGATCCAGATGAGATTTTTTTCCCTACTGGCAACTGACAGTTGGCAGATACAATATTAATGACTGTAGTCCAGGTTCTGGAGTGTTTACAGGCTGCTTTGTGCCTTTCATGAGAGCCATTTGCACATCTTACCTTAAAACAAGTGCAGAGAGTGAAATCCCTCATACCGCCCAAAGGGAAATTGCCTTTTTGGTACCGTTAGGCAAAGTGGCCATTGAGAAGTGATTGAATATATGTACGTGCATCAGGAGCAATGATCTGTACTTTCTTCAGCAAAAAGGATCCTTGTTTCTTGGGGCTAACAAGGATGGAAAACGATGTGGCTGCTTGCAGCCTTCTGCACTTGCTAACAGCTTGCTTCTGGAGCTCCTGTGCGCACTCTTTCAATGACACCTTTGTCTCAGGAAAGCTGTCTCTGACTCATTTCTTTTTGCTTGCCTCCCCTTAGCCTCATTCATGCTTCACCAAACCACCGGATGCTCTGTCAGACAAATCTTGCCTTTCAAGAGGAGTCGCAAGGGCAAGGAAACCAGCTCATTTTTAAGGCCTGAGATTTATTAATTAAATGTATCTGCTTGTGAAGGGGGGACTTGGTTCAGTGGTGCAGCTGGGTTCCTTCTGGACCTGTGGTCTTAGGTTCAAGGAAAAGCGTGGTCGCCAGAGCAAAGTACAGCACAAAGGGAGGCTAAAATGTGCTGGCACGTTTTGTGGGCTCTTCTCTACCTTGCTTGCCAATTGTATTCCATTGCTCACGTCCTCCACCTTTTTCATCTCATTTACTAAATTATCTCTTGCCTGCATCTCTTCATTCTTTCCAGTTTGATGTTTGTTAGGCCAATAATTACTCTTAATTCAGTGTTTATGAACTGCCGCTGGTATTTATAGACCTTGGTGCCAGCAGTTCGACAGTTGTTCTTAGATGTCCAAGAGAAAGTCAAAGCTGTTGACATAAGTAGGAGTCATGAACTCTGAATGTATAAAAATCCTGTACTGTAGTTTGCACGCTGTAGTAAGCGGTGAGGAGGAGATTTCTGTCAGGCTTTTGGCCAGTTGGTTATTCACATGGCTCATTTGTGGGAGGAGAGTAGCTTTAAAGACTGTTTTTTCCCTGCAGCAGCTGCAGCCATGCTGATGAGAAAACAGGACAGTTTACACCAGCTGGCAGCAGGCAAGGTTCAGCCTCCTGGTTAGTCACCTCGGCTCCCCAGCACCTCAGCCACCCAAGTCTGCGAGCTGAAAATGGAGCACAAACGGAGAGGGAGATAAAAAAGGATGCATGTGTGGGCCAATGTTAAAAAACAAGGAAATAAACCCTAGATCATTCTGTAATTTAATTATCATCCTTAGTTCAGTTCACTGCAAAAATGTAACCAAAAAAGACCTTGAATTGCCCACAGTTGAATTTTGCCCGCTGATGCATTTCCGTTCCTTGCCTTTTGTTCCCACCACGCTCATGTGTCACAGGACCTCTTGATGTGCTAAAACATACGGGTTTGGAGGGGCAATCTGTTGCCTGGTGGGCCAAATTACCCATAGGTACAAGAGCACAACCCCACTGGCACCTTCGTGGCGGTGTTAGGAGTATACAGAGTAGGATTTACCTTGCCAAGCATACACAAAAAGAAGATAATTCATAATTTTCATCCTAGCATGTTCCTCTGGTAACCTAAAAACCCCACCATGTGTAATAGGAGTCTCAGTAATATCTTAGGAGTTGGAAATCTGCAATACTAATGAAACAATGTGTCATATAAGGAACAAAAGTACATAGGATTTTTCATACACATTTATATCGTCTCTTTTTACGTAGGTGTATTCACGCTTAAGTGATCAAAATTGGTGTATAATAATTGTATTACAGACTAAATTATGTAACAACTTTCATGATTCCAAGTTAGGCCTAGGTTTAAACATTAAGAAACTCTCTGAGCTAGCTACTTTTGTTGTAGTGCAAGGCAAATTAAGCCACTATTAATACGAGGTAGCACATACTTAGCTTTTTGATACAATTTATTTACAAACATCGATTTTCACAAAAGCATCAGGAATAGAGGGGTTTAAATACTGGGCAGATACAAACATACAACTTCCTGGAACAAGATTTACTTCAAGAAAAACTGAAAAAGTAATGAAATAAGTAATAAACTCATACTTAGGGAACAAGGCAGAAATAACACTTCTTTCCAAATAGTTTTCTGTGCCTAAATCAGATGACTAGATGGTTCAGTTGCTCTTAAATAAAATAGACTGAGATTATCCTTAATGCTCAGGTACACATTGAATACCATCACATGTAAGTCATGGTTTTAAGAAGCACAGTCAGAATGGTGCTTATTCTACATGAAACAAGTAGATATTTTGAACAATTTCTAGATTGCTCTACATTTGTCACATGCAGGTCATTGTGCGTTGTCAACAGCCTTTGCTTTGATAAAGCAAAAGATGTTTTCTTTACCATACGTGAAGAAATAACAGGCAGCCCAAATGCAGCTAGTATTATTAAGGCACTTAAACTGTTAGTAGAAAGCTAATAGAAGTTATACTGTGCATCTGTAAATGCCCTGTGCTTCCAGAAGGGGTTGTTTCATCACCTTACTGAACATATTTGAATAGTATTTTCTTTATGAAGCTCTTTAACATTAAAATAAAATATAGCTGAAGGGCTGTTATAATCACTCACTGTTCTTTTACTCAGAGGTGGTTCACAGCTAAGACATAAATTAAAATTTAAGACCAACTTTCCCTCGAGTCATCAGTTATTTGGGGAATGCTTTCTTTTCAAGAGCCCAACTATCCATCAGTGCTACTGTTACGGCTCCACAGCTCCTGGAGTACCTACAACCCTCCCATTTTTCACCCTAACAGTGCCCTTTCTGAAGCCAGTGAACACAGTAACTTAAGAGATACAGCAAAATGGAAAGTTCAGCTGTGACTTTTGGAGCTGTTCTTTAGCTATAGGTCTGTTGAACTGGTTGTGATCTCTAAGGCAGCCTGTGATACCTGTTGTCAAGGGCTGTGGTTAGCCAGAGTTGAGTAGGAATGAGATCTACCTTCCTTGAAAAGCATGTTGCAAAACCAGAGGGTGCCCTATCTCTGACACTGCAGTACAGGAACACACGCTGCCACAGTTACCTCTAGCGATAAATAATCTTGCATTCCCCTGTATCACCTGAACAAATAAAATATACACATTTTTAAACAAAGCTCTTTGCTGGTCTTTCCACTTCCTGGTCCTCCCTTGCAGGGTCAGGCATCTTTCCAGTTTTGCTCTCTACTCTGGCTTATTTTGGTGCCTCTCAGCACTTAATAATCCTACATGGTGTTTCATGAGTGAGGAGTAACATCCCTTTCTATACATCACCTCTGAAGTTTGTCTCTGGGTCTGTCCCAACACAAGCAATCCCCAGTTCCTCTTGGGACTATCCCAGGTGAGGGGAATGGGGGTCTGCATCAGTCTGCTGCTTCCTCCTCACGCCATTGCTCTGCTCCAGCGTGGGTCCCCCATGGGTGGCAGCTCCCATCAGGAGAGCCTGCTCTTCTGTGATCCCTGCAGCTTCTTCAGAATCTCTGCTCCACCATGGAGCACCTCCTCCCTCCCCACCTCCTCTCACCTTGGTGTCTGCAGGGCTGTCCCCCACACTTTCTTCCTCATTCTGCCTGTGTAATACTTATTTTTTTTCCTTAAACCTGCTCTTCCCTGAGAGACCCCCATTTTGGCAGGTGGCTCAGCCATGCCCTGCAGTGGGTGGGCTGCAGCTAGAACCACTTGTGTCCAGCTCTGCATAGCCCCTGCCTCTCCTCACAGAGGACACTGCAGCCCCTGCTGCTGCCAGCGCCTGGGCACCTGCACGGTTGCCACACAATATGGATACTGTAAGCTGTGTATGGACAAAGCAATTCCTGATCTTCAGATGTTCCCAGACCTGAAACCGTGTGACTTTTCAAAAAAAATCTGGCTAAGCCGGCCCAACATCGGCACCTGAAGGTTAGTTGCTGGTGTGAATGCAGTGGCTTTGCCACAAGTAACGTCAAAGGAAGGCTCCTTCAGAGGTTGACACTGGCATTGAGTCAGAAATCAGGACAACTGGGTTTTTTCAGATACCTAAGTTTTAGTTGACTGGAGTGACACAGGCCCCTGCCTGTTAGCAGATGATGAAAGCTCTGAATTGATTGCTCCTGCAATTTGGCTGTAAAATTTACTCTACACTGTTCCATGTTGTACAAAGCAGATGTAGCCCTTTCCCTTTACTTTCCGAAGAGACAGTAAGTAACTTGAGGGTAAATGGAATGGTTGATGGATATTATGTGTGCAGCTTTATTTCAGGTCCACTGACTGCGTTGGTGTAGCCTGTGTGTGTTCTCACGCCTGTATGCTGCTGGAAATGCTTGTGCCTCGCCGTAGTGCACAGCTACGTGACTTTGCCAATCTGTCACCTGATTTGGGGAGCTCAGCGGATGTGTTGTGCGCCCTGATGTTGTTCTGGGACGAGATTAATTTCAGCACGCTCATATTAATCCATTATATGTCTCTTTCCAGCACAAATGGACCCCCGAGGCCTATCTCCCAGACAAATTAAAAGTGACAGTGATGATGACGACCTGCCAAATGTGACCTTAGATAGCGTTAATGAAACTGGATCTACAGCGCTCTCCATAGCCAGAGCAGTACAAGAGTAAGTATCACATTCCCAGAGTGAAATGAGTGTTGCTGAGGCGCTCCTGAGCGGGTGGAGGCACTGGCCCTTGGTGACACGGTAGGGGTGTTCCCTCAGCTGTGGGCCAGCATACCTGCCAGCACCTCTTCCTTGTAACCTTTTTCCCTTTAGGAAGAGATGGCTGCATCTCTCATCTGTCCCTGATCCTCTTTTTTCCTTTCTTTCTCTCTGCTTTTATTTATTAGGTGAAGTTTCAAATTGAAATTGTTTCTTCCCCTTTATTTACTTGCAAAGGTTTTGGTGTTTTTATATTCTCTCCAAAGGGCGACTGGGTTAGACTTTCACTCAAAAACCATGAAATTCTTTTCTTGACTGAAAGCAGCACCAAGAAGTTCATTCTAGTTGCTGTCAGATAGGAACTACCAACATTTCTCCTGAAGGCCAGTGTCATTGAAAGGAAATTAGCAAGGTTCTTTGAACAGTGTTTCCATTGGTGTTATTTTTCTGTGTACTCTTACTCACTGGATGGACAAATAACTTCTTAATTTAATGTCTGTATTGCTTGTTTTGAAAAAAAAAACCAAACCAGAAAAAGAAACAGTTTATCATGAACATTAGCAATTCTGTAGATGCATGAGCTTGCTCAGTCACTGTAGCAGCTGGAAGGGAACCAACTGTGAGGTAAATAAGTATTAATATCCCCATTTTATAGGTGAGGAAAATGAGGTTATGCGTAAAGGTCACCCTGTAGGTCTGAAGCAGAGCTGGAAATAGAACTAGAGCTTCCAGGCACTGATGATGCCTATGCTAGACCCGTGAAATGTATTACTTTATCTGAGAAGTTCAAAATATGGGCATTCTGGACATTATTAAATAGGAAGGGATATAGTAAAATCCATTAGACGTTGTTATTATATAGTGTGTTATGGATACATTTTAAACGTCTTATTGTGGTGTCTCAAAGTGCATACATTTGGCTTGGTTTTCCTGCCCACCAGTAGCCAAACATGCTGGTGTTTCCAAGCCATGTTTGAGGAGGAGCAACTTTTCTTTTTTTCATTTCCACCAGACACCTACTAATTCATCTTCTAGTCAAGCACAGTAACTGTGATCATCTAAACCCATATTCCACTTAAGCAGAGAGGGAGGTCTCTACGGACAAGGCGAGGCGTTGGCTCTCACTGTATTTATCACACTCCCTTTCTGATGGTGAGAAGTGAGGGGACGGTTTCTTCACCAGTGACACTGTTGCTTGATAGACAGGCTTTGCACTTTATTTTGAATTCACTAGTTCCAACACTAGGCCCTGAAGTGCTAAGTGTTTTTTTTGTCAGTTTATAGCATGCATAGTAAGCCAGAAAAATAAAAACATATCACGATTTTGCACTAAATAGTTCTGTCTAATTAATGAAAAGAGAAATCATTGAGCTCTAGCAAATACTTCTGTTATATGACTGACAGACAGATACTTTTCTCTGTGACTGACAATGCTTGAACACTTAGAGAATTGGCCAAAGCATGAAAAGGGTTTTGTTTTTTTAGCTTTTCCACAATGCATTCCACAGTTTGTCAAGGTAAATGTGTTGAATATTACTTGGCTGGCTCTGGAGTTTAAGAATTAAATTAAGAAATTTAATAATATAACACCAACTCATCCTTGTTGCAGGTTTTATTTAAACAGTAATCTGTTAGTTTATTTCAAAAGCCCCATTAGGAAAATCTAATTTGACTGTGATCTGCAATTTGTCTTCTTTACTTCATTCTCAGTCACAGACAGCACGCATACAGCTGCAAAGCTGAAGAGAGACGTTAGCACATTATACAGGCTTCACTCAATCCGTTTCCTTCTTGGGCTGTAATATAGTGCCTTACAGATGGGCTCTGTTCTGAATTTGGGCAACTAATGTGTACCTTAATATTCAATGTTCACCAAAGCGGTCCACTGGTAAAAAAAGCCCGCATTCTACTGTACCCTTTTTGGAGAGAGGAAAGTGCCTTTGAAGCCTTCCAAAGGGAGATCCTGTGTGCTCAATTTCAGCATCTAAACTTAGCAGACAGGAATTTCCTCTGAGGATGTGGAAAGGCACCTACTGTTCTGCTGAATAACCGGGCAGCGTAGGGGCACGCATAGAAAGACTGCTTCAGTAGGCAGTAAAGTGTAGAGCTACACTAAGTGCCTGTGGGGCAGGTCGGACCTCAGAGTCTAGAAGATTGTCTGACAGCGTGTGTTTTAAGTGTGCTGGTAAAGTCTATCTTGTGAATGGTTATGCAGTTAACAACAAAAAATAACTTCTTGCATATACTGTCTGGGAAGTAAGGCATGGCATCTCCAAAGGGATGGCAGCATCCTTGCTTTCAGTATCAGGCTGTTGTTGTGCAGCCTTGTCTTTGTTAAACAGAATGCCAAGCCTAGTTTGTAGATGCTGGAGGCCAGGCGCGAGACAGCAGTTGACCTTTTGCTGTTTTCTGTTCAGACATGTTTTAATGTATTCTGCAGAAGGATTATGAATATACATATGTATGTATAGAGACTTCTCTGTCGCCACATATTCTCCAGGAGCAAAGGGATTTCAAATACCTTGTGGTGGGTGTTTGCTTTGGGTCAGTCCTATGCAGCCCCTCACGCAACATGTGGGGCTGTGGGGGATTGCCTTGGTGCAGCTCCTGACTTTCCCTGTGTGCTGTCTGTAGGGTTCAGGATTCGTTAGATGTGTGTAACATAGATATCTACATTCGAGCTAGTTATCTTCCCCCACCCTGCATACAGACCGGATAACAGTTGGCATGTCCAGGCGGGAATTCTTTTGACCTCTTCCAACTGACTAATTTAGGGAGAGAGAGCGAGTCGAGCCCATGAGCTCTCATTCCTCTCCATTGGCCGCAGGCAGCGGCAGGCAGCTGCCTGGGAAACGTGTCAGCACTGCAGATCTCTGGTGTGAGGTGAGGGGAAGGCAATCCACAGTGCCTGACTGGGCAGTCGGCATGCCAGAAGCTGGGAGTGACAGGACAACACTGAGACCTCCAGCATCTTCCCTTGAATCTGAATCTGCCAGGTGGTGTTAGCAATGCCAAGGTTTTAATCACAAGCTGAAGAAAATCAACTAGTCGCCGTTTGGGGAGGAACTGTTTTAATAAAGCCATTTTTAAGCTTATTGTCTTGGAAATTACCCTTATGTGGCTGGGTCCCAGGGCAGTTTGGTATGTCTATGTGAAAGCTTGGCTTTTCACGTCCTCTAAAACTGGAAGGCATCTGCCTGTGTTGCTGCTTTGTTTCAGGTCCACCACAGTCTTACAAGCAAAAAACTCTTACCATTAAAAACTGTGACAATCAGACACTAAAAGCCTCATGTTTGGCATTTGTTCTTATTTACTTAAACAGAATGTAATTTGCTTGCATATTTATAAAATAACCAAGTATGACTATTTTTTTAATGTGGGAAATTTCCTTCTTGCTGCTAGCTTTATATTGGCTGAGCTTCCAGACTTCTCAGTAGTTCTTTTGGAATGACTTCACAGCCTTTCTTCAGTTCAGCAAACCCAATCAATAATGTAAAGTTATAGATAAACAAAGTCATTATTTCAAGCAGGGTACTTTGGTGGAATTTCTTTACGTGACAGTGCTGTTTTATGGCAGTTGCTCTGCCTTACCATAACATGGACTAAGAATAATTTATTAATCTCCAATAATACGCTCCGGTTGATAATAAATATTACAGCAATATGTAGATTTTGGTGGGCTTTGCATTATAAGCAGCATTTCATCCTTTCTGTAGCGTGTTTTACAAACTCATTTTGATGTGTAGCTCTCTAACAAAAGAGCAGATTTGCCTCTCTACGCCTGACACCACTGACGCTTATTACACAGCAAGAATAGCATCATATATTCAGGGTCAGATCTCAGATATGCTCTAGAAATCTTTTTGAAGCCAAGGGAAGAGAAGGCATTAATCAAGCCCTAGAAGACCAGTAAAACTTCTTAAGGGTCCCCCTTGGAGGCAGCGTGCTGTTCCCACAGCTTGGCAGCCTTTCCGTCCCTAGGCAGCCCTGATGCAGCAGGGTACATAGTACCCTGGTACATACTAAAGCAAACCCTGAACACAGCATTCATCTCCTTCCTTCCCTGCACGCTTGTGTAATAAAATAATGTGCATTATTTTGCAGCCCATAGCTCGCTCTCCCTGAACACAAACAACATGAGCCTTGCAGAGGCTGAGGGCAGAAGCAGGAGAGGCAGAGGGTGATTTTTAGCATGAACTTTTGATCCAGTAAAAATCCAAAGATCCAGAAATACCTCCTCTCTCCAGACTTTTTTCTCCATAGGGACTGTAGGCAAAGGGAACCCCTGTGACAAAACCATTTTTTCTTTCAAGTAATGTCAAGGAGAAGATGGCCTATGTATATAAACTGGTGATGCTTAAGGTAGCTTCTTGGTTTTCTGGGGTAATGGAGAGACAGAAAATTCAGAGAGGAAGTTCTAACTACTTGTAGTTACAGCTGCAGTTAATTCATAGAAATATTATCTGTCATTTGGAGGTGACTGTGGTGATATTTAGTGTGAGCTCCTCTTTGGGCTGAGCTGGGTGCCACTGGGTGCTTTTATGAAAATGGAATTAGGGGCTTAGACCTTACCCCCGTTCTCTTTGGCTATGTTGTGTGATGGATATGTTGATGCTAGTGTGATCATCTTTTTAAATTCTGCTGGGTTTTACTGTTGCAGTACAGTGGAAGATAGGTTGGGATATTGCAGTAGTGAAAAAGAAATTCCACAGCAGACAGGCAGCATAGCCACAGTAGAAGTGTACTCTTAAATTGGTATGTATTTTTCAAGTCTGAGTTTTTCTCCTTAGATGTCTTTTTTTCTCCCTCCTCTTCTTTAATGTAAATCAACTTCTGTAGTTGATTTTTATCTCCTCTGAGGTTTATAGCTGCGTCCCATCAGCCATTCATTTTCTACACGGATATTGTCTGTTTTCCTCTTTTGTCTCTAATCATTACTACCATTGTGCTATTCATTATAGGGAGCTTTCACCTCAGTTTTTCTTCTAGTTACAGGCAAAATACTTCGTTCTAAGCCTCCAAGAAACATAAATAGGGGTGTTTTGCCAGTGCTTGTGTGAACTTTGCTTTTCTCTCCTCTGGTACATCCACCCTCCATGAACAAATGGTCATTTTAAAACCGGGACACACCTGGATGGTGATTTTACAGATGGAGAACTGGCTAGTGCTGGTCCAGAATTTCTCAGTAAAGCATTTTTTTCACCGGGGAATGTTAATTTGGATAAAGCAAAATCATGGGAATACAGCCATCTCATTTTTACTTTTCTCATGAAGAAGTCTGGGATGAGTTTTTCCATTGCAGTAAGGCTTTACAGTGGAAGATTGCATGGTTGCTGCAGTACTTCTGGAGAGAAACTGGACCCTACACTCAGAAAGCAGAACAGCTCACGTACTTCCCACCTACCCACAGGCTGCTGTGAGGTGGGGCTTCTCCTCAGCCTTCTCCAGCATCAGTCTACAAACTGAATGGACTTACTAAACTTTAGAGAGAGAGAAATGTGTATGCAGCTCCATCAGTGAAAGCCACTGATGACACAGAGTGTTGTAAGGCAGCCGATCATGTGTATTATGGTTGATGCCCGCACTGTGTCATTATTTCAGGGACATTTCTCTTCTAGTTTTTGGTTATGTCCTTGTCAGGCATCTCAGATATGTATCCTGTGGCAGAAAGAAGAGGCTTTTGTAGTGAAAAGTGTTGCTGGATCCAAAGTTAGCGAATGACCCAGGAGTACCGTTTTGCTGGCAGAGGTGTGCTGTGGCTCAGGTAGCTTAGGGAACTGCCCAGTACTGGGTTGCCTGGTTTGGACATATCATTGCAACAGGGTTCATCTTTGGTTTTCCTCAGTGGAGAGATGTGCATACTTCTTGGTCTGATCACCTCATCAGTTGTGATCATCTACCTTTTGGAGGTGCCTGCCTTTCCCAGTGGTTTATAAAGAGCCTGGGAGGTAGGGAGAGTGATAAAACTTAACATTGCTGAAGTTACATGTGAGGAATCCCCCTCTACACGATTTTCTAAGGCCATGCTGGAAGTCTATAACTCAAGAAGAAACTGAACGAACATATCTAAACTTTGGGCCTACACAGCTGCTATAGGTATGATTTCTTGTATTTACATGTGGTTCAGAGAACTTGCTAGTGAACTACTGACGTGTTCTACAATGTATTTTCATGGTGCTTTGCAAACTTTCTCCTACTAGAATTTGAATCCTCAGAATTGTCTGTATATAACAATGAGTGTGCTGAAAGCTGTACCAAGGATTTCCACTGCAAGAGCTTGGAAGCCCTGTATACCTTTGGGAATCAACACTATGAGACTGGTTTCAGGACCCTAAATGAACCTATACTATTCTAAAATGGCTTTTCTGCTTCTCTTATTTTCAAGTAATAACTTGCCAGGTTGGGCAATAAAATCAAAGGATGCCATTCTCTGCATGCACGGAGACTTTAGGATTTTTAGTGTGGAAATTTGCCAGTATATGTCCCAGAGCCTTTTGCCAGGATAACAGATTTCCCATCAGCCAGCAATCATTAGGGACAAGGGCCAGGTGGATGGCAACTGTAAATCAAAAGCAGCTTCTACAAAGAAATTGATACTGCTGCCTGCTTTGAAAGGATGGTATTGCTTAAATGGCAGTTTATTAGGAGATAGGGATATTGTCAAATTGTTCCCTGAAGAAAGCTAATTTGAAAATAAAAGTGCTTTTAGCTTGGTCTACACAAAATTATGTTTCCCTGTCTCCCCAGTAACAGTAACTTAACATGACTGTTGAGTAGATGAATCTGGAGCAAGGACACATTGCCATTAGGATGTCTTTTCTCTTCTGTTGAATCACTTTGAAGTGCCAGACATTGCTCTTCAACACCTATTTTACCACACCATTGCTGGGAGTAATATTTTCCTTTTAATAGAAATATTTAAATTAAGTGCATAATAAGCTGGAAGAACCAAGGAATCCAAGTTTTCTTCAAGTCCAGAGGAGTTTTACTATTAACTTCATTGGGTCTAATGATTAACCCTGAAACTGTAACAGAATTCTGGATGCTAAGAAGGAAAAAAAAAAAAAAAAGACCACTAACTTCGGCTATTTTTGGGGACCAATGTGGCACAACAAGTGACATAGCTGTAGCATGTTTGGGTTCATAGATACCTTTCCGTACATCGCTTTCGTTACCTTTATCCATCTCAAACAGACCATCAAAGATCTTGTTTCCCAGCTTCAGTTCAGTGTCTATATTGAATTGTCTTACATAATTGTCTTCTCAAAAGTAGACTGAATTTTTTAATTAATTTAAATTTTAGTCTTTAAGAAGTGCCAATCATTTCAAGGTAGTTGTCAAACTTTGCCGTTACTGGGACTTCACATTACTAAACATGCTCACACAGATGTGCTTTGGAATAAAATGCCCCAAAACAATACAGTATGATTATAATTCATATAGCACTTCTTATCTTCGGAGTGCTTTGCAAACATTAACTAATTAAATTGCACAGGTCCCCTGTGTGTTCAAATATTATAATTATCCGCAGGTTAGTGACTTGCTCAAGGCCATGCAGCAAGGCAGAGGATGAGCTGCGATCAGGAACGTCTGCCTTCTAGTGCCATGCTTAATCCACTACAGTGTGTTGCTCCAGAGTGAAGCTTGTGTCATTAGTGCTTAGAGATGTGAAATGCATTTTATTGATAGGGAGGCAGGCATTGTGTAATTGCCTGAAGAGCATGACACCAAAGAAAGAATTACAAATAGCATTATGCATTACTGCTACCCAGTTAGCGGTTTGTACACCTATTTGGCAGCTGTTTCCCCAGTGATTCATTATTCAGCATTTTCTGGGTTTTCTTTTTAAATGGGCACAGAAAGCAGAGGCAGAGCTGTGTGCATCAAGAAATTCAGAGCTGTGGCAAATACTCATCAGCGTGGATTAGATAGCAGAACACTGCCAGAGAAAAAGCCACAATAAAACTACCTCAGTGAACTGCTACCTTGACTTACTGATAAGGAAAAGAAAGAGCATTGTCCTCTGCTGTCACTTGAGCCAAAATTACTTCTTTTTTTTTTCATTATCTAGATCAGATAAGTTTTTATCTTTCCTTTTCCATAAGGCAGTTCCTGTGATTTTGTGACCGACAAACATGCAGCACAATTAAATCTTAATAGCAGTGCTTATACTGATTTATGGAAAAAAATGTTTCCTGAGTGTTTAGATCAATGCATTTAAAACCACTAAAAAACTTGCACAGGTCACAGGTATGAAAACTGCATGCAAAGGAGAACACTGTGGAGAGGGGAACGCTGTTTACCGAGGCATAACTGGGTAAGTGTGTGGATACAGGGGTCTTAAAAAAACCCCCACAGGTTTTTCCTCCCATTTTCCTTTTTCCTGCACAATGGGAAAGGATTGTACTAGGTTTTCCCCTTTATTAGTTCAACCCTCTTTCACTAGTAGTGGCTCCACTTGGAACCTCGTTTTTCACAGCAAGTTCTTTTTAGGCTGGAGATAAAGAGGAGTGAAAGGAAGCTCCTGGGTGATGGATATGGATGAGGTTTTTGTGCTGAGCCCGTGTGCCAAGGAGGTGTCCTTCTCCATGTGCATGTGACTGAGGACATGAGTGTTACTATTTTGGATACATCAAGAAGAGGACAATTGGATCTTAAAGCTACCACACTTACAGAGTTACTCTAGTGAAAATGAAAAGAATTGAAGGCTGAAACATGGAATAAAGCAACACAACAGCTGAGATAATAACATCTAATCCTGAGGTGGGTCAGAAGCAATGATAGCCACAGGTTTCAGAGTCAGGCAGAGCACCTTCATTGTTACAGCCATGACAAGCAAAAGATGTGTCAAGAATGAAGTCTAGGGTCATGTTTTTATTTATTTACCCTTCTGGGATACACATGCTCAGTTGCCCCAGTATACAGCACTGCAAAGGAACATGAAAACTGAGGCAGGCAGAAAATAAGGAAGAGACCAGCATGAATCAGAGGACTCAACAGTGGCCAAAGGGCTCTTGCCTAGCATGTATTGCTAAGCTGAGGCAGTGTGGGGCAGGCTGGCAGGTACTGAGCAGCCCTAAAAAGTGCTCGTCCTAAGGCCTGGTGTCCATCCTAAGTCCAACTCAGTGGTTGGACTTGATCATCTCTGGGGGTCCCTTCCAACCCCTACAATTCTGTATGTGCTGCTGGTGGAAAGCTCCAGTGTTGCAAACAAAGCCTCAAAAATGAAGTAACCTGAAAATGAACTGAACCTGCCAGCAGGCAGAGAAAGAAATAGTCACATTTATATATTGATTAGAAGTCTTTATCTTGTCAAAATGTTTCCCTCAATTTATTTGCATTAAAAACCCCAATATTTAGCGTAGGGCTGTGTTACTACATGCTAAATCAGGGACACATAATGGTGCCAGATAAACAGGTAACTTCACATTGAATGACAGGATCACAGAGCGTTAGGATTCTGTGAAGTTGCCCTGGTGTTTCTCTAAAGAACTGATGGCTGTTGCAGTCTCTGTGATCGGTTGCTTACCAGGGCCAAAGAGTCAAACAATTTATAAATAAGTTCAGAGGAGGCACTGGAAAAATGACTGAAATCGCAGTCATAAAAGTTTCAAAAGCAGAGTAACGGGGTATTATTGCGTAGTAAATTATTTGCTGAAAATTACTGACTCAGCTGAGCAGGTTGATTCATTTTGCACTCAGTATTTCCACTTCCAAACTACTTGCTATCCATATCACCACATAATTTCTGAGACTCTTAGCCACTACTACGGCACAGTCAAAATAAAATGTGTTTTTCTCTTGCTTGAGAGGAGCTATGAAGTACCTGCAGTTCTGTAACAGGTACATCCTTTGCAACATACTGTGTGTCACAGAGGTACCGCTGTCCCCATATACTCATAACTTGTATGAAATACCACTGGTACACAGAACCATACCAGGGTGAACCATAAGAACACGGGCACATGAGGTGAGATGCAGATGGCTGGCTTTGGTGGAGGGGTTGTGAGGTTAGAATCACAGAATCGTAGGGGTTGGAAGGGACCTCGAGAGATCATTGGGTCCAACCCCCCTGCCAAAGCAGGTTCTCTAGGACAGGTCGCACAGGTCGGCGTCCAGACGGGTCTTGAATATCTCCAGAGAAGGAGACTCCACCACCTCCCTGGGCAGCCTGTCCCAGGGCTCTGTCACCCTCACTGTGTAAAAGTTCTTCCGTATGTTGGTGCGGAACTTCCTGTGCTCCAGTTTACAGCCATTGCCCCTTGTCCTGTCCCCACAGACCACTGAAAAGGGGTTGGCCATTTCCCCCTGCATCCCATACTTAAGATATTTATAAACATTAATTAGGTCCCCCCTCAGTCTTCTTTTCTCCAGGCTGAACAGTCCCTGCTCACTCAGCCTTTCCTCATGGGGGAGATGATATAAAATAGATGATAGACTCCAGCACCTACACGAGGCATCAACAGTCCCACACACAGGATAGTCAACATGGAGTTAAACACTCTGAAGTTAAATGGGCAAAGAAACCAGCTTCCCAGAACTGACTCTGCTTACCTGCTAGGTGTCTGGCTGTTAGTCATCTCTACTCTCTTTGGAGCTTGGGCTTCTGACCTGTAGTTGTATATTAAAACATACCTGGGGGGAGACACGACCCAAAACCAAACCAAACAAAAAACAACCCAGAAACAGCTTACATTCCCAACTTCCCATTGTGGAAAATAAGAGATTAAGGACTTCGTTCTGAGTTTACCCCATTCCTACCTGTTTTGAAGCCTAAATTGTGCTGTCCTCTTCCTACCAGCCTTTACTGTTTAAAAATGTGATGGCCAGAGGCAGCAGTGGTGCAACCACCCACGTCTGGCATAAAAGCCTAGTGCTTAGAGCACTGTCTCGGGAAGCCAGATACCTGTGATTGCCAATTGTGGAACACAAGGCAAGGATGCAAAAGGTAGCCAGGAGTGGTCCTACAACATCATTTTCCTCTTCTTTTTTCTCCTACACTTCTATTTTGGATCGGTAAGTGACTATTACAGATCCCTTTTATGTTGAATCCATGTTGTCAAGTGTGTTTTAGCCATTTTAGCATAGGAAAGGTTCAAGCCCCAAAGGGTAGGGTTGGATGTCTCTCCCCAGTTCTTGGATCAGAACAGAGGATAGGTGGGCGGCCACAGCTATTTGGCTTTCAGGCCAAACAGAGAGGAGCATCTAAGTTTTTAGGTAGGTGTCTGTGGGGTTTGTTGAGCTGTCTGGGCATCTTTCGCTTCAGTGCCTGGATACCGTAGGCTCCAACCAGAGCTTTAGTTGACTACTAAGTTTCTCCCTGACAAAATTTCAGCACGGAAAAATACTTACCATCCTCACCAACTGTATGTTTGCCTCCTTGTTGCTTAGCTGTTAAAAAGAAACCTTTATGAAGTGTACAAAATTTAGAGTCATGACTTCTGGGTAATGTGTTGCTGTTCACGTCAGCTTTAGGAATAAATATTTTTCCAATAAAACATAAGAGATGATCATAAATTAATTGACATGGGAAAGAGGTGGTCTGCATTATGGTTTCCAGTTGCCATTTTTCCAGGGCTAATAGGGATGGGGAGATTTTTGTCCCAGTGCCCTTTGATTACGTACTGACTCAACCGTGGAATAAAATCTGTATTGAGTGATGTGATGGGACAGGCACCTGGCATGTGTGTCTGAAGAAGGAAGCCACTCTACACGGGGAGTGGAAAAAGGGTGGAAAATAACAGCATCAGGCTGTGATGAAGCTAATAACTCAGACTTTGCTATGAGAAGTCTTTACATCAGTCTGTCATCTTGATAGCAGATTTCTGTCATTATCAGAAATTTACCATTTAACAAATGGCAAAATCAAGCAAATGGGTATTTATTGCACACTTGAAGCAAGGAAACATGAGAGGTTCAAAAGATACAGTGTAAAATACTGGGAGAATGTGGCTTATTTGTAGGTTTCCAAGGGCCAAGGAAAAATTCAGTTATGTAAATTAGGAGAAGCTGGTTTGAAAATTTCCTTTTCACTTTCCACAATTATTTTGCCAACCTGGCCATTTTAATTGAGCATTATAAAGGGCCCAAAAGGTTTCCAATGCAAATGTATTCAACTGCTAGTGTGCCTAGAACATTTTTATGATTCGTGTTATTATTCTAATATTTTTTGGTAGATTGGTGGGCGTTGGCCTCAGACTAATTTCGTGCTACATTTGAGGTCTAAACCACAGAGAGAAGGACTGAAGGGGGTTATTCATGAACTTGGCTTTCTATAAGGTTTGGGGTTTTTTTTCCTAACGTGGTGGACCTGTTCCCAAAAGCCAGCTGTATGATGTTTCTTGTTTGAGCACATGCAGTAGATGAGAATTTGTCAGTGAAAAGGAACATTCCACGTTGTCCAAATCCCAACGTAGGAGTTTATACAGTTGTGTCACATATTTGTGTTGTTCAATATTGCAAATAATATTCTAGAAGATCATCTATTTTCCCTGGAGTCTCAGCTTTAAATAAAAAGCATTAAAGGCTGGGTTTTTCAGTGATGTGTTGGGAATAATATTACTTAAGCAGCAGAATTCTGGGAAGCGGTTGTTCACTCCAGCTTCTATTTCCTCTTCAAGCAATGTCTGCCTGCTCTAGATTCCTGTTAGTGTTTTCCTCTTGGTCACTGATAATTTTTTAATAAGAAAATGAGATCCACCATGACCCAGAATTACCACTAAGTAACACCTGGGCCTTTAACTTTTGACTCTGCCCCCATGCAAATTAATGGCAGAGCTCCTAGTGATATGCTTAGCATTAGTTGGGACCTCTACAGAGCAATTTCAGTTTAAGGAGGAGTTTTAAATGAAAATCCTAAAGAGTCCCTTAAACACTGTGCTTACTTTGCACCACGTGTTCCTCAAGCTTGTCTTAAGCCCCCTGCAATTGTTTGGGGTAACTTAAAATTCCTAATTGTCTGTGTTCAATTTCCAGAGAGAGCATGTGGGGCTGTGCCAGGTCAGCTGTTAACCCTTTTCGTTTTTTCAACTCCAGGTATGAAGCATTTTATTGTGTATTCTATAATGTTTTGTTTTGTTGACAAAGTCTAGTAGCGGTGCTTTTCAGCTTGCTTTCCCTCTTTATGTCATGGCTGGGGAATATGCAGTGCTGGGCAAGGTCCAAAGGGGATTTTTGGTATTGCTTTTTCTGTTTGGAGGTTGGGAGTGTGGTGGTGTGCATCATGGGAAAGCTGCCGTTTTCTTTCCAAATCCCAATGACTAACATAGAATCACAGAATGCTTTGGGTTGGGAGGGCCCTCAAAGATCATCCATACAAGAACAGAAAAAAAAAATCCTCTCTGATGTCTGATAGTGCAGTTAAAAATGTCCAAAATAGTTTACTGAAATTAAGTAATACCTCTTACTACTCAAAAATTATGTGAGTCAACATAGCTTACGGTGTAATGGCTTGTGTTGCCAGTTACCATGAAATTATTGACAAGAAATGCTGTAAAATGTAGGAGGAAGTATTTGCAAATGTATCCTTGCTTTTTTTTTTTTCTCAAGAATGCCAAAATTTTCAAACTTTACTCTGTAATGCCCCTAGTAGATGCCCTACTCTAGAGTGCAGAGTTTACGTACAAGTCCAGTGGGAGGTGGACCAGGAGGTTACAGTGAGTGTTGTGAAACCATGAGATGCCTTGGGTACACCTCACTTGCCCAAGTAGAAATGGTGTCATATGACACAAAGGATGTACCAACACCGATAGCATTCCTGTTTTTTGTTGGATTTGGTGCTGGTGCTTTACTGGGTTTTAAAATAGTGTGAAATGAAAATTCCACTCTCAGTGTGCTTGCTTGTTTGTTTGTCCTTCCTGCTTCTTTGTGAGCCCCTAAAAAAATTCCTTTGGAGTCATGTTCATTGTGTGACCTGTGTAAACCTATCAACTCACTGCTTTATCTGCTCTAGTAATCTGTGGGCCTTCTGTCTGTGGAGTACAGAAGGAAAAACAACTTCACATGTTCAGTATAAGCAAGTAAGCTGCAGAATTCTTTCACATTTATAAGTAGATCCAAGCTTCATCATAAAATTAAGAAGATGGCACATTTAAGAGCAATTACACTTTCAAATTGCTAATGAGTAGTCAAATACAGAAATCGTTCCTCAAATCTAGTCCTATCTCCCAATTTGCAGTTAATTGCAATACAACTGGTATATTTATATTAAAAATTAGCAGCTGCAACTTCTCTGTTAAAGCTCACACTAAGCTTTTAACATTTATTTGGGTACAGAAATGTAACATTATAAACAGAATTTGAGACTTCGATGCATTGAAAAGATAGCTTGTTTTTAAAAAATCCTTAGCATTTTCTTTGATCTGGTTGAAATCTTCAGAAATTATTTTGAAGAGCCTACTGGTTTCCCAAATGTTGCATTTCTGAAATAAATGTATATGTTAGATACAGTTTTGGATACAGGCTCCTCTAGTCAAAATTAGTGATAATATTCTACATAATCATCAATTATATTTGCTTCTATTCTACAGGAAGCATTTTCATGAAAGAGGCTTATGTTGTCAAATTTTTGCTGGCTTTTTAATGGTGTCAACATTTTGCTAAAATAAAATTGCTTATGTATTTATATGTAGTATTTATACATACCATAACAGTTAATATGAGATCCAACTGATGAGGCCCCCAGAACAACATTGCACAGTTAGATGTAAATGAAGATGGCATAAGTCAGTTCACGTAGCACTTCTAAATCACTGAATGTTTGTTGTCTGACTGGAGGGAGATGAGACTGAAATGTAATATTTTGGTGAGCCAAATAGCTGCTAATACAACTAGACACTGGGAAGAAACATGTGGGGTTTTCTATGACTTCTTAACATAGAAGACCTAATTGTTAAAGAAAGTCACATCTGCCCAACCTCATTTAGGCCATGTGGACCTATCTGTAGAGTGAAAGGTAGAAATGAGACCAATGAGATGAATATTTAAGCCAGTGTATCATTTGAAAGTATGAATTCTTACGGTGCACTTAAAACTGCTCACAGTGCTAGGAGTATTCATCACAGCTGGTCTTGCGTCTTGGAGTACAGAGCTATTGCAGTTTAGGAACAGTAACTGCTTGTTAGAAGTGAATTCTGCTGCAATTAAATACTTCTGTGTGAGTGGATATATTTCATTTGAATGAAATTCCATGCATGCCCAGTTTTGGTGTGGTTTGTTTTAAATTTCAAGAAAGTTATTACTCTGTAAAATTACACTCAAACTTAAAGTATTCTAGTTCTGAAAGTGCAGAAATATTCTTAAATACTTGATTTTCCAGGGGAGTGGAACAGAACGGATCACAAAGTCTTGAAGAAACAGTTTTTGTAGGCTCCTTTGCCCTTTCTTGATTGGGTTCATGAAATCTACTAAATGCCATAAGTTTTACTCCAAACCGATCCCACACAAATGTTGAGCATCTTCTGAACACCATGGGTGGCCACAGGCTGGGACTGTTGCTCCAGGCCATACATGTCTTAACTGTTCCTGTAAAGTGTTGAGCGCTTGGCCCATACTGCCTTCCCTGATCCAGAAGTGCCCTGATCCACCATTTCACTGGTGACAGAGTGATACTGTGTTGTGAGTTTCAGATGTGCCTCTCAGTGCCTTTCAATGTGCCTCTTTGTCCTCGGTGTCTCACAAACAGTACTGCTTTTGCTCTTTTATAATTTACCCCCGTTCTTCTTTTTTAACACCTCGTTCCACAGGCTCAGCCAGATGGGAGATGTTTGGCAGCTGGAGGACCCAGATGCCAAATTCTGGAATATAGCTTTCCTGCACTGGCATGTGGGTTCATGGCTGGCGTCTTGGCTTGCACCTCTGCTAGCTTCTTGGCTAGCTGTCTAGCTGGCAGCTGTAGCACTGCCTCTGGGGCTGCATTAGGGTCAAGCTGCTATTGAGTTGGATGACTTTCCTGATCTGAATTACTCTGCCGGACACCATTTTCACCTTAGTTTGCTTTGACTCTCTGCTATTCAAAGACGGATGTGTGCACTGCTCAGTTTTATTCCTGCCATTTGTAAGACTAACTGGAAGCAGTAGTTCTCATTTGTCACCAGTTCAGGAAGAAAATAAGCATTGCAGAGTACAGTATTTCACTTGTTAGGATTCCCATTCGGTTAGTAAGAATGTAAGGCTGTAGTCTGTACTTGCAATTCATCTCTGGAACCAAATTGCAACTACAGAGAGCACAGGCTTTAAAAAACCACATTTCTTATCTCTACACTTTGATTGCTTTCAACCAGGAGTGAATCTAGCCTTTGTGAAACAGAAAAAAAACCCAAACCACATTTGGGAAGACAATTGGGATCATTTTTAAAGAAGAAGGATAAAGAATAATGATGATGATAATAAATAGGATGTTACCGGTAATAATTAAGAAGAAAATGCTTGATCTTCTCTTTGCCTGATTTGGAATGTCCTCATTACATACTTTAGTTTTACCTCAGGTTTTTTGTTGTTGGGTGTGTGGGGTTTTTTTCATAAATAAGTTAGTGAAAAATTAATGCATCTAGGATAACCAAACCATTTGAAGTAATTCCCTCATCTGTGTCTTCTCCTCTGAGCAGCTCAGTGCATAAACATGACTTTCAGTGGGAAAAACTGCAAAACCAGGAGGTCACTAAAACTCCTGGTGCTTACAGTAAAGCACAGGTCAGTCATACCCGCTATGAAATTTTCATTCCCTCACTCAGCTGTAGTGAGAGGATGATGTGCTCTGCTGGAGGCTGCAGGGTCTCTCTCACACATTCACACAACTTCTTTAATGCTTGAGCAAATAGCAGTTGCATCACACTTGGACACAGACTCCTCCTACCTGTACGTTAAGGTTAGGCTTTTCCAGGGTGATCTGACCTCTGAGGAAAAGCACTGGAATTCCCCATTAGGATCACTCTCTGCTGATTGCCTAGGAACTGTAAGCGCTTCCATAGGAATACGGTCCAGTTATGTTATATAAGTTGTTATGGATCATAGAGGGAACCAATTGGACCTAAAAAGATCTGTTTTCCTCAGAGGTAGCCTATGTAGCACTTTCTGGGTGATAATGGAGCAGGCATAATTCTTTTGGAAAACAAACATGCAGCAGAAACCACAATATTCCCACCTTTTGCTGGACAGCTTTGTAAAATAGCTTGTCACGAAAGTGGGAGACCTAAGTTTTAGGTTTTCAGCACAGGCATCACAGAAGTGTTTTAACCATGAAGATCCTTGGCACAGGTCTAATCAGATGAGATACATGGGGAGCAGTGGAAGTCCCTCAATTCCCTCCTTGCTGAATATGGGCCATTGTATAGATAGGAGCACAGAAGTCACGGACTGGGAAGCAGAATATGTAAGAAGAGCCTGAATCCTACCTGAGAATGGATAGGACTGGGACTGCAGGCTCCCTCCCATGGAGTAACATTAGGCCATAAACAGCCATGTATACTGAAATAAAGCTTTCATCATTCCCCTTTGAGCTGAGTGTCCAGATCTCTAGTATGGAGGCAGGATCCCCCTTTTCTGCCCACCCTTTTAGCCTGGTGGTTCTTGGCATTCCTGGTTACAGAGTAGCCTCACTTGCATGGACACTCATGCAGAAGACCCTGAGTCCTTATAGTCAGGTTAATCCTGGGGTGATGGATTTACTGAATCAACCATCTGTCTGAGAAGGACTTAAACCCAAAGTCTCTCCTTCACTGGGCAAATTACCTGACTGCAAAGCTACAGTACACCTTGCCAGTGCCACCACCATCAAAACTCTGCCTGCCTTTTGGCGCTTCTTCACAAGACATAAGGCAAATCTCAGGATGTCTGTAGGTGGAAAATGGGCACCTGCCAGAATGAGCATGTGTGAATGTGCGTCTTGTGGTTGGTACCCGAAGATGCTCCAGTTTAACAGCTGAAGGTCCTTGTGAGTTTATGGACATGCTTGGTAGGACCGTTCATGGGACAGTGTTTGGGAATGTGGTCATGGACCTAGGGAGGCTTTTGGGTGCCTACCTGTTGTGGTTTAACTCTAGGCAGCAGCTGAGCACCACACAGCCACTTGCTTGCTTCCCCTGCCCTGGGATAAAAGAGAGGGAAGAAAAAACAAGGGAAGACAAAGGCAGAACCTCGTGGGTTGGGATAGGGACAGTTTACTGGGACAGCAAGGGGAGGGAGAAATATCAATAACACGACTGACAGCAAAATAGACAAACCTGGTGGCGATATACAATGCAGTTTCTCACTGAACTGCACAACTCAGGCTGTACAGTGCAGACTCTTCCTGAAGCCCAGCTGTCCCCAAATTTCATGTCCTGGAGCTGTGCACCCACCCCCACCAGGCCCCCTTCAGGTCACCTGCCCTGGCTGTGTCCCTTCCCAGCTTCCTGGGTGCCCTCCCCACTGCCTAATCATTATGGGCAGTATGAGGAGCTGAAAAGTCCTCAACTGCTTGGCAACAACTAAAAACATCCGTGTGTTATCAGCACTACTCTCATCCTAACTCCTAAATATGGCACTACACCAGCTACTAGAAAGGAAATTATCCTAGCTGAACCCAGGACACTGCCTCCCAAATCAGGGTTTCATCATGCCAGTTGCCACCCTTCACCGTGTATTTCACTTTCCAAACTGTATTTTCTATTTCCAAATGAGCAAGCCTTCAGTCCGTTTGAATGTAATAGAATTAAAGATGTTACTCTATTATCCATAGTATTCCTTTTTCCTGTTTACTTGGTTTTGTCCCTTTTGGCTATCAAAGGATGTGTCTGGTTGTCCTTAGTTTTTACATCTCAGCCACCATTTTTGCTCCAGAGACATTCTTGTCGCTTTCTGTATCCTAATGGCTTTGGAAATCATGTATAAGGTAGAGAAAATTCTCTTTTTTTATTCTTAAGCAACTATGATTGTTGTTCCTTTATACATTCTTTTCAAGCAGAGAAACAATTTGTGCTGTTAAAAAAGGAAAATAAATAACTGCAAAAATGTTTTTCCCCTTCCCTCACAACTCCAGTACATTCTGTAACCCAGTTACTGTAATTGTTTTCAAACTTTTTTAAACATGCATACTGTCGAAAGGTTGCAGTAAAAGAAGTGTAAGCATTTCTCATAAGGCAAATGTGACCTCAAGGGATGAAAAAAAGATGGCAGTACAAACAGAAAATCCCATGTTTTGTTTATCAGTATCTCTTTTTTTTGGGCCTAGTGGCAGATACTTGGAAAGAGAAACTGTTTACTCCAATAAAAGACTAGCTCAGAGTTTGCTGATTCCCGAGGAAAAAGTAGGCATAGTTTCCAAGTTGCAAGCTATTCAGTGTGTGTGTGATGAGCTAAGTCAGTTGTGGATTTGTGCATTGCGTTTTGACGTGATAAAATGTTTTAAGTCTATTGATTTCATGCTGGGGATTAATGGTGCTGAATGAAAGAGCATCAAAGAATAAAACGTGTTTACATGCCCGATTTAAATACCTTAAAAAAAAAAGAGCCAGAGTACCTATTATTGGATAAGAATGAGATAAGAGCAGCGTAGGACCAATCACATGTTCTGCATAGAAAGGGAAATGAATTAACTTCTTTAGGCATAGAAAGAAGAAAAGCACAAATTTGATAAGGATTGACGGTACCTTTCTGAATGCTTTAGCACTTGGATTTGACTCCTTATTTCAGAAGAAGGGATTAAAGAGGTTTCATTATCAGTTACCACAGATCTGTTTTACTGAATCAATCAAAGCATGATGCTTAGCTGCTTGGGGTTAATGAGATGATCTTTTAACTGGAGAACTTGTTGGTAACAGCATGTTAATAAAGGACAAGACCCAAAGATATTCAGTGCCAGCGTGGACGTGAGATACAGTAAAAATGGTGTTTGCTGCTTTGAATTTGCATAATACTTTTAGATCTGTTTGCCTTAGCATATTAACTCAAAAAACATACCGTTATCTTAGAATGTTCATAGCGCTAATTGGTTCGTATCTGCTCTCTGCAAATGTTCCTAATGGCTGTCTGGATTCATGGGTCGTATCTGGATTTGCAGTTAGGTGTCACATTCTGTTTACCAAGATAATAGTAGATGAAGATGGAAAAGGCCTATTTGCTCGTTAAATCAGTCCTGTTGAAAGCACGATATAGACTCTTACAATAGTATTAAACTGTTAGTACCCCTGATGTTAGCCAGAATGCCAGAGAAAGAATTTATTTGGGCTTTATCTCTGGAGTAGGATGCCTTAATGATCGAGTCAGCATACGAAATACTTGATGCACGTGAAATACTTCCTACTGAGCTGGGGGGATGTTTAAACGTGGGGTCTAATACAGCTGAGTAAATACCTGACGAGACCAGCTAGTGCACACATTAGTTTTTTTCTCTGCTGATGCTCTGATCCGGATTAGTGTGTGTGAGGTCAATTCAGCAGTCTGATAGAAACTACAGTTCGTTTGGCTCAGAAGGGGTTCAACGATTATCCTGGGTTTGGGGCGGTGGAGGGGCAAATTTGACAACCTGAGGTTATTTCCCACCACCGCCACCACACTTTCACTGGTTAATACAAGACCTGAAGCCCTTGGTTACAGAACAAAGTGAGCAGCAACCAAGCTTGTGCAAACCCAGGAGAGGAGTAATGACTGTTCCTCTCGAGCTTCCTGCCTCGGTGCAGGTGCAGGAATCAGGAATGCCTGAATAATTCATAAGGTGCAAATTAGCCCCAGCTTGCTCCCACTGCTCGAAATCTGCTTCTGCTTACCTACCTAGCTGCTATGAAGGACAGAAATTAAGGAAGCTTAGGAAACCAGGGAGGGCAAGGCAGGAGGTGTTAAAGGCCAGAGTCAGGGAGACTGCTGAATACTGGCTCGGGGCTGGCTGAGGAATTAGTCTGTGCATTGATTATTCATGAAGAGTTTTCTCAGGAAGAAGTAAGCTCTGGGGACCCATTCCATTGCTCTCAGAGAGGGAAAAACTTCCTTTTAAGAATTAGGTTTTTCCTGCTTTTGTTGTTATTGTTTCTAAGAATTATAGGTTGAAAGAGCCTCTTAAATGCTCATTTAAAACCTATTAAGTGATGTGGAGAGTATACATCTATTGTGTCACTAAACTCAAGGGTCCAGAGAAAATTTCCATGAGAAATTTCAGATGTTAAGATGCTTACTGCTTTGAGTAAAGGTGGATTCCAAGATTTTGTATTAAGCTAGTTATATCTGGAAATGCAGGATGTAATTAGCTTGTAATTTTACCATTTAAAAGGCAGCATTGCTCTCTTAAATACTGTTGGTGACTATTACCTTTTCTGTAGGCTTACTTAGCTGTTTTTCTGCCCAGAAGAATGAAATGAGGAGTGGTGCTTAAATCCTTCTGCCATTCGACACTACAGATTACCCAAATATCCAGTAAAAGGTTTTGCTGAGTGCTGCTGTTATGGGAGAGGGGAATTCCTTACACAGCTCTCTGAGCAGTTTGCTTTTCACCGTGCAGCACGGAGAGGAGCTGGCCTGGAAAAGGCAGGCTGTTTCTGCCTCGTACCTGAATATTGCTTTGACGTCTCTCACGTGGGAGAGGGAAGCATCCAACATCCCCAAGCAGGAGCAGGAACAAGGTAGTTAATTCTCCCTTATCGGCAGGTGTTTGTATGGAGAAAAACTCTCCTAACGGTTTTGCTGTGCTGAATATGAAAAGGGAAGAACAGCGAGGGGGGAGGAGAAGGGGGAAAGCTTCTCTTCAGTGGTTTGGGAGGGAGACGGGGTTGACATTATACCCTTTCTTTCTCTATTCCCTTTTACCCCACCCCCTCTTGGCTGCCGCCTGCAGCAGCTAGGTCACGTTGCCATCATCTGTTTTTGTATTTCCCTCATTTGGGTGGCTGGAATAGGAGCTGGCTCTCGTTTCTAGCTGATTCTGTCATTTCTGCTAGGCCCCAGCTTGGGCGAGTGCCAGGACCAACAGGTGATCCTTGTAGCTGCAAAACAGCAGGAAGGAGGTTGTGCATGTGGGAGACAGTGCACCAGAGGGGCTGCCTGGCCCAGCTCCATCTTTCTGTATAATTAACGACCCCCCCCCCCCCCCCTCCCTCCCCAACCCCCCATACTGAGCAGAAAATCTGTGCAGAGCAGCTCAGCTGCAGCAGCCATCACAGGGAAAAATGTTAATAAAGAGTCCTGGAAGAATGTCAGCTGTGTGAGCGGAGAGGTGCACTCTGTCTTAGAGAGAAGCCACGGTTCCTCCTTTATAGGGACGGGGGCAGGGATGGCAAAATTGTATTAGCAGCTGAAAAGTAATATGCATTCTTCAATGGTTGCAGGAAAACCGAGCATTTCAATAAATTTCAGTGCTATACTCATGGGCTTTCTTGTTCATATAGGATCTAGGTTGCAATGAGGCGGTAATTCAGTTAACCTGTTCTCTTCCAAGAAGCATCTTGAGAAGTTAGGTGAAAATTGCTTAGGGGGAAGAGACTTAACTCTGGTCAGGAAGGGCTATCTCAAGCTGTAGAGCTGGGGGCAGCCAACGCAGGAGCCATGAAGACTGCAGCCTCTGGGCATCTCCACTGCAGAGGCTTGGCTGTGTGGGGCTTTGCAGGGGTAATTTTTAGAACAGGAGAAAAACTTCCAGGAATCCTCAAGACAGCTTCATACAATTATTATTTTCAGAGGAAACTCCTAAAGGATGTCTTTTTTAGAATGAAAAACAAAGTTATATTTAGGAGGTGGCAGTAGCTTAACAAACCCAGTTTCGAAATGTATTTCTGAGGCTCAGGTTAACCCCTTGACAAATAGTAGAATGTGAGATAATGTGTCCCTAGGAACCCTAACTGCATGTTTGTATTTGTGAGGCAGGCTGATGTTTTAAGATAGACGCTTGGTAGCTTTAATCCTCTGCAACACAGATGATATCTCAAATTCTTTCTGCTCAGTACACATGGAAGCCAAATTGCTTCTCCTACCTCTGGAGTCAGCACTAGTGGTTTGAAAGCTGAAGGCTGTATATGAAAAAGCTGTACATTTTCTGCATGCAGCTCTGTACGGAGCTGGGCTGTCTCTCGATGCACCGCAGCACGGGCAGGCTGCTGGGAGAAATGAACTGGGAAGCCTCGCTCAGCTCCGTCACTGAAAATGAGGTGTTGCACCAGATCTGCACATCAGCTAGCGTTTGCCCTGCCTGACCGTTCCTGCTATACATAGCAAACCAGACACACAAGCAGTAATGACAGTAAACTCCGTTATGAAACATCAACATATTTAGTAATGCTTCTAGCAGCTAGCTGCCTGCAGTCCTTTTAACTAAGCCATCCGTCATTTCTCTGTGCATTGTTCTGCAGCTTGTCAGCCCTCTGAAGCGGGAGGAAGCACCCTAGCAGGGGTGCTTTGCATCTCAGGGCTACGTCATGTTGTGTGAAACTTGAAGCGATCCAAGACCTGAACTGCAGTGTATTGCTGTGAATGCACACTTTACTTCCCTTGGACATGTCATCCCATGCTCAGTGGTGCACTGACTTACACTAGCATCTCAATTTTATTTTTTTTTCCCCTGGTGCCCCTTCCTTTCTCAGTGATGGTTTACTGCCTTTGCCTTCATCCAAAACCCTTCGTACGTGAGGCTATTAACAGGGTGCTTCCCTCAAAGCATTCTGAAATTTTCTCCTCTCCCCTCTGTATCTTGTGAGACTGTCCTTATCCCTTCATGTGAAGTGAGTCCTGGATGAACTTGAATAGTCCCTCTGCTATTGCTTTCCCTTGCATTAAGGGACTAGCAGGAATGATTTCTCTCTGAAATACTCACTACTGTCTTCAGTGACCTCTATAAACCCCACCCCAGGTATGGCAGGATGAAGCGGAAGCCTTTGTCTGTAGCGTGGTTGGAGTGAGCCCAGTGGCTTTGTTACATCAGAAGACAGCAGTACCAGTTGGGGAGGCTGGAGAGTAAGCAGGAGTGCTTCCTGCCTGCATTGGCTCAGTGCAGCACAGTCCTGGCAAAAACCCTCCAACGAGTACTGCAGAAGGGAGAAAAGCATCTATAAGCGGCCCCCGGAAAGTCAAGTTTTCCAGTGCATTTGGCAGGCAGCCTGGAGCAGATCCATTCCTTATGCCAGCCCCGCGGAGCACTACCCCTTGCAGTTCTCCCTCCCGCTGCAGCACATACCTTACTATTATTAATAGTATGGAGGCGCCAACAGCATGCTTTGTTCTGGATGGTATCTGGTTGCCCAGAGAGCAGGGAACTGCGTGGCAGTTGGTTTTTATGCTGGTAGATGGGTTTGGTAACAAGTGGTCTTGTTTTTCCTGCTCTTCTGCTATTTTAATGCACCTTCCCCTCTTCTTCCTCCCCACCCTGAGCTGTCCTCAGTGTGCTTGGCAGGTGAAGGATGCTGTAATCTCTCTGGCAGAGGAGGAAGTGCTGTCGGGGCACAGAGGTGTGTGGGAGCAGCAGGCTCACATGGCATCATAGCACCTCAGTGGGAGTGGATCAGCTGCACCAAGTGGGCTGCACAGTTCCTGAACACTGAGCCCTAAAAATCAAATGAAGAGCGAGCAAGAGAAGCAAATGGGTTGCAAGTTCTTCTGACTTGTGCTGCAAATGTGTGGAGTCCCATGGTGTGGTTCGTTGGCGCACGATATAGTGCGTAGGGAAGTCAGCTGCTCCTGTGCATCTGGCATGGTGCATCTTGGCTCAAAGTCACGGACTTTATTGTGCCTTCACTGTGAAATCAGCGAAAGCTTCAAAATCTGTGGTTGCTGTTTGTTGAAACATAAATCCTCAATAGCTGTTGTTTACTTTGGACCTGACAAAACTTTCAATTATATCTGCTTTCAAGCTGCAAAACCTAAGCAGAAAAAGATGCGGATTAGCATGTGGGCAAACTGCACTTTTGGAATACACAGAGGATTTGGGAAGCGTGCTGACAAAATGTCCAGTCACGGGAATTCCTCTCGACTCAGTGTGGAATAAGAATAGGCAGCGTGCGCTGAACCTCGCGTCCCCCAGATTAGTAGCTGTTTCATGTTATTCCTGTAACCAGTATACTTCCTCCCGTTACACTACCTCCTCCTGTTCTCCACCCAGTGTAGTTCTACTGTTTCACCGAGTATTAGCTCACTGCAGCACAATAGTTTGTCATTCTAACTACTTTGAGAAGTACCTAGTGCTCTTTTGGGTGCCACAGGAGGAGGAATAGTGGTAGTACTATAGTGGTAGTAGTAGTATTAATAATAATAATAATCTGCCAGGTATACTTCGTCATGTTCTAGCATTGTTTGTGGTGCAGACACAAAATAAAGGGGACTGCTGAAGGCTGGTAACTGCTGTAAGGTAAACCTCTAACACAGGAAGGGAAATAGTCTGGTTTATTTATGAATACACTCAGAAACAATGTGTGTCTTCCAGTATACCCATACTTTTTTTAGCTTAGCGCGTTTTACTTGGATGCAGCATCACCAAAGGTCAATAATAATCAGGGCTAAATTACTTACAACGCAAAGGTAATGAAATGCTCTCATTACACCGATCATCATTTTCATTGTTAATTCAGTGTTGTTTAACTTTTCACTGGTTTCTCCGTTACGAATGGGGGGAGGGGGGGGGGCAGCAAGACAGCCAGACTGAGCCATCTGCTGCTAGTGCTGGAAAGGTACAAAAAGGCACTGCAAATAAAATTGATTGACTGCAGTTGACCGTATTAGGGAGAGACCTTACTTGAACCAGCAGTAACCGGAGGGAAGTGTAAACTGGCTTTAATTCTTTAGCAGACCTCTGAATATTAAGGATGTGCACAGCAGTTGGGAGGATGCATTCAGAGTCTGGTCATGTTCGGGATCACATCCCCTCGGCTTTCCTGTTGTCACTGCGGTTGTTTGCAGCCAAGGGAAATTCTCTAGCTTTTGGACTTAATGTTAGACATGTAATTGGGTGGAGAATTAATGTAAACTTAAAATAATTCAGTTTCACAGTCATTATACTCCTTAGCTTTAAATTATTTAGCTTTGTGTCTCCGGTATCTCCCAAAAGCCCTGCCACTAGAGATCGTCTGACTCTCTTTATTAGCTTATATTTTTCCCTAAAAGCAAGGCCTCGTGTACAGTATAATTATCCAGCAGTGCCGATTAACTGCATAATTCTCTTTTCTGTAAAACTGCTGTGTAAATTACTTTTCATTTCACAAAAATGACTTGTCAGGCAATTTTGTGGAGGGTTTTTGTTGGTTTTGGTTTTTTTTGCGTTCCCCTTTCCCAGCCACCCTCTCCATCACTGTGTCATGGTAATATTGTTAAATACTGTTGTGTATGATCCTGGTGCAAGCACTAAGCCCTACAATGATGTCAGTGGAGAAAATTAAAGTGGTTTCTATGGTGTTGTTGCTTCTACCACCACACCTGATGAGCAAAAGTCACTAAGATATCCTGCTCTTAGAGTAGGGATGTTTTTAGAGAAAATTGTCTTTAACAGCAAGATCAAGGATACCTATTTGGTTGAGTTAGCTGTTGAAATCTCCACCACTTCTCAACCTTTCAAACTGCCCATTGCTGCTTCCAGTATGTGTCAATCACTTTGTCAGCCTGCACATCCTATTCTTTTTTGTTGTCCCTTCAGCACTTGCCTTGGCAATGGTTCCTCACCCTTCCTCCAGCCCCTCTCACCAAGACCAAGAAGCCCACCTACCATCTACCCATGCCCATAGATATTTCTTCATGCCCCCTAATTGCTGGGCTAGATGATACTGAGAAGGTGGCATGTCCTTATGGACTGTAAAATACTCTTCAGTAGGAAGGGGTACAATGCTTATCAGCTTGTCGTAGAATCATAGAATGTATTGGGTTGGAAGGGACCTTTAAAGGTCATCTAGTCCAAGCCCCCTGCAGTGAGCAGGGACATCTTTACTAGATCTGGTTGCTCAGAGCCCCATGAAGCCTGACATGGAGTATCTCCAGGGATGGGACCTCTACTACCTCTGGGCAACCTGTCCCAATGATCTACCACCCTCATAGTGAAGAACTTGTCATGTGGATTCAACCTGAATAAAACAATGGGCAGTGTACAATGAAGAGCCCTGCCTCATTAGACAGTAGATAGACTGGTGGATAAGCCTCGGTGTTGCAAATTGAACTTTTTCCTTTCTGACGAGCGTGATTCCTTGTTTTCTGTTTTTAAAGCTATATTTTGTTGCATGCATCATGTATTTGTAAATGCCCCAAGCCATGTGGTGTTTGGAGTTCATCCTAGTCCTGCTGGCATAAGAACCATCCGACCTACTCCTCTGATACTGGAACCCTTCACTAAAGCTGGCGTTTGGTTTCAAAAGGGGACATTTCCCTAGTGTGTGTGTGTAGAAATAACTGACCAATGTCTGAAATCCTTCCTGCCGAGTCAGTCCAAGAAGTCTCAGTAACCCAGTTAGTGTTTACCAAAAGCACAGAAAAATGAGGTTGGTATAGAGTGGTTCTTTCCCTGGAATACCTGCAGTCCCTCCCTCTATACATAATCTAATCTGTACAGTTTAGAAAAAATAGTAGTTTATCCACCTTCATCCTCTGAGGCCGCTTCTTGGCTGTGTTGTTTAATATCCATATATGGCTCTGCCCTTCATGAACTTGTCTAATCCTCCTTTGAGCCCATTCATTCTCTTGGCCTCTGCAGTATGCAGCGACAGGGAGTTCCGAGTACCTGTTCCGTTAAAAAGAAGTTCTTCCCTCTGTTCAGTTTAAGCCTCCAGTTCTTAGAAAAAACAGTGGATATTCACTTCCTATCATTACATTCTTGGCTGTGCAGAGCTCTACTATCTCCCCTCGGTTATCTCACAAATTTGGCCTTCACAGTGTAAGGTGGTTTTGACCAGCTGTCAGAGATGTGGGACACATCTTTTCACAGGGACACTTTTCACTCTGCGCTCTCTTCTTGAGACCCGAATTGATCCTAGATCTGCCCTTGTTTAACTGTGTTACTAAGAACTGGATAAAGAAATACCCTTCCCATGAACCTATTCTATCACTCTTTACATTCAGAACATTATTACAAATCGTTTCTCGTGGCACAAATAGTTGCAAAGCATAAAACTACTGAAATGCCAGTCATTAGCCTACTCTCCCATTTGCTTCTAATGAGTTGGTAGCTTGTCCAGCCCTCTGTTTTCCAAGTATGACAGAATGATGCTTGTTGCTGTTCTGCTGCTTGAGCTATTGGCATATCCCCAGTAGAGCTCCTCATTTCTGCGGTGCCAGGAAGAACTAGATTTACTGTACCAATTTGTCTAATTTCTCTCTATAGTTTGTATTTCTGGAGCTAATTCTTTGTCTTTTGACATTTTTTTATGTTTTGTTTTTAATCCCATGCACCTGCACTTTTAGCCTGTATGTCCTCCCGCTAATGTTCTGTGTGCTGCTGCGTGTTACAGCAGTGAGCAGATGGAGTCAGACAAATAAGTATCTTTTATGATTAAAAAAGAAAAGTTGAGTTAATGTGCCTAAAAATGCAAATGTGTATTTTGCATTGCATATTTTCACAGTTTAATACTTTAACCACTTGTGTTAGAAATGACCCTGATACAGTTATTTCCCTGTTTCTCCTAGTCTCAGCGACCTTACTGACCAGTATTTTAATTGACACAGGGCTTGGCAAATAAAGGCTGAAATAGTAAATGGACTATCCCCTTTGATGTGTTTCATAACTATTTTCCATCAGACATTTGCAATACAGTTTTTAAATGTTTAATTATACTCAAAGTCATTAGAAATTTATTACATATGTCTGACTTTGAAGGGAGAAAGTTAACCACTGGAATACATACCACCCGCAGTTCTACTGCAATGTTGTGACTCACAATATTTTCTCCTATTAATTAGGGTTTTTTATCACAGCATAGAGAGGACTGTCTTCAAATTTCCATAGGTCTTTGACCAGAGTGGCTATCGATACTGAGGACAGACTTTTATGGGACGTTAAGGGACATAATCGCTCAGAGCACCATAAAGCCTGTGTTTTCCCCTACTGTGTTTCAGTACACCTCTGTACTGCAGAAGGGATTTGCATCAGTATGTGTACCCAAGAGTTGCTCTACATTAGCAGTCCCTTATAATTGGGAGAAAAAGACACAAACATGTTGCTGTGCAGCAAGGATCTGCTTAATTGTAACAGAGGTAGGGCTGTAAACCATGCTAAGTCATAAAGGTCACAGCTTCTGTGAAAAGTTTCTCTATTAATAGTCTATAAGTATTTTGTTTCTGCCAAGCTAGTGCTTAGAACCAAATTAGTCCTCATTACAAGTCTGATACATTAAAGTCAAGGGTGTATCAGCATGCCCTGTGTTGCCTCCAGACGCTCTCTGTGGTCCCTCCCTCAGACTGTATTTTCATAAACGTCTGTGTATGGCAAATAAGAGTAGACAAATGACTAAGCAATTTGCTGGGCAATCAAACAACTTGTAAAACAAATGAGCTTTTTTTTTTCCTTTTTTTTTTTTTCTTTCCCTCTTCTCTTAAATGCATTTCACAAACCACCACCTTTTTTTATCAGCTACATGAAGTCTTGATTTCTCAGTGTCACCTGTTGCCTTCAGTGCAACGGCTAAAGGTATTACCATGGAAAAATAAATGCTCAGTGTTTCTGTTGGCGTGACTCCTTTCACCGGTAAAGTATGTAAGTAAAATTCATTCTGCACTAATGGAGATGGTTGGACATCTCCATCCCATTTTAAAATATATATATATCTTAAGATACATGAAGTGAATTATCCCAAGAATTGCCAGTGTCTCCCTATGTCTGCCTTTCCTTTAGCCATCAAAGGAGTCTAAAACTAAGGTAGAGAAGGAGTTTTAATGAGGACAGGATAAATGGAGAAGAAATGTAAGGTAAAAACACTGCCCTGGAGAAAAAAAAATCTTTATTTGAAAATTAGCATGCAAGTTCTGTTCTTAAATGGTGTAAAAGGCGCACCCAGTGAAAGACAGGAAAGAGGAGTTTGAAGGATGAGTTATCGGGTATCACATTGAGTTTTGCATTCAGTAGGTATATGGGGTCATGACTTATGTACTATATACCACCCATGTTATCTTAGCTTTCTTATGTCCTGACTTTCAAGGATGCCCAAATCACCTATATTTTCTATTCTAGATGATATTTAATGAAGGAAAAAAAAAAAAGGGCAGTTAATTACTCTCTGTGTCATTCCATTCTCTGACAAATGGTAGGAACATTGTCCATCAACCTCACTTAGATATTGAGAGAATAAATTCATAAATCTGAACTCTGTTCAGATATTACGTCGGTTCTCATAGTAAAACCTATGAATTATAGATAAACTTGATAATAATTGAGAAGAAAGGGAAGAGGAAGGTTTACTGCTTTGTTTGCTCTCTTTTTGGTCCCTCTACTAGCATGACAATGAATTGTTTATTAGTACAGACCTAAGGGTGAGACCACTGGTGACTTCTGATGCTCTCATAAATTGTGTTTTGCCCTCAAGTTACAGTTTTTGAAGTGGCTGTGGTTCATATGTCATTTCTGAATCATAATTGTGTTAGACCCAGAAGTAAAGATTTTGATCCCAGTGGTGCAAGTTTACTTGTGCAAACAACCCTTTTCCACCTTCAGGGAATGTCTTCGACTTCCATGGGGTCCCACATGGACACAGGTTCAGTCACCTGCATCCAGCTGTGGGATTTAATGTTTAGATCCACCAATTTAAGTTTGTTACTCTAAGGTACACCACGAGTGTACTCCAGGAGGAGTGTAGCCAGCAGGTCAAAGGAGGTGATCCTCCCTCTCTACTCTGCCCTGGTCAGGCCCCACCTGGAGTATTGTGTCCAGTTCTGGGCTCCCTGGTATAAAAAGGACAGGGATCTCCTGGAAAGAGTCCAAAGAAGGGCTACGAAGATGATTAAGGGCCTAGAGCATCTCCCCTATGAGGAAAGGCTGAGTAAGCTGGGACTGTTCAGCCTTGAGAAGAGAAGACTAAGGGGGGACCTAATCAAAGTTTATAATTATCTGAAGCAGGGGATGCAGGGGGAATCAGCCAGCCCCTTTTCAGTGGTCTGTGGGGATAGGACAAGGGGCAATGGCTGCAAGTTGGAGCATAGGAAGTTCCGCACCAACATGCGGAAGAACTTTTTCACAGTGAGGGTGACTGAGCACTGGAATAGGCTGCCCAGGGGGGTGGTGGAGTCTCCTTCACTGGAGATATTCAAGACCCGCCTGGACGCCTATCTGAGCAATATGAGCTAGGGAGCCTGCTTTGGCAGGGGGGTTGGACCCGATGATCTCTCGAGGTCCCTTCCAACCCCTACAATTCTGTGATTCTGTGATTCTGTGAAACACAGAACTATGTAAGGCAGCACTGGGTAGCCAGGGTTTTCTCCTTAGAAATCATTGGGATAGTGTTAGTCTGGTCTTCTGTAAGATGTCTGGGATGCTTCAGTTGTGATGTGACAAGGAAGTTAAGTTTTGGTGTGTGTATATAGGTGAAAGTCTTCCTTTGTTGACTTAGTGTTCAGGTCTTTCAGTGGTGTGACTTGGTGATATTACAAAGTAGGGGATAACTTGACAGCCTAGATGGATGGGCAGCTCTAATGGGCAGAATCCAGTCCTTCCTCCTAGCGATGTGTTTTGGCCACTTCTCTTGTGTGGGTACCCAAGTTCAGCCGAGTGCCAGTGAATCACACAGGAGAGGGAGGGCAGTGGCTCATGTTAGCTCCCTAACCTACTTCTGCATAGCGTTAGAGGCACCTGTGGCTTGGGATGGAGTGGGAAGAAAGCAAAATTGCTGCCTGTGGTTACATTATTTTAGGTATATGGTAGAACTGTGCTGTGAGAGATGTCATGTAATGATCATGTAGTTAGTAATGGTGGTCCAGTAAAGTCTAGTAATAGGCCAGCTCTGTATTCAGACTTCTTAAAATTGTCTGGCCTTGCAGTAGAACGAGACAGAGATTAATTAAGAAGGTAAACTTGTTTTTTTTTTATATTTCCTCCGTGTTTTTATGTTACTTATGGTACATATGGTCAGGCTAGTAGTCTTAAAACCTTGTTTCTCAGAATTCTCATTTCTCTTGTTTCTGTGCTTCTCACAGAAGTGGAGAAAGGTGAGGATTAAGGTATCTCTTGGATGTTTCTCTATTTTTATAGCTTTTATCATTCCACAAGACCATGCACATGCCTCACAGCAAGCATTAGCCTCTTAACTTAAGCTTCACCAGCCTTAGGATATTTGGGACCCTAAAATGGCATGTAGGAGACTGAACTGTGTGGAGGCTTTTATATAGAAAAAAGAACCCCATGAGCTGTGGAGGTAGCACGAACACAACCCTAGCATACAGTGCTGACATGTTGATGTGCTGGAGCGCTGCATTTAAATACCACTCTGCTGTAACTGTTCTAAAAGACAGTTTCCTGAGTGGTCTCTGATGTCCCTGTGTGTCCTTACCAGTAGAAATAAGGCCCTGGTAACATGTGTATGTGAGAATCCTCAAAATGCTGATGGGAAATGTGAACTTAGAAGTCTAATAGCTTGGTTTTGAGAGCACATTTGTGAAACTGCACAGAAGGGATTGATCCAGCCAAACTGGAATTGCTTGCCCAAATGAAATTGCTCGTGGGCTCACAGAATCATCCTCTAATTGCAACAGTTTGCAGATGTTAAGGAATTATGTGTGCATGGACTTCTGGAAATGTCTGTTTAGGCTATTTCTGTGTTTTTATTTGATTCATGTGAATGCCAGCAATGTGGTCAGGTTGAAGAACGTGTGAGAAATGCTGGAGTTGGGAGGAGGTATGGTACACTACCCAATGCCCATTACAGGCAGAAGGTAATAGCAGCAGCGTGGGGGAACGACATATGTAGAAAAATACGGACACTTACCAAGACTGGTGGCTGAGTGGCAAAACAAAATGCAAATACTAGGAGAAGGGGAAAAGGGAAGGAGTTCAGACAAGGTGTTTTATCTTGAGCAATAGCTTCCCTTACGTGTTAAGTTTTACAATACATAACGTAGCCTTAGCTCGTCTAATTAACTCCACCAGCGTAGTGTCAGTACACTGTGCCCAAAGAGAGAGATGTGTAAAATTGTTCAATGCTTTCAAGCTGTATTCTTCAGGTAGACTTTTTTCCCCCATTGAAAGTCATTATGAAATGGCACTTTTTTGTTCCGTTTCTTCTGTGGCTCTTTCTTGTCTCTGTCCTTTGCCCCCTCCCTTTCTATCTGAGGGGCCGTTGTTAGACAAAAAGAAGCACTATTTTTCTAACGTTTCTTCAGGTAACTGTATAGGGGAAGGGGGAGGGGGAAAAAAAAAAAATCTCCCTTTCTTTTTTTTCCCCCACTTCAGGCCTCAATTATTCGATAAGCTTTGAAGAATTGTGTGGCTTAACTGCAGGAATGGCCTGATTTCTTCTAGTGAAAACGCCTTCCAGTCATCTTCCCCAAACTGCAGCTTGGAGCACTGAAGTCTTTATTTTGGGGGAAGAGAAGGAAGTATAGAATTGTTGGGAGCGTTAAAGAACAAAGACCAGGAAACTAAGGATGGAGAAAACTAAAAACGAAAGGTGGCTGCTGCCATCTAGAGTTGAGACTAAGTGTTGATTGCATTTTCTGGAGTTGTCATTCAATTAATCTGTATGTGAAAACAATAGTAGAGAAAAACCCCTCGGAGCGATAGGATTGATCTGTTTGCTTTCCATTTCAGTTGCAATAATGGGAAATTCTAAAAGTATTTTGGATTTTTAATGTTTTTTTTTTTTTTCCTGTGTACAGGTAGTCTAGGTATGCTAATTCTAATTAAAATTTTCTAATCACATGTAAAAATTGAGAAATAAGATAGTGCTAAAGGGAGGACAACAATTTACATGTAAGTATACATTTACAGGAGGCAAGAAAACATTGCAACCAGCTGGGTATAGATAAGTGAGACTGAAAGCATTCCCTTCAGTATTGTGCTCAATAAGATGCCATTTTCATCCATATCTACAATATTGCTAGGATATTAAGTAGCAAGATGTAAGTTTTACTTTTTTCATCCCTTTTTAAAAAGAATAATGTTATAATACAGTGCTGTTAAAATCCCAGGCTTCACCTGACAGTCAAGTTGTAGAGGGTTTTTGAGCTTTCTTTAAGATATTAGTTTGGAGCACAAACTATATGTGTGTAGATGGACGGGAAAAAGTATGCGTGTAGAAGCTAACCAAGATGGTTAGAAGCTAAGCTTTCTCTCCAGAGAGAAAGAAAACATTATGTTTTTCATGAGTTCAAACCATAGAGACATTGAGAAGGACAGCAAACTACTAATTGAATAAAAATATGTTTCCTTTTTTCTAAATCTCCGTTTTCATAGCATAAGCACATACCTTTTAAAGATAGCTTCCAAGAGTGAATGCTGGCTTCCTACTTTGTTTTTAGACTTCAATAATTAATTATGTGATAAAGTTTCTGACCAGTTTAACATAGGACCTGAATTTTAACCCCCTGTGCCATTTCGTGGCTGTATTCCTGCAAGTAGTTGCACTGAAAGCAAATTGGATTTAGAAGAATATAAGTAAAGATGCTGTCAGAATTGTGGTCTGAATTAGGGCTTGCTAACTGACAAGCATCTTTTTGTTTGTTCTCGCTTGATTTAAAAAGTCTGCTCACTGTTTCCCAGGTTGATTGCATTCTTCTTTGCAAGGGCTGGCAGACTATCCTGGGAGTGCAGATGGAAAAGCAACATGTGTATAGAAGGACATATACAGAGAGGCTATTCCCACTGCAGTATTGCAGGGCTTTTTTCATCTCTCTTGATTCCTTTCCCTCAGATGTTTCTCTGGCTCCAGCTTCACAGTCCCTTGTGTAACACCATACTGGGAAGTCTGGACTCATACCAAGTGGTAGCATACTGGGGAGGACTGGGAGCAAGGCAGGTGCATGAAGAAGATTGAGTTGATTGGAGAAGGCTGTGCCTTTTGACTTAGAAATCACAAATAAGAACAGTTTGTTGGGTTTTGTTTTACATTTTTTCCCCCTCTAGTTACAATTAGAAAAAAGAATTAGTGAATTTAGTCTAGACGACTTGAAGACTTGTAGAACCTTGAACTGGAACTTTTGTCCCGTGTCACATTTAGTGCCCTCACTTGTCTGGTCCCCCTTTGCTGCTCCTTCTGCCCCAGCTCTCCCATTTTGTAGACCCAGCAATGGTGAACCTCTCATGCACAAGCCCAGCCTCCTCTCTTCCAGCAGGGCAGCACCCCACCAAAGTCTGAGCTTGGAGGAATCAGCAAACATTGTTGGTAAGACCAGGTACTTCTGATCTCTGGCTCTGGGGCAAGCAGAAACTCATGCTTCCATGTTTTTGCTAGGACTGTGAAGCAAACAGCTTCATGCATAGGGTGGCACATCCCATCCAGTTCCTGAAGGCATTAGAAATCCTGTTGCATGCTTGAAGGAGTAGAGGTATGGTGTTTGATGTAACAGACTGTCATGACTCTCCCTGCCTGTGGCAGGAGGGTTGGAACTCTGTGATCCTTGGGGTCCCTTCCAACCCAGGCCATTCTATGATTCTATGACTTGAATCTATGTGAATGTCCCATCCCTAATGTATGGCGTGCCATGTGGCAGAATGCCTTCATTCACCTTGGTGGGTTGCGGGCGGGGTTGGGCTTAGCATGGCATACACAAAAGCTCAAAATGCCTAATATTTGATGCTCAGTGTGATTTCAGAGTAGATACCTCTTGCCATTACAGCATCCTTATGTCTTTTCATCACTGGTGCATCTTCCTTCCAGAGCCTTGATACAGCTGTTAATTAGAAAAAATCATTCTGAGAAAGTTTGCGTATTTCATTCTCTGTATAAAACACTATGCTTCAATTAGCCTCCTTTTCACTTGTGTCATGTGATGTTATTTTACTTTTCAGCTATTCAGATTTGATCTCTTGGTTTTGGTCAATTAAATGTGTAAATACACTTTGTGTTTGGGAGCTGCCATTTAGCTACATATATAGAGGCGTTTGTGCCTCCACATGCAGCACTCCCTAATTTAAAATCAGAAAATGCTCTTTGTCCTATTCTTTGGCTCTGGCAACATTTCTCTGACGTCCAAACAGAAAGGAATATGATTCTGTTTTCATGGAAGTTCAGCTTAGGATCAAACATTTCACACACTTTGATAAATCTGCTCAGGCACTTTTTAAAAAGAAGGCTGTCAAAAAACACTATAGTTTTACTCTTCCTTTTTGTTCTCAGTTCTTTGAATTATCCTATTCCAAGTCTTCAAAATAACTTCACGTTCATTAGTAGTTCTGTCTTCTTCCATTTTCCCCAGTATACTCTTGTCTTGTTATCGCAGCCTAGACACAACTATTAAGGAGAAGTTAAATTCACAACTTACATGAAGTCTTTCTTCCTTCATCTCTTTTGAACTACTTGATCTCTGTATTTAATTCTGAGGTCTGAAATGAAACCCTGGCACCGTACATTTCTGTCTACCTTGCTCATTTCTCCATAGTTCTGAAAGCAGAATGAGACTTATGACAGATTACTCGTACTATTTTTCTTTCTACCTGCTGCAGTTAAGAAGATAGATCAAAAACTTTTTTTGGGGAGGAGAGTTAAAATTCTCTGCTCGCTGGTCTAATGTGATTACCTCCTCCAATCTCTTTTTTCACCCTTCTGGTTTAATAGAGCTTTAAACTAACACAGTATTTCTGTTTACTTTCTTATTTGGGCATAAGCATCTCAGAATTTATGAAGCAGGATCTGGGTTAAAAAAGGTAAATCAGTTCTAGTAAGCTCTGACAGTTTTATAGGATTGGGCATTTAGTCGTTAATAAATTCATTGCATTCTTTGAAGTAGAGCTCTAAAGGGAAGAAAATGTGGAGGGGAACAATACTCTGCAAAGGGAAGCATTTACCTGGTTTTGAGAGTTCTGCATGCTGGCTTCATTCTTGATGCTGGCAGTTCCACCCTCCCTCACTTAACAGTGGCTTTTCCTATACTGCCTCCACACAGCCCCACGTTATTAGATTACACGTACATCATATGGGTCTCATCCTGCAAATGCTATTGTCATGCTTCTTTGCTGAGAATACAGCATTTATTTCAGGGAGCTCTGCTGCATTCAGCACCTGTACAAATCCGAACAAAACCTGAGAAGAGCAGCAAACTGCTTAGATAGCTGGAGGGAGTCGCTGAGAGGACAGAGGTGAAAAGTTAAATACACGGGGCTTGGCTAAACAGCAGCTCAGGGTAACGTAAAGAAGATGGAACAAGAAAGAATCTATTAAGACTGTACATGAAAGTATCAGGTAAAAGCAGTGGCAGCAGCTTAATTTCATCTATTTAGCCCTCAGCTGAAAAACTTGCTGCCAGCACCTTTCCTCTGCATCACCACAACATATGGTGGGAAAACCCCTTTAGAATGCTGAAATGAAGAAGAAAAGCCCAAGAATCCTTTATGGGTGGGAACTGGAAGAAAGTACGGCAGTGGACTCTCAAATTTTTGGGTGTTAAATTTGGGAGAATCACAGAATCGTAGGGGTTGGAAGGGACCTCCAGAGATCATCGGGTCCAACCCCCCTGCCAAAGCATGTTCCCTAGGACAGGTCGCACAGATGGGCATCCTGAAGGGTCTTGAATATCTCCAGAGAAGGAGACTCCACATCCCTCTGGGCAGCCTGTCCCAGGGCTCTGTCACCCTCACTGTGAAAAAGTTCTTCCCCATATTGGTGCGGAACATCCTGTGCTCCGACTTGAGGCCATTGCCCCTTGTCCTGTCCCCACAGACCACTGAAAAGAGGCTGGCCATTTCCCCCTGTGTCCCACACTTGAGATATTTACAAACATTAATAAGATCCCCTCTTAGCCTTCTTTTCTCAAGGCTGAACAGCCCAGTTCATTCAGCCTTTCCTCACAGGGGAGATGCTCCAGTCCCTTAATCATCTAAGAATCTCGCAGTCCTGCTGTAAGGAATAGTTTGTGGCTGCCATTTCTTCTTTGGGTGGTTTGTACTACCTCTTCCTTTCTCCTGTCAGCACATCCTGTAGGACCTTTGTTATTACTGGTGATATCTCCATGCAGTTGCCTCAGGAGGGAGGACGAGGTGTCAAGTGAAGCATTATGTAATTCAAAATTCTGCTGCATGGCAATTTGTCTTGCCTGTGTAGAGAAAAAGAGTGTGACCCATGCAGTGTGCATGCTGCCTTGTACTCCCATCACGCTAATCCCTATTTCTGATCAGTTGCCGTGCTGATAATCTGGGCATTGTTTGTTGTAGGCCAACAAACTGAGAGCAGTGGGTGAAATTATGGGTCTGTGGTGGTGTGGTTTCGCCGCAGCCAGCAGCTGTGCACCATGTGGCCGCTCACTCACTCCTCCCTGTCCTGGTGGGGTGGGAAAGAGAATCAGAAGAAAAAGGCAAAACTCATGGATTGAGATGAGGGTCGTTTACTAGGACAGCAAAGGAAGAGGAAAATAACAACAGTACTTAGAATACACGCAATGGATGATGCACATTGCAATTAGTTCACCACCCCAAAACCCCATGCCCAGCCTGTCCCTGAGCAGTGACCCCTCTTTCCTGTCCAAGCCCCTTTATACACTGAGTACAACTTCATATGGTATGCAATATCCCTTTGGCTAATTTGTGTCTCCTGGTTTTGTCCCCTCCCAGCTTCTTGTGAAAATTACCTCTAGCCCAGATGAAAACCAGGACACATGGAAATGAGTAGGAGGTTGCTAGCCAGTGTGACTAGAATTTCCCCCAAGACAGTGGTGTGTTAGTAGTTATCTTCTTGTAAGGTGGCTCTTCTGCATTTAATAATTTGAGCCATTAGAGATTTTACTCTTTTAGAATACTATTTTTTTTCCCCAAGTATTTTCTGAACACCTCTTCACCAAGATGACCTGTTAGATTTTGGTTAGCTCAAGTAAAACAAATACTTATATTACCATGTCTCCATTTGAATAGGCACTACTGTCCTTGAAATGTCAAATGTAATATGACATGTCAATTATTGTATGTCAAGCACATGATGTATTTTCAGCCCCTGTTGATTTAGATGGGTTTTGACGTGTGCTTGACATGTTCTAATGGTGCTTCTTCAGTTCAGTGAATGTCTTGAAAACAACATTAAATGGCACATAAATCACAGCACCACCTTTTGCAGGGACGTGTGCCAGAACATGAGGTAGCAGCTTCGCATTCCTGTGAGCGTTTGTCAATAAGGGCTCTCTTGTCTGAGAGCTGGGAGCCTGTAGTTTCTGGCAGGTTTGCTAGCAGGGCAGAAGCAGTCTGATGGCAAACCTGTTCCACTCAAGGATTTTTAGCCATTACTGTAGAAAAAGAAACCCTAACATTTTCTTGCAAGATCTTTTATAAGTCTCGTACCAGTATTTGGCTCACATCGTGTCTGGCACTGTTGGTGTGATGCGGAAGTATGTGGTGGGACCACAGGCATGACCACCACATAGCATTAGCAAGGATTTCTTCCTAACCACATTCACCTACAATACACACCTAGAATAAGGAGGAAGTACCTCTCTAGACATCATTGCAAACTGTAAGTAGCATTTACTGACTGCTAGCTGAGTGAGACATGAGGAGAGATTACGTTTTGATCTTTTCAGATTCTGTTAGTTCTGTTCAGGGCTAGCTAGCATTTACTCTTCTCCCTGAAAAAATGAGTGCAGTTGGAGCCCCCTTGCTGCTGTGCTCATACGGGCATGCAATTCAGCTACTTGCAAAAAGATGATGCACCTAAGGAGGTGGGAAGAGAAGAAGGAGGGGGTAGTATTGCCATACTTTTCAAATCAGGAAGTAAACTACAAAAAGAATAAGGGACAGGATGTAAGGATACTGTGGAAATCAGTTGCAACCCCAAACCTTCACCACTGTTTGAATATAGCATGTTGCTTCAACATGAAGCCATGCATTTAATTTAGGTATACTTTCAAACGGTATTGTTGAGTGAGACAAACTCTAAAATAACTTGAGACATCATAATAGCATTGTCTTCCAAAATGGCTTTTAAATCCAGAGCTTTCAGACAGGTAGAGTTAGGCTTCAGCCCTTCAGAAAAGAAAAGCTCACCCGCAGCACATATATGTAAATCACGTCTCTGCTCTTTGAACTCCAGAGGCCGAAATGAAAGCAGCTTGTCACAAAAATAGATGAATACAAGGCCATTTTTTGTGGTTGCTCTTTTTTTGTGTGTGTCACAGAAATGAGATAGTAGGATTTAACATCCCGGAGTTAAATAGCGAGCAGTGCGGTACGCACTACCAGTTTGGCTGATATCCTGCAATTTTATATACTGTCTCTCTGCCTGCCTTGCCTCTTGCAGAAGAGGTTTGTCAGACTGTTAGTATGAAAAGACAGGAAAGGTCCACCTGACAGGCCACCAGCCGCTGAAAAAGGTTAAAGATGTTTTGAAAACGACTATAATTTACTGAACACAAAACACATTGAAATTCCAACATCTCATTTTTGTAGGAAAGAGCGTAACAAGAGCAAGAAAGAACTGGCCAGTGAACGCAGCCTTTGAACGCTGCCTCGAATGAATACGTTGGCTGAAATGCTACAGCTTTATTCTGTGCCTGCTGCAGGGCAAGTGGTGGGGTGGGTAGCCCTGTCTACCTCCTCCACCTATCCTGTATGGCAGGAGAGAGACTTTGTCATGCCACAAGATGCTTCTACATCACATTTAATTAACTTTTTTTTTCTGTTAAAAAATTAATTATATCATTATTCAAGACTACTCTACCTCTGCTTATGTAACAAGCCAGATTTCATTTGAGTGGCCAAATGTGAGACTTGAGTGAGAAATGGATTTTGTGGCTGCTGTTAGAGTTAATGTGATACTAAGAAAAGACTTCCACTTATCCAGGCGGAGGGAGAAGAGGTGAACTTGGAAATGGGAGTTTCCAAAGAGGATTCATGGTTGTAATTGAAGTGAATGGCTTCCCTGCAGCAATATTTCTGGAAATAAATGGGTAAGGGCACATCAAGTTGGGTTTTGCGTGTGCAGGTTGTTATCTTGTGTCAAGCTCCATTTCAGTCTGTGATGACAGTCCATCCCTCCTGTACGGGATAAAAGTATGTAGCAGGGGCAAAGAAACAAGAATTGTGATGGGAGGGAAGAGCCCTGCTCCCTCTTCATCCCTGAAATGTGTTTCCTCACCTCGGGCTGGCTGTTGCGAGATGCCTCGAGCAGCCTCCCACACCTCCTAGGCGGTGTCAGCAGGGATGCCTGCCCAAAGCAGTGAGTGGCTCCATGGGGCACAGCACCCCATTTCCAGGGTAAGATGTGTAGCTTGTCTTATTCAGTCAGCTGCTCTCAATGGTCATGGTTGTCTTGTCTGACCTTGCGCCGAATGCTACTTTGATGTCTCCCCCCAACCTGCCTAACACTTCTCCTTATTTACTGCAGTTGTGGCAATATTGTTCTGTCTTGCTGGGAGTTTTGGATTTGGATTTGTTGTGGTTTTTTTCCATGCCTCTTCCAAATGAACAATTGTGACAGCAAAATGCTTTGATAATTATCCCTTTTTGCTGCGTGTGAAGGCTCCAAATGTTTTAGGAAATTATGGGGTTTTTTTGATCTTTAAAGTTCTGGTATGTTCCATCCCATTTAACAAAACAATACAAAACAACATATGTGCAGGGTTGAGTTTTGCTAGATTTCAACAGACTCTGATTTCTCCAGTAAAAGCTTGAGTGTAAGCACGCCGGTTGCTCTTAATTACTATATTGGCAGCACTAGTTGGTGCTTTATTTGGTGACTGATACTGTTTATAAGATCTCAGATAGTAAACAAGCAGAGGTTTTAATAGATTGGAGAGGGGAAAATATCCAAAAGTGGGTGTAGGGGATTATTTATTTTTATTTTTTTCTTTTCAAAAAGGAAATTTAAAAAGTACAACTGAAGAAGTCCTGATGTGGATTTAAGTTATTAAGCCAAACACCCAGATAGTGAAAATTTGCGAGACTGGTGCTTTCAAGGAAGCAACAGAAATTCTGGAGGTGAATGAACTGTATCCCTGGTCACCCCAGCTGGCTTTGGGCTGATAGATGTAGCAAAGCAAGGGAGCGCCAGGTCCCAGACTGGTGTTCCTGACCACACATTTGAGACTGACATTCAGAGCACTCTCTTGTAGCCACTCAGGTCTGTTCACCTGCCTTCAGGATTTAAACAACTGTGCCTGGCAGTGTGCTAATGAGTAACATGCATAAATAAGCAAGGTGAATCAGGGTGGCCCATTATTACCATTTCTTGATTCCCAGCATTGCAGGAGACACAGTTGGGAGGGTTGTGCCCACTTCAGGGAGAGCAGCTAGACGGACCCACTTCACTTCTTCGTAACATTTCCTTTGTACAGTGAATGTGCTTCCAAGTGTAAGAATAAATGATAGTGACAGAGGTTTAAAAAACAAATACATCAAGTGCTAACAAGGCCATGGAATTATTCTTTAGCGCTGAAATAGAGCAAGGATTGTCATGCAGATGAAGGAGACTCAATATGCATTTCTAAGGCATCTGCAAGAAATCCTGCTGGTGACTGGGCCATGTTTCTGCGTGGATGGTAACCAAGCTCCTTCCCTCCTCTCTCAGCCATTTTTGAATCAAAGGGAGAAGTGTGCCCATCTGAAGGTAGTGGCTATATAACCCCCTGGGCAAAAGTGGTCATTTAACTACAGTACTGTATGACTCTGTGTTCTCTCACTTTTGTTGGGCAGCATTGTTTCTAAATAGTGATCTAAAGTTATTTTTTAAGGTGAAACTAAATAAAATTTCTTTCAGAAAGCCTGCAAACGTAGTTTTGCCTGTTGCTGGTCTTTAGGGAAGGGCTGGGTCAGAAATCTGACAGTTGCAAAGCTTGTTCAACTTTGTATATTTTTATCCTCTCCTAAACAAAACATTCAATGTCTGTTGGAAATAGTAGAATAATTTCCCTCAAATAATTGAATACTTGATGTCCCAGAGGGAGACATACGCCCTTTAGCTGGTGGGAAAACATTTCTTATCAGGAGAACGCATTGTGTTAGTTTCAAAAAACCTGGAGAAGCAACTTCATTTAGATCTTACCCAATTTAAATCCTCACATGAGAACTTTCTATAAATTGCCATGCAAAAGTGACAGTTTATATAACCAGCCAAGTCTGTTTTTGCCTTAGTGGGGCTGGAGCATGCATAGGGTGAAGTCTCACCACTTTTTTTTTTTTTTTGATGGGAGAGCATCCTCAGGATCTTGTTCTTGCCTTTCTAAAGAAGTATTTTGCTATCCTGAATGTGTCTGTAGTCTTTCCTGACCAGGTAGTAGTCACATCGAGGATCATCTAGTTATTTAAGTGGAAGAGCATGAGAGTAAGACACAGTGAAGCCCAGGGGAGTGGAGCTGCTTGGCCGCCAGCTTAATTGGCACTCTTGAAAAAGTGTTATGAGGTTATTTGTCGTGAAGTATAGAGGCTGTGTACTCTGTGCACAAATGGAACAATTTATAATGTAACAAAGAGATCTGTTAAAGATACATTTCTTTACATTTCTTAGTACAAAACATACCTTATGGCTATATGCAGTCTGCCTACAGAACAAGGTTTGCTGCTAATCAAACCTTGCCCTACCCATGAGCACCTGAGATGGTAAATGCAGTGCTGCCTTGGTGAGAAAGCATTAAGGAGACCAATTCATGAAGACCACAATATTCTATTATCCTCCTTGTGTTGGGATGGCATATGTCTGAATCTGCTGAGCACAATGGCAGCTTTGCCAGACTTTTCCAAGGCCCATCTTTAAACTGGGTATCTTTCTGACCACAGAACTGGTGTAATGATAAACAAGAAATTGTTGAAGTTTGCCCTTCTGGTACATGTGAGAAGCAGGTAAATGTTCTGTTGCCTAATTAATTACAAATGAAAAGACTCTACCTGCCTGAAGTTATTTTGAATACAGACCAAGTATTTGCTGGGTGGAAATTAGGTTGATTTCAGTGATACAGAGAAGAAAAGGAATGGTTGCCCACATGGTCCAACTGATCTGTCCAAGGCCAGTAAAAAGGCACAGTAACATTTCTAGCTTGTAGATGTTAGTCATGGGTTACTCTTTGTTAGAAATTATATGGCTGAGTAATTTATACAGTTTTCAGGGACACCTTCTGTCCCAGTGTGCAGCTGAAACCACTAGAAATCTTTCTCATACCAGCAAATACGGTGGAACAGCAACTGTATAAATTTCTGCCTAAGTAAATAATTTAGTCAGTGACAAAACCTGGCCCTGTGATCCTCTGGAGAGGCAGTTCTCAGACAGGGAGGTAGCAGCAAGTCTGGGGGAAGAGGGGAGAAGACTAAAGGACAGGAAGATAGGAGAAGTGACAGTCACCAGGAAAGAAGGTTGAGGAGCTGGATCCAGTGAAGCCCAGGACATTGCCTGGTTTTCAGGTGAGACTATAATATAAATAGGCTTGGGAAACCATGGATGCAAGGAGAGGTAGTGGGCTTTCTTCATATTGCAGTAGTGTATTAGCACTCTGTTGATGGATTTGGACCTCACTGTACTTATTTTGCTTTGCAAACACAAACCAGAAAAAAAGGTGTAGCAAGGATCTCTAAATGAAAAGATACTTCATCGCCATGCATGGCTGTACAGCCAGGTACAAGTTAGCATACTGAATGGTAGAAAGGCTTCTTGTCTAACATAAATACATCAGGATTGCTGTTGTCATAAACAAAAATGCATTGTTACACAATCTGTATGGCCTCTGAGGTGTAGTAACAATTTTGATTTATAGAATGTTTTCTCATGTTCTTTTCTAAAAAAATTCCTTTCCATAGGAGAGGGTGCTCTGGAAGACAGAAACCCCCACATAAATCTCAAGATTTATTGATTAGAAATTAGTTTTAGAAAAAGAAACACAGATTCCCTGAAGGATGATCTCATTCTTGCTAACTTTCCTCCCCAAAATAGTTTTTACTTAGTCCCTTTCCTCCTAGTCAGATCAAATAAGTATGATACTTAAGTAGACCAATTCTTTGCAATATATATTCTCAGGGACAGGAGCATACAAAGTAAGTTTTTTGAGATGACATTCTGATGTGGGTGGCAGGTTATCTTTACATACATAAGCACTAAAGTGTGCACTTCAATGGAGTCAACTACTTAGTAGTTATCAAAATCTGCTTGATGACACAGAGTATGATAGATGACCACCCATAATTGCATTATACATAGGTGTCTAGGGTAATCAAATACTTAATGTATTGATAATAACCCTTCCGAACAGGAAGGAAGAAACATGAGGAAGGTCATTCACATGAGCTTCAGTCCCAGTGGATGCAATGTCCTCATTTAATGTCACTGACCTGGCAAGACAGTACACGATGATTTTGTCAGCTGTGGCTACACAGGAGAGGCTGTTCTATCACCACTGCAGCGATCGGCTCCACGTTTATTAGTCTGACCAACTAGCGGACACACGGGTGAGAATCATCATTCTGCAGATGTTGGAAGTGATTCCTGTGCTGCACTGTGATGAGAAATCAGAATTAAAGGTGTAAGAAGAAAGTGAAATCTGGAGAGCAGGGTACAACAGGCAGGGAGTCCTGTGCTAGAAAGTTGAGCGTCTACTCTGTTTCTGCAAGTAACTAGAACAAAGGTGAAAGACATGAATATGTGCGTACTCATCTGATTTCCATGCTGGAAATTTCAGCTCAGCCCATGCCTCCAACAGAGTAGTCTTTATTTCTCTTTTTTTAAAAATTTCCTCTGCTGAAAAATACCAGTATTGCTGTAGCTTGTTTGCATATGTGTTGCCAGAAAAACATGAAGGAAAAGTATGAATCAGAAAGGAACAGGAAAGGTAAAAAGCGGGGCCCTGTGCTCTCAAAGCTGAGTTGGAGGTGCTCAGTTACCCAATTTTCTGCTCTGTTTAGAAGGGAACAAAAAAGAAAGAACAGACTCAGCATTGATGCAGCCTCTGTCTGGAAGGAGTGTTAGAACGGCTGGTGCGTTAGAGATCCTGTGAATGATCGCTGCTGTTCTGCCAGCTCTGAAAGGAAGGGAACGAAATAAGATGCTCTTTCTCTGCTAGACCAGGTTCAGCTCCCAGGCCTGAAGTAGCGTGCAGCAAACACGTTTTGCATAAAGGATTTCAGGAACTACTCCTGCTTTCAGGAAGGCACACAGTGCTTTGTGTTCAGATCCAGAGAAACAGGCTTTATTCCATCTGCAGGATCATTGTGAGGATAGGTTTTTCCCACTGCTCGAGGTTTCCTTGTTTTCATGTGAACGCAGCTGATAAAATGGGAGATGGATAATTCTGGTGAGGCGTGCAGTGGGTAATATCAATGCTTTTCCTAGCAGATCCCCAAAGCTCCTTCCCACTGGCAGAAGTTTGTTCTGTGTACACTCACACTTTCGGCTCCACCACAGCCGAAGAGATGTAATACACTAAGGTATCGCAAGGTAGCTTCAGCAGTTCAAGTAACTTTAGTTGCTCTTGGTGGGAATAAATGCTGTAGAAAAAGCAATGGTCAGAGAGATGTGCAAGGTATTTTGTTCGCTGACCACCCAGGATAAGGGATGTAAGAGCATAGCAATGACCGTACAGAGCCAGAGTTGAGGATCCTCTTGCCTATGCTCTGCTGCCAGTACAATTTTTCACTTCCTTCAGCTCAGGCATGTTCTGAACCAAATAGATTCAAATCATCTCTTATCTGTGTCTTGCTTACACATGTGATTTTCCTATTTAATGTGTGTACTGTTTGCATACGCTGCCAAATTCTTCCCTTCTTTCTTGACAAAAAGTGTAATTTCCAGTATAACATCACCTTAAAGTACACTGATTGAAGTAACTGCCGCTAATAAAAGGGTAGTACATCTTTTCCTTTTATGATCGCCTTAAGTACTGCTTGATTTGTTTTAATGTCTAACATTCCTAAGGCAGATGTTTGCCTTTCATGAAACATTAATTAGAATCTAAGAATCAAAGAGGGGGAGAAAAAAAATACGTATGTATATATGCATGCGCATCTGTTTGTCTGTGAAGGGGAGACAGTAGAAACTTTGTATTAAGAAAAGCAATGAGTAAATATTTGAGGGGAAGACTTTATTGGGAGATTACACTGATCTTTATTACATATTAAAGCAACGATACTGCTGTGTTTTTATATAGCATGATTTTGGCATCTCACTGCTGTGGTAAGTGAAGTTTTATAAAGTGTAATGGAAAATAATCTAGACCTTGTTTCTTCACAGTTTAATATGTTGTGTTTATAAGGAAGCTTTCACCAATATCCTGAATGGGAAGGTAACATTGTATGAGCTATCAGAAAAGAAAATTCCGTTATGTGAAAAGCTACTACAAAAGAAAGTAATTGAGAGCTGGAAACCAGGAAATACAGTTCAATTCCCCTTTTCAGAACCACACAGAGTACCCAGATTGTGCCTGTTAGAATCTGAAGCTTGGCCTCAGCAGAGAGAGGATACTTTATGTTAAGCAATATTAGCTCCCTGAATGGGCTGCATGCTGCTGTGCATGTCTTCACGTGACTCAGAGATGTGCCGGAGGAGCCAAGCAGAGGCTTTGGGACCGTGGTCGCCTTTGCTTCCAAGTGTCCTTGGTGGGGAGCCCCTCTGTGAGCCTTTGGTCCTGCTGCCCCGCGTCACCCTTAGGAGGACTGATAGCTGCCAGGGGTTGCATGAAGTGCGCTGACACGCTCAGGGAGAAGTGCCATCCCACCGCTGGATCCAAAGGCCGTGGTTTCAAAAAATAACAACGCAGAAATACTCAACTCTGATGCCCATGTTTATTCACTTAAGAGCCTGAGTTTTTATAAACATTAAGAGGCCAAACCCCACCGTGTTACTGCAGCCTGGGTTCCCTTTGAACATGGAGTGAATGGTCGAAATCCAAGGGCTTTCTTCAGCTCCTCTTTACCATCTGAACGCAGACACGCTGTATTCTGCTTTCCTGCTTTTATTTCACTTGCCTGCACTTTCAGCTATCCCAGCTGAAAGGCTGGTCCAGAACCTTTGTATGTGTTGCAGTGATTCACACTGCTAAATTTATACACTGTTTGTGTATTTAAATATCGTCTGTTTATACCTTTTCTCCCTTTAAAAACAATGAGAAAACATAAATACCCAGATGTCCAAAATTGGTGTAAGGGTAAGATACGAGTGGCTTCCTCTTGGTTCTATCCTATATTGCCAAGGGCATTGTCACCTCCTAAGTAAGTAGGATGGTCCTATCTCCCAATTTTTCTTTTCCACCTATTTATGTTTTTACCTTTGTGTGGGCTACATGCACAGTTACAACAAGAAGAAGCTTCATAGTGGAGTGAAAGGTGGATTTTCCAGTTGTTCCTTGTGTTGATTGCTTATGTCCATGCTCTCAGTTCCTTCATACAAATACTGGATTTCCATGAAAAGTGTGGCATTGGTGTCAGTCACATCTAGTTGCCACTGAAAGGGGTGATGCCACTGCCCTAACCCCTGGCCATGGGTTCCCATCCTCTCCCATGTGTCAGTGCAGGTACTTGATAGAGCCTGTGCTTTAGGCAGTTAAACCAGCAAAAGCAAGCAAGCTGTGCAGGCTTTTTTTGCAGAATTGGCTTTTTGTCTGTGGTGGGCTGACCCTGGGTGGAGACAAGGTGCACACTTAAGCTGCTCTATCACTCCCCTCCTCAGCTGGGCAGGGGAGCGAAAATACAATAAAAGGCTTGTGCATCAAATAAGGACAGGGAGAGATCATTCACCAGTTATCATCATGGGAGAAACAGACTCAGCTTGGGGAAATCAGTTTAATTTATTACAAACTGAATCAGAGGAATGAGAAATAAAACCAAATGTTATAAACACATCCCCTCATTTCTCTCCCTTCTTCTCAGGCTTAACTTCGCTCCGGTTTTCTTTGCCTCCTCCCCCTGGGCAGCACAGGGGGACAAGGAGTGGTGGTTGTGGTCAGTTCACTGTGTGTTGTCTCTGTCACTCCTTTCTCCTCAGGGGAAGGACTCCTCACGCTCCTCCTCTGCTCCATCGTGAGGTCCCTCCCACGGGGGATAGTTCTCTATGTGAGACAGTCCTCCACAAAACTATCCAGTGTGAGTCCCTCCAATGGGCTGCAGTTCTTCACAGACTGGTGCAGCACGAGTCCCTTCCATGGGGTGTAGACCTTCAGGCCCAGACTGCTCCAGTGTGGGTCCCCCATGGGGGTCACAAGTCTTGCCTGAAAACCTGCTCCAGTGTGGGCTCATGTCTCCATAGCTCCACAGGTTCTGCCAGGAGCTTGCTCCAGCACAGGCTTCCTGCAGGGTCACAGCCTCCTTTGGGGACATATACCTGCTCTGGCGTGGGGTCCTCCACAGGAAGCAGATGGGATATCTGCTCCACTGTTAACCTCCATGAGCTGCAGGAGAACAGCCTGCTCTCACATGTTCTCACTGCTCCCTCCAGCTGCAGTTGCACAGTGCATTTCCCCCCACCCCACCCCGTTCTTAACTATGCTGTCCCAGAGGTGTTACCACAATGGCTGATGGGCTTGGCCTTGGTCAGCATCAGATCCATCATGGAGCCAGCTGGCATTGGCTCTACTGGACATAAGGGAAGCTTCTAGTAGCTTCTCATAGAAGCCACCTGTGTGACCCCCTGCTACGAAAATCTTGCCATGCAAACCCAATACATAGTCGTTGTGGGTCCCTGATCTGCGTCACTGCGGGATCAGACAAGTGCCAGTGCCGACACAAGGGAAAGCCACTGGAGCAGGAGCTGTCCTGGTACACCAGTTTAGCCACATCACATCCTTCAACAGCCCAGAACCTGATAAACACAATAGGACCACACCTTGCATTATGCCCACCTTGTGGGACGTGCTCTGGCTTAGCCCTTCGTACAGGCTTAGCAGATGTCACACAGGGCTGAGCCCAGTCTGGTTCTCCTTCCCGTGGCAGCCAGAGTGGAAGGAACACAAGTGATGCATGTCTGGGTCTCACCCCAAAGAGAAGTTCACATCTGCTTTTAGCAGCCACGGACTGTTGTTAAGGTACAGCCATAAGTCTCATTTAACTACAGGGCCAGCTAGAGAGGAAGGTAGTATGGCCTGAATGCTGAGGAGACATGCAGTAAGATAAGGTGGGGGGAATTTGGACATAAGCTGAACTATGCCTGGTGACTCTGGGTCAGTGTTTTTTCCATGAGATCCTTTGTGAGCCAAAGAGCCTGAGCTGTAGTGGAGGGGCCGAGGAAGGGTAAAGGTGTCAATCACAAGGACAAAAGCAAAACACTGAGGGACTATGAGTTTGTACAGCAGCAAGCAAAGTGGCAGCTTGCTGCACATCCTTGCTGGGCATGTCAGCCAGCTCTTGCCCAGCTCGCTGAGATGTTGGCAGTGCCAGGAAGCTCATACTTTGGCAGGCAGAAGTAACGCTGCATGTTTGCCACAGGGTGAGAGCACATCAGCAGGTTGTGGGGAGCAGACAGCATGCTGCGACTTCTCAGCACATCATGTGGTGTTGGTGTGTGGCAGAACTGAACACAGTTCAAGGCTTTAAGCAAACACACCGTGCTTCCCAGGCAGCTCCACTTGGAAAACACGGGATCAGTTTTAAAAGGCCCGATACGTGTGTTTCTGACAGTGTTACTGTATGTGCCAAGGGCCCTTCCCGTTCTGTTTGTAGAACAGAGGTGAAACACCTCGCAGGTCATGGGCAGCGTTTGATGAAAGGAAACGTAATCCTGCACTACCAGGGCTGTTAGGATCCCTGTCGCAGATCACGCTCAGGAGAACTTGATGGCCATCTGCTGGCCAAGCCCCAGTCTTTGTTTTACTTCGCAGGCTTTTCCTTGCACCAGAGAGATGACATGCAGGTTGCAGAGATCCGTGGAATCCCTGCGGAGATCCGTGGAATCTCTGCAACCTGCATGAGATCTGGAAATAACGCAGATGGAGTTTTGGAAATCACCCTAAATGCTCAAGTTGCTTTCATTTATTTCATGCTGTGAGCAGAACTGACTACAGGTGGTGCTGCTCCTTAGGGAGGCAAACAGGGGTCTCCCAGGGTTTCTGATGGTGTAATACGTCCTTCACTAATACAGAAATCACACTGATTTTAGAAATGGCGAGCTGCGGATAAATAAAAGGCAAGCTGACAAGTGAGAACACAGTTTTCTTCTTTGTGAATTCATCTTTCAAGCTTGAGATATCAGCAGTGTTTTGATACATCCTGCAGTTTGCCTGGGGTGATGGAACAGGCTGCCCAGAGAGGTGGTGGAGTCACCATCCCTGCAGGTCTTCAAAAACTGTGTAGATGCGGCACTCCAGGACATGGTAATAATAATCTCAGTGGCCTTTTCCAGCCTTAAAGATTCTATGATTCTATGGTGTCAGTCCTATTGCTAATCCCACCTTGAGTTTTAAAGGCTGCTTGAGATCTTGGCTGTTAACAGGCGAACTGACAGCTCCTCGTCTGGACTCCTTGGCAGCTCTTGGTGGCTGATGTGTTTTCCAGGTCTTTGCTTGGGGCAGTCTGTAAGGGACACGTACAGTCAAGAGAAGCTGCTACAGTGTCAGTGTGATGGGTTTGGTTTTTTAATTTATTTATTTTTCATGAGTCTAAACCAAATTGTAAATGAAAAAAAATCAGTAAAAAAATTATTTTCCTGAGAGTTCCCTGTGATGTCCCTTAAAGCTAAAGGAGGGAAGGTTTAGATTAGATGTTAGGGGGAAGTTCTTTACAAGAGAGAGTAGTGAGGTGCTGGAACAGGCTGCCCAGAGAGGTGGTGGTGGTGGATGTCCTGTCCCTGGAGGTGTTCAAGGCCAGGTTGGATGGGGCCCTGGGCAATCTTGTGTAGATCCAGGCCTGGAGGTTGGTGGCCCTGCCTGTGGCAGGGTGGGTTGGAACTCTGTGATCCTTGGGGTCCTTTCCAACCCAGACCATTCTGTGATTCTATGATTCCATTTTCAAAGTCTTTGTCCACAGCGGTGCCATCAGACAGTAGTTTCGGGAGCCCTGTGTAGACCATAGCCACCAGGCAGAACCCCCACGGCCTTTTCAAGGCACAAAACATGGTTTTTAGGACGGTTTTTTATGTCTCTCTATGGGGCCAGTGAGGATATTTTGTAGAAATTGCTTGAGAAAGAGGAGGGTGTCCCTTTACTGCTGCATGGCCAGGGGAAGGAGCATCTGCAAATCAACCGACAGTTACTGCGAGAGGGACTAACCTCAGGAAGCTCCAGAAAAGCACCCTGGGCTCTTTTTAAGGCTTCTTGTGGTTTCACCATTTAAAAGGGGGGAAAAAAATTAAAAATCACACAGCTTTTGTAAGGCTGAAACAAGGCTTGTGGGTAGAACAAGGTAGAATCTGGCTCCTTTTCCACCAGTAAGCATGGGGTGCACCTGTGCCACCTGTGTTAAGGTGGTAGAGGAGGATCACCTTGGAGGTGTGCTCGCTGCTGGCTCATTTGTCATTTAGCCCGTGCTGCTGCAAAGGGAAGGCATGAGGAGGTTACAGTGCTGGTTTCCAGCTGAGGGTGAACCCCTTCTCCTTGGTGTGCTGAGCAAGCGATGGCTGTGAAGCTCGCGGGGGACGATGGCAGTGCGTGGCACCTTCTGTGGCTTGCTCAGTTGTCTTCCGTGTCGTGGAATGGGGAGGATGCTTCACCTTTTAGGAAGAGGGAGCAATCCAAGTTAAGAAGCAGCAGCACTGTAGCAATCACGTGCCACCTTTGCGGCACTGCTTTATGCCACCATCTCCTGTATAAATACCCGGGAAAGTGCAGAGCGGTTCCCAGCAGTGAGGTCACTTTCTTGTACATGACAAATAGCTTTTTATGAGGTGCTGATTCTGCTCAAGGTTCATTTTGTCTCGGGGCTGGAAACTGTGGCAGCATTATAAGCTTGATCCTCCTCCCATTTAAACAAGCTGTACTATCCAGGAGCTGAACGCCCTGTTACAAAATAGTCTTTTAAGACTGCTCATAAATCACAGGTGGCAAAAATGGTGCACAAATATTTATTTTTAAAGATAAAGATTTTCTGGGCTTGAGCACTGGATTTTGTACCTTCGTTATTGAGCTTTAAGATTTGATTTACATGTTTGGGTTTTATTTTAGCTGGTGGGATGTTTAAAAGCATGGAGTAGCGAAACCCTTCTCAGTGACTCATCTAACCTAAACCTTCTATTTGCCCTGAGATACAGATGCTTAAATACAATTCCTAAGCCATTTCTGTGACAGCTGAACATATCTGTATTCTTGTCACACAGCTGAAGTGCTGATGTGTTGTCTTCCTCTCTTGGGAGCTACTTTTTGCTAGTTAACATTGATATTGCAGCCCTCTGTCCATTTTTGCCTCCATTTCAGAAATTCCCCACATGCCTGTTTACACACATTGTATTATAGGCAAAACCTAATTAATCTGGAAAATCTTTTTGCCTGAAGGTGAAATACGAATACAAATTGTTAAGAGAAGAAGACAGCTGTCAGAAAGTGCTTAAAATTAGGGTTGTAGTGTGAAAATAATCTCAGCTACCACGAATTCAAGGTGAACTGCACCATCAGTGAAATCACATGCTAACAATATAAGATGCTTTGTGCAAAGTTTTAACTCAGTATAAATAGTCCTTGGCAAACTCTGGCAGAAGTTTCTGGCAGAGCAGCTATACCTATAACAGGACTGGCTGTTGTAAGAGAAGGTTGAAGATTGGTGTTGTGCTTCTCAGCAGATGCATCAGCATCAGTGCTTCTTTCAAATGCCTTTCTTAGCATCTTAGCTTCCACAAAGGGTCACGCTTGCTTCTTTTGGTGTTCAGTTTCTTTTCCTCTGATTCATTCTCATTTGACAACCACAAATTCTTTCAGGAGAACTGGGAGCTTGAATCTTAAGACTTCAAAAGAGCTGGCTCACCTTCAATGTCAAGTAAACCCAGGAATGTGGGGGAAGCCCCAGAACCCTGATGAAGGCCAATGTTGTTCCAGTGCTTAAAGTAGCTAAACAGGCTAGTATAATTGTAGGTGAACGTGACTGCTGTGCGGTAGAACTGTAATGGGGTTGATAAGGAGATCAATTAATAATGATTTATAGCTGGGTAATATAATCAGTGGAAGTTGATGAGGGTTTGGATCTTGGCATGCCAGCTTGATAATCGTTTATGACACAAGTTTATCTAACCAAGGCAAGTACATTGTGGTAGCAGGCTCTCCTCAAGTATTAGGCTTGGTACGTGCTGTATTTATAAAATAAAGCAATGTGACTTCAACATTTCTTTTTTATCTGCTTACAGTTGGGTAACTGATAGGCCTTCAGATGTTCCTGTAAATGGAGTATCTTTGCTGAGCACAGGCGTTTCTGTGGGGATCATTTTCTGGCCCTGTGCTAATAAACTTTTTTTTGTTTATCAGTGGTCTGAAAGAAAATAAAAGCCATTGATTTGCAGGTGATAGATTGAGAATTGTTAAATAAGTAAATGGAAAAATCGCTGTTGCAGGGTGATACGTATCTCTTAGCAATCCTTATGCAAGCAAACAACAGCTGTTTGGCCAAATGTGAGGATCCATAGTCCAGATCGGGGTGCTGGAAACACTTTTTCATAAAAGGTTTCGGGATTTTTATCTGTTTAAACTTGTCAAGGAGAAATATGGAGGCTATACATAAAGTTGGTTAGAAAGCAGTGTTCAGTGAGCTTGAATCTGGACACATGTAAAATAAATACAAAGCTCAGATAAAGTCAGGCTACTTCATTATTGGAGCAGTATTTCAAGGGTCGTGGTGTTTTCTCTGGCAATAGGCACTTGTAAATTAAGACTTGAATTATTTCATACTGCACAATGTGATCTAGTTCAAGCACAAATTGTTTCAAATATTAGCTAATTGTTAAGGTCCCTTCTGGCACAGTGATACATTACAGCTGATCTTCTGGGGCCTGGGCTATGCACCATACTCCTACTTCATTTTTTGCTTCTGTTGTGTTTTTCAGTTCAATTTCACCGTTCAGTATTGAGAGCACAAGGCGTCAGAGGAGGTCCGAGTCTCCCGACTCCAGGAAGCGGCGCATCCATCGGTGTGACTTTGAGGGATGCAACAAAGTATACACAAAAAGTTCCCACCTGAAGGCTCACCGGAGGACGCACACAGGTAAGGCTTTGCTGGCACTGTGCACCACGGCTGAGACAAGCAGGCTCCTTTCTATCTAATTTAGGAGGTATTGAACCTGTCATCCTGCACCGAGAGCCAAAGGCTCTAAATAACAGAGATATCTGCAAGTGCACCAGCATTTACGTCTGGTGCAGATCAAGAGCTTCCGTCATCCCACTTCGCAGCACGAGCGCGGTGGCAGCGCAGCCCAGACTCCTTTTAGATGAAACTAAACATAAAAGTGGCTTCCAGGGACACATCTGCTGTGCTGCAGCGAACAATGGGAGCTCATTGCTTGGGACAGACCAGAGCTACTCCAGGGAGAGCATGTGGTGTGGATATGGATGTTCAGTACCTTCTTTTGTTTTTTCCACTCTGCAGACCTGCTCCTGTTGAGCTGCTACTTGTTTTTGCAGATGTAGCCTTTGAATGCTAGGTGCCACTAAATGCCTTCAGTTCAATTCAAGTGTAAACTCAAGGGCCTGGTGTTTCTTTCTGGAGGCCTTTACCTCGTACTGCAGAGGGAAGACAGTCACTTTATGCAAATAGGTTGCGCTAGGCCTCTGCAACAGAGATAGAAGAGAGGTGCCTAGATGAGCTGGGTCCTGTTCAGTGACAACACATAATCAATACCTGGTGTCCTTGTTAACTTTATGGGGTGTTACCCGTCTACATGACAGGCATGTAAGGGTAGCTGAAGCAGTGATGTGTAATTGTTGTAATTTTATGGTAGATAAACTCAGGAGCAGCAATTTGAAGTCATCAGGAACAATTGAAAAGGCGATCACTTGGATGGGTAGAAAGGCGCTGGACAGAATGCTTTGAGTTTCAGTGCTGTTCCTTACTCTGCTGCTGATTTGCTTAAATTAAATTTATTCTTTCTGCTCTTAATGCACTTCAACGTTCTTGGAACTCCTTGGAGAAAAGAGGGTGTTTATACAGCATGCAGCACAATGTTGTTCTTTGCTGAGAATCTGCTGGTGCTTTCTGTGGTGTGCTACAGTCTAAAGAGTATGAGTTACTATTTTTGAAAAGATGGCTTCTCCATTTAAAATGAAGCCACATCTCCATCACTCTTTCCAATATGTCTTTTGGTTGGTAGGACTTTTGTTGAGTGGAATACTGAACAAGGCTCCATCCTAATACCCCCTACTAAACCAATTTCTGTAAGGTAAGAGTCCCTTACTTAAACAGCAGAAATGTTCTGGTGATCTGGGAATTTCATTATGTTTCCCTCCAGGCCAATTATTCTAGTTTATTCGTATCATCCCATTAATGCTTGGAATTCTTCCTCTCTTTTCATTTATCATGCCTTGTCTGAATTCTTTTTTCCTCTTCCTTATTCTTTCCCATCTTCAATGTGGTCTTGCCTTCCTGCCCTTCTAGCGTATTTCATATGCCCTTACCGTGTCGCTTTGTTCTCTGTCATTCTTGGGTTACTTCTTTTATCCGAATCTGCCCCTGTTCTGTCCCTTTCCTTCTCCCTGCACTGATGTCTAAGTTGTCTCTCTGTTCTTGCCTGTATCACCCTTTGAGCATTATATGGCTGTAACAGATTAGAAGGCAGAGAGCCCAACAGAGGTATGGAAACAGTAGACTTCTCGGGATGAACCAAAACCACCACTTTATGTGCTTACACTGCAGGGACCTCACTCTCTTCTAGCATGCAAGACTGACAACCAGCTGAGGAGTATTCACAAGCACCATGTAAGGAGCTGAGTTATAAAACCAGAAGTGAACAATCTCAGAAATGCCACGCCCAAATTAGCCCAGAAACACAGAAGGCTTTTCTCTGCCGTGACGTTTCAAATCACCGTGAAGCACGTTTCTTAGCGATCTTAGGGCAGACCAGCGCTCGCGGGTAACCCACCCAAATCAGTGTTAGACAGCCTGCGCTGATGACTCTCGGGCTCTGCTCTTAGGGTGCTCAAAACTCACCTCTGATGGCTTGAAATGTTGGTAATTATAACTTTTAGAGCTGTAATGCTCCAGCAGCACAAAGGGAATTGTTATACCTGCTGTAATCGTAGGATCCATCTCCCCAGCCTTGGTTCCCTGGCAGCTGGGTGTCTAGGCTATGCTATCTGTCTGGGATCTCTGGGTAGAGGGATTGGCACCTCTGGGGCACGTTATTCCCTCTTCAGGTAGACCCAGGGATTGGCTTGCAAGGGTGCTTTTCTTTCACTGCTGACTGCAGAAGAAGCCCAGATACCAGATAACAGGTACTGTTAGCTGGCTGAAATGAATCCCCACCTCAAAAGGCAGCTGCCTGAAATATTTTGCAGTCATGTTGGATGTTGGTATATTCCTTGAGGGAGAAAAGGAAAATAACATCAAATCAAAACACTTCATTAAATGGTCAGCTGATGACTGCTTTATATTGTCATGTCTTCATGCCTGCTGCAAAGTAAGAAGTGTAGCCTAGAGAGAAGGTGAGCACATGAGTTTATCCAACAGATCGAATGAGAAAAATCTGTATCATGCTGTTAAAATTGTTTTACAGAGCTCTTCATAGGTGTTGGTAAGAAGTTGGTATACTCTGACTTTGCATGTAGCACCAACCATGAGCAAACTTCATGTATTAATCTCATCTTACGTTTTTTATCTCAGCCTTTATTTTTGCTTCAGGGGAAAGAAGTTAATTATTCACGTATGACCCACAGTAATTACTGTGCAGTTTTGGATAAGTATAAATGAAGTATGACAGCTATGCACGCAAGGGTGAGCAAGTTTCAGTAGGAAGCTTTCTGAGAAAAGATCACAGAAACTCAGCGTTGCATAATCTAGACCTGTTTTTTTTTTGGGGGGGGGGGAGGCTGATCTTGCAGACAATTGTTTACCTAAGCAGGATGTGTTTGAGAACTTTTTTATTTATATACTATCTTGAAGGACTTTTCCAACCAAAACCATTCTACGATTCTAAAATACTTGCAGCTGTTTGGATACAGGAGGGCAGCAATGTGGTATTTTGAAAAGATTTGTTGGTTGGAAAGTATATAACTTTTAAACATAATTAAAAACAGGGAAAAAAAATATTATAGCTGGTAATGGTTGTGCTTAATACCCTTAGGTATTAAGAAAAGACTCCTAGGTCTTTTCCTTTAAATGTGCTACCACCTGAGTGCCCAATACTTCTCACCAGTGTTGGGAAAGCTTGGTGTACTGGTGTGGGCACACAGTCCACTGGAGGGCGAGCTTGAATTACTCATCGTCTCTCAGACCAGAAAAAACTGCATGTGAAACCTGCGATGGGTTGAACGTTTCATAAATCAGACGCCCCGGTATTAAATTTCTCTTTCTTAGTATCAGCTTCTTGTTGTTGTTTTGCCAAATCGTCAGATAAAGCTATCGGGAGGTATCGGGTGTGATGGAGAGCCCGCAGGGCTTGCGGGCAGCCTCGCAGCTCAGGTTTATCCGCTCCTCTCTGCAAGGCGAAACTCTGAGAAATTGTCTCACTGGGGTTGTGTTTGAGTGAGTTTCTGCTTCAGTGGACCTAGAGAAAATTACTAATGTGTGACTCTACAAATGAGTAATCCTTAAAAACGGGAGAACCAGCAGTCCCTGGGTTGCACTCCCGCTGTGCGTGTGTGTCTGCGCCGGGCTCGGCATAGGTGCTGGTGTCAGCCCTGGGAATGGAGAGAGCTGTAAATTCTGTTCCCCATGAGGTCCGTGCCCATGCAGCCTGGTGGGACTCATCTTCAGTTTTCTGCTTTTATTTTGAAGATGGAGAGGGAAACAATTGTAATGTTATTTTTGATATGCAGTGGCTATTTCAGGCCTTTTAGGCAGTACTAAAGTTGCCACTGACACTTCCAGTAGGACAGCTGAGCATTGCAGATTGTTTCCCTCCACTCTGGGTTCCCCTCCACACCCCATCAAAATTTCATTCAAAAAATATTTAAATTTATCTTAATGAATTGCTGTTCCCTATTCTGCTAGCTCTGGTTTGTGAAAGAACTACAGATTCTCTTCCCTCTGGAGAGAGATGAAAATCTGGTATGTTTTATGGAAATCAAAGAGTAAAACCATGCCTTCTGTTGAGAAGCTGATACGGGTTATAAAAACTAGACTCTTAATAGCTGATCTGTGAAGTTGGTGAAACTGGAAGTCATGGGTCTGTGAAAACTGTAAAGCACAGTAAATAATTTCATTATTTTGGCAAAAGCAGGCAGATATTTTCATGCCATAAAACTGAGGATATACATCTTGACCTCCTCTCCCGTTGGCTTGGACGTTCCTGAAACGTCAACGGAAAGCTGCAAAGTAGTGAAAAATGTTTGCAGTTCCCCTGCAAAATTTCACTTGACGTGTCATTATTTTTCAATCATCTGTAACTATAACAAGAACAGGTTTGTAAGCTAGCTATGGTGAAAGCAATAGGACGAAGCCATATGCTCACACCATTCATCAGGTCAAATGCAAGGCAGTAAAGTCTCTGGTGAAATTAAACATTTCATTATAGCCTTTATCAGCATAATAGTTCTGGGTAGAGGGCATGTGTCGAAAGATGCAAGGCCAGAGGAATCTGTTTTAGGGAAAGAAGGAAAACAAGAACAAACAGCCAGGACCCTTTAGGCTGGTTGCTTTAACGGCGTAAAAGGAGACGTTAGAAAGTGAAAACAACAGTGATCATATGAAGAATGCAGAAACCATTTTTTATTCATACTGGTTTCAGCTGCCTTGTTAATTCATTAAATAATGAAAACCACAAATAGCCAAAGACGGCAGGTTCTGGCTGCCAACAGAGGCGCAGCAGAGCAGCGGCTGCCGGCTATGGGCGATGTCCTGGGGCATGCGTGCGGCGGTGTGCCCGGCTGTGGACAGACTGTCCCACTGGCTGACCACGTGGCTAAAAGATGCTTTCACTTTTCATCCACAGGCTTCTTAGTCTGCAAATCCTAGTGTGCAGTGTTGTGATTCGACCTCGGTCAGGGGCCTGTTGGTACCAAAGCTGACATGTGCATATCATGATCCAGTTTTCACAGACATCATCTGTCTCCTCTTCAATAGGGAGAACATGTAAATCTGAGGCACATTATGTAAATTGAAGAGGCAAATTATGCTTTCTTTTAGAGGGCCTGGTAATGATCACAAAGACCTGAAACATGTATGATGGATTGTGTATGCAGAGGAGATTGAAAGCTCTTCCCTTTCTTCAAAGTATGCAGAGTACACTGGGTGGTGTGAATGTGTCACCGACCGGGACCCAAGAAATCTAACCAGCTACAGAGGCATCTAAAAGGAAATCTGATTTGTCTTGGCTTTCACATCTAAAGTTGCTCACAGTTAATTCCAGTTGTAGCTCATTGTGGCTACACTCTTACCATATGGAGATGCCTGAGGAGTTTAAAACATTGTGTGAATCATCCTGAAGAAGTCAATAAAATTTAAGGTTATGTGGGACATCATTTTACAACAACTTATACAGAAGAGAGACCTCCAGCTCCATAGGATTTTCTTTTGTTCTAGGAGTAATCAGCTTTCTGTATTCCTGTGCCGTCTGATTTCAGTCCTTATTTACAAATCTCCAGAGGAACATGGCTGAGTGACTCTCTGGAGTCGATCACAGCAGAAGCTTTCCAGTGGGCGTGTGTGAAGTGGGAATGGATTTAGTTTGTGAGCGTAGGGCATTGGATAGCTACAGCCGTGGCTTTGCTCCTGCCAGGGAGGGGTGGAGAAGGCCAAGGGCTGTAACTAGAGCACCTTCTGTAGGGTTCAGATACTGGGATGAAACTGCTGTTTTTCACCTGTGAGCCCAAACGAGCACCAGGTCTGAATCGTGGCTGCTGCAGAAGATGTGGCAGGCTGGTGAAGCACTCAGAGGCGGGCTGAATATAGCCCCCAGGCCAAGTGAATTTTTTAGTGTTGGGTGCTTTGTCCGTGATCAACGCCTATATCATTCCTGAGAGATGAGAGCAAATACCTTTGGCACAGACATAATGAAGCCTATTTGTCAGTGTCAGGGGGTCTTCGGTGGTGTTACATGGAGACAGTAAACATCTCAGAAATGTGGTTTTGTACCTGAGAAAATGACAGCATTTCCTCCCTGAGATGTTCCTTTATAGCTGGGTTGAGACACCACCCTAGAAGAGAGAGGGCCAGTGAGTACATGGGTGATTTATTTAGTCTGTGCTTTTTCAAACATTGCATTCCTCTCACTCACTGTTGCTCCATATATTATTTTAATATGAAAGGGCCCCTGTCATTAGTCTTTGTTCACATTTTCCTTTGAGCAATTTCAGAGTGGACTTAAGAAGTTTCAGGCACCAAAAAAAGTTATTTTTGCTCTGTAGATTTTAAAACTCCATTCATTACCTGTTGTTTTCTTAAGGTCTGTTTAATGCCTTTCACAAGCTATAAGTTCCAGAGAGATATTTACAGGTTTGTAATCCCTTCTTCAGGCCAATATTGGAAGGAAGCAGCATTTTTAAAATAATCCTTCTGGATCTGACTTGAACAGTGTAGATTTTTGGCCTTCTTTAAAACTAACACCTCTTTGTCACCTGCCCTCCAGACTTGCTCTTCAAAAAAGCCCAGCTTTTCTTTTCCATGTCCTACATACATGTTCCTTAGGCCCTTATCCCAGAGCTCTCCCTCCTCCACGTGAGTCTGCTGGGTGAAAAAAAATCTACAAGTGCTGGTTCACATGCTGTTCAAGAAACCAGGGAGTTTAACTAAACAAAGCCAATTTAAAAATTAATTTGCTTTAAGTAAAATGGGAGGTTCTGTTTGTATTGGGTGATGCTTTTGTTTTTTAAGAAATACTTTTCTTTTAGTGCTTAAGATTTACTGCCAGTTTCAATAAACAGCAGAGCTTTCCAATGTGGATTTCATGGAAGTTTTCACTACTAGCTTTTCTGCTCTTTTCTTCATGCAGTTTTTATTTAGAAGATAAACAGATTGTTTAATAAATGGGGATGATGAAATCTCAGCTGAAGCCTCAGTCTATTCCCATATTGATGTGACTGGGTTCAGATTTCAGGACAGAAATGTATTTAAAAACAGATGTCTGCTGGTGCAGTATGTAGCAGGGTATAAAGCAGGCTCACCGATGCCACCACAGCCTGGTAAGGTGATGTTCAGAAACGGGAACCTCTGGATCTAGTGAGATAGTTGTCTGAGTCCAGCTACTTACGGGCAGGTGTCCATACCGCAAGGAGCTTGTACATCCACGTCTTTTCCAATAGCTGCTTTGTGGAAAGTTAAATGATTTCATTTCTGGCACATTTTGTGAGCTCTGAATTCACCTTACACATGGGGAGTCATTTGTCTGCATTGTAGGTCTGATGCTGTGCCTATATGGAAGAGTGCCCACGTGGTTATTCCAAGGCGCTTTGATGGGAGAGCGAGTCTAATTGCATCTGTGATTGCTTTCAGTCTCTAGGTTATGAAAAATATTTGCAACAGTGCCCCTTGACTTCGTAAATATGGGGTGCATATGTGTTTTGTCTGTGTGTGGCACGAGGGAATAATGATGATTTCATTATGCAGGAGAAAATTTTCTCTAAGCAAACCATTTAGTACTTAATATTCTACCTCCAAAGAACTGCAGTTCATCTAAGGTCTCAGGCATGATTGTGGTCTACCATGTGTAGCCCTGCAGTGGCATGAAGGTGAGAAAGAGCTCTCTGCTCACATTCCCTCCACGTTGCTTTCCCAGATGTTGCACCCAGACCTGGAGGAGTAAATACACAGTACAGTTTCCAAGGACATTAACTCTTGCAGCCCACTCAGTCCCCGACAGAGGGAACAGGATAGCAACTTGCTACTGGCATGTCCTTTACTTGTGGTACCCCGTGTCTTTTAGGAAGCATGTCTGGAGTTGCTCATGTCTTCCCTGTCCTTTTCAGGGCAGCCTTCAATTGGAAGCATGGTCCATGAGAGTGGAGCATGCTCAAAACTGCAATTAAACTTCACAAAACCCTGTTTTGGAGTTTTATTTAGGTTTTCTGGATATCTGCTTTCTTTTTTCCATGGCTAAAAGGAAACAAGAGGTAGAGAGTGTTTACACTTTTTACAAATAAGTAGGTAGAAAACCGGGGAAATTTTACAAATACTTCTTGTTTCACAGGAAAGGATAAAGATAGATGACATCTGTATAGCACAAGGGGTTATTTTCTGGCAAAACACTTCAGTGTTTTTTCTACATAAAATAAGAAATGTAGTAGTACCTTGGTCACAGTAGCTCTAATGATCTTTTCCCTCTCCATGCATATTTTTGTCAGATAATATTTTTCTTTAGTATCGTAGATACTCTGAGGTTTATGGTGATAGCAATTGGTATCTCTTCATTTGGGAAGTTTAATTCCATTCACAACTCATTTACTTAAATGGGAGGTGGCTTTTTTACTGCTCTGTTTCTGCAGACAGCACAGGACACCAAGGTCCTGGCCTCTGTTTAATCGTGACTTATAGCATGGCACAAACCACAGGCAATCAGTTGTGCAAAATTAAGTGACGTGAAGCTCATCCCTTGGAGCCTTTTTGCTGGTTGTTGGATGGTTAGTTGGGTTTTTTACAGATAATGGAAGGTTTAACTTTTACATTGAGAAACATCAGTATTGCTCTTGATAAACATGGTTGAGCAATCCCTGGAACATCCAGGAGGTGCAGTGGTGGCAGAATTGGGGGCAGTTGGAAAGGGAAGTGTCACTTGTTTGGCACCTCCCTTGCAGTTACGGACCACAGTGAAGGAAAGATGCATTATCTGGGGAGGCCAGACTAAAACCCAGGCCTGCAGCACCCCAGTTCCCGATAGTGTGCAGGTCTGCTTGTACTTTCTGTGCAGTTGGCTGCTGATGGAAGGGCAGATCTGTTGCATCACCTTTCCCAAACACTTCTGTGAGTGAAGGCTGCCAAGAAAGGAAAAATCTCAGTCTTTCTGATGACACTGGAAATTCAATAGTCCCCTGTATTTGTTGTGGCTGAAGGGAGGAGGAAACTTCATGCCATCATCCACTACAAAAATATACACACATATATATAATATATGTATGTGTATGTGTGTGTCTGTGTGTGTGTGCACTTAACACATTCTTACATATTTTTGTATGTACCACATCATGCAGAAAAATATTATTCAGGAAAGGTAATAAACTTTGTCATCTACTGTTGGGATTTGGTCTGGCTGCTGGATTCAGGGGCACAGGAGGAGGCCTTTTACATTTCAAAAAAAATTTTTTTTTTCTGTTTTTACAGAAATTAAGATTCATAATTCTACATCACCAAGGCCAGGTTGGTTGGGGCCCTGGGCAATCTTGTGTAGATCCAGGCCTGGAGGTTGGTGGCCCTGCCTGTGGCAGGGGGGTTGGATCTCTGTGATCCTTGGGGTCCCTTCCAGCCCAGCCCATTCTATGATTCTATGGTCACCAGTGCCCTTGGCAATGTCTGTAACTAATCTTTGCCCCAGAGAATTAAATCATTTATATCTGACACAGTACTTGGTATGTCCCATTGAGGGGCAAAGTCTCCATGCAGAAGCCCAAAAAGGGGAAATATGGAAGAGAAGTTTCTTGGATTCCCTCTCTTCATTTCTCTTCTGTGTGTGTGGTGACAGAACAGGGCTGAGAGCAATATAATGGATTGGCCTTAAATTACGGAGAACTGAATTTTGTGGGGTTGGTCACAAAGTCTTGTTGGAATTTGTATTAAAGTAACAGCAAACTGAGACAGCTGTGTACCTAGAGTGGCACGTGGAACAATAGCGGGAGAAGGAAAGAAATAAGGTTGCTGAACTAGTACTGGTCTTGCAGAGGGAGTGGGCAGAAGGGCCATGATGGCAAGGAGGACCCAAGCTCAGCAGTGTGGTGAAAGGAAAGGACCATGGTGTGGTCTGATGTGAGAAAAGGACCCGTGTCTGAATTATCAGAAGTGGAGCATGCAAATAATTGGTTCAAGAGCTGTCAAAAGTGCCTCTTGTTGTAGGGTGGAGGTTGTCACCGAATTTTTGAATTGAAAAAATTGTTTTGTTCCCAGTTTTCATGTGAAGAAACCATGTCCCCGTGCTTTGCCTAAGTCAGACTGAGAACAAGGAATAAAAAAAACCTGAATTACAAGACGTGTCACAGGCAGCACAGTATGTTCTTGTTCTGATCGTAGAAATTGTTTTCCCAGATTTGCTCAACTGATATGAAACTTTAATCTCTTCCCAGAAAGATTTTTTATTTGCATATTTTGACAATACTGAAAGTCAAATTCACTGTGTTCACCAAAGAGATACAGCAAATCAGGAATCTCAAGTGACCTTTAGAAAGACATCTAAATAATGGCATAGGATTTTTGCATCAAAATTATAGAAAATAATTGAAACTTTTGCAGGGATAAAACTGAGATCTACCAGCTTTATTACAGAAAGTAAGGTGTTCCTAACATGTGAGTCATAGCATTGCTGTTCCCTGCAGTTCTCTGCAGTTTTGGGAAGGCTGCTGATGCTTGCTGTGTTGGCTTTCCTACCTGCAGAATGGACATGGCATTTGTTACACAGTTCTATTACAAAGACAGACTTTTATGAAGGATTAGATTTTATTTCAGAGAAAAAACACAACAAACCCTTTATAAGGCACTTTGAAGTTGGAAAGTGCTTGATAAGTGCTCTGATGTTATTTCATTAAAAAATTATACTAATAAAAATATCACACAAAACATAAGACTTGTCATTTTCCCCTTTCCCCTGTGTCTAAAAGCTAAGCGGCCCTTTTCCTCTGGGAGTGCTTGAGGATGCTCATTATCAGTGTTTTTGCTGTAAAAAGATTCTTTTCTGCCTAAAATTGCTTATTTTTAGTAGAAATCTAATGAGCCGTCACCTGTGGTTTGCAATTTATGATTTCCCCTTCCAGAGTCCTGTCAGTACGGGTGCAGTGTGACTGTTTCAAAACAGTTCTGGTGTTCATGTGGGAGCTGAATCCAGCTGACATGAATACTACAACCTTACATGTGTTGCATAACATCCTGTAGCAGAAACCAAACCAGGAGCTACCAGGAGACGTCCTCAACCCTGAAAAGCTGCAGATCTGTTGACTTTGACTAGAAAATTTAACGTCATCAAACATAATCAAGCTTGCTGGATTCTTTCTTTTCTTTGGACTTGTTATGGACCTCACTCTGTGTTTTTATGCAGGGGATACTCCTACACTACACAAACCTACAAACCAAGTTTCGTTTCCAAGTGCTTTTCTAACTTTGTCCTTCTCAAAAGTGGAATTTCAGCATGTGGCTCTTTCACAGGATGTTGAACGCTTAAATACAAAGAAATCTGAGTAGGTGGCTAAGCCTGTATCCCTGAACAGCCCCTCATGTGTATTTTCTTGTTGATTCTTATTTGGAATAAAAACATTACTAGTATTTCAAAATGCTTAGTACTGTTGCACGAAGGGTCTACAGACAGGTGATATAGTAACTCAGAGTCATGGTGAGAATTCCATGTGGAGAAAAACTGGACAGATGGGAATGTGTGAAGAGGACATGTAAGAAGGGACATGGCATTCACCTATAATACCAGAGAAAGAGGTGAGAATATGTCAGAGAAAGATTGGTTTAGTCCTGGTTGGAGACAGCATTACCTCATCGTTACTTAATGACATGGCTGACAAATAAACGCAGCTTAAATAATACACAGATGAAAGGAACTGCAAGTGTGCAGGAAGTACACAGAAAAAACATCTGGATTTGCAGTAAATAAGGTTCCTTGCCTAGGGGACGTAAGCCTCGATTTTTCCTGGAGCTCCAGAGCAGCTGGCAGAATAACCCATAACTATTTACATGGTGTTCTTGTGGTGCCTGTCTTTCAAACATCTGGCATCAAGTACCGTGCTACTGGCTAGTTGATGGGCAGAGGATAACTGCTGAGGAACATGCTGCATGGGGAATTATGCAGGGTAAAACAGACCCTGGTCCCTTCATCTGTTTATGTGACATGGTCTCCTTTTGGTACCCAGAAAGGGTGTTGTGTTGTGTTTTTTTATAGTGTATGTGAATGTCATCTGGCTGCAAAGTAAAACTTTGTGAGAGATTTATTTCCATGGGTAAATGTTCATCCGGATGTTAAAGTACATGAATAAGGAAAAGGGAAGACAGATATTGGGCTGTGGGGAGGGTGGAAAACTTTGGAAGGGCTGGCTGAACAGTGGTCATTATTCAGCATTATTAATTCATTATTTGCTTGAGTTTAGGGAGATTTAATGAGTAACCATTGTAACTCTGCTCTTAAGTGCTTAAGTGAGAGGAGTCATGGTAGGGTAGGAAAAATAATATGGTAAAAGTAATTAAACTCATTTAGATTGTGGCATCTGGACTACAAAAGGCAAGGTTTTGGAGGGCTCTTAGAAATAGATGTTTTGTTAATAGAAGATTAAAAAAATTACTAGTTCCATTTGGGGCATTGAGTCATACCTTTAAAACTTCATAATTAACTTCCCAAAACAATAGAAAATACTCGTTTTCTGCAGGGAACCGTCTAGAAAAACTTTTTCATGCTCCAGGGTCCCTCTTGATCCATGTAAATGCCTGTTGTGGCATACTGTTCCCTGTCCATGTTTGCAGGACAAAGCTGTGGAATAGCATCTGAATGCAATTTCTCTGTGTTCTGGGATCCTTTTGTCAGGTTTTGGGACAAAACAATGGAGGTCTCCAAGAGAGGTGCAGAAGAAGAGGGTCAGCGCCTGTGAAGATGTTCACAGCTCCAGGCATTTATTTGCAAATGGGTAGCTTCTCCAAGTCTAAAATCTTATGGATTCACAAGATTGAACTAGCTGTCAGGGGTCTGTCTTTCTCCAGTTTTCTTCTCTTCACACTAGTTGCCACAGGTTCTTAGTTTCTTTCTGCAGCTCTCTTTACTGCCATTATCCAAAACATGTCCACTGTTTTGTCTTCTCCTTCATTCCCATGTTGCCACTACCCTGGGCAAGACTCACACCACCTGCTTGTCCTCCTTAGAGCTCAGTGAGAATATGAGTGTCTGGGTGCATGACAGTAACTCTCCAGCACCTGCCAAGCCATCAAAGGAGCCAAAATGTGCCCACGCTTTGAACCCAAGAGTTTCTTAGACACTTAAGCTTAAGTGCTTACAGAGAGGTAGAAGTGTCTTGAGTCAAAGTGGTTGAGTATTTACTTCAGTTCCCCTGCAGCCCGGTCTTAAAATGGCAATACATGTGTATAAGCACCGGTGCTAGTTTATTCCTAACTAGCTTACTAACAAACTGGGTTTGTACACCTCCTCGTTGCTTTCTGGGTTGCCCTGCTGAGGTACTGCTTCTTTCTGTTGATTGTACAGAGAATTTCAGCTCATTTCAAACTCATCAGCTGAAGTTGGTATGTGACCACAGAACCATGGAATCATGGGATCATTTGGGTTGGAAGGGACCTCAAAGATCATCTAGTACCAAACCCACTGCTGTAGCCAGGGACACCCTCCACTAGACCAGGTTGCCCAAAACTCCATCCAACCTGGCCTTGAACACTGCCAGGGAGGGAGCAGCCACAGCTTCTCTGATACCTGACAACAGCTTAACCATCCTCTAGCAATTATGCTGGTCCTTTTTCCATCCTTTGAACTCCTGGATCTTTTCTTTTTAAACTGTAATCCTTAGTTGTCACTCTGCATTTCTGGGATATTATCAAACATAACATAGCTAACAGTATTGCCTGGGAAGAAGAACATTTTTTCCTATCAACTGTCCATCCACTGGCAATGTGGGTATCTAATATAAAAGCATTATTATTATTTCTCTAAAAATGAGGTTTGCATTAAATGTTTTTGATTAATCTTAATGAAGAAACGTATCTTTCACAGTTTTCTTTACAGTGGCTTTTTTAAGGTGCATGTGAGTGAATGCCTTCAGAGTAATGCTGCTTTGCCTGTTTTATTCCTTCTTTTGCTATACACATGTATTTAATTGAAAATAATGACAGGTCTTCCTAGGCTGAGCTTGTAAGAGTGATTTTCTTCAGTGGTGTAAATAGCTTGAGAGGAATGTGGTTAGTCCTGTCTCTGTCACATAGCTCTGTAGGGGCTGGGTAAGCAGGATTCATTGAGGAGGGAGGCTGGAAGCAACACCTGGAACTCCAGCCGAGTGGCCTGTGCTCACATCCTTCATCAGCTGACTTTCCTTTCTTACCCAAAGTGATACTGTTTTAATGGATGAACAAACTATTTCTGGTATTTCTCTTTCACCAACTATCCCTCCCTGCGTCGGGCTCTCCATTTGTCTTCTGCCAAGTGAAAGAGGAGCTGGGATTTGTGTGCCAAAGAGGCCATTGCAGGGAAAGGATCTCAGGGCAGGGAGACACTTGGCATTTCAGATGCTTTTAAATAAGGATCCAAAGCTTTCGAAATACGTCCTTGTTTTGCTTTCAAAGTCTCCACAGTCAGAGAAGCCAACCAGGGCAGTGTCCAAGTCTAAACAAAAAGAGAGTTTTCAAGTACGTTGGGGATGGATGGGGCAAGTGCTCCACTTGGAAACTTTTTGACGCAGCGTGACAAGGTTGGTAGGACAGACCTGCCAAGTTAAATGGGGAGATTGCTATATTTGTCTGGTGCTCTGCACCAACTGTTTCGTGGCAAGGGTATGTATGTAAGACTGTTTGGTGGTGAACCTGAACACGTTTTTGTTGCACTCTGTCATTGGCAACACCATGCAACCCACCATCTGCCATGTAGCTTGTGCCCATCCAGCTTGTGGCAGCTGCTGGATTCCAGGCACCCAACTCTGCGGCCACCCGGGACAACGAACATTATTTGGTGCTTTGTGCTTGGTTGAGAACTATAAAATTATCTAGGCTGAGTTGCTGCTGATGCAGCTATGGGCTGTGGTCACCTCTGAGCCTGGAATGCTGGTTTCTCCTCGCAGCAACTGTTTCCCACCCCCGTCTGACATCAAAACTGCAGCACAGCCCAGATGGTGCACAGAAGGTACCAGCCCAATGAGCTCAAATGTTGCTGACAACCCTGCTGACATGCCCGTAAAGCATCCAATTTCCTTACAGAGGCACCCATGGCCATTTCAGCTGGACTTTTCAGGGCAGTTTTGACTCTGTGATGTTATTCTTGCTTGGGAATTTCCTTTCGAAACTGAGGGCTCTCAGCAAAGCATTTATTGACTTTTGAAGAGACGCACAGAGGGAGGTGCTGCCTACGACAAAGCAAGTGTTGCATCACTGTTTCATGTAATTGAAATAGTTTCTTGCAAGCTGCTTGTGATTCATAAGAGATAATAAATAACTGAGGAATGATTGTGTCTGGTGAAGGAGGCAGTTGTTGCAGAGATGCTCTTATGTTGCCCCTGGTTTCAGAAAGGGGAAGTAAAACGTAATTTTCAGCACGCCAAAAGAGGATAGGTACAGACCTCACACAGTGTCTTTTCCTCAGTTTTGGTGAATGCTCAGCTGTAGGATCAAGGTAACTTCCAAGAAGTTTTAACATGTAGACATTGAGGGCTGGCGATAGAAATCACAAATAAGTATAGCCTACAAACATAGCAAAAATGGAGTTTTATACCAGTTTGCTTTATAAAAGCACAAAATCCAGTTTTGCTGCGTTAGTCTTCTCTGACATGGTACAACACAAAACATGGGTCGTGTATCATCCTTGTCTTCAAATAAAAAGCAAGGCAAGGGATTTTCCAAAAATCTACACTTTTCCCCCATCTGATCTCACTGAAGTAAATGAGCATTTATCCCCAATGTTGTTCTAGTCCCATGTCTGAGTACCTTTTAAAATTGTACACCATTCCTGGTAACATCTTAAAACCAAAATTTATTTTACTGAACATGCAGTAGGTAAGAGGAACGTTTTACAGATTGAATTTTTATGTTTAACTGGGAAATCATAGTTCCTTTTTACCAGCTTGCTGAGAAATGTCCTGCGGTGTTGTTTACATAAATAATGAGAAACCTTCATAAACTTCCTTAAAGTGATTGGATTTCTGTGGCAGCCTGTGATAAATTGCTGAAATACCAGGTAATCTGGCCATTTTGGGAGAAAGTGTAGCCTGGCGAGATGAGGGTAGCAAATTCGTATGGTAATCATGAGAATAATTACACAGCCCTTTGTCCCGATGTTAATCCCCACATCACCCCTGCAAGGTAGGATCTATATTGTTCCCTTAATCCTGTTGATTTTCTTAGTCATGTGAATGCCACAGGAATGATAAATCTCAAGGCCTTTTCCTTATATTCAGCAGATTTGGTACCTGGCAATTGTGTAATTTGGCCTAAAGCAACCCCTAGGCAGTGGGTGTTCATGGGAAGCATGCGGAGGGGGGGGTTGCCGGGATTAAGAACAACAACGGGGAAAGTCACCACCTGTTTTTCCACCCCCCCTTCCCCTCTTTCTTTTGTCTCTCCCAGGAGAAAAACCCTACAAATGTACCTGGGAAGGCTGCACCTGGAAGTTTGCTCGCTCCGACGAACTGACGAGGCATTACCGCAAGCACACGGGAGTGAAGCCATTCAAGTGTGCAGACTGTGACCGCAGCTTTTCCCGCTCAGATCACTTGGCGCTCCACCGCCGCAGGCACATGCTGGTTTGAGAAACGCTACCTGTTCCAGCTGAGTTTTAAGAGCTGGGTCTCTTAACTACGCGGAGTGAATTCAGCAGGGCTGAATCCCCTTCTACAGTGTTAACAGACAGGGCTTTCCCTGATGTCCGTAACAAAAAAAAAATAATAACAGAAATTTAGGGACAAACAAACAAACACACACAAACAAAAAAAAATAGCAGGAAAAGAAGTGCCATTCTTCTCCTCACCATCTGAAGTTAACCCCGTCTGCCCTTCAGCATGGCTACCCCCTGAAAGTGTCATCACAATCACCTGGGAAATAGCAGCCGAAATGCTACAGGAATGGGCATTATTTTACATGCTGCATCCTTTGACAAAAGATGTTTATGGCTTGTATGTTTTCTCAGCTGTCGGACATTTTGTTCCTGAAAAATCACGGCTGATTGGAGGATTAGATCCCACAAACCGATGAAGATGATGATGATGATGAGAGCAAGACCGCTAGACCTTTATTATCCCATCTTTTCCCCTTGTTTTGTATACCATCTGGCCGGTGTCAGCATTATGCCCGAGCTGTGCTACAGACAAGCTGCGTGCGAGCAGGCAAGAAGATTCTGCTGGAGAGGTCCCGCTGTTGGAGGGAAAGGTCGCTTGAGCAGACTTTTGCAATAATGATGGTGGCATTTTAATATTGTACCACAATTTGTCATTATGCCCTAGAGGACACCAGCCATTTAACCTTTTTCTTTTAATTTCCTCCCCCCCCTTACCCTTTCTTTTCTTTTGTTGTTGTTGTTGTTGAAGTCTGTATAATAAACAAGGGGCAGCAGCATTTCTGCTGAAAGTACAACATTAAGTATCTGTATTTTACCACAGATTGACTTAGAACCATTTTCTGATATGTGTAGAAAGAGACATCTAAAAATGACTGCCCCATTCTCAACATGCAGTTTTCTTTCACGCAGGTATCCTCTTCCCCGCAACCATTATTTGAACATGAGGAAGTAGTCAGATCTTAAACTCGCTGGTACCAAGGTTAGTGCTGTAGCCATTCATGCAATGTAATTGAATGTACCAACAAAACAAAGCAGAGGAGGAACGGCTGCATCTCTTGCAGAGAAAAAGCAATAATGAATAAAATGGCTCTCAAGACAATAATTTGCTCCACACCAACAGAAGGGGGGGCTGCGCAGAAATAGCACATAAGGTCATTTAAGTTAATCTTTCGGGTGGTTTCTCTGACCTGCTAGGTACCACAATTAAGTACTTTCATTTCCGTCAACATAGTACTTGTGTGTGGAAAGCAAGAAGGATAAAGGAAGGAGCTGATTGTTGAGGAGTCCGTGGGTGAACTATAAGTAGGAAAGAGAAATGTTTCTGCAGTGGTGCTCTGCAAGACATTAGGTTTCTCCCTGGGAGTTAGGGAATAACAAGATTCTGCCAGCTGTCTAGTATGATATAAACGGCCCTTTATATGGGTACCAGTGGCTGCTGCTGCTGCTGGCACTTTCGATCCAAGCCTTTTCAGATTAAATAAAAGGAAATTCTTGATCATTCCCATACAGCCCCATATTTGTGAAGCGATTGGTATTAATTGAATTACTTAGGAAAGAAACTCTTATTCATCAGTTGTTCGTGCAAAAGGAATAGTTTTTTTCTGTTTTCTTTCCTCACAAGGATCTGCCTATTCAGCTAAATTTGACAATGGAGGAGGCTTGGCAAGATTTTTTAAGCGTCGAGGTTTTTATAGCTTAGAGATGAAAGATGTATACATAAAGGTCTTTTGCAATGAATTTAATTATGAATATTTGGTTCCAGGAATTGCACACATTAAACTTGTGATGCCACTTGTTCATTTTTGAATGTTTGATCAGTCTGCATTAATTTCTGATTCCTGAAGTAACTGTGATAATCGGGGAGGGAGGGGGCGGGAAGGGGGGGGGATTCTGAAATCGAGGTAAACTTTAAGAAAAAGAGCACAGTGTACCCATGCAGATACTGAAAGCAGTTGCCATCAATTGAGGATTAATACGACTGGGATAATACTTTATAACAGCATTCACAGGCCCCAGAGTTTGATTGGCTTTAAATACGTTCTTAATATTCCCCAGTACTGGATAGTTTATCAGCTCTCTGAAAGAAGAACTGCAATACTGTTAAAGTTCAGGCTCCCCTCTGCCAACAGCAGAGAAACCCAAGACAAATTATTTGCAGCCATGTGGGAAAAATGCTTCTAACCCATTAACCGCATTGGTAATCGACTTCCACCAAATTCTTCCACCAAATTTTAGTATCCAGCTTCAAATCAGGAATGAAGCCGAGGCACTAAGTGTCCATGCAAACATGAAAAGGCTGTGACAGCTCAGGGCTTCTGGATAGACTGTGAGGCATCGCCGGCCTTTACCAGCAGCATTACTGTTGTTGGTTTAAAAAACCTGGTTGTCAGTGTTGTGCGTGAGGTGGTTCATGGATTAAGTCTGAAATCTGTCTTTTATGTACTTCAGTATCATCCCCTTAAGTGGATCTGTCATTCTCAGCATTTAGGGAGAGAAGTCAGGTCAGGTAGGAGTCAATTGATAAAATTATTTTCCTGCCTAAGAACATTTTGCCCACTAATTACTTGAATAGAAGAAGTTTGGTTGAAGAACTGATGGCATACAGAATTCCTTTCAGAATCTGATATTTTTTTTTCTCCCATAGAAAATTGGGTTTATTTGACCAGAAACTCCTAAGGCCATTCTGTTAGCGTACAGGAGGAGCAGTGAGAATGATTGATGTTATTCACAAAGGCAGGTTATAACTGAGAGATACCAGTGTCCTCTTTGGGCTTCCCCTGTAGTCAATGAAGAGAGAGAAGAACTCTTCTGAGAGAAATCGAGGGGCCTCAAATTTCAGCATTCAGCTCTGAACTGCCCCAAAGAGGAACAGATCTATCATAGACCCCGGGGAGGCTCATCTCCTGAGGCCGAGGCTGGTCTGTGTGAATCCCTTGTCTTTCAGCTGGTTGCCCATTACTTTATTCATAGGAAAGACTGCAACAGAAAGAAGGCCTGGTTTTATTCAAGGAGCGCCGTAACAATACAGGGCTGCAGCGATTCTCAGGCCAAGGGACACAGGCATAGAGCCTGTTGGTGGGAATAGAGTGAAGCCAAAAAGCATACACTAAATTTTCTTACTTCACAGGCAGGAAATATGTCCTCAACCTTCCCAGCATATGTGTAAGGGCTTTTTGTGCTGCTGTTACCTCTTGAGAAGTTACACGACCAGCAGCAGTCCACCACCACTGGGTTTCAAGTATCCAGTATGGTTCTTGGCAAGGCAAGTTCCATATTCTCACCAGCACCTGCAGGCTTTGACCTCAGAATACTCTGTGAGGTTGTTTTCTGGTTTGTTTTCCCCTTCAGATGTATTTTAAGAGAAGCTAGTCTGTGGGAAGAGGGTGTTTGGATGTGGAGCTGATGTCCCCCAGATTCTCAGGGTGCCTTTCCATCGGTAGCTGCAGTTCAGACCCACCAAACTTCTATGCTTGTGCAAAGCCCAAGGGTGATTGCTCCAGAGTAGTTTCCTCGGAAATCCTGGTACCCACCGCAGGTCCATGACATTTCACAACCGTGGCAAAGGCTTACATCATGTGTAGCATGCAGAGAAGCCAGATCTCGTCTTCACACAACACAGTAGGTCCATGTGAATTGAGCAGTTGGGAGGGACAAATGTACAGTGTTCCATTCTTTCAGAAAGACAGAGGTGCATGCTTTTAAGAGTGAGGTAATACTTACTGTGCCCGTTACAGCTAACAAGGGCGATTATGCCACAAAGTGTCAGTGTTCATATGTTTTCTAAAGGATTCAATGGATTTGTCAGGAATTCTCAGTAGCCAGCATTCTAGGAAAACTTTAACAAGCAAGCAGCTTTGATACAGACCTTTTTTAATTTTAAATTGTTGTTATTTTTGGAGCACCTGTTTTATTCAGCACTGTAAAATTGGCTCATTGCAACAGCAGTTTATACTTTGGAATGAAGATGCAGTATTCCTTATTCTCTTTCATGCTTACACAATTAATTACATAGATTTAGACTGACTTGTATATATGATTATTTGCTGAAGTAATGTGTAACAAAATTAACAGTGTTGAAAATTACATCAGTGATGTTTTTTGGGGTAAACTCACAGTGCGGAGCATGGACAAATAGCTGGACAGCCTTTCTCCCCTATAATAATGGGAATAACAGTGATCATAAGTCTTGTTTTCCATTAGCCACATTGAAAATGTATTCTAGTTGCCATTTATAAATTTATCTTCTGATAATAAATGCTGTTTAATGGAAAAAATCTCTTTCTCCTTTATTGAAGGTGGGTACCTCAAAATTGGAGTAAGTTTCACCATTAATATCCCACTTACTATTTTATTTTTAGTTTGAACTTTGGTTTGGAAAGGACAGGACATGAAACTGCATCTTCCACAGCAGGCAAGTCCTGTTCAGTAAATCCGCCCAACTCCGCGTGCTCATCCGTAGGCCCGTGCATGGAAACCCCAGCACTTCCACATGCCTCCATCCATATGCAGGTAATAAGCAAGTTTATTTAAAAGAAAAAAAAAAAAAGATAAAAAATCAGAAAAGGATGAATTGGAAATAAACACTGTAAAAGAAAATATTGCCTTCCTAGGAAACCAGCGCTTATTGTTGTATTATGCCTTTGCCTGTGATTTATAACTGGAGAAGTGCACAAAGAAATGTTAAAGATGGTTCTATTTTCACAGTTCTATTATGGTGTAACAGTTACCCTGTGATGTATGCTTATGAAGTCAAGCCTATCGATACCTTAAAAATGCTTAAATTTTGATCAATTTCCTCAGTAAATCAGGTTTTAGTACAGAAATGTAACTGTAAGGATACTGCATCTTTAGAAATCAAAATAACCTTGAAAGTATTTTACTATACTTGTAACAGTTTAAATCTCCTGTAATATACGTGATAGTGGAAAAGTATTTTCAAACTCGCAGTTTTACATAGGGTGTATATAGGTTGAATGAAGTACATTTTTTTAAAGACCTTTAGTTTTCATCAGGAAAATTGGTAAGAATAATGCCTCGCAGAGCTTAAACACAACACTTGTAGGAAGTAAATGATTCTGGTTTGTGGGAGCATGTTTCCTCTGCAGAATGGAGTGGCCACTTCTTTGCTGTTTCGCAGATGGCGTGCGATAACAGCGGAGCCGTACTGAGTCCTTCAGTGCCGAGTAGCTCAACGCTCAGAGTGTCTTTGACTGAATAAAGGAGGAAAAAAAAACCCAAAAACACAACACTCAATCAAAATGAAAACCATATGAAAGATTTTGCGTTGTGTGTTTTTGGTTTTTTTCTTCTGACATTTTAACAGTGAATTGCAGATCCAGTATGAGCAGACTCTCATCTGTATTTATTTCTTGTATTTCCCTGGCTACAATGCAACTTGAATAAAGGTTGCAGAGCTGAAATAGGCAGCTGCTCTTTGCTGATTCCAGGGGAGTTTAGTCTTCTCGGTGCAAGTAGCGTGTCAACAAAATCAGTGGTAGCAGGGCAGTTGTGACATGTAAAATGCACACACACTTCAGCAAGATAGCCTGAAATCTTATTTTAAAAGATGAAACAGAAACTAAAAGTGCCTGTTATTAGAACTGATGGGATGTTCCTATACTTTTACACAGCAATAACTTAACAGGATTCTCTCAACAATAAGGTGAAAATGAAATTTTACTCGGAGAACAATAATGCAGCACAGAAACAAACACAAAGTGCCATTTGTATTTGCACACGTTGCGATATTATATTAGAGGTTATAGTTATTTTCTTGGATAGCATCTGTCATATCCTCGTAAGAAGAAAATTAATCTTAGTTTACAAGTGAACTCATATCCATATTGATTTTCAGTAGGTGTCAATGGAGGTCATTGTCAAGCAGTGTTTTAGGGGATTTCTTCTTAATTTTATGTCTGATATGCCCCTTTGTCCAGGGTATTCTCTAGTGAAATAATCCAAAAACCAGCAATAAGCCCCATGGAGCTTTTTTTTTGTAGGGTATTTGGTAGAATTGGGATTGTCTTGAAAAATCCTGTGCATCGAACTCTGGAAACACAGAGTTCACCTTCTGTCTCCTTTCTATTCATCATGTAATGCTTGGAGTATTTAGTAGCATCTTAGATCTGGTTGGCTTCAGGAGCAGACAAAATATATTGCTTGCTTTTCTTTCTTTTGGGGACAGGTGAGTGAAAAATTGGGGACTGTCAGGCTAGAGACAATTTTAGTAGCAAACAAGAAGTCAATACTCCTAAAATGGAGTCAGGAGATTTTTATATTGAGCAGCTGAAACATTTGCGTCAATAGACTAATTGATCTTACAAGAAAATGTCCAGCTGTGGCTCTTCCATTCTTTTATTTCTCAATTCTTTTAAAATCTGGTAAGTTTTCTCTTAAAAAAAATTAACTGCTGCTAATGGATTCTTAAAATAGCAGTGGAGTGCCATCCCTCACACTTCTTCTGTTCCTAAAAATGAATTCATCTGAGATAAAATGTAACTGATTGTCCTGATACCTTTGCCAAGGAAGATTGCTTTCCATCCTCTGAATCCGTACCTGTCATTTATCCAGACAGAATGTTATACTTGAAAAATTCCAGATCTTCCCTAGACTTTTGCTGCCATCGGTGGGTTGCTGCTGAGCTGGGAGGGTGGGTGTTTGGTTTTAGGTCCTGAGGCAGGGCTGGGAGTGTACAAAACATACTCAAAGCACATGGACTGGCGTATGAAAACGAGATGTTTGTGCACACCGGTCAGTCGTGTGAGGAGACCGCTAGTTTAGTAACAGCTTTATGTTTAAACGTTAGGCACTGGTGGCGATCAGCCCATCAGAACATGCATGTGCTTATTCTGTCATCCTGAGCTTAATCTCCAGATATTAAGCGGATAAAAGAACCCAATTCATGTTGGGGATTTTAGGAGGGCACCAGGGAATGTGTCATCAGGAGGACAAAGGAAATGCTAGTTCTTACCTCGTACCTGAGCTGCTGTTGGAGAGGAGGGTTTGGTTCTTTGTTCTGAAGCAGCAACACTACAAGAAGGCACCCTCAGAGACTTGCAGGGCTGGGAGGTTTGACTGACTCCAGCCCTGCGTGCCTTGGTTCTTGCGTAGGAAAGAGCGCCTTGTCTTCACCATGGCAAAATGAGCCAGGGTTTTTTTCCTTCATTCTGAAAAATAAACACCGAGTTGGGTTTTTTTCCCCCAATTTTATAGGTTTGCCAGCATGCTTCTATAGCAGCTTGCGCTTACTGACTTCAAATTATGAAATAAACTCAGTTGCCTTCATAGTAATTTTTAGATTATTCAGGACACAACTGTTCAGTCCTCCAGACCAGCAAAACTAGCTAGGCATGTGGATTTTAGCTTTATGGAAATAAGAATAGAAAAAAAATTACTTGAGGTCCTATTGTCTCCATGTGTGTGGCCGGCAACGTCTTCCCCAGTTGGGTCTCAGAAGTGTCAGTGAGCCAAGATGCTGTCAGTTTGAAAAAAGAAGAGGTGAATGGTGGTTCACGCATTGATGTGCCTTGGTCCTTGCTGTGACCTCTGCATTTAAAATAACAGCGGTTCAGTGTCTGGTAGGGGACCACAGGTGATGGCTTTGATGGATTGTCCTAAGCATGAACCGTGAAATACAGAAGTAGGTTCAGATACAGCTTTTCTAGATGCAAAGAGCTTCTCTGGAAAGACAGTTTGAGCCATAATCATCCTGGCTGAACAAATCTTTTTCACAACTCAAGAGTTCATGCTGTCATTTCTGGTTTCAAGCTATTGTTCACTGCCACATTTGTATCCATCTTTTCATTAAACACCCCTCAGCTTACACCCCAGTTTATTTCTTACCATCCTATACATTGATTCCGTGGTAATGCAAGTCCCCCTCTGAACACCTACGCAGTATGCTCCCTTGACCTGCTGTCTGTCCCTAAAAAGTTGTATCTCCCCTTTGCACTTGCAGTAGACTTTGCCCAGAGATAGTAATGAATTGCTTCGGTTTCATGCACCATCAGCCTTAGGACCTTCAACCCACACACAGAGACACAGGCATTCAGCACACGCTTCAAGCGAAAGAGGGATTTGGACACTGCTATCAACATGTGGGGTCAAAAATACCATTACATTGCAAAGTTCTTTCAGCTGTGTTTAGGAAGAAACAACAATAATGAAAAATATCAGTCTTGGCCAAGTCACTTATGGAAGAAGCAAATTCCCCTATGGCATTAGTTGAATGAAATCCTAAGGATGGGGTTGCATTTGGCCCCAAACCGTTCCTTCTAATCAGGTCGTTAGCGTTGTACGTACCAATGAGTGTTCATTTGATCCTCCTGTGTAAAAATACAAAAACATCCCTTAGTTTACAAAGAAGTGATTAATTTGGGACTGAAGCTTCGCAGCAACGGAATTAGTATGTACGGCACCTCGATCTTTTTCCTAGAGAAGATGCAAAAGGGAGGGTCATCACCAGTAACCCCGTAGAGATAATGGTGTCAGTACAGGTCCTACACTTGAAAGGAATAAAAATACCAGTGCTAGCAAGCAAACGTATTAGTTTCTTAAGTCTTTTCTTTTGCCTTCTTTTCAAAAGCTTTTAAATGCAAAAATTACTTTTTTCTTCAAAAATAAAAGTAACCATCTGAAGATCTAATTTCCCAATAGTTTCCTCTGCATTTATATACTATGTAGTGTTTAGGCAACACCTATGTTATAAGTTTATTAATATTATGTAAGTGTTGTTCTTGTATTTATGTATAGTGTATGTATTGTAAATATACTCAGAGCTTTTTTTCCTCTTACTGTAAAATGGTGAATTTTGCCCTATGATAATGTAAAGGGGGTCCCCTAATGAAATTCCGTCAGAGGATGATTATTCCAGTCTATTCTCAAAGATTTAAATGAACAAGTGTTAATGTTTTTAATGGTGTCTCAGACATATTTTGTTGGTGCATTGCTTTTCTGTATTCAACTTTCCTATGAATTGAGCTGTGAATTGAAATAGAGTTTAAACCTTTAAATGTATGCATTTGTATAATTATCTGAATGGAGGCATGAAGGTTAAATAAAGCATTTTGTATGGAACAAACCCCCTAATTATTACTGTGGATGACTCAAACCTTCTGGAACACCCAGTTATTAACTTTTTAAAATTAAACCTTTGTTAAAAAAAAAAAAAATCTTTTCTATAAACATACAGTGATTTCTTTTAACTGAGTGTTTGCTTTAAGAGATGGGTTTTACTTGCTTTCCTGATTCTTTAAAAGCCATCACATAGAGTAGATGTTCTTTCTCCTTTCACAGTGTTTGTGCATCCGTGGCAAAGCTGAAAGAAATAAACCAGCACCCAGTGGTATAAGTAAAAAATCCTGGGATGATATAAAAGTATTTTGCTTTACTATATAACCCGAGTCCCCAGAGTACTTTTAAAATGACATTGTGTGTCTGTCTCTGCTGCTTTCTGTCTTCTTTCCCTGTGTGCAAGGAGGCTGACGCAGTTAATGTGTGGCATGCCTAAGGTACCCATGTAGATGAGAGGGGATTCATCCAGTCCTCCTGCAAAGTAAAGGCACAGCAACTGAAGGAGGGCAGCAGCCGACTGGAAACATCGGCTTCATACTGAGTTGAAGAGGCTTGGTGTTTATGGTAGCTCCCAGGGACATTTCAAGGCCCATGAGCAGAACTCCCTTGTGTTTGAGCTGGTCCATAGGACAATGGCAGACAGCAAGCCAGAGGCTTGGAGCTGTGCTTTGTCCTTAATGGTGAAATATCTCCTTAATTGTGAATTTTCCCTTTCCCTCACCTCTCCATCCACTGGCTTTTAACCGGTATGTTCATTTATCTAGTAAAAAAATTAATGTTACATGGTTACAGGCAGGGAAACAAGTAAACAAAGTGATTTGATTTGAAGACCTCTGGGCCTTCTCAAGAGATGTGTCTAAACCAAGGCCGTGCTAGAACAGACCTTGAATCTCTCAAACCACTGACAAATTTAAAACTTCAGATAGTCCTACTACAGGCCCTTCCAAAGCACTTTTGCTTTCCACACAATAAGTTGTTTGTTCTTCTTCAGTGTCCTGCGTGTGTTTAATATCATTTTTATAAAACACATCACTGCCTGTTTAGTCTGACTTCTCCAGCGAACGCCCACACCGTCCACTGCTCTGACCCATGGCCTGTTCCTGAAAAGTTATTTCTTCCACTTGCATAAACAACAGCTCAATTGTCATCTAATCCCTCCCCCCACCTCCTTCCCCCTTTGTTATGGAACGGTCCGATTGGGGTGCAAAGTCAGTGCGTGGTGTCTCACACACCTCACGTGGCACGCCTGGCTCTCTGCGAGCGTGACGAGGAGCAGACACTGGTAACCACCTTCAACTTTGCACATTGAGTTGCTGGATCAGATAAGAATTGTCCCCGCTCTACGTGCAGAAACAATCGCATCAGCGCCATCCTTGAACCTGGGGAGACTGCCTGTCTCCTGGACGGAGCTCTGGCGGTGCAGACTTTCACCTGTAGGTTTATGATGCGATTTCTCCTCGCCAGCCTGCAATAGGGAAGCACACCTGTATGGGAGCTTTGGCTGAAAGACCTGCTCACTGCACCTCGGTGTGCTGCACTGTGATCCGGTGGTGTGAGGTGTGGGTTAGAGGTTGAAAGGGCAAGGCTAGGGAAGCCAAATTTTGTTGGTTGCTGAGTATCTCTGTCCTTTCCAAAGAGGAGCCAGCCCTGTGGGGCAGACTGCTCCTGGACATAGTCGGTATGGTCTTCAGCAATGCCTGTGGTGCCCACTGTGGAAACATGTCCCTTACTAACCCTGCCATCCTTTCTTATCAGGCAAAGTTATACCCTTTTAATAGACCAAGAACCAAGTTACAGCCTTTTAACAGACCAAGTTACTCAGCAGTAGAGCAAGAAATGACAGTCACAGAATGGTTAGAGTTGGAAGGAGCCTCTGGAGGTCACCTTGTCCAACCCTCACCCTGCTCAAACAGATTCACCTAGGGCCAGTTGCCAGGGCTGCATTTGAGGATGGAGACTGCCCAGCCTCTCTGGGCAACCTGTGCCAGGGCTCTGTCACCCTCACAGAGGAAAAGTGTTTCCTGATACTCAAGACTAGCACCTCACTGTCTCAGATCTCAACTCTCTCCCTTTAGCCATTAGGCAGAACGCTTTCCCTCGTTAAGGTTTCCACCCAATCCATAGCATAGCTGGCCAAGGTTTTGTATTTTACCAGTGGGTATTTTCCCTGAGAGGCCCTGAATAGCAGCAGTAGCCACTGCCCTTCCTGTTGGAGCACACTAACGAAGGCATTTACTGCCTCACGTATTTGTCTTAGCAAAAATATATAGCCCATAATAACTAGGGCTGCCGCTTAGGAAGGAATGAATAACCAGATTTAGCCAGTAAGCTCAAACATGTCAATATATTTTGTCCTTCATGTTTTTGTTTGTATCTTCACACAGCCTCGCTCAGTTATCTTTCTCACTCGCTGTGGATACTGATCTGTAGAGCCTCCTTGTAAAGTTTCCAAATAAATTCTTCTTTTCTTTTCGGGGGAGGTGGCTTCTCTACACCTCTGTTTTTCAGCCTGTACAGAATATTAACAGACAGAAACTGACAATAAAGTCCAGAAACGCCTACAAAAAACAAACAGTGAAACCGAGACACTTGCAGAGCTCTATAAAATCTCTGCCGAGCTCGGGTTGCTGTTTAATCTTTATATACAGGTACGTCTCAAGGTTATCTGCTCCCGAGGGCTTCACTGGAGCCTTTTGTGATTTGTCATCCACTCAGCTCCTTATCACTCGGAGGTATTTCCCCTTGTAACATTTATTATGGGCTGCCTTCTGTGTTCCTCACTAATGTGGTGCCATGGAGAGGCTCTGGTATGCAGTCTGTAAGGAGTTATTAAATTTCCCTCTCCTGTGATCAATGGGATCGTAAATGTGACACGTGGCGTAGCATATGCAGCAGCACCGATGGCTGAACACCATTGCTGGGGACTGAACGTGAGCTTGAAGCTCTGGAAAGGAGTTTTCCATCTCCATCCAGCAGTCTCTGGTTGGAGAAGAAGTATAGGTAAACACATGCACGCTGAAAATGCATATACATGTGCAAATGTTTATGTAAGGGAACTGCTACGAATGGCACCAGGTAGGCAATGCAGCACCTTAGCTAACACATTGGCTCTGGTTTTCAGGTGAAAAATTCTCAGTCCTTTCCACCAGGATGAGCGTGGCCATCCTGCCGTGCTGTCTCATTTGAGTAGAGGCAAATCCAGCCCTGGCTGATGCAACTGCACGTCACCATGTCTGAGGAACCAGCAGGCTCAGGAGAGGAGCACACTGAAATTGCTTCATCGCCCCGGTGGCACGGAGCCCATTTGTGTGTGGCTGAGGCCAGGACGGACGGGGATTTCCTAGGAAAGATCTTCCTCTCCTGCCTCCGCGGCCCGGGTCAGAGCCACTGAAAGAGAGGGCTGGCTGCTGAGGGAAGCAGGATGCAACTGTGCCCCAGCGATCGCTTTATCCAGAGGATAAAGCCAGTTTAATTCCTCATTTGTTCTCAAATACCTGCTATGTCTACATTGACGTCACAGGTCTGACTGGTAGCATGTATAGGCATGCAGGTACATACATAAATACACATTTTATATATATATATACACACACACACACACTCTGCTTAGTACATACATATATATATATATACACAGACACACATGCACATGCACCGTATGTGTGTGTATATATAAATGCACACATATATAATATATGTCCATATATATATATATACACATATCTATCTATATATATGGACATATGTTCTAAAGATAGTTGGGGTACCTCTATGAATTCATGCCTGTGGGCACCAGGAGCATTATTAGGAACATCTTAGGAGCCAGATGTCCATATAACTGCACAAAAGCAGCGTAGCAATTTTGAAGATCTTTCTCTTAAGATGTGAGAACTGAAAGGCCAAGGGGAGGAAATGAATGCTCAGGCTCCTGCATCTGTGCCCCTCTGCCTGAGCTGGTGCTTCAAGGGGTTCCCCAAAGCCCTGGGTGCCCCCACACCTGATCTGTTCTCATCTCCCCCTCCAGACACCATGCATTCAGCCAAAGCCTGGAAGCCTGGATTTCGAAGTGCATCTGGTAGGGGACTACGGTTCCCCCAAAGAGGTGTCCAAGATCACCCAGAAAGCCTGGAGTCCTGCACACAGCACTGCCAGCATAGCACCCAGGCATGGTCAGAGGCAGATGAAGAAGACATGAAGTCCCAGGGGACAGCAGGGACAGGAAGCAGGTGTTTTAGCCCTGGCTCTACTGAGGGCTTCATTTTGCACTCAAACCAGAGGGTGGGTTCGCAGGTAAGTGATGTGAGCAGGAAACCAGGGGCTTGTTCCTCCATACAAGGGGAGGTCTGGTACATCCCTACTTTCAAGGGGAGTCATGGCCTGGGGGCAGGAGCTTCCTGATACTCAAGAACCTGGGATTAGCTGAAATGAAATTGATCTCTGTATGCAGGAATCAGCAACGCGGCTGTTTCAGTCAGCTGGTGAAGTACCCATCTATTTCTGAGGGGTTTTTTAACAAATTTTAAAAGGCTGGTAGAGGCTTTTTGTTCTGATTATCTATTTATTTACAAATAATCATTTAAAGCATCTGGGGCTTTTCAGTGTAACTAGGAGTAAACTCAGAGCTTCCCGGGACTCTCTGAATGTGCCAAGAAGGGAAGACTGCAAAGGCTTTCAGAGTAAATAAAACAAAGGCAGAAAAGCAAGCCTGTTGTGATGAGCCAGGGGGAGGAGAATGTGGGGACGGGGCCCTTTTCCTTCCTCGGCCTCTCTTTGTTTCCCACTTTGTTTGACATTTGTAATCAAAGCCTCAGCACCTTTGCTTTTAGTTACAATAACTTCGCTGCAGCTATTACACGAGCCTCTGCAGATGTACACACAACCCAAGTTTCTAGCCTCCGGCACTGACCACTCCCCAGACAAGATGCTTGTTCCTGTACCACAGTACGTGTGATTCTGCAAGTCTCATTTATCACAAAGCAGCAGTACAGACACAAGGAAAGTACAGCAGGAGCCAGGGGCTCAAGACGAGGTTTGGCACACAGTACGTCAACAGCAGAAAAGGCTTATTCCTTGGGCTTTCATCACTAACAGCATCTGGGAAGATGAATGTAACACAGTCACGGTTACTGCAAATTAAAATAAATGAATAACCTGCCAAGTGTGGGGCAGAAGTGCTACATTCATGTGTTGTTGGTTTGGTTTTGGGTTGTTTTGGGTTTTTTTTTTTTCTTTGTGGGAAAACTAATGTGGCCCTTTGGGACTGTCAGTTTTAGTTTGGTTCTTGTTGATGTCTGGGTACCCCATAAAGTTTTAAGGAGGTTTCGAGGCTTAAAATATTTTCCTTGACTGTCCTAGCAGGAAGGTTATTGGTAGGAAGTAGGGATGGCATTGCCAGAAATTTCAAGGTTGAATTCAGCTCAGAACAGTAGAGACCAAAAGTTAGATCACTGGCTCTTGCCTGCAGGAGCAATGTGCTACCCAGTAGATAAGTCACTGATCAAAGACACAGTGGAAGGTAACACCTTGCTCCAGGAGGCAAAAAGGGCTTATAAATATATGAAACCAAATTTTTTTCCCCTCTTTTTTCCACTTTTTTATTTCTTTTCTATTTCTGATTTGGGCTGCTGCTGATAGATTGAACGACTCTCTCTGCAGCTCAGTGCAGCAAGGCTGGGGTGCCACCCACCCACAGTGGTCCTAGAGGTCAGGGTTAGGGGGAAAAAGACCAAGATCTGAAAATTATTAGGCTGTGAAAGACTGCATTGGATGATGCAAGCAGACATTTATCCTTTCTTTACACCTTTATCTGTACGTCCCTTGCATAAAGGTTTTTTTAAATGTCTTTGCAAACTTTGTAACAATTATTGGTATTGATGCTGTTGTGTTTTTCCTCTTTTAAAATATGGTTCCCTACCACCAGGATTCAAACTAAACAAATACAGAAAGACATTTCAAGAACTTGTACAGTCTTATCTGAAGTGTTAATTGTATCAGAGTTACCTCCAGCTTTATTAAAGACCAAAACTTTGTATCCCGCATGAAAATCTAGGTCTTTCCATTCTTTTGTAGTATAAAACCAGTATTTCTACTCCTAGTGGGCAAGACCACAAGCCATGGGCTTAAGGGTTCAAAACAACATCAAGCGAAGCAAATACTGTGGGAGTGACATTTTTTATTTATCACAGGTGTTTTAAGTTTATTAAGGTATTGGAAGTTGGGCTACCTCTTGAAAAGCCTGTATGAAATTACTTTTGGTCCACAAGGAATTTTTTTCTTTTTTGAAGTTATGTTCTAGTCCATCTTTAACCCAAAATCATGAATTTTAGACATTTCTAGTGAATCTTAAGGAAGCCCCCTCTGCAAGATGCTTGAGCTTATTTTCACTGCTAGCAGAAAATGGTGAAGGTTGACAAGAGTATATATTTGCCAGGGATCCATATCCCCAAAATTATTACCCATTAGGGATCTGAAAACTTTCATGGGCTCATTAAGTAGGTATTGAAATGTCATGTCTGGGTAAATGGCACTCAGTGACTAACATGTTTTCAAAAGAAACACTCTTGTGGTGAAAAGTGTTTGACCAATGCTCATCTTAATGTGAACAAGCAGATCGTACAGTCCAAGACTGGCAGACAAACAGAAATTGGATTAAGCCTAACTGTACAACTTTCAGTTCCTCTCCTGAGCATTGTCTGCAGAGATGCCTCAGATTGAATTTGCAAGATTGAGAAGTGTATGTATCATGGGTTTGCTCTGTGTTTCCATGTACGTTTTCATATTTTTAATGTGCAACAATAACAAACACCCCCCCACCCCCCCCCAAACAAAGAGCAGTGGCCCAGTGGCCCCAGTGCTTAACTACAGCGTGAGTTTGTACTCTGGTGGACTTACCATGGACACTTAACCACAACACCAGTGACATGTCAGCAATCTGTGAACTGGAAAACAAAGCCATTAAGTTCTTTTGGCATTGTGTTTCTCACAACAAAAGGTCTGAAGAAAGGGAGTTACAAAAAATGTGTTTTACACTGGAGGCCCATTAGCTGTATTGGTTGGAGAAAACGCTTTGCAGCCTCCACCTGCAGTGTTGTGTGTGAGGGATTTATTTTATACTCTGCTCATCACAACAAACAGACCTCCCGAGTAGCAATGTGTGTTTTCATACAAAAGATAATTTGGGGGCTGTGAAGACTTGAAACTCAGGTTTGGTCATAATTATTAGAAGGTCACCTAGGAATTCTGGAGCAGTTTGTTTATCCTGATTCCAGCCTGCTAGGTCCAAGAAAATACACTTAATTCAATCCAGGTGACTCTCCATTAAATATAATCTTGTCTTAATTGGTGCCACCTTGACCTCTACTTGTGAAGTCTGTTTTGTGGTCTACAAGTCTAGCTTCAAATGCTCAAACACACATTTTTCCATCTTATTCCCCATGATTTCATTATGGCAACACATTTCATACCAGGCGCTCCATGTGCGTGTGAAATGAAGGGGAGGCTGAGTGACAAGACCACGTCCAAGAGGGATGGCTGTCGATTCCTCAGGCTGCTGGCAGTGATGGGCTCTGTTATCACAACCTCTAGGGTGATCAAGACCAAGAGATCAGTGAGTGAATCAGAGGTGCTGCCCTCTGGGGCTGCCAGATCCTGGCTGCTTCTGCAGCCCATGGAGAGTAATGCCAACGTTAATTAGCACTGGCTAATCCAGTGAGTGCATATGGTGTGACTACTACTCCCTGTTGAAAGGTCCAAGGCTGGTGGGTAGCAAGAACTGAGCTGACCTGAACACAGCTCACTCTCCCCAGTGCAGAGGTCTCAGTGTCCAATTTATGTGTCCCCCTTGAAGTAACCATCTTAGCCTTGCAGCCCTATAGCAGGCTTGAATGCACCCTAGCAGAGCTGTTTCCAGAAGACCTCAGGCTCTGCTAATGATTTGACACTTTAGCACTGCTCTGATGAGGGGAGTAACAGGAAGGTCGAGGTGGTCCTACAAAGTTGTGGACCAAAGAGCATTAAGAACCGCAGTTCAAAGCAGAGCATCAGATGCCCTCCCCTTGGCATTAGGGCTTTTAATCTCATCTGGCATTTCAGGCTGATGAAACGATTGCACTGAATTTCCATTTCTGACAGTGGCAGAGAAACAGAAGGTCCTTTATTCAGCCAAAAGCCGCAGTTTCCATTCTGGGAAGGAATACAGGACTTAAGTAGCCCATATCATGGGCAATAGCCAAGAGGGAGCTTGTCATGTTTGATCAATTGCTGGTGGTAGGAGATTTTCTGTGAAATGTGGTAAAAAAAAAAAAATTGACTCAACCACTGACATAAATTAATACACTAATGATATTAAACCTTGGCTCCAATGCTGGCTGCTGCTTCAGAGGGCTTGAAAACCTAAATTCTGAATTATGCACCAAACTCAGGCCACCGATTCATCTGGCAACGTTTACAAATGTCACATCAATGCTTTTCCAGAGAAGAACAAAGTGGAAACACTGACAGGTCCCAGCAAGCTTGGAATAGATAGAAATTGGATAGAAATTCATGTGGAGTGCTTAAAACAGGTACAATCTGGATTAAGCTGTAGTCTGGCATCTCAGGTACTTTACGAGTGAGCAGGAGGTTTGAAAGCTCTCAGCCGAATCAGATGAAAACCAGTCCTATCAGTACAACTGCACCATATGGCGTAAGGAAGCCAAGCACGGCTTGATACAATGCACAAACATATCTACTGTCAAGGTAATATAAAGTGCATTTTATATGCTGCATTTAAGCAACATCTACATTTTGCACAGCAGAAGACAAATGTTTTGGCTTTCTTTCAAAGCCAGGGGTTCTGGAGTCACATGGAACGTGAGCCCCAGCTCCTGTTTGAGCTGGGGGCGGGAAATGGTCATTCTCCAGGCTGCAGAGAAAATTTAGAAGTTGAAAATTGTCCAAGAACAGAGATGGCAAAGAGAAGGAAGGGATTTTTACAGCATTATTGTTTTTAAGCTAATGTACTTTAATACAGAAAAGATTTTCATATTGCTGCCCAAGAACTATGTGCAGTTCCTGAAGCACGATCTGGGATTTCCAGCATTCTGATGGTGGTTTTGGATTCAGCATGTGTTACCTTAGGGTACCTGATAGGGAAAGGAAGATCTGAGCCTCAGAGGGGCGTGGGAGAAACATGAAAGACTTTAAATTTACCTAAAAATTGGTTAACATAGGTTGCAAGGTCCTGAAACAAAGATGTCCTGAGCAATGGTGGAGCAGGGAGACAGCACAGGGGACTCTGTTTTTTAGGATATGTTTAAGGAGTCAGTTTAGAGACCAACCAGTGTTCTATGAATGTGTGCTCTGACTTAAATTTCTTTTTTGGAAAGCATAGGCAGAATGAAGGGGTGAAGGGCTGGAGCATATATCATCTTCTGCCATATATCATGTTCACAAGGCATGACCAAACCTTCTCTGTGGTTTCCAGGTTGTGCCAGTCTGGTATTTTGGTTTATTACACAGATACCCAGAAACTCATCTGTGCCAATGGATCTGCCAGGCTGCAGTTCTGCTGGGACTCCCTCTGATGGTTTTAGAGTAACAGGTCACTATTTCACCTGGGACTGTCCTCAGAGTTTGCCCCTGAAGCTCGTGCAGACATGCTGACCTTGCTGGGTGGCAGCTATGGAGTGCAGCAGCAGTACCAAATCGGGTTCTGGGGCCAGATGAGGCCAGGATGACTCTGCTGGAGAAAGGGTTGGAAGGAAACCTCTACAGGAACGTAGTTTAGCCGGGTCCTATTCTGTCCTGGGTCCAATCCAACCAGATGCTGTGCCATGGTCACCTCCAAGCTGAGTTAAAGAAAAATAACAATGTACTGCCAGATCCCTCAAATAAATGTTTTTGTCCTTTTTATATTCAACTGACCATGGCTGTCAAAGCACATTGTAAGCACGGAGATGCATCATTCATTACGTAGGTTTGTTGTTCCACGTTTAACTGACGTGTTTCCAAAGGAGCTGTAATTCACCTGGTTGGTGTTTCCTTTTACAGTAGCTTTGGCTTCCATGATACTATGCCAAGAAAGGCATCTTCATTTGTGCCCTTAACTATCGGTGTTGTCAGCAAATTACTGGCAACAGCACATATTAGTGTCTTCATCAGAGTGAGGATTTATGATGTCACCACTAAATCCATCAGGGACATTACATCCTTGTAATTCATAGCTGACTCTTGAAGACATGAAAGGAATGGCGATGTGCCAGCTAACAAAGAATAATTGTGTTACTTACCTCAGCCATGATAATTTGCTTAAATAATAAAAATACGCTGGTGCAACAAGGAAAAATCATTGCCCTGATAAACACAAAGGAGAAAAACAGGGAAGTAGTGAGCAGTATATTAACTACCCATCTATTTTGGCAGCACTGTTTTCAGTTTCTGGTATTTTAAGCTGATGGAAGCTTTGATCAGTATTTACACTTCTTTCAGTCAAGAGGAACATGGCATTATGTTTCGTTTTATAACCAAAAGGATGGCAGTACTGTATGGCAGGAGAAAAATTTTGCAAGCAGCAAGTTGCAGTCATTCCATATTTTTAATACAAAATCAATTGCCTACGCCTGAGAAAGGATATTAAGCGGGTATTCCGGAAGCCTGATTTCATCTGGGAAGGAAGCTGAGCTCACTGATGAATGGAGTTGCTAAAAACATGCTCCCAGTGCAGATTTCTGAATTGCTCTCCTCACGTTAGGTTCACCTGTTCTTTGAATTTTTTTCTCAATGAGAAAAGATTCCCAAAGATGGGGATAGTAGATCTAATCAGAAAATGGGATTTCTTTTCCCATGAAAATTGTATCACCATTAGTATTATTTATATACTTTATAAGGACCATTGCAAAAGCCAATGTTGTCTGGGAAGTACCCTTTTCTATGTGGAAAAGGCATGAAGGTTCCTCATGGGAAATGGAACCAGAGTGTTTCTCTGAGCTGAACACCGTGGAGAATGTCACTCATGCAGCATTATTTCTTTCTTCCTAAGCTGCTTCATTTTCACTCCTCCTGGCAAATGATGGCAAATGTAGTCCAAGCAACACACTTGGAGGGGAGAATTAGGGCACAAACAGATTTCTGTGGGATATCACAGAATCACAGAATCGTGGGGTTGGAAGGGACCTCCAGAGATCATCGGGTCCAACCCCCCTGCCAAAGCAGCTCCCTAGCTCATATTGCTCAGATAGGCGTCCAGACGAGTCTTGAATATCTCCAGAGAAGGAGACTCCACAACCCCCTGGGCAGCCTGTGCCAGGGCTCTGTCACCCTCACTGTGTAAAAGTTCTGCCGCATGTTGGTGTGGAACTTCCTGTGCTCCAGTTTACAGCCATTGCCCCTTGTCCTGTCCCCACAGACCACTGAAAAGGGGTTGGCCAATTCCCCCTGCATCCCATACTTAAGATATTTATAAACATTAATTAGGTCCCCCCTTAGTCTTTTCTCCAGGCTGAACAGCCCCAGCTCACTCAGCCTTTCCTCATACGGGAGATGTTCCAGGCCCTTAATCATCTTCGTAGCCCTTCTCTGGACTCTCTCCAGGAGATCCCTGTCTTTTTTATACCAGGGAGCCCAGAACTGGACTCAATACTCCAGGTGGGGCCATATCTTGGGGTCTATGCACTAAAGATTTTAAATTTTTTAAGTACCCATTATTGAATCAAAATTCCTTTTTTAGCACCAAGAAAAACCCTCTCCTCCCCCTCTTTTTTTCTACTTTCCACCCTGAAAAATCTCTTTAAAAAACCCCACTTTTTGTTAAAATTCAGCCTCAGTGAACACTTTCAGTCAATTCAAATGAACGTGGTTTTGGTAAAGTGGACTTTGGTAAAGCAAATCAAGAAGGAGGAGCCTGTACCAAAGACATCTGCCTAATTTATTAAATGCTAGAACAGACTCTGCGGTCAGATAACTTTGCTTTTCAAAGCATCACACTTAAACTCAGAGGGATGGGGGAGAGAGGGAGAAAGGAAGGGGAAGCTCGGTGTAAGAAATTATCTATACAAGCTCCAAAGAGTGCCAGACAAAATATTAGTCTTCTGTTAAATTATACACTGTGATATGGAAACACTTGCATTCCTCTCTCAGTTTCTGAAAGGCAACAAAAAAGAGCAATACTGATAAACAAACTGAACCTCAAAGGCCAAATCCAGGGGTGGTGTTCTCCACTCCATGGTAATCCCCAGTCTACACCGGCTCTCAGTTTTGTCCCCGGTGCCAAGGGACAGTAAGCTCCAGTGATTTCACCACCACTATCCTGCAGCCTGTGAATCAGAGACGTTGTATTACCGCCAGGAAAAAGGAACTTGTTGAAAGAGATGTGCTCTGTAACCATGGAAGTCATCAAGAGGGTTCCAAACTTTAACCACATTAGTGAGTAAAGCAAAGCAAAGCAAAGCAAACTGTCAGCATAAGCATGTAAAGGGGGGAAATCCAGAGGGAGGCAAACTTCTGCAGTGATGATATTTTCGTTGATTATGTGAGACTGGAGAACAGTGCATACCTTGTTATCCGACTTATGAAAGCAGTCATAATGTGTGCTCCTTGCATTTCTGAAGGTTTCTGCTGGCTTGGATCTTGTTATTAGTCGTAAGGAAAACTGTCTGTGCTTACTGTGCTACTGTTAACGTGCAACCAGCCCAGACCTTTCTAGTTTCTTATAAAAAAAACTTGTGAAGTGCAGTTTCTCCTGCAACTTGTACTAGCCAGCCAGGTATCTTAGCATAATTACATTTGTCATGGGTTACCTGGAATACCTGAGTCACTTTGTGCTCTACCTACCTCTAGTTCTTTTAGTGTTCAGTCTGAATGTTATCGTGCTAAGATGGGATTTATTGCTATAAATATTTTTCTTATGACTCTTTCCCAGTGCTTGTTTGGCGGTGATAAAAACCCAACTGACATGTGTCCATTGTGTGGTAATGCATTTAATCCATGCCTTGTCTCTTGAGTCTTACAGTCTGTAGGCTGCATTGCATAAAGGAATGGCTTTTACGGTACTTCAGTCTTTATAAAGCAAACATTTGTGGGTTAAGGGTGCATTTCCCTCCTGATAGGTGTTGGCACACCCACTTCTAATTTCCATTGTATAAGCAAAAAGAGAATTCTGCTTGCTAGGAGCATGTAGGTGTGTTGATGCAGGTGCACTGCATCTCAGGGTTACCTGAGGCCATCCAAGAGCCAAATCTGCTCTTGACCGTCTACAAGGCCACAGGGTTGGTGCAATGGCAGACTTTCCTTCAGAGCATTTTAATGCTTTATGTGTTCAGGCATGTCTAGCACTTTCTTAAGCTGTGAGAATGCCATGAGAAGGTCAGGGTGCACATGAGGAGGCCAGGCCAAGCAAACCTGGATGAACTTTTTGCAGGTTGCATATGAGGACCTCAGGTGGACAGGAGGTGGGATTTTGTGCTCACAGCTACAGATGCAGCTGTATCATGTCTTTGCCAAAGAATGCTGAGCACATGTAGGTACAGCTAACTCAGATGGGGGGAGGGGGCGAAGTAAAATCTATGGCACCTTAATTTAAATAAAAATGGCCAGTGGAGTTGGAACTAAGTAACATCTTGCTCCACAAACATGAACCTACAGACACAGAACACATTCACTCAAGCAGCTGAAGAAAATACCGTATCAAGGAATCATCTTCTTCTCAGGCCAGTGCTTTGGAGTGCTGAGGTATGATGTATTACTCACTTGACCTGCTGTGTTGAAATATATATGTGTCTATGAATAACCCTCCTAAAAATGTGGCTTACGTCAATCAACCTGCACTTAAGATGGTATTGGATTCAAAACTCTCACGATCCTTGTTTCTGGATTTTGAATGGTTTCTATATTTGGAAGTAAAATTTGTAAGAGTCCCTGAGTCAACATTGCTCCCCCTATTTGCATGTGCATTTTGAATTCTGAAACAAACACAGCCTACCCCCTGTCCCCTGTCTCAAAGGTAACATGCTTATACCTAAGGCAGTCTTTTGTTATGAGACTTGCAAGAAGCCCCACAACTTTGGTATCACATAAAATACACTTTACGGTCTTTAACAGGTCAACTTAAGCAACTAATAGAAAAGGCAGAAACTTCCTCATAACCCACTGTGAGTAAAGAGGGTGGAGTCTGCTTAAAAGGTGGAGGTGCTTTGGAGAGCCTTTCAGCAATCTATTCAGGAATCATCCAGAGGCAAGATCAAACCTGTTGATTTATAGGCCGAGAGGTTCATATCTGTGTCACATGCGGCAAAAGGGAGATTATTGCCACAGAAAAGCTATGATCTCACGGTCGCTGACTACATACAGATCTCATTGCTGACATCCTAGTCCCACATGGACCAAATGGGGTGCACACTCCGTATGGGGCTGTGAGTCAAGGTGACTGAAAACTCTTTGTGTAAAACAGGATGAAGAGACAATATCACGTTTCATCTCTAGATGAAGTATCAGGTGATGATCACCACATGAGACAGAGACCAGACAATGAGGACTGTCCCTTCTGTGCTACCAATGCTCGTTCAGCAAGCTGCAGTGACAGGTAGAAGGAAGTCTGGGTGTGGTGCTGCAGAGGACAGATAATTGCTACCTTTGCAGTTCTTCCTGCGGTTAAAAAACACATCTAAACCTGAGCTTCCCCGTGTTCAGCAAGAGACTGAAGACCCACCTCTTTGTTCAGGCTTTTAGCCAACTTCCCTCTCTTGATAAAAATAACTAATAGTGAATGCACCATTCTTGGCAATTTGGTAGCAAACTGGCAAAAGGTTCTACTTGTTTTTTCTTACAAAGCTGAAGTGCTTCAGGAGTTCACAAGATGTTTGTTTCTCAGCTCAGGGAAGGGTACTTTGTTTTACTTGAATGCGAGTACCTCAGATACCTGGAATAAATGGCAAAACAAATAACAGAAGAGTAATGCTGCTCTTTGTGCCGAGGAATGCCACTGATGCCATAGACTGCTCTTACCACAGAGATGCCTGTTGCTGTATGCCTTTCAACATAGCCATACCACTGATCCTGCAGCAGGTCTATGACTCAGAGCTTTCCCATATCAACTGGGTACTGGTCTTTGTTCTTAAATAGAGGTAAATTAGCTTTGCTCTTTTCTTACAAGAACTTGATTATCAGTCAAAGTTGTCTCATCTGTGTCTGCCCAGGAGTAATACTTTGCAAGGATTGTTATGTGGAGGGAGAGAGAGGAAGGAACACATTTTTGAGTTTTTTTCACTTTAATGAAACAACAAACTGGAGAAAGCTTTATATGCATGTTCCCACACCTCCACACATGTTTGGTTTATGTAGACAGCATGTTGTTGTAATCAGCATCTCTCCTACTCCTCCTCCCCCATCCTTTCTCTGCAAAGTGACCAGAGGAGTATCTGCATTTCTAATTCTCCAGTATCCGGTTTCATTCACAAAACTATTGCTTCTTTCATGCAGGGAGGCTGGTTTGAAGATACCTATGCAGCCTGTTTGCACTGGGCTGGATGTTCAGCTGTTAGTTTCAAGTTTGGCAATAAAATCCTACTTAGGATAAGGAGTTGCAGCTCATAAGGGCCGGAACTACAATTGTACCTCAGTATTAAAAGGCCCTTCTTTCTTGGTGACCTTCCACATAATTGAAAATGAGGTATATCTTTCTTTATAAGGGTGACTCCATATTGTATGAAAGTAATCTCCTTGAGAACTTTTCCAATATGTGCTTGATTATAATGTTCTATTTAAACAAACTCGCAGCCTGTAAGAAATGGTACTTATTGCAGGGCAAGAGGCTTTTGACCTTCTATGTAATTATTCCCAGCTCACCCTTGGAAGTCTGCATTACTTGGAGCTGAATTTGTGGCATTGTGTGGTGCAAAAAGGAACTGAATTGTATCCATTAGTAAATTTGAACTGGAACACACAGTAAATGTCAAGATTCTTAATTGCGCTTTCTATAATGGCTTCCAAGCTTACTAAGGAACAATCAAAAGCTATTAGTTATGACTAGGTAAACATTTTAAGGATTTTTTTTTTCTCCAGAAGACTCTTTACTTCTATTTGATGAGTCTTTGTACATGACTTAATGTAAAGTTATGAAAGACTAGATGTGTTTGGGATAAAATTATTGAGGGGATTTTTATGAGAACATTCAGGCCTCCTAAATACTCATGGTTTCCAAGTTTTAACTGCAAAGCTTTCTGCATTGGTCTATATTACAGCAAAGTCATTTTTTATGCTGATTTATCTGTAATGCCTTACCTATCAGTCTGCCTTCTGTGATAGACTTTCTCCTCTTAAGTGTTATCTCTTCCCTGCTCAGCAGCATGAAGTTGACCATGGAAGTGATCTTCCTTTTTTTTTTTGTGAAAGCAGTGATAAAGATTCTGCTGGGTTTTTTGGTGTGAGGTTTTCTTTTATTTTCTTTTTTTTGGGGTTTTTTTTTGTTTTTTTCTAGAGTAACACTTTCAGGAACAACATAATGAAAACTTCTTTCTTTGGAAGTCTCTTACCCAACATTTGACTGAAAGCTAGGCAGAGGGCAAAGACTAACTGCTTGCAACAGCTCCTCAAAAGCCAGTGTTATCTGACCAACAGTAACACATCGTTATTCAAGACTAAGAATCTGTTCAAAGACGAAGATAAGTAGTTGGCTGCTGCAGCAAGATTGGGTAAGATACACTGATTCTGTAGCCAGCAGCACAAAAGGGAACTATGTGTTTAGCATCAGATCTAGGTCAGATCTCAGCTCACATAACCGCATATGTATTTAAGTTGCACAGACTGGAAGCAGCTTTCATTGGGAGAAAGACTTGAAATAAGTCCAGAACAAGACTTGAAATCTTATCAGTGAAACCCTAGTTCTGCCACCATTACCCACAAGCTCACTTAGATACTCAGAAAAACTGCATATGTGGCTATGTCCCATGGCACTTCAGGCAGCTTTTGATTTCTGACATAGAGCAATAAGCAGCACCCAAAAAACCAAAACCAACCCCGAAACTGAAGTAACTCCTGAGGCAGCAGCAAGCAAATTTGTAAATCACTTGCTGACAAGAAGCTAAATAACTTGGGAGACATTGGTCACTGCTGTATCTGGATGCCAAAGTACAGCGAAAGCGTGATCTGTAGTCCCTGTGCCCAGTGTGCCCTGTGTCCCTGGAGACACTGGGACAGCCAAAAGCAGACACAAGTTATAAGGAAGTAGATGGAATTTAGGCTGCTTTAATCTAGGCTCAAGTACTTTAAAGTCCACCATCGTAAAAATTTCTTCATTCAGTGTTCTTAACAACAGCTGCCTCTTATTATCCGTGAAATTAATTTATGATGATTAGCCTTTAGAAAATTATGCAGATTTTGGTAGAAGATAACCGTGAAATCATTAAGAGGTAGTTGCTTGCAAGTCCTCCTTTTTTCCCCAAATGGAAGCATCTGTTAAAGCTATACAGTTCATCTACAAAGGGACTGCAAAATTAGAGACATTGTTGCCTACAGTGAATATGTGTGAGAACAAGGATGCTTTTAAGAATGCAGTGAAAGAGAAACCAGAAACTTTCTGGGAAGAAATCCAGAAAGCAAGTTCTCCACAGGCAGGTTTCAAAAAGATTACCCAAAATAAAATGTCAAAAGCATCTGACAGTCAACAAGAAACTTATTTTTTGCATCTTGTTTTTTACATAGTCTCACATACTAGTGTCATAGGGAACTGGAATGTATAATCAAGGGGAAGTCATTATAAGAAATATTAGTAAAAAGGATGCTACCACTGTTCATTGTCAGATAGCTTCTTCACAAAATTAATTCAGGCTGTTGGTTTATTGATATAGAGGTAGACTTTAAGTAAAGAGGAGGAAGGATGAAAGATAACCACAGTAAAGGAGAAGGGATAACTACCTCTATGCCACTAGAATAGTGAGCAGACAGAGGTAAACAGAAGCAGAGTGAGATGATGCCAGTGGTGACCTATTTATTTTTCCAAAGAGCTACATTGCCCTATTAATTCTTCTGCCAGTGCCCTATCTACGTGCAATCAAACTGTTCCAGTGCTATGCAACATAGCTTGTTTATCTCTTATGAGGAGGTGATGCACTGGAGTGGGATTCACCTGCCCTATCTCAAGTAGCTGTGTTGCTTCAGGCACCTAAATGTTTGGCACTGGGTCATCTCATCTCCATGCTGGCACTGTTTTCCTGTCTTTATGTTCAGTAAGTGACTAAAGTCAAGTGCTTGAAAATCCCTCCTCAACCATAGCAGCGTTTGCAGTGCAGACATCCATGACAACCTATGTCTCTAAGCTGTGGTAAAACCTATTACTACCTGGAAGTCATTATACTATTGATCCACTAATGAGCTCAAATGAACAGCCTGAAAATGATGTGGAAGGATGGTGTGAAAAGCATCAAGGCCACACAGGATCTCCCTGACCTTCAGGCAGCTGTGGAGGACTGAAACAGCAGATCTACTGCAAGCGGGGTCCTTTATGTGGGTTCCCTGAAAATTCATGATCACCGACTAGCCAGGATGCATGAGTGGGAGATGAGGGTGGTTTTAGCTTTAGGCCAAAGCTGGGGCTAACACAGGTCTCAAACATAGAGTGTCATGGTTTAATAACTAAGCACCAGGCAGCCACTTACCCCCCTCCCAGTAGAATGGTGAGGAGAATCGGAGAAAAAAACCTCATGGGTGGAGATAAAGACAGTTAAATATGATGACAAAGGAAAATGATGATGATATTATTATTATGTATTAATATACATGGAATCATAGAAGCAAAGAATGGTTTGGGTCATCTAGTTCCAACTCCCCTGCTATGGGCAGGGACACCCTCCATTAGACCAGGTTGCCCAAAGCCCCAGCCAACCTGGCCTTCAACACTGATGGGCATCCACACCTGCTTTGGGCAGTCTGTTCCAGTGCCTCACCATCCTCACAGGGAGGAATTTCTTCCTAATATGTAATCTAAATCTCCCCTCCTTCATATTAAAGCCATTGCCTCTTGTCCTATTACTACACACCCTGATAAACAGTCCCTCTCCATCTTTCCTGTAGGCCCCTTCAGGCACTGGAGGGCTGTAATAAGGTCTTCCTGGAGCTTTGCTCCTCCAGGCTGAACAAGACCAACTCTCAGCCTGTCTTCTTCATAGGAGAAGTTCTCCAGCCTACTGATCCTCTTTGTGGCCCTCCTCTGGATTCGTCCCAAAAGGCCCATGTCCTTCTTGTACTGGGGACCCCGGAAGTGGATGCAGTACTCCAGGTAGAGTCTCATGAGAATGTAGTTCAGGGTGAGAACCACCTCCCTTGACCCACTGGTCACTTTGGTTTTGATGCAGCCTAATATACAGTCGATTTTCTGAGCTGCAAGAGTGCACTGAGGGCTCACATTGAGTTTTGCATCACCAACACCCCCAAGTCCTTCCCCTCAGGGCTGCTCTCAATCAATTCTCCACTCAGCCTGTAGCTGTGCTTGGGACTGCACCAACGAACTTGTGCTTGGCCTGATGGAATTTCATAGGGTTCCATATAAAACAAGAGATGCACAAATGCAATGCTCAGTACCTGTGGAGGAAAAAATCCCTGATGCCCACTCTGTTTCAGAGCGATGATACTGTCTCCCAGCTAGTTTCCCCAGTTGCATGCTGAGCATGATGTCATATGGTATGGACTACCTCTTTGGTCAGTTGGGGTCAGCTGTCCCAGCTGTGTCCCCTCCCAACTCCTTATGCACCCCCAACCTACTGGCTGGTGGGGTGGTGTGAGAAGCAGAAAAGACCTTGGCTCTGTGTAAGCACTGCTCAGCAGTAACAAAACATCTCTGTGTTATCAACACTGTTTTCAGCACAAATCCAAAACACAGCCCCATACTAGCTACTATGGGGAAAATTAACTCTGTCCCAGCCAAAACTGGCACACAGAATGAACGAGATGAGGGACAGGGGGCTTTTTGGTATGTGCATAATAATGGGTCCCTATTGCTCTTTGGTGATCTGCCTCACCTGATGCTTGTCTTCATCTTAGCCAGTACCATGTGTATTGAACAATGCCTCAAAATTATCCACTGTTTTGGGGGTTTGTACTTCTCGGTAGAAGCCAATGCCTCTCTTCCTTGCCCCTGATTCCAGACCTTTCTGAGGAGCAGTGTGGGGAGCACTCATGAGCACTGCAATGCAACCCCCTGTACTCTTCTGTTGTTGGAGTGGCCTGTGGCCTGAGTTAGTATTCTTCCAAACAACACCCAAGTGTTCTTAAGGAGTTAGCATCACCCAGAGATCCTTCCCAACAGGCAGCTGGATGCCCCTACACTATTCTGAGGACTAGGAGAGTTGAATTGTGTGCACATGAATCGTCCCATACCAGCTGGTAACACTGCAAGAAAATTACCTTAGCAGCTTTTAAAATGTACTAGAAATTAGGTCATAGGGCAAACCCTCTGTTCTGGTAGCTTGGTGGCCCAGGCCTTCAGCATCAGGTTTGTCCACATGTCTTTTAAGAACTTGAAGCAGTTTCAATTTTAACCCAGTTTATTGATATCTAAGATCCTGGTAAGGGCTTGGAGTCAGCAATTTAGTTAGCAATTTTCAGACATGCATAAAAGGTCTTACAGAGCTATGAAGGGAGACCACAGACCTGAGAGGTTTTTGTGTTCTTTTCCTGTGCAGTTTGGATTTAAATCCCTGAGCCGCTTGTGGTGGCAGAGAGCTGTTCACAGCTATCCACAGGCTGGGTGAGGTACGACGTGTCAGAAAGCGCTTGTGGGCAGGAGAAGTGATAAGATGTTAAAGGCTCGATTCATTTATCTATATGTGTGTATCTTGTACAATCAGAGACACCATACCTGATCTCAGCTGCCTCTGCATGAGGACAAAGGTGACCCACAAGTTAGGCATCATAGCTGCCAGTTTCATGTGGACCATCTCCTTGCCTATGTTTAAAGTACTGCCATGCATCTTGCAGACTTTATCTGGAGTAGCTGGAAAGTCTGCTGTCCTAACAGAGCCACTGAGGATGAAGACCTTGATATCTAGATATTTGATAGTGGGTGTATGGAAGAATTAAGTGTCTCATGTAGGCAACTGTATTACAGCTAAGTGCAAACATCTAACTGGGAGAGACATCTACCTGTAGATGAGTAGCTGAAGGCAGACAAATTGCAGTGAACAAGTCTAATAAATTGCTTTGTCACAAGCATAACCAAAGCAGTAATGTGCTCTCATTTGATGGAGGCAATAAAGTTCTATGGAAACCAGCCAGTATGATTTAGCTCTGGCTTTAGAAGTTCCTTAATGTTATTTGCTAATGGTGCAATTGTACTTTTCGAAGGCCTTTACAGGGAAGAGCAATCACACTGTCTTGCAAAGAAGCTGAAAAACAAACAGATTTATAAATGACTCAGTGAAGAACTCAAAAATGACCAGACTAAACAGTCCTCATGGCCATCTGCTCTCCTCCTTCCCAGCAGAAGTGTAGGAGCGCAGATCAGGCAGACAGTGATGCTTCCTTCAGATTTTAAAAGCCAGGGCTAAGGCTTCTCACTGTTTTTCCTATACTAGTATCTACAATTAATTTAGGGGGCTCTGAGAAAGTCCATATTTAACTTCAAGCACATGGAGTCTTCAGCATAATAACGGGCTGGTGGCAAGGAACCACATTGGTGCTTGAGGCAAAGATTTCCTGAGGCAGAATGCTTGAGCATCCAGAGGCATTGAAATGTCATGGGGAAATCTCTGCAGTCCCAGTGACAGACTGCTACTAGCTGCTGTGGATGTGGTGAATACCACAGGAAGGGAAACCTTTCTTCTTGTAAAAACTGCCGCTCTGGCAATTGAAGTCCTCACCAGAGCTCAAACTGCTTTCATTAGAGCCAGTTGGAGTTTCACCACTGACATCTGTAAGACTAGTGTCAGTCCAGCTATCTCTAAACCAAATTAAAGTAACTGTGTAGCATTATATAGCAAACACAGAAGACCTTCAGATATATCATGGGTTATGTTTCATTTTTGTTTATTCCTGTAAACAGTTGGAACAGAAAGTGACTGATACTTAGCTGAGAACTATGTCACTGGTCTTAAATTCACTCTACTACCTGGGTGAGCTTATAAATTAAGAGAAGAAGCCATAAAAACAAATAGGTCCTATTCATGTACACACACAGCAATCCCAGAGGATACCACTAAATAAAACAGAGTGATAAATAATTTAAAAAGCTGGATTTTATTTATTTGGGTATAGCAGGATAAACAAGGTGGGGAATGTATTGTGCTGATTCTCAAAATTGCATCACAGGAGCAATAATCAGCCTTTTAATTACTTTCCTCTGTAGTCAGCTGAGGTCGATATCAGTTTCTCTGTTTACTTTATTTGAATCCTATTATTTTTCCTTTTTTTTTTTTTTGAGAGAGGACTTTGCGTGACTGTAGGTACTGAAATGGAGAAGGGATCTTAAGGGTTTAGCAGGTGAAAGCTGAATGCCTATTGGAAGTGGCACATGTGCGCCTCCCCCCACAGTGTTTCTGAAATAAAGAGATTTGTGGTGTATGTATTTTTGACAGGACAACAAAAAATAAGACTTGAATAAATGAATCTGTGACTTGTTTCCACCTGCAAATGGGGCCTCCCCAGGCTGAGAAAACTGGAAATTACTCATAATCACAATCAAGGAATAATAAGGTTCTTATAAGGATTGCCTACCTAATCATCAGGGATCTGGGCTTGACAACCCAGGCCTGTGTTCCTAAAATAGGTTTTGTAAGCCAATGTCAAGAGTGTGAAAACAGGATAAAGAAAACCACCTAAAAAGGTAATTTAGTGTAGGCCTCTTCTTTGTCCCCATTAGCTAATTCCGCCTTACAATCAGGTGGCAGCATACAGTGGACCAAAAAATTCTGCTGTGTGCCTTCTCTTTCTAAGGATGGAGGGCATTTAACTGGAGGACCAGGTTCTCCTGCCAGGTACGTGTTTAGCATCCCATTCACAAAAGTGACTTTGATTCAGCTCCACAAATTAAAAACAAAAGGACAAGCAAGTCTAAGACAGGATGAAGTCTAATAGGGATGAACTTTAGGTGTATCTGATCCAAAAGGCAAACAAAAAAAAATCCTCACACTTGCTCAGCCTAAACTTACTGAGCTCACTAGACTTGTTGAGCTGATTTGCTGTTTACCCTGAGAGTTGTTTGGTGCCTGCGTGCCCGAGCATGACCCAAAACACTGGTCGGAGGAGTAGATTTGGGGCTTAGCTCCAGTCTACAACAGACTGAAATTTGGAGTCTGACAGAGCAGAATGGGGAGGTTTCAAAGGGAACTGTCACATACACACCTAAGATGTGTGCTGCAGACAGGAGGTGCTCATTGTAACACCTCCTGAATGAGCGTTTATAAGCCTGGTGGATTGAATCTGAGCCCCTGGTGCCTACAACTGAAGCATTCAAGCGCTAAACTTGGAAGCATCATCTAAGACTACAGCTGGACATGTCCCATTGTGCTACTAGAAAGTCATTATTTTATTTACAATAGGAATATGCATATAAAAAATGTAGCTAGGACTTACTGGCAATTCAGCCTGCTGCAAGCAAATGAAAAAAAATAAATAATCAAGTCTTATTTTCTGCTCTATTAAAATAAGTTGGCTGTACTGTGTGGAGACATCCCGTTTTGCAACACCGTATGCAAAAGGCTCTTTCTTATATAGGACTTCTGGCTGGAGAACAAGTGCAACAGGAAAAACAGCAATGTAAACAATTCCATTTAACTACACTTATCTGGGCAAACACACAGAAAAGTCTGGGCAAGCTTTGGCTCTTGGAGAGATTCTCAAGCTGAGGGCCGGGGCGCCAAGACTTTGTTACTCTTCTGCTGAAAATGTTATTGCTATGCCCAAAAAAAGTTGGAAACCTGCATCTAAATGTTGAAGACGAACTTGTACTTAATACTACAATCCTCCATTGGCAAAGAAAGAATGAACTGAGTGATGTAATAACTGTTTTCCATCTCAAAGTTCTACTAGGCTGTAGATTTGATAATTATTGTGATTTCTTTTAACGACTTGCAGAGTGCCTCAAGCTTTGGCAGGGAAGTCCCTTTTGTTAACAATAGTATTATTAATTATAATAATTTCATATTTCAAAAATTTAATTTTTTGCTATCGTACCTTTTGCTGTTCCATCATCAAATTTCCAGAAGTCCTTATTTTAACTTTGATAAGAAACTGCTGGAGACAGTGCCTTTTCCCAACATTCTGTGAAGACCTGAATGGACAGTAGCACACAAAATGGAAGTCAAATTTCGTTTCAAAACTTGACATGTTCTCAAAATGCAGGCTGTTTGCTACTTGGGAAGTTAATGTTTTGTTTGTTTTCAAAATAGAGTTCTGAATCAGATCCAACTTCAACTTTGGGTTTTTTTGAAATTTCTTGCAAACTGGAAATTCCAGGAGAATAATTATATACATACTCAGCAACTAATTAACCAGATGAAAATTAAGCTAGCAAGAAGTTTGGAATTTTGCTTACTGTACTTTTTCTTCCTCTTGGGATCAAGTATGGACGCATGCAAATGTGCTGTTACAGCCTCCTCAAACAGGTCAGATACAGCTTTAGTGACTGAGCCTTGTTCCACTGGGCCAAAGGATGAAGGAACACCAGTCTGAACACAGCCAAATAGCCTTAAGTATCTGCAATGACAATTAGGTGAGAGAGCACTGTTGGAAGCACTATAGTATGTAGGGGATACCATGTGCAAGCATAGAGAATCTAGTGGCAAGGCAATTTGATTTGTACAGCTCTGGTGGTAGCTTAGAGTTTTTGATTGTGGACAGATATTTGCCAGATAAGATTAAAAGGGAGAAAATTAACTTAATATAAAAAAAAAGAGAGGAAGTGCAAATTTAATAACTCTCTTCTTTTTTATCATGTGAAATCGAAGGAAGCAGAGACGGTCCCATGATTCTGCATTATACTTAGTGGTAATGATAAGAAACAGAAATTAACAGATCAGTAACTCTTCTGTTTCACTGCTGAACCATAATCTAGAATTTAATGGAATTTGTGCCTTACATGCCTGTTATGGAAAGGTTTGTAATGTGACTCAGAAAACCTAAAGTAAAGATGCCATTTGAAGGGAAAAGTATTCTGATCTGACAATAGGTTTGAAGATGAGAAAATAAATGCTTGTGAAAGGAAAAATCCCTGTCAGGTATGACAACTATTTACAGCTAATGAAGCTGTGTCCAATAAATGAAAGAACTGGTTTTCATCTGTATTTGGGGAGAGGTACGTCCGTTACATACAATGTTGTGAATGAAATAAAAAAGTTGCTATCTGTAACTGCAGAGGAGGGAAGGCTGGGGAACTTGTATTTAAAAGTTGTAAGGAAATTAGCCAAGGAAATTAGCCTTTGAAGGCCCATGGTAAGTTTTTAGCAAAGCTTGGAAAACTGAAGGAATTCCTGAGGATTTAAAACCTCTTGGTACTGGTCTGGTGCTTGAAAATGATGAAAGGAATGACACAGGTAGCTATCAGATAATTATCCTGACAGTCTTGGTTACAAAATACAGGGCCATGGGTTTTGGACTGCAGAACAAAGAGTTAGAAACCGTATTTTGGTTGGAAGGCAGGTTTTGTTTGTTGTCTTTTGTTCTGAAGCTGGCAGACAATGGTAAGTGTACTGATGTCACATACTTGGATTTCTCCAAGGCATTCGACTTTCCATCCATTATGTTTTGACTAAGAAACATGAATTATATAAAATTAATGCAGCATAACACATAACAAGCATATCATAAAGTGGGTCCTGGAGAGATCTCAAGCACTTGATACAAAGGCAGAACAGATCTGTTTCCAGCACTGACTCTTAAGCTGGCATTGTTCAATATTTTCATTAGCATCAGTGACCATACAAAGTGTTTTCAGGTACACAAAGTTTGTTGGGTTAAAAAATATAGAAGGAAACACAACAAAGGCAGCGTCAGTATAATAGCCTGCTTAAACAGTCACAATCCCATAAAATGCAGTTCAGTACAGTTGTGCATGAGACAACAGCACCAAAAACAAAGAGGGAAAGAAACAACTCCTTCCATGGGAAGGTGGGCTTTACCCTGGATACAGTCTGCCTTGTGCTGTAACCTTAACAAAGCCATGTGTTGTGACTAATGTTTGATTATGTCTTTAATTGTTAAATTTTTAGTCCTATACTATGAATTTAGATGCAACCAGGAGAATAGTTGGGTGGTATAAAGTTAGGTGAGATTTATTTTGACCATTCTCCATGGAAAAAATGGCTAAAAGAAAGACTTAACCTTTATCTTTGAAAAATCTGACCTCAGAATAGTGCTGTGGCAAAGTAGCACCTTCAGTCCTTCGATATATAAAAAGGATGATATCTCATAAAGACTGGGAAAAGCTGTGACTGTCCACACAGCTTTGACAAAAATGTAGCTGCGATACGGAATCACAGAATCACAGAATCGTAGGGGTTGGAAGGGACCTCGAGAGATCATCGGGTCCAACCCCCCTGCCAAAGCAGCTCCCTAGCTCATATTGCACAGATAGGCGTCCAGGCGAGTCTTGAATATCTCCAGAGAAGGAGACTCCACCACCTCCCTGGGCAGCCTGTGCCAGGGCTCTGTCACCCTCACTGTGTAAAAGTTCTTCCACATGTTGGTGCAGAACTACCTGCGCTCCAGTTTACAGCCATTGCCCCTTGTCCTATCTCCACAGACCACTGAAAAGGGGTTGGCCAATTCCCCCTGCATCCCATACTTAAGATATTTATAAACATTAATTAGGTCCCCCCTCAGTCTTCTTTTCTCCAGGCTGAACAGCCCCAGCTCACTCAGCCTTTCCTCATACGGGAGATGTTCCAGGCCCTTAATCATCTTCGTAGCCCTTCTCTGGACTCTCTCCAGGAGGTCACTGTCTTTTTTATACCAGGGAGCCCAGAACTGGACAGACTGGACCGAGCTTGCTCTGATGTCCACTGTTTCAAGAAGCACGTTTTAATACCAGAGTGGCTATAAAAGGAACCTAAGGGTTCAAAAAGAAACCTATCTCAAGAGTTCAGAGGTACAGCTTCCTAAATTCACTGGCGACGAGAGGTCGTTCATCCCGTATGCTAGTCCGTGTGGTGAGACCTGATAGTGGGCTATTTCTAATCTTGTTGTTAAAGGCTTAGTGAGAGGTAATGGCTTGAAGTTCAGCTTAGACCAGCTTGGCCTTGACATTAGTTGCATTTTCCTAGCTGCAGGGTTATTCAAGCACTCAGAAAGCTTAACTGGTATTGTAGTGGATTTAGACTCTTGAATATGGTCAGTAATATTGCTAAGGATATGCTGTAATCCAAAAACTGGATTAAAGAGTGAGGGTTAGTCTGGTGACTTCCTGAGGTGCTGGAATCAGCAGGTCTGTGGACGGTGTTTTTCTGTCTCCTTTAGTATCCATGGTGAAAACACAAAACTTGGCATTTAGCTCAGTGTGCTTGTACCTTCCACATTTTGACAGAGGCGTATCTCATATTTTGCATCTTCAGTAGGTTTCTGGGAAGGATTTCCCACTCTTTCTTTATGTAATTTATGTCCAGATACATTTGTATGCTTATGTACTTTTTCCTCCCTCTGGATCATTGCATGTTTGTCCCAGCTGTAGGAAGGGCCACACATCAATGTTCCCAGGGCAGCAGATGCAAGCTTGATGTCTCCTGCTTGCATGCTCAGGAGTCAACTGATCACCAGATTTGATTTGGTGCAGATCAGCACAGCTTTCCTATTCTGTACCTGTGACATTTATTACCCTCCTTGATTAATTTCTTGCATGTTTTATTTACCCTTCATTTGGGACAGGACATGAGGGCTAGGGTCTTTAATAAAAAGAACTTGAACAAAATCACCAACTAATTAATTCCATCATTCTACAATTATCTGCCGTGTTGCCTGCCAGATTCTTCCAATTAAGAATATTTCATAGTCAACAAATTATGGTGAACTGCAGTGCACAGCTGCATCCTGACTGTAACATAGGCCTGTTCTGATGCTGCTTCAGCTATTCAAAACTGAATAAGGCACAGAGATCCACAGGTGGTGGTGGAAATAAGGGAATTCATTCATGTTCTAATTTATACGGCAAAATCTTCAATGTATTAGCGCTGGAGTCCTCTGAATGTCACTTCAGTAAACACATACTGTCATTGTAAGTGATTTTTGGCTTGCTGGTGTTTTGTTAGGTAATGGTCTGCATAATGGTTACACATGAGCAATCACAATAAAGGAAAACACTAAATACGTCATCTTACATTGCCCACAATCTATAGATGGACATTAGCTCATCTTATACAATTTGATGCACCTGGGGCTCTCAATTACTATTGGAATGAGCCTGAATGAGTATTTTGGAAGCCCCAAAAGGTGTGTTCTCTGAAGTCGTACCTTACTTCGGATTGTCTCCTCCCAGACATCTGAACATTGCATTGTCTGAACCTGATACACCATAACCATTATTAGAGAGTGGAACAGATCTTAAATTGAGGAGAACATTTGCAGAGAGTGAAGATCAAGATGTTTAATACAGGTCTCTCCAGGCTATCACAAAGCATTTACATCACTTTTGATAACACTGGGGAAGATGCTGGCAGGAGTGAAAAGGCCAGCAAGGCCAGCTCCACTTGACTGAGTTTCTGAAGTAATGGATTTTTTAAAAATCTGCACCTGGTATGGGTTCAGACAGCCTTTCAGAACAGCACAGGCCAGGAGTTACTTAGAGGAAGATCGCCAGTTTGGTGGTGTGAAAGAGCACAGTTCTGCTGAAGCCAGCTGAGCTCCTGCAGGCTGGATCAGCAGAGGAGCAGGTCACAGGACAACAGACATGGTCCTTCTCAGAGCAACTGGCTGCTGCTCAGGTAACGAGCCCCTCTGCCATGAGGTGCGCTGGCTGTGATAATAAAGCGGGGGACAGGCTTTGTGTTAAAGCTGGCATGTTTCATACAAGTGTGTGACATCTTTCTGTAACGGTAGCTTGTTTTTCATAAACTATATAAACTCTTTTTTTTTCCTCTTTACTTATTTATTAATTGAACCATGTCCACCTGCTGGACTACTGTGCCTGGTAATGACATCACGATGACACATCTAGAATTGTCCATCACTCCAGTTATCCTTTTGAAGTGTTGGCAGAATGCTTGGGTGGATGGGGGAGAGTGGTATTAATTCTGTTGCTGTTAAAATGTGGCAGATGTTTCAGATTGTTCTTCAACTTTTCATTTTACTACTCTATTGTTCAAGATGTCTACGTCTGTAAATTAAGAAATTCCATTTGTTAGGTTTCTTAATTGCTGAATATGTTAGAAAACCTTTAATCCTCAGAAGCTGGTGTAATGATATAATGGAAAAAAGAGGATTTAATGACTTATTCTTTTTTTTTGTGCATTATAAGTTAAAGATGTTCAGACACTTCTATATGATATATCTGTTGCAAATCTACTAGAAAGCCAGAGATCTCAAAAATTTACTTCCCTTCTATTTTTATTCTGTATTCTGAGTGGTTATCCAAGGTGTGAGGATACCAGCAGTCCAAAAGACAAGGTGTCAGCATTAGATATTGAGTGAGAATGTACAAGGGATACTCTGGAGTGACGGTGGATCATCTCAGGGCATTATTAGAAAGTGTTACAATTAATTTGTATTTCAACTTCAGTCTTCCATAATGGCTGGGTTATAGCGACAATACTTAACATCTCTTGTCTATCGTTACCACTCATTAGTAAATGTCACCTGTCATGTTTTCCAGTTCCCGCATTACAACGTGCAGCTCTGCTTCTTGATGACTGCAAATTGCCCCTGTTCGATCCTGAACTGTTAAGACAGCTGGCAGGAACTTCCAAGATGTCAATTATCTCGTATGTTTGGCAGATGGACAAGACTTTTTCCAGAAGACCTTTCTGACAGACTCTTACTGAAGCTGTCATATCCCCCACCTGACCCTCATCCTTACTACATTTGCTTCTGTCAGAGGACTTTGCTATGTATTTTCATAATTGCTTTCCACAACTTATCATATAACTCATATTCTTAGCGATGAACTGTGAAATATAACAGATGGGATTGCAAACCCCAAAAATACTGGAAAGTAGACATTTTCCATGGTTGCTATATAATCATGCAGGGATGCTAGTGACATGTAAAATATCTTGAGACTTGCAAATCTTTCGAGAACACCTGCAAAAGGAGTGCTGATTTTTTTGTTTACAAAGTAACATGAAGGTCTACAACTGTTATCCGTACTGGGCTGTAAATTCAACACTTTGATTTAAATAAATTACCTTAATGGCAACTGACCATTAGAACTGAGAACTGAGCATTGTAGAACACAAATTTGAAATGAAAAAAACCTCTAAAATAAAAGCCACGAGTTGTTCTGCATCGCTTTTCACACACTGTGAGAAGGAACAATCAAGTCCTGCCACTCTTGGTTATTATATCTGTGCTTGCATGGGTGCCAGTTTTGCACCCTTCCTTTGGGCACGTCCTGGTAATGCTAAGCATGACTGACGCCCCAGAAATGTCACCTTTCTGAAAAGCCTTGAGGTCACCCCAAGCTCTCCTTTGCACCAACTATTATTGCTCTGCACAGCATCTGTCCTGCACTTAATTGTATGTGAATTATTCTAGGCATCAGGAGAGAGAGATTCATTTAAAAAACCCTCATTAGAATAATATCCAATTCCTATTTTTAAAAGGAATGTTTACCTGAGGCTCCTGGCCAAATTCCAATCCCACTAATTATGCTTTACTAAAATAAGTTATCACCGGCACTTTTACTAGGATGGAGTATAACTTTTTGGTTCCAGCTCCATTTGGGTTAGTAGTGTTGCTATGAGCTGCTAGCTGTTGCTATGTCTCACTGGTAGGTATAAATCAGGGGTGATTTTGCAGGGAAATACAGACCAGGGTTCTTTGGACCTTGGTTACATCTGGGAGGGGTATTCAGGCTGCTTTGCAGGTGAGAAAGTGAAACATGTCCTTTGAGGACCAAGTCTGGCCATGGTGACTGGTGCTTTCCGTATGGGTCCCAGTCCCATATCATGTTCTGCTCAGCAGATTCTATCACTTCTGCTGAGGGCCTGGTCCTGATGATAGTTACATGTGGAATCAATTTTATCTACATGTTTTATTCTGTTAACTAAATGGAATTGATCACATGAATGAAGTGCAAAAGTGACTTGGGATGCAATTATCGTGCTTCCTTTTTTTTTTTAGTGTAAATAGTGAAAAAGTCATGCTTCAGCAATGTTTTAATGCCTCTTAGAAGTAGTCTGCTCTGATTTTTTCCATTGCAGAAAACAGTTTTTATTACAATTTCTGAAGACCAGACCTAAGCATACATTTAATTTCACTTACAAGTTCCCAAACACCATAAAACTAGAAAATTCACTAAGAAAATATTTATTTTTGCATCCTGGCTGTATAACACAAATATTTTGTCACCATTAACATTCCATTGCAGCTTAGAAATGAAAATGCATACAACATATTTATTTCCAAAGTGCTGAAAATATTCCTTTTCAAAATATTTTCAAAGACATTATAATTACGAGGATGAATCACAGAATTTCTTTGCTTTCTGGGTTAGCCAGAACCACTATATTTATTCTCTCTTGCTTCTACCAGTAATCAAATTTTTGGCCGTTCTCCAGAAATGTTCAGTAGCCTGAAGAGAGAGCAGCGAACAGCAGAGCAGAAAACTGGCATCTTGGAGTATTTCTGCTTGGAGGGCTTGCTAAACAGCATCATCCAGCTTATGACCAGATATGACTGTGAGCCAGTCCAAAAGCTCTGCAGGCAGCTCAGCATAGCTCTGGGCATTGCCTAATGCAGCCTGTACTAACAGTGAACCTGAATCCAGCTCATATGCTTCCTATAGCGTGTGCTGTTTCTTACCAGCTTAGAGCAGTATTCTGCCTGCACCCACCTGGAGGGAAACCCCTCCAGACCTCCTGTAGCCCAAAGGGAGCTTGTCCTCACTGTTCCCCAAATGTCTCCTTTGTCATAACTTTCAAATGCAATGATAATACATGAATGCCTGCAATGAAGCAGTTTTAAGTTCAAGTTTGACACATGGACTAGGTCTCAGGAAGCATGCGGTTTGCTGCTGCCCTCCTGATGATCCCAGGCAAGATGTGTCTCATTTTCTGCCTTAGTTTCTTTGGCTTTGCATTGAGGCTAATTACACTGTTTGTTTGTTCTCATCTCTGGGATCTAGTCTTCTGCCAGCAATTCATATAGTGCAATGATGAGCGTGGGGAAGATCTTGGACAGCCAACCTTGGGGCACTTTCCTGTCCCACCCTTCTGCCTGTGAAGGAGATCCTCTCTATGCTATGACCATGTCTTTGCCCCCTCCAATGAGATGCATGTGATTGCCTGCTGCCCGTAACAAACCCTAAAATCCTAGAATGTGCTAGGTTGGAAGGAACCTTCAAAAGTCATCTAGTCCAACCCCTCTGCAGTAAGCAGGGACACCTTTAACTAGATCAGATTGTTCAGAGTTTTGTCAAGCCTGACCTTGAATGTCTCCAGGGATGGGGCCTCTACTACCTCTCTGGGCAACCTGATCTAGTGTCTCACCACCCTCATAGTAAAGAACTTTTTCCTAATGTCTAATCTAAACCTACCCTGCTCTAGTTTAAAACCTCCTCCTATCGCTACAAGCCCTTATAAACAGTCCTTCCCCAGCTTTCCTGTAGGCTCACTTCAGGTACTGGAAGGTTGTATAAGATCTCCCTGGAGCCTTCTCTTCTCCTGGCTGAACAAGCCCAACTCTCTCAGCTTGACTTTGTAGGAGAGCTGCTCCAACCCTCTGATCATCCCCTGTGGCCCTCCTATGGACCCGCTCCACAAAGTTCATGTCCTTCTTGTGCTGACAGCTCCAGAGCTGGATGCAGTACTCCAGGTGAGATCTCACCAGAGCAGAGTAGAGGGACAGAATCACCTCTTTTGATCTGCTGGCCACCCTTCTTTTGATGCAACTGAGGATACAGTTTGCCTTCAGGTCTGTGAGTGTACATTATTGGGTCATGTCCGGCTTTTCATCCAGCAGTACCCCCAGATCCTTTTCCACAGGGCTGGTCTCTACCACATCATCCCCCAGCCTGTATTGGTAACGAGGATTGTCCCAACCCAAGCACAGACCTCGCACTTGTCCTTGTTGAACTCCATGAGGTTTGCACAGGCCCACCTCTCTAGTTGTCCAGGTCCCTCTGGATGACATTCCATCCCTCTGGTATGTTGACTATACCACTCAACATGGTGCGATAAATCCAAACTGCCTGCTGAGATCTGGCCATTTTCCATACTTTGAAGTCAAATAGTCAGAATCCAGTTATATTTAGGGGTAGGATAAAAACATATTAAATTATATTTATGTTAGGTCATTATTGCCCCCAAACCCTGGTTTGGTCCAAGATGAAAGTTCAGCTTGCCAGCTTTCCATAACGGCCTAATCCTCTATGTGCTTATGCTTGCTAGATTCCTCCCTAATTAACCTGAAAGGTCCCCAGGCATTTGGGTTTAGCCACCCACATGTGGTCAGGAGCATCTGTTACTGGTGAATTACTTCTACCTGTAGGTAAACAGATACCTGAACGAGGTTGGTATTCCCTGGAAAGTTCTCCAGGTTCGTTTACGGTAAAAAGCTGCAGTAAGTGTCACTAGGAAGGGTCATTTTTTGTTGTTTGGTATAAAAGTCAGGTAGTTTCACCTCTTTCAAATACTTCTTCCTTCTCTGTAGAAAGAAGGGGAGATTTCAGTTTTAACAATTAAAGAGGTTTTAGGCTGATCAAGTAAGTTCCCTAAGCTTGCAGATGTCCTAGTTGAGCCCAGTGCCTGGTTTTCCTCTTCTGCACTGAAGCCAGGTCACAGCAAAATCAGGCATCCAAGAGTCTTGGAACTGTGAAAGAGGTTATGTCAGAGCTTATTTCTAGTCTAGAGACTCAGCTGAAGCTGCTAGAAATTTGTTCTTGAATTTTTAGGAGTTATTGTTCCTTTCCAAGGAAGACTTTGTTCTTCGTCCAATATCCTATGTGACAAGCACACACATCCAAGGGACTTGGAGTGGAGCTCTGGCTCTGCAGCACATATGTTGCTAGCAGACATACAGAGAGGCATTCTTGCCAAAAGTGTCTGCACAAGCGTTCTAAGAAGGGGTATCCGGCATATCAGGGCTCACTGCAGGTGATGCCATCACTGTGCTGTGGCTGTTGCTGCTGCTGTTAGTATCATCCTCTTTCTTACTGGAGTTGTAGGAAAGAAAATCACTGCTGCAAGAAACTGTCACATATAATGAAGGGAGAGAGGCTTTGAAGGATACAAGCACAAGAGTAATAAATTTCAGGCAGCTCTCAGTTGTCTGCACATGTTGTATCCAGATTGAGGATTATGTGGGTCAGGACCACAGGGTCATATAAGATGACTCAAGGTTGAGCCTGCTTTAGTAGCTCAGTATCAGCAATCCCTCAACACAAATATGCTGCTTCTTAGAGACAGCTCATATTCAGAAGCACAGTAGCCACTTCAGTGTGTCCTGCAGTCCAAACTAACAAAACCTGCTGAACATGTACTAATTCGGGGTAGAACTAGCTCAGCTGCCCCTGCTTCATATCCTTGGGATGCAAATGCATACAAAATATGACACATTCTACACAATCAGCACAGACCTAGCAGGATTTATTAGCCTCATATGACCTGAGTTACTTCTGTATACTCATGCTATTCTGTAGCACATTTAAGAACCACTCCTGGTCCTCAGGATGCTGGAAAACATGGATATGGAGGCACCAGAGAGGTTCTTCAGGAGCTTTCTTGGGTTGAGCTAGTGCTTTGACTAAGGCTCACGTATGCTGATGAACCCAAGCCAACTGATTTTAGCTGGACATTAGTACCATGTATGCAATAACTCAGGCACTGGATTATTCAAGTTGTTCTTTCATGCTCAGTAGCTGAGATAATGAGGAGCTGCTGGTGAAATTTTTACAAAATCACTTTTGAGATAATCTTCAGGTTGATGTTCCTATGGCTGTTATCCGTCATGCTAAAAATATAAACATAAAGAACAACTGGTCCCAGGACAGGCTGAGACTTGCAGCTTCACGTCAGAGGAAGCCATTTGTAGATGGTGTTTGTAACCCCGGTTCTGGATTTCTGACAAGAAAGATTACCAGGTACTCAGAGCTATTTAACAGCAGACTAAAAAAAAAAACCAACCACCTTACTTTGCAGTCTCACATTTGGAAAGCCCTCAGTTGACTTAGATAATCCTTCCTTCCTTCCTTCCTTCCTTCCTTCCTTCCTTCCTTCCTTCCTTCCTTCCTTCCTTCCTTCCTCTCCTCTTTTAATTTCTCTTTGTAGTTTTCCTTTCCCTCTTCTCTTCTCTTCTCTTCTCTTCTCTTCTCTTCTCTTCTCTTCTCTTCTCTTCTCTTCTCTTCTCTTCTCTTCTCTTCTCTTCTCTTCTCTTCTCTTCTCTTCTCTTCTCTTCTCTTCTCTTCTCTTCTCTTCTCTTCTCTTCTCTTCTCTTCTCTTCTCTTCTCTTCTCTTCTCTTCTCTTCTCTTCTCTCTCTCTTCTCCTCTCCTCTCCTCTCCTCCCCTCCCCTCCCCTCCCCTCCCCTCCCCTCCCCTCCCCTCCCCTCCCCTCTCCTCTCCTCTCCTCTCCTCTCCTCTCCTCTCCTCTCCTCTCCTCTCCTCTCCTCTCCTCTCCTCTCCTCTCCTCTGTTATTGTGTATTTTAGGAAGTGTTACTGTCCCTGTGTGTTTTCTTCCAATGAAACTATAAATTTCCACCCAAATATGCTCAGAAGTTGGTTGCTGTCAGAACATGAAATTGACTACTAGATAAGCATACATAAAAGTGGTTATTTCCATAGAGATATCAAAGGCACAAACCAAATTAAAAACCTTCTTTGATTTTTAAACACAGGCAGCTATATGGGTGGCAGGATAGGCGGTTTTGCTTTTTAAAGTGTATTTCCTTAAGTATGAGCTTGAGTTTAAATGTCCCCAACATGAATTTGCATCTGACTATTGATGTTCTTGTCAGTCTTGTTATTACTGTTTACTCATGAAGCCATGTCACATCTTAAACTGTGATAGATCATTAAATGCCTAAAAGTTAGACAGCTAGTATAAAGTAGGTAATTTACCTACCTTGATAGACCATAGATGAAAAGAAGCAGTTCTCAAAGGTTACCATGCAACACCTTAAATATGTGATATCCCATATCAGTCTTCAAATTGAAAGAACTGAAAGCCATTACTTGATGACTACAGTGAGAATGAAGATGAACTAGTTTGGGTGAGGGGCATGATTTTAGATAACTAAAATTAATTGTGTTAAATCCTGTCCAAAAAGGAAAGATGTCTAACAGAGACTAGGTTTGCACTAGCAAGTAATTCATTGTGACAGGAGCAGATCATTGCTTCATGGCAAAGGCCTTACAACCATGCAAGCTTCAGACTACCTTAAGCATGGTCCTCTGGACTGAACTTCCCCAAAAATCCTATGGTTCAAAGTTGTGTGAAGGGCTAGTTGTTTGTTTTAACCTTTATGTCCCCACTTAGGATCAGTGCACATTGGTGAGCTGCTGGAACAGAGATTCTGGTTGAGCTTCCTTTAGAAGGAATCTAGTTAATCTTCCCACAAAACTGCTTTGCAATTGAACCAACACATGTGATACTTGGGGAACTGGGCTACTGCTCCAATCCAAGATGTTTGAGTACAGCCTCAGCTTTTTATTAATGGCTGCTAACAGTGGCTGCCGTTGGTCATTAAATCTCAGTGAAATCAATGAGACTCAGCAGGGGCTGAAAAGTTTCCATGGGCAGATCCCAGTCCCAGCTATAAACCCTTACCAACATATTGATAGGGGTTTTATGCTAAACTGGGTTGTTGTGCAAAGTTGTGATCATATAATATAGAACTGTTCAGGTTGGAAAGACTTTTAAGATTATTGAGTCCAACTGTTAACCTCACACTGTCAAATCCAACCATTAAACCATGTCCCTAAGCACCACATCTACATGTCTTTTAGATACCTCCAGAGATTGTGACATATCTACAGCCCTAGGCAGCTTGTTCCAATGATTGATAAACCGTTTGGTGAAGGAATTTTTCCTAATATCCAATCTAAACCTCTTCTGGCACAATTTGAGGCCATTTCCTCTTGTCCTGCCCTCAGCCTCCTTTTCTCCAGGCTAAACACCACCAGCTCCCTCAGCTGCTCCTCATAATACTTGTGCTCTAGATCTTCATCAGCTTTGTTGCCCTTCTTTGGATGCACCCCAGTATCTCAATGTCCTTCTTATAGTGAGAGACCCAAAACTGAACAGAGTAATGAAGGTAGGGCCTCAAAGTGCCAATTACAGGGGAACAATCACTTCCCTTGTGCTGCTAGCCACACTGTTTCTAATACAAGCCAGGATGCTGTTGGTCTTCTTGGCCACCTTGGCACATTACTGGCTCATATTCAGCCAGCTGCCAGACACCCCCCCCCAAGTACTTTTCTAGCCATTCTTCCCTGAGGCTGTAGCAGTGTTGCATGTGCATGTTGTGACTCAAGGATCTGACACAGCCTTGTTGAACCTCAGACAGTTGGCTTCGGCCCATCGATCCAGCCTGTCCAGAACCCCCTGTAAAACCCTCCTACCCTTAAGCGGATCAACACTCCTGCCCAGCTTGGTATCATCTGCAAACTTAGTGAAAGTGATGTATAAATGAACTTACAAACAAATCACAGGACAGGAAATAAACCAAACATGGTAAGCAGGTTGGTAAGCAGGTAAGGTATATGTCAAGTCAAAATCTCTTTCTATCTCTTTTAATTTATTTTTCACTGTTCATTTCCTATGCATTTATTTATATCTAAAAAGCAATTTCCCAAACATTTATTAAACCCAGGCCTTGATAAGCTGCTGCTATGATAATTTTTCTATGTAGCATTTCAAAACACATTTTCTTTTCCTATGCCTTATGCTGTCATAACTTTACTTCTTCCTCCCTGTAATTGTTGAGAGATGTTGGGGGTTTTTTAGAACTGTAACAAGAAACAAGACTAGAAGAAATAGTTCACTTCATTGCAAGTAAAAAAGTGAGAACTTTCTTTGGCCAATTCATCATCTGCCTGACCTCTGGATTTCCTTTTGGACACAGCAGAGTTCAATTCAGTATCAGGATTTTAATGAGGGGTAGTTGTAGTTACCATTCGTTATCAGGTTTTCTTATGCACACCTTGGTCATGTGGTGAGTTGCTTTGCAGTCAGTGTCTATGTTACAGGAATAGGCCCCTGCAGTTACTGGGACTTTGGTATACAGCTAGTTAACAGACTGAGTGAAAAGAGTAAGCACTACATGGATCAAATACTGAGAAGGCAGGAGAAGAACATTTGCTTCCCACCAGCAGCAAAAGAATACATGTGGGAGGAGCTCTGAGCTGTATAGTAGAAGCAAGGCTAATACATAGTACTGAGTCCAGCTCTGAGGTACTAGTGCAGGAGGGATGTGGATCTCTTGGAGCGGGTCCAGAGGAGGCCTCGGGGGTGATCAGGGGGCTGGCGCGCCTCTCCTATGGGGGCAGGGTGGGAGATTTGGGCTTGTTCAGTCTGGAGAAGGGAGGGCTCTGGGGAGACCTCGCAGCACCTTCCAGTACCTGAAGGGCCTACAGGAAAGCTGGAGAGAGTCTGTAAGGGCATGTAGTGACCAGACGAGGGACAATGATCTTAAACTAGGGCAGGGTAGATTTAGATTAGACATTAGGAAGAAGCTCTTTACTATGAGGGCGCTGAGATGCTGGAACAGGTTGCCCAGGGAGGTGGTGGAGGCCCCATTCCTGGAGACATTCAAGGTCAGGTTTGATGAAGCTCTGAGCAATCTCATCTAGTTAAAAGTGTCCCTGCTCACTGCAGGGGGGGTTGGACTAGATGACCTTTAAAGGTCCCTTCCAACCCTGTGCATTCTATGATTCTATGATAAAGGGAAATGGATAGAAATTTTACTATGGTGAATTTGCTAGTGGTTTGGAACTGACTATGCTGGTGAAATAATTGGGGAATGCATACCAAATGATATTCAATGAGCTTTTGGCTCTTGCTTTGTTTTTCAAACTCTCTTAGCCATTAGAAAATTTGAAGATACATGGTCTAATCAAAAGTATTTCACACATGGTTGAGAAGATAATGCAGAGATACTGGGAAACTGACCCACGCTAGCTCCAGGCAAAGTTGGTGAGATATCTGAAAGTTTTGTAAATAAGGTACACACACCTCATCACATAGTATACATGTAAAAAAACGTTGACTAGTTTCCCTTTGTGACATAGGCAGAATAGATTTCTGGCTATTGATCATGTAGCTATAAAATATTTTCACAAATAATTTTGGATTTCAAAAAAATGTACAGTTTCAGTGACCTTCCTGCACTGAAATAGCTTACTCCTGTTTTGTCACAGGGAAGTTGAGCACTTAACAAAATTTACATTTTGTTTTGCATGCTGGTAGGCTTCTATTTCTGCAAAATATCCTCAGGCCTAATCACCTAATTATTAAATTATTAAAAGAACATTATGTAAAGTCAAACTGAACATATCAGTGCGCAATTGAACTTTGGTCAATATTTTGGATCACGTTCTCAGTTGCCCTAAGGCACATGGGATATGCAAGTGTATCTCATGTTTACATCACTGAGACCTGGACCTTTGTATTCTTTAACAGTTCTGAGTCACCAGGCGCAAAACCCTCTTATTCTCCCTGCAGAACTGTGCTCCAGACTGTCAGATACATCCTGGGCAGGGAAATATGTGAAATAAGTGAAAGTTCTGTTGAGTGATTGGTCCGATAACAGTGAGGAATGCTTTAAGAAGAAAAAGCTCATATCTGGAATTGCAATCATTGCAGTTACTGTGAGCTGGTCTTAAAGCAGATAGATTGAACTTTAATCAATCAGTATGTTTTTCCAGATGGCCATAAGTATGTGTTTTATAATCTGCGTTTTAAGGAGTGTTTGTTTCTTAACTCCTGAGGTAAGAGTAAATTAAGACATAACCCTGAAATCAATTTAATGAATAACACCAGCACTAAAGTCTATTTTTCTTTCCAATACATAAGTAAGATATCGCCGAGTGACAGTGATAGCCTGCTTTTCTCTGTTTCTCTCACAGGGACATATATGGGTGCTTGTGAATACTGTGTTGCCAGCACTCTCATTACTTATTCTTAAGCAGGAAAGCCACAAGGCCCTCAGGTCTAGTGTTAATCAGCATTGCTCCAAAGTTTTGACTCTATGAGCTGGATGTTGGACAAGAAAACCAACAGTTGTCAGGCCACTGGTAGAGAGGCCTTGGCCTCCAGGGATCTCTGCTGGCCCTCACTCTACCACTAACCCCAATTTTGGCAAATCCTGTCTGTGCCGTGGTTGGATTTCTCTGATCTGTATTTCATAGAATCATAGAATCATAGAATGGTATGAGTTGGAAGGGACTCCAAGGATCACAGAGCTCCAACCCCCCTGCCACAGGCAGGGCCACCAACCTCAGGCCTGGATCTATACTAGCTTGCCCAGGGCCCCATCCAACCTGGCCTTGAACACTTCCAGGGATGGGGCACCCACTACCTCTCTGGGCAGCCTGTTCCAGCACCTCACCACTCTTTCTGTAAAAAACTTCCCCCTAATATCTAATCTAAAACTTCCCTCCTTTAACTTCAATCCATTCCCCCTTGTCCTGTCATTGTCTATCCTTTTAAAAAGTTGAATCCCCTCCTGCTTATAAGCTCCCTTCAGGTACTGGAAGGCTGCAGTGAGGTCCCCCCGCAGCCTTCTCTTCTCCAGGCTGAACAAGCCCAGCTCCCTCAGCCTCTCTTCATAGGGGAGGCGCTCCAGCCCTCTAATCATCTTCGTGGCCCTCCTCTGAACCCTCTCCAACAGTTCCACATCCTTCTTGTATTGGGGGCCCCAGATCTGGACACAGTACTCCAGATGGGGCCTCACGAGGGCAGAGTAGAGAGGGACAATCACCTCCCTGTCCCTGCTGGCCACAGGTTCTCACTTGGTTAACCTTGACAGTCCCTTGAAATCCCACAAAATGTCTTTGTTCAGGAGCAAGCTTGTCTAGAGGCCAGCTGGGCACCCATCCCCACTTTCCACTGGGGCAGAGTGCTTTCACATGGTTCTTCTGTCTCTAAATCTTTGGTGATGCTACCAGAGCATCTCTACTAGTCCATTCTCCTTTCCCAGTCCCTGCACAGTCTATTGCTCCAGAGGATCTGGATCTCAGCTGAGAATTTCAGGATCAGGCCCTGGCAGCTGGAGCAGGTGGGTGGCAGCCAAGGCCCTGCAGAATGCAAGTCCCTCTGAGGAACTTCTAATACCTGACCTTAGGAACAAGCAGATCTGGAGGAAGCCTCAATTGTATAACATCAGTATTAGCAGCAGGATCAGAAATGCCCTAATTCCTAGTGTAATTTGGGGTTGTGTAACGTGGCGAATGAGCTTTGCTTTAGCACGTGCTCCAGAGAGGGAAGGAGGCACTCGGGGAAAATGGGATGAAATATGCTGCGACTCAGATGGAGGCGGTGGATTAAGTGGGATTTTAAAACAACACAAGCATTAGTTGTAGTAGCAGCAGAGTGTACCAGAAAGTACCGCCTCTCCACCTCTATGGGAAAAGTAAACAGAGAGAAAAAATCCACTGCAGAGGTGCAGGACAGCAGGAAGCTTCTGGGGGTTGAGAACATGGTGTTTGAGGATTACAAAGCCTGCAAACTCCCTTGTTACAAGGTCGAGCCTTTCAATATTACTACCACGAAGTGCTTTATGGCCAATGTCTCCCCCACAAAATCAGTGTACTGCTTAACATTTTCTTATACAGTATCTCACTAAGTGGACCTATTCCCTTATGACCCACTTGATGTGGGAAGAATTGGACTCAAAAGGAGGGAAGCGAGGAAAATAATACAAAGGACAGCTTAAAAAGAAGCAGGGTTTTTTTTCCCCAATAGAGATTTAGAACATCTAGCAGAGTGCCTTTCAAAAACCTTGCAAGTCAAACTGACAGTAGAAAGAAAGAAATTAAACTAGCTTATTCCCAGTGCACCAGAAGCTCCTGTAGGGACATTTTTAGGGGAGAGACATTTGCCCCCCACCGAACAAAGTTCAGACCCGGGGTTGAATCATCTCCTGGAAATTTCTCCCTGTCCACTGGCTGTACAGCAGAGGTGAGGTAGGTCTGCTCCTGACAAGGGCTTTTGTTTAGGGACCTGGAGCAAGGTGGGATGAGTCTGCAGCTGGATGATTATGTGTTCGCCTGGGTGAACCCTATGTAATTTGCCTCTGAGGACTATAAAACAAAAAGTGGTGTAGCAGGTCAAGACACAGCTACAACCCTAGCTGCAACTCTCCAGGGGGCTCTTTATGTTTCTCTCATTTGGCAGTAACTGTGTGGGAACAACTTACTTCCCTTGTCCTGCTACAGTTCCACCTTTTGATTTTGTTTTCTTCAAAGCACGGTCAAAAGATATTCCTTCAGGACAGACCTACACCACAAGCATCACCAGGGGCAGAAAAATAACATCTACATGAAATTTAAAATCTGATTTCAAAACAGTCTACCAGACATATGTTTCAAACTCAGCTCACTGGACTCTTGCAAAATATGTTCTGGGAGCTTCAAATGTATATACTGAAGCGTTGCAGTGGTGGGTTTTTAAAGATCTCTAAGTGCATAAAACATTAACTTCCATATTGGCATGGCAATACACAAAGCCTGCATATACAGTACTTAGAGTGGAAACGTTCATGCAGTATGACTGGTATTGTTTCCTTTCTCTAAGTTGTTACAGAAAATCTTTGGAAGTGAGCAAATTCTTCCTCAGACCACCACATTCTGAAACCTAATATTAGAAAAATTCAAAGGCTGTGAATGGAAACAAGACATGTTTGCTGTACTTAATGTCCTGCATCGTGTAACCACTCACATGGATTTGTGGAAGAATATTTGTATGCACAGAAATAGCACTACTAGGAATCTTGGCAGTTCCTCTTGAAGGTTTCTAAACATATATATATATATATATATATACACACATACACACATACATGGAGTTGTCTCTTGGTTCCTTAAATTGCTACCGATTTGAGCTAGGAATTATATTTGTCCACTTTCCTCCTTTTCAACTCTTTCTGGATATATTATTACCTCATCTGGCTTATTATTGTACCTTGTGTTCTTTTCCTTCTTCATTATGGCTCTGTAAAAAGCTTTTGGGTTTATTGTTAATTTTCTCTCTCTCTCTCCCTTTTTTTTCTCCCAGTCTTAATTATATATCTCTGAAAATGTGTTTCTGAGGTTTTTGCTTTGGCTGGAAGCACGGTAGTTATATTTATGGGTCTACCATCAGTTTGCTACAGTTCAAGTGATTTTCTGCTTTTTGCTTGTTATGTTTTTGCCTGGACTTGATATACTTTATGAGTTTTTCTGCGATATTGGCTTGTGTATCTGGCATAGATAATATTTTGCCTTTCTGCTAATATCCTATCAGAGACCCAAAGAGTAATAATTTTTTCTTCCTGTGTAATGTTGGGAGATTATTTTTTTTTAAATGAGCTGGAAAGCTTTAGTAGTTTACCAGAAATGAAAGCTTGTAATGAATCCACATGGAATTCTTTAATCATATCTTTGCTATTTTATAACTGTACCTTCAAGTGGAATGTGTTTATATTTGCTGAGGGAAAAAAAATAATTCTCTTGTTTAGCATTTCAGCATTATGCAGGAATTTTCAGTGCATGGGGTTGCTCATCATTTTTTCAAGAGTACAAAGAGTACTCAGGAGGGAGAGAGGAGAAAGGTGAGAGGTGCTTTTCCAGCCTGAGAAAGGTGAAACAGAGGCTTCTCTTTGCCATCAGAGATGAAGCTGGTGGCAAGCGGACCTGTCCGCTGTCATGTAGAGCTGGGTTGTGGTGCTACAAATGACACTAACAACTTATCATTGTACTGAGGGTTTTAGCAAATAGTTGTTTTATTGAACTTCCTCTCCATGGCAGCATTCCAAAAAAACTTCTAGGTTGAGAAGGTTTTTACCTCCAATGATTAGAAGACATCTATGCTTTTAGAGGGTATTTTGATATGCACAACATTTTGAATGAATGAACATAATATTCATTATTATTATGAGCCATGTTCAGAGCTGCAACCTCACACTCATCTGATCATAGCCCAGGATGCTCTGTGTGGTGAGTACAAGGCCACAGGATCTGCTGGGTGAATCTGCTCTCTACAGGCTTCCCCTAGGATCCCCAGCTGTAGGCACTCTCAGGGCAGGATGCTCCTCACTTACTCCTGTGTGCTGCTTCTATGTGTCTTCCACTGAAGCTTACCAACTGCAGAGTCTTCACTAGGGGCAGGTGTTTCTGAAGATTAGGAAGATACCCAATGCAGTGTGAGGGAAGAAATGCCTTCTAGCATTTATAGCAAAAGCAGGTTAAAATGGTGAGGAAGAAGGTCCTCTGAATGGCACAGGGAATTCCACTTCTAAATGTTAGACATAATTTTTTAAATGCTGGATCCTAACTGATGGTAGATCCTGATTACAGGAAAGTGAGTAATAGGCCTGGAGTTTTTCAGCTGATAGTTGCCTTTCATAACAAAGCATTAAAGGCTTAGCAAAAGATCTAGAGGGTGTCTGGCTAAAAAACCCCCTAGGATAAACAACCAGAATTCTGCCACTTTCTGATGTGCAGAAGAGGTTCCCCTTCTCCTACACTGCTTTCAGCTGCCTTGCGATTGCTTAACATGGGCAGGAGCATTAGAGCATCATACTGTTCTTGATTTCTTGCTTACTGTCACAAATAAGATAAATTTCCTTTTGAAAGCCTCATAAGACCTTCTTCTAAGAGTCCTACAGATTTCCAGATTGCTTGGATTGCTTTCTTAAATTATGGATTCTCTCTGGGATCTTTTAAAAATTGCTACATCTCTTTATAATGTCAACTGCTTTTTTCCCCCTCAATAGTTATGTAGCACTCTCATCATTGTCTTTCAATTATTCTGAATTATTTTCTCCCCTCCCAATGCAGTCATACCTACATTGCTTCTTTTTACGGTTTAAATGGGATGGTTTGTCTGTCCTCCTTGTTTCTGAAGAGCGTTAAAAAATCATAAATTAAGTTTTAAAAAAAACCAAACCCAAACAAAACAGTTCAGACCAGAGCAGGTTCAAATCAAAAAGAGAAAAGAAGCAGCAGCTCCCTTGAAAACTCTTAGGCATTCCTCTGCTTACTCACTCTTCAGACGTCTTGCCAGGAAGGTTCAGTGTAGAGGGTGTGCAAGTGGTAAAGGGAAAGGTGGTATTATGCCGAGACGACTGATACATTGTGGAGAGCAAGCCAAGTGCCAAGGGCAGCCCTGCACCTGAATGGTGGCCAGAAGATGATGCCTGCAGTTCACAGAACTTTTGACATTCTGCGGTTTGCTTCTGGTGGAGAACAAAATATGAAAGCTCTGTGTGTTGGGTTTGTCTTTTTGGTTTTGGGGTTTTTTTGTGTGTGTGCATGTGTGAGGAAACAAACAATAAACAAAACCATCAGAGAGCTCTGGCAGCATGAGGGCATCTTATGATGGAGTAAGTTGTGAGGCTCTACTCAACTCTGAGCAGAGTGGAGACTTCAAGCCTACAGCCCAGCCAAGTATCGCAAGCTTTTTCAAAGTCTGTCTTAAGCTCCTGAATATTCACCTTTCTCTATAAGCTGTACAGATATAGCAGAAGGCAATGGCCAAAAAAAAGACTTCTAATAGGGATGTGACTGATCTGGATTTAAGCTATCCTTGCCCCCCCCAAAATAAAGGTACAGAAATCCTTTAAATTTGTGTTCTGTCATATTTTCACATCACCACGTCAGAGAGACTCCCTCCTGTGTCTACCTGGAGCCTGAGTAATGGTGCTGAAAACAGGGTCTGACAGAGAGAAAGTTTCAACCAACTCAACTGAGCTCATAATTTGGTCCAACTACACACCCTGGGGTCTATTCTGCATGTATTAAATACATATGTAAATGTCTCTGCATTTTTTCTGACTTATATGTCATATTGCACAAGCTGTCTTGAGAAAAAAATGAGAGGTGCAAGCATTTAGTAGGAGCTGCTGACACACTTCAGAATTCCAAATAAAGTGTTTCTTCAGAGAAGTGTGACAAGCGCGACTTCTGCCCTCCGCAGTGTCTCGGCACTCGGTCAGAGGCAGTTTTAAAAGACCTTGATTTTCAGGAAGTGCTTTGTGCACCGAGATCTTTTACTACAGCAACTTGAGCAATGTGAAACAGTTAAAAAAAATCCCTATACGTATTAAAAAATAATAAATTAGGATTATTATTTTTAATGTCTTTTGATAGTCCAAATGAGTTCGCTTCTTCTCCATACAGGAGATCGATGGTGCATTAACATTACATCTGAGTCTTGCATGGATCTTTAGACAATCTCCCTGTGGACAGGTTTTTTTACTCATATTGAAAGATTTCATTTATCATGTCATTTGAGATCCTAAGCTCTTTGCACCGCTCTAGTTAGGGAGAATTGGGTGTCTTAGTACAAATGACACACTGTATCCAAGGCTTTTCCTTCTGAAAAAAAAAAAAAGAAAGAAAAGAAAAAGGAAAAGGAAAAAGATGATATGGGAATAAAATGAAGCTTTGCTTTTCAGAGGAAATTTAAAAAATACTATTACTTTCAAGAGGTATAACTTTTAGTGCTGTTGTCACATATTGAGAACAGAAGAGAGATCAAGTCAAGTCTGAAAAAGACAATGAATTTTCTGATCACTCTTGGAAGTTCATTCAGACCACACTAAGAACTTGCTGTTCCCCAGGGTCTCAGCCATCTCCCTATATATTTTAATACTGGTTAAAAATTAAGAAATGAACATGTGCTGGAAGGGATGAAAACACCAGGCTATTAAAAGGAGGGAAAGCCAAGATGACACTAACAGATGGCCAGGCATGAAGCACTGTTTTAAGACACATACCATCATGTTAAGCTACTGGCCTTCTGGAAATGTAAATGCACTCAGAGAAAGAATAACGCTTCCCCATTAATTTTTCTCCACTCTGTACATACAAAGACTTTTTATTTCCTTTTCCATTTCATTGTTATTTCCATCATAAAATAGGTATTGAAGATAGTTTGATGAACTATCCTCTGGAGATGCCAATGTATTTCTGTTGTTTCTGCCTACCTATATAGTCATGAAGAATCCTGAAACCTCACTTCTCTGTGTGTCAACACAACAGAGAGAAAGAACAAAAAGAGAGATGGGTCATAGCAGCAATTTGCTACCAAAGCTAGGTGACACATGACTTTCACAACTTGTTCTTCTTTCTCAGCATTCCTGGCTGCATGGTTTCCCTCTCCGTTGTCTTCTCTATGCGGTCCTAAACTTTTCCCCAGACTTTCTCTCTGCTTTTAATTTTCTCCCCATCTCACTTTTGTACTGTGCTCACTTAACTCCAGCTTCCCAACTTTCCTCTTCTCTAGAACCAAATCCAGGGCATGAGCTCCTCTTGTGAGGGGTCAGATTATCAGGAGACCCATGCTAGAGCTCAGTCCCTGCCCTCCTTGTTTTTAGCAGTGTCTTCATGCCATAAAAACTCATTCCTGCACATTGTGTAAGAGCCATTTATTTCAGAGGGGATCACAGGCAGTGTATTTTAGAGAGCCCAATATGTCACAGTCCCCAGACCATTCCCCTAGTGTTGGGGACTGAGCCAAATCAAATCCCCTGCTGCTTTACAGTTCTGCAGTTGTTTTCAGTCTGGTAATCAACACTTTTTTTAGAGATTTATCTTCAAATGCACCTCTAATGGTTCTGCACATATTTGTTTCTTTGTAATTGCGGGTTTCTATAAAGCTTAATGCTCCCTCTCTAATTTTTCAGCTGAAATATGTGGAGAAGATCTGACATGGGTAGGGCTGGTAATTTTATAAACTCAGCCTCTAATTTTCACACAGGAATCTGTGAGGTAAGCAGTGTCTATTAAAAAAAAAAAAAAAAGAGAAAAAGAAAAAGAAAAGAACCATGAGCCTCTCCTGTTCTTTCAAAAATTGTTCCATATCTTTGTAGCTAGGACACTGCCATCACAAAATCCTTCTTTCACAGTAATTTTATGTAGTTTTTGATGTATTTCAAATGGCCAGAAAAGGTGCTTTATCATTAATAACTGTAAAACCCCCAAAAATATAATCATAGATGTTCAAAGGGAATCTGATCTTGAAGTTAACTGCAGAGTTGGTTCAAATTTTGTTTTAGGATGGATGGTTCATGAATTTGTTTCTCTGCTCTATCTATGAACAACTGTTGAAATGTTTACTGCTACAATCAGACTAAAACAGATGTTTCTTGGACAGGCCTTTATGCAATGAAAGAAGGCAAATTTCCAATATGTAAATCGAATCTTTTCCTTACTATTTTTCTTTTTTTTATCATTACTAGATGCCTTAAGACTTGTATTTCCTGTTCATAATTATAAAAACTGATTTTCTGCTGTAGGTCTTTTTAAAAGCCCATTTAAATATAATATCCCTCTAACATGTACAAATATGGTACTGAGTCATTATACATTTGACAGGAAAAAATGTCAAGTGGAGAGTGTGTTAAAAAACCTGAACATACTAGAGAAGCCGTGTCACACGGACACCCCGTGTATTTAGGAAGACCAGAAAAATCATGTCCCTAGGTAGTATTTGAAACATCCTTCTGTAAAACAGAGGGTACAGAAAAATGGCTGCAAATTCTAGACAAAACTGAGGGGTTTACAAGGCAGGTGTCAGAAAAAGTAATGGAGAGGCTATAACACATACAAGACAGTTCACAGTAATCAAAAAATGCCATACTGATAAAGATCTGATCACCTCTGATTAGACTCCTAAACAGATTAAATCCACGATATCTAAAGAGGCATTTCTTCAGCGCTAGCATGGGCAAGACATGGAGCAAGCCAGAAGTATACTCTGTGCTAAAACCCAGCTGAAGTGGCATTATTTCTACAGAAAACAAGAGACCTGCAGAAATGAGGCTGTAGTGGGAATGACTGCTGTCATCTGCCTTCTGCTTAATGGATATGGTGAGAAAGGAGAGAAGGGGTTAAGGTTTAATGGTGCTTTTATTCGAACCCACAGGGCATGCCTAACACAGGCTACAGTGAAACTTTAGTATCACAGGACACCTATCCTGTAAATGAAATCTGGGAATTATAATGTTTCTCATCTCATCAAAATCGTGCAGGCATTTTTCTAGGTAGAATATAGTGTCCAAAATTAATATAGCCTGGTAAATTCATGTGGATTTCTCACACTTACAGCTCATACAGCAAATGGTAGCCCAGTACCTTTAATAGTGTTTCAGGTGCAGATTCAGGACCATCTAAAAGAATACCAATTGTCCCTGCTTATAGGGCCTGGTTCTGAAAAAACCAATCCCCCACTCCCTCTACTGTCTCACTGCTGAAAACGGACATCCCGTACTGAAAACCCACTATAATTTCAAGCCCCCAACCACAAATTTTAGTAAAATTATATTAAGTTGAGGAAAAATACATCTTTCTACCTTAATATTGTTTTCTGCACAGGAATTAGGAAAAATTTCCCTGGAATCAAGCTGTGATTATTCGTCCTGTTTCGCAAACTATAAGTAAATATTAAGCAATCAGCATCTACATTTTGTTTCTATAAGCCCTGCATTGAGTAATGTTTAGTACTCTATTGGATCACATCAGCAGGCATGATATGATGTACTGTACGTGTCAGATGTATTTAATTTTGCCATGCATTCTGTGGGTGGCTGAGGAACAAGCACATTCCAAGACCTTGAAAATCCTTCTTGTTCTGCAAAAAGGGAGGGCATATATCTTTTTTTTTTTTTTTATAAAACATTTTTCCAGCTATCTTATAGTATTCACCCTGAAGGATGAGAAGAATTTTAAAGGGACCAGACTAAATCAGCCAAATGCTTAGAAGGCAAGATATATACCATCTCCACCCGTTGCTTGAATGATAAGCTCACCTCATGATATATATAACAGGTTCACATTTTTTTCAGACAGTAGTTGGGTTGGCACAGTAAAAGGCACATGCATGTACTAGTCATTACGCTTTTGCTAGCAAAATACCGTATAATGCTATAGCTGGAGCTTCACATTCAGCTTAATCCACAATACCTTTTATTAGCTACAGAATCAGCTGCCTTGGTCACACAAGGTCAGGACTATAAGTAGCTCAAATGAACTCTGGAATGTATTTTCCAGTAACAACATCTGGCTATTGAAAACTCCACTGACAGCTGCATTGGTGGCTGTGAGAGGCTATCTTCAGGTCAAACTGCTGTAGGCCTGGCTGAGCCCTCCTTTTTGCCAATGAGATTTACTTTTCCATCCCTTTCGCTTTGAATCTGGATGATATCAAGTTTTCAACCTTTCCTTGGACTCATGAAAAACATACTCATCATGTTAAACTATGAACTGATGCAAGACTGTAGTTGAGCAATAATATAGCTGAGCTTGAATAGTTGAATTTAGTTGAGCTCAACTTGGCTGTCCCTTGCAAAAATAAGTCTAGTAACTAGATCTATACATCTATACACCTTCTTCCACAAACCCACTGCCATCTACTTGTGATAAGATGCCTTGTGTATGTTGCCCTTGCTCTTCTCCCCACAGCAGTCACAGGAGAAGAGGACCCAAGCAGAGGAGTCAGGCCCGCTTCTTTCCAAGGCATAGCTGAAGACAAGATGTGACACTAAAGTCTCTGAATATCTTTAATATCTTCATCGACGACCTTATGAGGGAATAGCATCCACCCTCAGCAAGTACGCTGATGATACAAAGCTGGGAGGGGTGGCTGACACGCAGGAGCACTGCGCTGCCATCCAGCCAGACCTGGACAGGCTGGAAAGCTGGGCAGGGAGAAACCAGATGAGGTTTAATAAAAGCAAGTGTAAAGTCTTGCACCTGGGGAGGAATAACCGTCTGTATCAGTACAGGCTGGGGGATGACCTGCTGGAGAGGAGCTCTGTGGAGAAGGACCTGGGGGTCCTGGTTGATGACAGGTTGGCTATGAGCCAGCAGTGTGCCTCGGTGGCTAAGAGGGCCGATGGGACCCTGGGATGCATCAGGAAGAGTGTGGCCAGCAGGTCGAAGGAGGTGATCCTCCCCCTCTACTCTGCCCTGGTCAGGCCCCACCTGGAGTATTGTGTCCAGTTCTGGGCTCCCTGGTATAAAAAAGACAGGGATCTCCTGGAGAGAGTCCAGGGAAGGGCTACGAAGATGATTAAGGGCCTGGAACATCTCCCATGTGAGGAAAGGCTGAGTGAGCTGGGGCTGTTCAGCCTGGAGAAAAGAAGACTGAGGGGGGACCTAATTAATGTTTATAAATATCTTAAGTATGGGATGCAGGGGGAATTGGCCAACCCCTTTTCAGTGGTCTGTGGAGACAGGACAAGGGGCAATGGCTGTAAACTGGAGCACAGGAAGTTCCGCACCAACATGCGGAAGAACTTTTACACAGTGAGGGTGACAGAGCCCTGGGACAGGCTGCCCAGGGAGGTGGTGGAGTCTCCTTCTCTGGAGATATTCAAACTCGTCTGGACGCCTATCTGTGCAATATGAGCTAGGGATCCTGCTTTGGCAGGGGGGTTAGACCCGATGATCTCTGGAGGTCCCTTCCAACCCCTACAATTCTGTGATTCTGTGATTCTGTGAAGTGTCCTCAGATAAACTGACTGCTTAATGGCTGGTGTGGTTGGTTAATTGGGGGTTTTTTGTCATCAAATCCAGTTGAATTTTACTGACTTCAGCCAACCCTTACTCCAAGAGCTGCAGTCCATATCACAGAATCACAGAATCACAGAATCGTAGGCGTTGGAAGGGACCTCAAGAGATCATCTGGTCCAACCCCCCTGCCAAAGCAGGTTCCCTAGGACAGGTCACACAGGTCGGCATCCAGACAGGTCTTGAATATCTCCAGAGAAGGAGACTCCACAACCCCCTGGGCAGCCTGTCCCAGGGCTCTGTCACCCTCACTGTGAAAAAGTTCTTCCGCATGTTGGTGCGGAACTTCCTGTGCTCCAACTTGAAGCCTTTGCCCCTTGTCCTGTCCCCACAGACCACTGAAAAGAAGCTGGTCATTTCCCCCTGTGTCCCACACTTGAGATATTTATAAACATTAATAAGATCCCCTCTCAGTCTTCTTTTCTCCAGGCTGAACAGCCCCAGTTCATTCAGCCTTTCCTCATAGGGGAGATGTTCCAGGCCCTTTATCATCTTCGTAGCCCTTCTCTGGACTCTCTCCAGGAGATCTCTGTCTTTTTTATACCAGGGAGCCCAGAACTGGACACAATACTCCAGGTGGGGCCTGACCAGGGCAGACTAGAGGGGGAGGATCTCCAACATGCCAGAAACTGATGAGTTTTACTAAGCCCAAGCAAGGACCTACAAGTAAGCATGTGCTACTAGTTTTTGAAAAATGGAGATGCTACTGGGACACCAGCTGATATGTATGGACAGTCAAACTAAATCTGAAATAGCTGCTTCTCTGTTGTGTTTAGAATGAGAACCCTGATCCCTGCCTGGAAAGATGTTAGACCTTTTCTAAGAAATTGTTTTTCTTTGACATTGGCAAAATCAACCAGAAAAGATATTTCACATCTTTCTGTTGATTTGGTTCTGTTTAGTACTCAATTTCTGTTTAATTGCTCTGAGATAATCTTGTCACTGGAGGTGATTTTCAGAGAGTGTAAGCCACACGGGTAGGTACCACAATAATAAAATATATTTCCAAAAGGAATTAGGAAAAATCATTGGAAATATTATTGGATGCGTTTCTAGGAGATACTGAAACTTAAGACAACATTTTTCCAGTTGACTTTAAGGTATTATTAAATTGTTTTGCATCGCTGAGAATACAGGAAGACTGCTGCTTGTGAATACTTTACTAGGAAATTGTTTTAGCTAGAACATTATTTTTGAAAATGTTCGTTTGCCATTAATGCTGTAAATGCTCACACCCAGCCCTCTGTGGGTTTTAGTGTTTGCAAAGAGCTCAATCAAACTCCTACTGAAAATAATGGAAAAATCTGAATAGTGGAGAAGTCTAAATATAATCAAGTGTATCATTCTCTGCTTGCTCAGAGGACTTAACTGCCATGATTCTTAGATGAATCACAGACAAGAAGTTCAACAGATAAAATCCTGTCCTATCCAAAACTGATGACAGCCTTGCCTTTGACTATAAAAGAGTCAGGCTGTAAGCTAAATGGGAGAAATGACACCAACAATATACCCTTTACTTGCTTCCCTTTATTCTTCTCTACCTCTGTCATCCTTTCCTAAACTAATGTCCATTGCAAATTAGATTTTAACTCTGAATAATAACTCACCATTATCAAGGTCTAATTTTAATATCACTTTATATTCACTATTGATTTTGTGTAATCTTGATATTCAGAGAGATAAGAATTGGATCATTTCAACCCAGTTAGATATTGCACTGCTGAAATCAGTGGGAGCAGGAGTTGGCCCTATTCCAAATCCTATTGAAGGGAACTGGGATCTTTTCACTCATTTGGATGGGTTTCATTTCAGATTCTTGGTGAGGATTAAAGGGTAACTGTTGCCAAAGTACAGAAGCCTCCCCCCCCCCCCCCACCCCTCACTTTCTGAATTAACATTAAAACTCTATCTGGGTAGAGGTTTACTTTTTCTTTCTTTTAAACACAACAAAGTCTTTTAAAAATAGAGCTGCAGTTCAGTATTTCCAATGATAATCTCTTTCATATAAATAGAAATAGTCATATTGTATAAATGACCTTGGGTTATTAAGAAAAGATGACTGCAAATGGAAAAAAAATTCCATTTGCAATACTGAACGTAGGCAGCATTTGTATCTGGCAAAAACATTTTGTATGCTACTATATTGGCTTTGAACTTATTTCCCATGGGAGTAGATGTTGCTCAAGAAAACAGGTGTTTCAGTATAATACCTAGAGGGCATTATTTAGGTAAGTTTAATATTATTTGTTTAAGGAATCCACTCAAGGTATCTTGCACTTTGTTTTGACACAGTTCAGCAGAAGATATTTATTAGGATTTAAACAGACCGTGGTTCATTATTGTAAATGCCCATGACTGCTACATAAATCTGTTTAGACCTGCTAACAATTTAAAACTACACCAGGACATCACTTTTTCCAAGCTCAAGTTTTTGTATACCCCATGTCTCAAAGCTCTCAAAGAGCGTTAACCCTTCGGTTGATCCTGCCTTGGATGTCAGGCCAGTTACTTTAGCGTTTGCCGGAGTACTACTGCTGACTCCTGAGAGCTGTGCCCACTCGGCAGAAGGTGCTCACAATCTCACCCTTGGGGGATCAAATTCCTCTTACCTAACTCCAACATCTCGAATTTAGATGGAAGTCTAAAGCAATCGCTGAGGTTCCTTTTAAAGAATAAAGGAGGAGGAGATTTCCAAAGGGAGATTCATCACCCTATCTTCCGGTGCGATGAATTGCCACTTGAGCTGCCCAGTTCTCCATTTCTAGCAGAGAGAGCCTCTGCACCAAGCCATCCTTCCACAGTGGATAGTGTTAGGGGAATTCATTCCATGGCTCTGACTAATGATTTATGGAGCATGCCTGCGCAGGTGGGTACAGACAGCCCTGAGTTCATCCTGTCCGTGCTCCTGCTCAGTCAGCGAGCTCTGAGGAAAGGTAAAATGAGCTCGGGTCTGCCTGCACCTGCCTGGGTGAAACATGCCCTTGGAAGAAGAGGTATGAGTAGCCAGTTGCTGCTTTCAACTGCACTCATGCTGGTCCACTGAAGTCATCCCTGGGGGGAAAGGGGAAGGAAAAAAAAGAGTAAATCAATAGGAGAAGATAACTGAATGATGTAAAAAATTGGCCTTTTTCTGACCCTGAGTGTGAAAAGCAGAAATGGAGAAGAGAGGAGCTGTGTCCCAGGAGGCAGTTAATAAACATGTGAGACTAACATTTTTTTTTTTAAAGGCCATTAGTCTCTAATTGCTCCGAAAGAAGCCAAGTTCCATAAAATCAGCTTCTGTACAGTAGCAAGTGCTCTTCTTCCCATGTACAGACTGCTCTGCTCTGAGTGCCGAGCAGATTCAGAGGTGTCAGGGACTTAAGTTAAAATACTTATTTTTGAAACTCTCTCCATCTTCCCTGAGTGCTGGAAATTCTATTTTAATGGTGAAAGTAAGCACAGCAACTTCAGTGCTACTTTTTAAATGGCATACTTGATACACTTTAACAAACTAAGCATATTGAAAGTGTCCAGTAGTGAAAATTGAAAAGAAAAACACAGAAAATATATTCTGTTTGTGCATAAACATACAGTTTTAAAGCTGGCATGCGTGCATTTTAAAAATGTTATGCTTTGCTTCTGAGTATGAATGTTTCCTTTCTTCCATTGGAGATTAGGTGAGGATTAATCCCTTCTGGAGGCAGATCTCATATTATTAGCCTGCCCACTGTTAGACTTTCAGATGTCCTAAGAGAGAAAATAATTCACTAGGTTTAGTAAATCTTGGTAACAATATGTCACCTTCCAAATTTCCCACCTACTTCTTTCAGTGTTGTCACTTAACTAGATGGATAGCACTAATGAGGTCTCAGATGCGTGAGGTATCCGTTCAGTCATCTGTTGTAAAGCTGTTTAGGAATATGGAAGTTGATTCTAAAGTATCTGTGGATAAATACGACTTCATAATTTTTACTCCAGATATGCATTCTGAAAGCAATGTCTAGTTGACATGTAGATGTCAGTTGAGAGCTATAGTGTTGTGTGATACCTCCAACAAGGGCTGTGAGAAGGAATGGAGTCCCTCCAGGATAAATGGCCCAGTGTGTAGCTAGGACATACTGCTTCTTTTACAACAACACAGCTGAGGCAGAAACTCCATTTTAAGCACACAGGTAAAAAGGTAAAACCACCATAATCTGTGTGACTGGGGAAAGAAGAAAGTAGACGTGGAAACATTGCACAGAAGCATGGAGGAAGCAGTCCAAATGCGGAAACTCTCTGCCATAACTCCAGTACTCCAGACTAACACCCAGGTCCCACTGATTCATGTTGTAGACTGCTGTCAAACTTAGGACTGGTGGTATCTATGCTGTATGGGCACCAGCTGGCTTTGAGTTGTTGTTTTATTTAGCATTATGTTGTTATTTTTAGTCTTGGAGATTCTGAGATCTTTCTTGCTTTCTGGAGCCAGAGGACTATTGCTGATATTTTACTTATGTACATTTAGACAGGTAATACAGCAAGACAGTCTCAATGAACAAAAGCTCTCACAATGAAAAATTACTTTGATTAAAAATGGTTTTATTTTGAACTTTTCACCTTGCTCTTTACCTGCATATTTGGAGCTTGGCATCACATTTATCTTTCCCTCTCTTTTCTTTGCATATCTACAGATTTATGTACCTGTGTCTAGGACTGGCCTCACTGTAGTATGTAGACAGAAGTTAATATATGATGAATCTTGTCCAAGATGAGTTCTCTTCACTCTTCTACCATGTCAATCTTCTTGCACCATCAACAGACACAGATGTCGGTGCAAAAGGCAGTCTTGTGTGCCTAGTTTATACAGCCTAATTTTAGGTTCTTAGTGAACTTATTATACAAAAAATAGGTGCTTATAAAGTTAAAGGAAAAATGTAGGTACTTTAAAAGTCATGCAAATAGAATTACTGCCCATTAAGTTTTAGGTGTTTTAGGCATTTTAGGCACATGTCTTCATTTATTATACAGAGAACTTTGGTACTCACTGCAATGCTTTCCCAGACCCCTAAAAATTAGGTGTCAATGCTAGGCAGAGGCAATTCTTAGTGGAGTTCATGCAATGAAAAGTAGTTACATTCTTAAACATCTCATCTTTTTCAGAAATATTCCTCGAGAAACCGGGAATTGCATTATAGGAGTGTCTATTTCTTTTTGCTGATTTTAATAAAGGATGATTATCTTGGAAGCAGGTATCAACAGAGTGCAAGCACTGGAAAGTGGAAAGATTAATTCCACTGTTTGGAACTTCTGTCTCTATGAGAAAAACTTCAGAAAAAGATGGACTGTCCATTAAATTCGGAATCATCCCTGATTCATGCTGAATGCAGCTTCTTGTGAGAGACATTATGCAACAGCAAAAATACAGTTTGAGGTATTAAAATATTTGAAATATATATGCCAAATCCAGCAAATAGTTTGAGCCAAAAACTGCTGTGCGATCCATCATGACTTCCACCTGCATATCCTTGTCAGTTACAGATGCCTTGTTAGATTTTCTTATTTTTATTGTTCACTGCATGTTTGTCTTACTGCTACCTGAAAAGTTCTGGTTTTGTGAAGTAAGAAAAACATCTGCAAAACTATTGGATGCGTTCAGCTTCTTCAGTTTCACTGAAGATAAAGGTACTCCAAGTAGATTCAGGATCTTTCCAGGTAAAGTCCACACAGAGACTGACAAGCACTTTACATCTTTACCATAAATCTCAACAAATATTTTAAAATAGGATAGGAGATCCTCAGCTTCATGTGACTTCAAATTCGGTATTTCAAATCAACTGAGTATGAAGACCATGTGAGGAAGAGCTGATAGTATTACATACAATTCCTTATGATCATGGGCAAACAGACTACATAATGAATTTCATAAACTGATCAAAGCCATTTTAAAATGTTTGAGTTTCTCTTCCTATTACTTTTCTTGTAATACTCACAGCTTTATTTCGTAGAATCATAGAATGGTTTGGATTGGAAGGGACCTTAAAGATCATCTAGTTCCAGCCCTCCTGAATGAGAAGGGACACCTTCCACTAGATCAGGTTTCTCAAAGCCCCATCTAACCTGGCCTTGAACACATCCAGAGACGGGGAATTTATTTATTAGAATCCTTCTTTTATATTCTACAGCAAACTGTTTCTGTTAATAATGGCTAATTACCTGCTCTATTCCAACTAAAAATAGTTCTTTTGCATTCTTATTTTTATCTCCTGAATTTAAAGAGAGACCAGCCAATTCTCCTCTCAGCCTTCAGTTTTCCTAGTTAAGGAACATCAGTTCCACACTGGAAGACTTAGCACAGTGAGGCCACACAAATTTTTGGTCTTTGGATGCAAGAGTGGAAATCACAATCCCAAGTAATACATTTAAATTCTTTGTCCAAGGATTTGGTACAGCCCAGTGCTTATGAATGGAATTCACTCACAAGAGCCAACATGCCGACACCTAAACTAACCCCATAGGAAATGCCAGAGAGAGGAATGTGTCTGAGACTCTTGCCATGGCCTCTACCATGATATTCACATTTCTTTTTTTTTTTTTTTTAGTTAAAATACCTGCTCTGATACATCCTAAGAATAATAAACTAACCTGTTGTCTGAGGGGATCTGAGTTCCTAGTTTAACACAGAATCCAGACAGGGTAGACTGGAGTAATTATGCATGTAGTAGAAGATCAGTCTTGAAATAGCAAAAATGAATTTCAGAGCTATTACTGGAAGTGTTCACAGTGGCTGCAGGTTACTTTGAGATATGCTGGGGTATTGGTGTGCTCTAAAATCTACACCTTTAACACCAACAAAACTGAGTTAACACCATCAATGTACCATTATTTTAATGGTTTTGTGTTACTACACTTAGTAAAAAGGATTTGCAATGTCTGTATTTTAAGACTAAAAGCAGGGAGGATTGCCATCTATATAAATTTTCCATTGCAAATGCATCAGAGCACATGAGGAAAGAAAGCATACAAAAATAAAACAGACCAAAAGTGACACAAAATAAGTAATAATTAGACAGTCCCCTATTAGAAAAGTCTAGTTTCATACAGACAAGGTGTTCTCAAAAAGTTCCTTTGTCAATCTATTGCAACAGTAAATCTTTCAGCTTCTCTTAAATCTTTCTCTTGCAGTCTTTCTCAGTCACATTTCTATAGGCTACTAAGTGAATATACCTAGCTTTTTGCACAAAATATGAAGGCTGTTGTCATCCTAATTTTGAAACTCCATGAAATCATAATTGCAATCATAAAGGCAAATATAGCCTTGTTATTAAGCAAATAACTAGTTAAAACCTCCCTGAAATCTTCGCCACCCACCAGTGTAGGATATATCAGGGTTTTTGCATTCTTTGTCAGATTTATTTGGTTGTCAGTTCAGTTACTGATGCAATTAAAAGGCTCTATCTAAGTATTACATTTATGACAGAAAAAACCTTATTTGTGGACTTCACTCATTCATCACTGTTTTAAAGACACTTTTTGGAGTTTGGTTACATAGCAACATTCCATTCAAACAACCCCATCGGCAAATTTGCTATAGTTGCCAGAAATGTATCATTCAGCAGGTGATGGTAGCAGTTAGATTGGGTGTTCCAGTGAAATAATTTTATTTCAGTCAGCTAAACATTTTTGCACACAGAAATACAAATTTTAAGATATTAAATTACTGGCATATTAATACAACATGCCTTCATCAGCATGCCTATTTAAAAATAGCTTCATTAAAAAGAACTTATTTTTTTCTCACCTCAAAGATCCATTCTGTATTGATGAATGTCCAAATAATATTGATATGGATCTGTAGAGACTGAATTTAAATTTAATTGTGTTAAAATAAATGCTTAGGAATGTTGAAAATTGAACAAATCCCTCAATCATTTGTTAAGACATCTTCATTATTTCTTTTGAAACCTGTGTACAAGTAGGGTCAATTTATCTCACCTGTCTTCATGGCCTTAGCTTGGTCTATGAGTCTGGGGACATGTTAGATTACTTAGATGAGTCCACTATGCCTTCAGCTACCTCCCCAGATGACTGCAAGATATTTAGATGCTGTCTAATGTCAGGTCTACACATATTTTTTAGATCATCAAGGATATTATGAGTGATGCTGGATGCCTATGTTTAGGCAATTGACTTGAGCCCCCATATGATTAATTTATCTTTTGGGGTGAGCATGTATCAGCATGGAGGTGTCTACACATGAGCAAAGTCTCATGAGTCTGTAGGTAATTTGAGCTCTAGTCAATACAATGAATGGAGTATAGAGTATTCAGCTGAGTAGGCATCTACTGTAGAGGCAGTTGAATATCTCTCCAGATTTTATTTGCTCTACTATGAGTCAGCTCAGCTGCATAAATGTAGAAATTCAGATCCATGTAAGCTGTTCAGAATATTCTGACTGGCTTCCAGCTGCCAGTCTAGAAGGGTTGGAGTTTTTCCTACACAAGTCCTATCTGCCAACCCCAAAACAATGTCCCAGGTACCTCGAATAATCCCCTCAGCACCCCTGTGCAAACATATGAATCAACTCCTGAATTTACTATAACGAGAATTTACGCATCTATCTCACATGCTGACACTTACACCTTTTCTCATTTAATGTCTACAACCTTGACTGATTCCTGACATAACTAACAAAGCCTAACCTTGCTATCTAGTATGTCTCTAGAAAAAGCAACAGCAAGAGGCACCTCCAATGGGAAATTCAGACCTTTCTAAGATCAGACATAGCTAGGATGAGATGTCTATTTATCCTCCAGGACAACACTTCACTGTTAATGAAGGTAACTGAAGATCCATGTTGTTCTATGTATGCTACGGGCACTATTCATGAACTGTTCATGAAGCCTTGGACTTGTATAAAGCTTGTGTAAGGATTATGAACAGCAGAACTTGACCAAAATTCCCAAATGGTCTGGGAAGAAATAAGCAATAATGGATGCTACTCAGGGTAAGTGACAAGAACTTAAAAGTTAGGGTTCAGATAGAAGCTGAAAAAGAAGTCGTTACTTAGGACTCAACTTCATGAGGTTTTGTACCTTGGATACTATTGCTATCAAAGGGGGGGTGTGTGTGGGGGTGTGTGTGTGTGTGTGTGCGCACTGATATTTCATTGTATGCCAGTGTTGAAAGTTCAAAGATGTATGAAGCTTTTGTCAGCTATTTTATTTCTTTTGTTTTCAGCTGGTCAATGAATAAATGAGGCACACTTACAAAAGAACCCATAATCCTAGCACAGAACTGTCTTTCGGTGCATGTTTTGGAAAGAAAAAGAAAGACACTGGGAATTCATATTTTGAGAGCTTCCTTCTGTGTGGGCTGAACAATACAAACCAGATAGTTTCCTTTCATTACTGCGTGGGGCTGTCATTTAAGGCACAATCTGAATGGGTATGGAGCAGCTGTTCTTTAGTTCTCTGGAGTTTAGAGTCTGACAGTTTAAATTCAGTAAATCGAGATCCAGAAGTTAGAAAAAGGCTTCTGTGCTTGCTGCTTTTACTAGGTTTAGTAGCTCATAATATGGTATTATGCTACTGTCCAATGTATAAGGAGATACAGAGACAAAACCTTGATTTAAGATGGTGGTTTCATGGGTTTTGGTCTGTATTTCAAAAAGATTGTAAATTCTTATCTTTAATCCTGTCAGAATCAATCTAAAGTTAACAATGTCCTACATTTTAAATAGGTTCTTATCTTCTTTTATCCCAAATAGAGAGAGAATGGTAAAACACAACTCTTCTGCTGGACATCAGCTGTCACTTTGGGTTTTAGAGATAGTGGAATCTGGGACAGGTCATGAATTAAAGACTGTAGAATTAGTGACTATCTAGGATCTACAACTCTGGACCCCCTTAGTATATAGCCTTTTTAAATTACTCCTTTGATTCCTCACACAGATCCGAAGCCCTTGCTACCATTTATTTGTCCCACCTGAAACTGAAAGTGGAATTAGTCAAAGGACTTTCTTACACTTTGCTGTACCTCAGACTAGCCCCAATCAGTCAGTCCATCTTCATCCAGATACATTTGAGCTGTAAAGCCTGTCACTGTGGCTCCAGCAGTAATAAATAGGAGTTATGACTGTTCTGTGTACACGCATACATATGCACAGGTCTTTGTCCTTTGAAGATGTGCTGGCTGTTCTGCATTCCGATTTGTTTTTACAGCTACGCTGAGCAGTGTATCCAGCTGTCTTTCCAAAGTAGAGTCCTTCCTTGACATTTAACTGTAATATGTAGATGTGGAAGCTCTCTGGAATTCTTGCACTGGAACTCCTGTGCAGTCTTCCTCTTACAGCACCTGAAAGGTATGCCGACACAAATTATGCAGACGCATCCACTGCCATGTCAACCATGCTTGATGGAGAGTGGTTACCACAACAATGCAATAACAGAGGGAAAATGTCTATCTTTATGATAGAACAGTACATTGACAATGAAATCCTATGATAAATATTTTAATGATCTTGGGTTATCTAATCCTGAAGATCAGATTCTTCATGAAGAACAAAAAGTATCTGGAGAGTTCTGGATGCTAATTACAGCAAGCACGATTTTTTAGACCACTGAAAGTGTTTCAAAGGTTCCTCCTTGAATACATTTTTAAGTATATGTAATATTTGTACTTGAAAAAAAAAACAGGAGAGTAACTTCTAGCCAAATTCTCCTGCTGTGCCATCTTCTCCAATGGAAGAACATGGGTGACACTCTTTTTATCCTGACACAGTGTAAGCAACTTCTTTTTTAGTAAAGTTGGCAGGAATCACCTGAGCAGAAAACATTGGAGGCAGGATACACCATCCACACTCTTTCCTCTAGCAGCAGATGTAGCATTTTTGTTTAAGGGGAAATCACAAGCTGGACTGCAAAGGTCACTGATTCTAGGCTTTAATGAAGCTTTGTACACAAGTGGATGAGCAGAAAGGGAACTTTAGGACCCAAAATGTCACTCTTTGGATTAAGTGAGAGCCAATTGGTCTTAAATTCTATGCATAATCTTTTGAAAACACAGAAATGGGCTTAGTTCTTCACATATAGGTCTATTCAATAAGGTAGGTAGATGCCTATATTCACATAGGTACATAAGCATATCTGGGCAGGCTTTTTAATTAATAGCTATTTAATTTGCAAAGAATGTTACCATTATTAAAGACATGTTAATACCAATGGATAAGCTAGTTAATCTCCTTTTATAAACTGCCAACATGTAGTGACATTTTCTGGTGGGTTTTTTTATGAGTTTCATCACAGTGAAGTGCTGCTTCTGCTATATAATTCAATCCATTTTACTGACTCACAAAGGGTGGAGTAAAATGACAAAGTCTTCAGTCCTTCAGTTAGAACTTTTCATAATACTGAGCGATTATACATTTATCTGCTTATTAACATCAAGTACAGCACTATGTGAACTCTTGATCCATAATTACCATTGTAAAACTAACTTTAAAGTATAACAGAACCACCCTGACGTGTATAGAGATAGAGAAATATGCTGGATCTGAGATTATACAAATCTCATTTGTATAATCTATCGTTTAAAATGTTTGCATGGGAAACCCCTACCATCATGTCGTGAAGACTGGAATCTTGGCCAGAGGTCAAAGGCTCTGTGTAGCAGGTAGTACAAAGAAGAGAAAGAGGTACTAAATAATGTTTGCCAGAATACAGGAGTACCTGTATGAAGTGTTTTAGGGCAGAGAGGAATGGAATCACATGTGCTTTCTCCCATGCTCATTCACAGAAGTGAAAAAATTTAAGTTAAAACAGTAAAACGGGGTTAGTTGGATTAATAATCCACCTTCTTTAATTTGCTCAAAAAACCAAAGCAAAGCAAACAAACAAACAAACAAAAAGCAGCAAACAAACAAACAAACAAAAAGCAACAGTGTGTTTCATGTTTTTGAGACTCATGCCATGTAGGGAGAAGTCAAATGTTTTGTAGAAGAGCTTCTCATGAGATTCTGTGCTAGATGGCCAAGAACTGAGGACTGCAGTATTCCCCCCACCCCCCGCACAACTTTCCTCAGATATGGGAAAGTGTTCTTATTTTGTGTAGGAATGAAACAGAAGACCTGCTGTTAATAAAAGAAAAATGAGAAAGTTCTTCTTCCCAAATGATTGGTCGTTACATTATTTATCTTTGGAATGCTTTCCTTCTCCTGTCATTTCACATCTCACCCTTACCACCAAGATGCTACTCAATATTTTATAATTTTTGGCAAGGAAAAACTGTCATAAATATTTCCAAGTGACTTAGGAACCCAAACCTTGTATTTCAAAAAGGTAGATTTTTAAGGGCACATAGACAGCTACAGGTTTAGACAGAACCATTGGGGGACTTTTTTTTTTAAAGCACTGAGCAGCCAAAAGAATGTAATTATTGAAATCAATAGGAGTTTGTTCTAGAAATAATGCATTGTTTAGAAATCAGCCAGATCTGGGGGTGTCTAAGCTCACAGAGTTTTTTCATTGTACATGTTGACTTTTCAGCACAACAAAGCAACAAACTCCAGTGACTTTTGTGCAAATAGTTTCAAGATACAATCCCCATACATAGGGTTATTGTTTTCTTATAGCTCTTTTTTTAATTATTCAGGTTAAACTGAAACAACCTAAATGGGAAATAAAGACAGACCTGTTTTGTTCTGTTAGTTGTTAACTTGGCATCAACATACTCTTTTGGGAGGTCAAAGTAAATTAAATACCAGTGGTGAGACCTAAACCTTGCTAAGTGGTCAGGTAATTATCCAGTGAAGATGGACTGAAACTGCAGAAACTTTCTGGCCTTTTCAGACTTAGTCTTCTTTTTTCCTTATGCATAGGGCTTGATTATGTGAAAAGGCCTTGTGAACTGAAGCCACCAGGTGTGGTAAGTAGGGAAGGATTTAGGTCATCCTAGTTTTTGTTACCTAATTTGTTTGGATGCAAGCTAGGTATCTAAATTTCAAATAGGGAACAAATCTGTACAGTTGTGGAAACAATTCAGTTGGCCATATGTATGTATCTTCTTGAGAGTGAACTGGACTCACTAAGTCTCAGATGACTTCAGCAAGACTCCAGATACTTCACTTGTGTAGACTTCTACACTGTCAACACCCCATTTTAGGCCAAGCGCTTTGAGAAGCCCATTATTACTTTGTCTCAAATAAACACACACACAACCTCATTCAGTTAGTCTAAGGTGCTTCTGCATGTGCAACAATTTGAATAACTAGGCCTGCCTTCAGTGAAAAGAGACAAACACCATCAGAGGAGAGCTTAATTCTGGAGCGAGCCAAATCACCCTCCGGAGATGTGTGTCTCTTGACAAGGAGGAAGGTTATGGTGAATAGGCACCTAGCTTAAGTAGTGTGAAACCAGCCTTTCCAGTCTGGAGCTTCTGTGTTGTTGCATGCTTTTGATAAACTCTTCTTAATGGTTACCTTTGGCTCAAGTGATCTATGTTTATGTTTCTGCATTGCTGTGTGTACACAGTACGTATGCATGCGTGTACAGGCATAAAATACAAATGTGCTGTTGATGAACCTATTGACTTGAGGAAGCATAACTATCCATAAAAATGAAAGTCATTATCTGAATTATAGTTTTAAAAAATTTGCATAGTGGCACTGAACTAGCAATTGTAGACATTCTCTTTGGTGACTATGAAAGCCTGGGTTTATTGACACGACGTGTCAATTGTGAAAGGGGCATATCCTGTGATTTGGAAGAAGATGTATCCCATGGTCACAGCTGTTTACATCAGTAAACATCAGTTCCAACACCTGCTTGATTTCTAATTGCAATGTTATCCAGACTTCCAGAACAGGCTTTGTAGCACTTTTAGCCCAAGCTCTTAGGCCAGCAAGAAAACCCAAGAACTTCATGGAGTCACCACAGGAGGCCAAAACTTCTCACAGCACCAGCTCAAAAAGAACACTGTGGGTAAGCCTACATGGTAGTTAAGAGCAGTCTTGAAAAGCCACCATCTGAGATCCTTCCATTCATATTGTTCCCTCAAGGACTGACTGAACTGGCCCTGCCTGAATTCCTAATGTGAAGGAACCTGGGTGAGAGAAGAGTCAACATGCAGGGCATGGGGAGGCTTACTTGCCTTGGCAGATCTGGGAGGTCATGGTTTGTCCAAGCCTCAGGCTACTAATGCATGCCTGCAAAATGGACAGAATATGAGTCTGGTTTTCAGGATGACTCTGTAGAGATAGACACCTTGCTGTAAACAAATTTAAAGAAGTTTCTTGGAAGACTTTAAAACCAGGGATGAGACCTAGTATTAGGATCACAGAATTGCTGTCAGGTCCCGCATTGTTTGATGTTTCATTAAAGTTCAAGTTAAGATCTAAAGATCTAAGCTTTTTTTTTTTTCCTGAGAATTTAAGTCTGAATGAGGCATATTGGCCTCTATACATACAGTAGATATAGAGAAAGAGACACCTCCAGAAAGTGATTCATCTCATCCTAAGATAGGCATCTAAGATAGGTCATACAATTTGCCTCTGGTAGTGTTTATTTTCTCCTACCTTAACTATAAAAGAAGTCTTGGTTGAGGAGCTCACACTTAGATGTCCAATTTTCAGACATCTGGAAGCCATCTGAAAGCAGTGTTTGAAAGCACCAGTAATAAGGCCAGTTACCCTGGGCTTCATGTTGTGTTAATGGAATGCACATGGCTTTTGACTTTCTTAGAGACTGGACAGAGCCCACTGGATGCCTGCAAAATACTGTAGAGACACACCCTGTAAAGGATTATCTGAGGGAATTCCCTGAAAATACAGTTTTTATTCCTACCTGTAGCAAATAGCGCAGCAATAGTGGTAGAAATGCTGTAAAGCACCAGGGAGATGTGGTGAATAGATGAGGAAAACTAGTAAGATAGCTCCCAAGGAACGGAATTTCTTTATCTGCCCTGACCTCAGCATGGGGAATAGCCACAGGCAATAGGAATTCCTCCATACATCTACCACCCTGAAAAATGTGAAACCAATGACAATGAAATATCTGCAATTTCCAGGCACATTTGGCCTAGGGGTTCAAGTGGTCACAGTAGGTTTCCTTCATTGCACCAGTTTTTACAACATGCATAATAGACCTTTATTCTTCCACTTTGGTTTATGGCTCCTGGTACATGACAATGGATACTAATTGTTAGTTATGTTTATGACAGCAGTGTTCCCAGCAATTCGAAAGATGAATGGACCATCATCTCAGACCTCACAAGCCACTTCTATGTTTCTTGATTTTTACAGCTAAAATATATGACTTTCAGGATTAACTGGAAGATGCACCTGCTTTCCCAGGCTTTGAATGAGCAGAGAAGGAGTAAATGAACTGAATGAGTGATGGGTTTGGGGCAGGCTCATATGGAGATGGTAAAAGATTCTCTAATGGAGGCTGTGCAGCATAACTGGATAGCTTAAATGGTTATCATGCTATGCAAAGAGAGTTAGTCTGGATGAGCCAAATTGCTTTAATCCACTGTTTTCATATTTCAGTCCATACATTCTTCAATACGTGCATTCTAAGAGATAAACAAAATAAAATAAAAACCCTAGAGAAATAAATAATATGGAATAAACCTGTAATCATCAGTCTGGAAAAGATGAGCTGCTTTGACTGGCCAAACATGAATATGATAAATGGTCTAACATTTCTGTTTAGCAGCACATTTGGAATCTTGAAACCCAACTTGATAATGCCACAATACGCAATAATAATTGCTGGGAAGACACATACCACATAATTAGTTAACAAACCTGGGTGCAGCAGAAAGCAATGTACACCTCATAAAGCTCCCACATGCACAAGGAGAGCGTGCACTGTTTAATGCATAATCATTCAGCACAGTTTCTTGCAGTCATTCATTCAATGCATACCAGAAATGCTGGATTCCGCATGCACCATGCAATGTGTCTGGATACACACCATGCGAGGTCACTCCAGTAGGTCCGATAGATTACATTTATTGTTCACAGCCATGTGCATGTTTCATGCCCAGATGTCCAGAACCCTTCAAATAGTCCCACCTAATCTTAGCTGGAGCTATCGTGGAATTTTTTTCACAATGTTCTTTGGCTAATTGTAGCCCAAATTAATTCTGAGTAATTTTAAAGGTATCTGAGACAGCTGCACTTGTTGTGTAGGTGACCTAAATGCTGCTAACAGTCAATAGGGAGAACCAAACACTTCTCAGGGTGCGTAATCACCTTCCAAACATGTCTTTCTTTCTCCCTGGACTCCCAAGGGGCCTGGAGCAATGAAGCTTCTGGTGTGCGTGCTTCAGCTAAAGGTGTTTGGAGGAGGAATTTAGGCTTACATGATCCCTGGCAAAAGAGCACAGAACAGGCCAGACTGCATTCCCTTAAGCAGCTTTCTTCTGGAGCACCACAGGGATTTGGCTACTACATGGTGTCTACCAATAAACAGAAGAGGTCCAGTGCCTGGTCCCAAGGCAAATGACCCTAACTGCCTTGCATCCTCACCGCTTCAGGCTTGCTGCCTCTACAGCAGATTTCCTCTGGGCAGAGGTAACTGCAGCAGCCCAAGCAGAGAACAGTAGCAATTAAACTGTGTGAACCATCAATGCTCAAGCTTGCTCAATAGCCCTGGCTGACTTTTCCAGTCTAATTATTGCCCTGTACACTAGTATTTAGGTTTCCAAGAAGTACCAAAAATAGCAAACCATTACATACCCAGTCTATGCCAATATTAGCCAAAGATAGATCTACATCAACAAGGATTTATGCTTCAGGTTCTTTAGCAAAATACCTATCAAGCCTTCCCATCCACTCTTCATTTACTAGCTACAGATAATTAGTCTAATTCTGAAAATGATTGGGTATTTGGAAAATATACTTTTACACGCTGCCTCCAGCTGGTCATCTTAACCACTCCGGTGTAGGAAGCTACTTAGCTCTCCCCTCAGCTGCTTTTTATCTGGTTTAACTCGTATTTTGCTGTTATACATCTTTGTATTAATTGCAATTTTGGGAATATTTTTAGAATTCTTTGGAAAATTTCAAGTTCAGCTTAAAACATGACAAAGAAATCCTGCGCTCATGCTCTAGACCAGAGTTACTCATTCTGCAGTCACTGGCAGATGGTTCATGCAATATTTATTGAGAAATTAAAAACAACAACATTGACAACAGCAGGTTTTATATACACATTTTCCCCACAAGCTATTGAATGAAAACCTTTCCCCCTGTGAGGACAGTCAGGCAGGGTTGAGGCTGTGCAGAGAATTTGTGCATTATCTGTCCTTGGAAGTTTTTGAGACCCAACTGGACACAGGCCCAAGCATCCTGGTCTGATCTTGGAGCTGCCTCTCCTTTGAGCAGGAGGTTGGGCTAGAGGGGTGCTTCAATCTGTGCGGCCCAGTGATCCCATGATCCTGTGAAACCAGAATATAAGACAAAGAATATGTCTCCTGACATAAAGTCCAATATTAATTTGATTGTACATGAAAATTACCTGAGTAACACAGCACAAGTTGATGATTGGATTTAATTTAAGAGTTGAGGTGGTTAGTGAAAGAAAAAAGTTTTCATAGGAAATCTAATCTTAGTAGTTAAGCCTATTGGATTTCTCTTCAGTCTAACTTGTAATTTGGCATACCTTGAGTGCTGTTTGTGAATTGGTAAGAATTCTTGTCAGAATATTCAGAAAAAGTAAAGCAGCTTCATTTGGATTCATAAGTTTGTTGTGGGTTTCAGTAACTCCATTAGAACAAAGTTCAGCCAACTTCAGTTTGTTTCCACATCAGATGTGTTATCTATATTCCTTTATTTTCAACACACGAGCATGGCCTGTATCCCATAAATGTTTAGTTTTTACTGTTTATTTACAGACTTGTTGTATTGAAGTGGCTCTCTGTTTTGTTCTATGGTTCAGTGCTCAAGTAATTAGAAATGGTCTATTTGTTTCAGATCTGCAGATTTTTTTGCAGATTTTTTAACTGGAAATTACTTTTTTGTACCTTTTCCTATAGTTTTTTGGAGAATGGAAAATATTTAAAAGGGAATATAAAAGCAGGACTGCTATGTATTCGTCTGCTTAAATACCTGCCTATAGATAAGGATAGATAAGGATCACACATTTGAAATACTATAGATAGGGAACATGACTGTTATAGCTAAATTTGGTGTTTTGAGATCAAAGGTGAAGTATATACGTCACCTAGGAGAGACTGTTTTATAATTGCATGGATAAAGACTCTTGAAAGAATTCCTGCTATACTGTTACTGGTCTCCTTTGTTGTAAATGAGTCCTGTGGGGAATAGGCAAATTACCCCGGAACATGGGGGGAGAAATGCGCTTCTTTTATCTCTTTGTCTTTATCTCTTTTTCTTGTGCAACTGATAAAAAATAATCCCTGATCCTCAGAGCCTGGAGAATCAAGTGACCTAATACAAGAGCAGTCAGCTCTTCTCACTCTCCAGAGCACAGCACAGGGAGATATTCTGAATGCCAAGATTTTAGAAACAGCAGGAAAAATTAAAAGTCATGTAATCACATGCTGCCTGCCCGTATGCCTGTCGTTTCAGCGATGCAAATCTCTGTCCTTTCTTTTTCTGTCCTGAACTGCTGCTTGGTGCTGCTATAGACCCATCAAAAGCTTTTCAACCTAGAGATATTTCCAGATGGTTTGATGGCAGAAGCAGAAAGTCTGAAACCCACACAGCACTCTGGGACCATTGTCTTCAGCAGCAAGTCTGTATTAATGGGGATACCATCAATCATCTTTACTGTATTGGCACAGACCATCAAGCTCACAGAAGCCGAGAGCAGAGCAGGAACTTTCAGCATCCCACTACATCTGTAAAATGCCTCATGTCAGGACCCTGAGACCAGTAGCCCTTCAGTGTGCTGCCCATGTGGGATTAGGAGGATTAACATCACAGAAAATCATACCACAGCAATGATGTTTCCATATAGTTTCAAGTATTTTCCACAGCGTATCGGATTCAAAGAAACACGGAATTAAGACTAACACTGGCACCAAAGACATCCAGTCAGCCTTTTCTACTAACTCCTCAATTCGATAAAAGTCATCACGGTTCAGTCTGAGCAAGGAGTGAGCAAGAAGTCCCGAGTTATCCCCTGCAGTGTTAGCTGTCAAACCATCAATCAAATATTTCTGTCTGTGCCTTTGGTGCTTAACTGCCTATGAAATAAGAGTTGAAATGCTTCTTTTATTTCTCGTAGCCCAATTCTCTGTATCACATACTATGGTAACTATAGTCTAGTTGGAAAAAGTTAGTGAAAAGGAGTTTGAACTTGTACAATCAAGCTGGTTTTGCATTCTGAGTAGGTCAAAGTGACTTGTATTTAGAACAGTGAGAAGTGTAATAAATAATCACTCTGCTGGTATGCAGTTCAAAAATGACTTGGCAAATACTTTTCCAAATTCTTCTAAAACTAAGCAACAAACTTTCCAAATTCAAGAATTTTTTTTTACTCATTTGGTGTCTCTAAAACAAAGGTAAAAATGAAGTGGCAAGCCCTAAGTAGAAAATTAATCATATCACAGGAGTCTGTGAACTCAGTGTGTGGTTCTCGTTTGAAAAAGGATTCTCCAAAGCTTTCCCATCCTGCACTCCAAGCTCTGTCCCTCTCTTTGCTCATCATTCTCAGTTTTAAAGATTATGTGGGCTAACTTAAAAAAAACCTAAAGAAATCTTTTTAAAATGGGATTTTTTTTTCCCTGACCATAGTCCAATTGAAAACATCTATAGGCCTCCCCAGTCAGTTTCCCAGCTCCACAAACATCTTTGCCAAATTGCAATTTATGTAATTTGCACTTCAAAATGTGGGCACATAACCTCAATGCTCTCAGAGTTGTGGGAATAAACAGAATTTCTCCACAAATCTTTGGGGGAACTTTTAATCAAAAGTCTGCCTGGGGCCGGATGTTATCATGCAACATGAAGAAGCAGGATTGTGATAGATCTACTCCCAGAAAGGTTTAATCAAATCTGTTCGCTTAAAGTACTCTGCCCTTGAGTCACTGATGGGCATAGACAATGCAGGAGTGATGCAAGAATGTCCTTAAAGAAGCATGGCATGCTCTTGTCGCTTGCATTTAATGAGGATGGCATAGAGCAATGAGCCCTTCCTGCTTCTTGCTCCTCAGGTGATGGGCGATGTGCACTTACTCCCCTTTCTAGAGCTAGCATAAATACAGTGGAGTGCTATCCTTTAAAATCACATGCAATCGTATGTGCCTCTGGAAAATGTTTTCAAAACTCAGTAACCCACAAATGAAGAATAGTAAAAATATTTATCACCATCAAAAGAGTAACCCCAAGGAGAGAATCAGACAGAAATAAGGCACTGACAGTACAATTTATTTATTTGTAAGTTTATGTAGCATTGCATATGAATTTGATATTTTGAGTATTAACTAATCATTTATTAATGTTACAGAGACCTAATTTGAATCTCAATTATGCTCGTGTTATGCTGAAATAACTCCACCACGTTAATGTTTTTGAATCCAGCAATCCATTAACACCTTCAGTCTGGAATTTCCCCAAGTTTACACCATGTTTTTCTGAGATTGTGGAATGAAGACTTATGTCTGGAAGAGAGGCTAAAACAACCATTAGCAATTTGCTTAGCGTGCCAAGGCATCAGAAAGAGCTCATCAGCGAAAAGTGGCTTAAGGATTTACTGCTCAGAGCAAAGAGAGTGGGGCAGCTTACCTGTGGTACTGAAAAACATAAATATATTTTTTTCCCCCCAGATATCTAGGTTCAGTGGGCAGAAATGAAGGGGTATTTTATACGAGGTGCTAAGTCACAGAGCGAAGCCCAGTCTTTGCCACCAGTTTCACTGAGAGCTGGATTCTCCCCCACCCTGTGCACTAGGGCTTGTAGTATTGATCACAACGTGCCCTCATTCAGCAGGGACAAATAGCCCTAAAATTAAAAGGAAGTTCATTTTCACCACCTGGTTGTAAAATTAATTAAGTGCATTGGTTGGCCAATGATTGGACCAATATTTATTTTAACATTTTCCACTATTTCTAAAACTAAAACATCTGCTTAAAATACATGGGACATTGAACTTTTAAGAAATACGACTGTGTTGGAATGTGGTTACGCTACTTCATGTGTATAAGGTAAGGGATTATTTTGAAGAAATAAGAGGATTCATGGTATTACAAATGATTTCTCAGTTGAGTAAAAGAAAACATAACTTTTAGGAAAATGAATCCCAGTAACTCAGGCTTTGGTTTTCCTCTTACAGGAAAAGTACAGGGTAAAGTAGGGATAGAGCTGAGTAGGAATTTTCAACAATTCAGACTTTCAGTTGAAAATAATGGTTCAGTTGAGGGAAAATTTTTCTTGAAAAAGATTTGGCTTTCATAAGGGTTTTTTTCCTAACCTATATGTTTTTAGGAATTATTTTCAAAATTTAATTTTCTATTGCTAATGACATTGGAATCAGCATATGGTAAAATGAATTTATTCTTAAAAGAAGAAAAAATGAATTCACAACAATTTCTGGAAGACAGATTCTATGTAGGAAAGTTCCTAAGAATTGAATATGTTCTTAGAGTCATGTTCCTATCCCCCTGCCATGGGCAGGGACACCCTCCACTAGCCCCGGTTGACAAAGCCCCATCCAAACTGGCCTTCAACACTGCCAGGGATGGGCATCCACAGCTTCTCTGGGAAACCTGTTCCAGTGCCTCACCACCCTCACAGGGAAGAATTTCTTTATTTCTAAATTGGAAAGTGACCAATTAAAGGTCTTCTTGTCGACCTTATATGCATTTCTTTTTAAATTGTTACTCAGATACATGCAAGTATTTTTAGAGAGCCCTTTGGAACACCAGGATTTCTGGTGCAGTCCCCACTGCCCCCTTAACACAGAAATACCCACTGACAGTAAGAAGCACTTGAGAGATGAACAGCGCAGCTATCCCAAGGCGTACGATGTCACCATGAGACATTCCTGTTAGACTCTCGTGTTTACCTCTCAGTGCTCAGACATTGAGCCACCACTGGGAGAAGGAGAAAAGGGGGATAGTTTCACCTGCAGCATTCTAAATCATTCTGAGAGGGATAGATTTACAGTACCCCTTCAGGCCAGTGTAAAGGAGATGTACAATCCTGCAAACAGAGTCTGGAGATGTTTTACAAATTGTAAAGACACGGAGACAAAGACACAGACCAAAGCCAGGAGTGAAATCTAGCCAATCTTGCAAACTGGTTGGTTATTCAGGCTCTGAGTAGGAGCTGAGACTATTTTTTCCCCCTGAATGAGCAACCTTTGAACTCACCTTATGCTAAATTTAAGACTGCGTTGGTGACTGCGCTCTTAAAGGGTACAGGTTCCATCAAAGGACTGAGGGCACACATGAAAGCACAGCAATTGCAGAGAACAGGAATGAGGGGAAAAGCATTGACTTGCTGTGTGAATGTGAAACAGATCTCATATCTTTTATAAATATTTACAAAGTAATTAGAAAAAAGGAAAGAAAATACATATCAACAAATGAGGCACATCAAAACACTGTCACTAAAGCTTGCATTTCAAAAAAAGTTACAAGGAAGAGAAGGGCAGCTGTAGTCTATAGAAAACTTCATTAGTGTTTTCAAATCACTCATAGGATTTAGGTGCTGAAAGGCATGCTAAATTGGGATTTATACATAATCAGATCATTGAAAAACATACAAATGGCTGCCAGAGTAAAGTACAATGTTCACTTTTGAAATGACAAAAAATCCTTTGTTTCAGAGAGTGAATTGACTAAAGTTTAGTTTCAGTGAAGCATGTTTTTGCTTTGGGTGTCATTATTTAGTTTGGCCTCTTTGCCAGAGAAACCATTTACTGACTGCAGTTCCTTCAACTGTTGTTTTTATTCTCCAGCAACTTAAAAAAAAAAAAAGAGAGAGAGAAAGAAGGAAGAAAAAAAATAAAAATCAAGGCTTCATATTTAAATGAGAACTGCTCAGTGTTTACCTTTAATTTTGAGATGGCAGTGGGGGAGAATTGCAGGGGGCTTGATTGCTTGCCAGGATTTCTCAAACAGATGGATTTGAGCCTCCTCACTTAAATAATCTGGAAAATCAAGTTGGACTGGTTGAATCAAATTGCTGGCGAGTGGGTAAAGAAAACATCCATCCATCCATCCATCTATCTATCTAGGCACCTATATCACTCCCATCGCCATGGTAGCTGTGCACCTTCAGCAGCAGTGTCATGCAACAGCCTCAGATTCCACACACCACTAAACATGCCCTTGGCAAAATCCTGGCATCTTTGCCAGAGATAAAGGATTGTGTATGCTATGCCCCTTCATACTAAAGAAAGGATTTCTTCCACTTTAACAGCAATTTCTAAGGTTTTTATGGCTAAGACATGCAAGCACACACTTATCCCAAATTTTAGGACCTAGTGATGATGAATACCCCTGAATGCACTCTTACCATAAGTTCATCGAAACCTTGTGATTAGAGAAGGGATAATACACATATTTCCTTTTATAGTTAGATCTAGTAGGACAGAGTGTTTCCAAACGGTTACTAGGTAAACTCATTTGTCATCATTTTGTTTGCTTTCTTTCCTTCTCTCTTTTCTTTTTTTTTCTTTTCTTTTTTTTTTAATTCATGTGAGAACTGCCTGTCTCGACACCTGTAGAGACAGGAATTATTTAGATAGGAATTCATTCAGAGGAGGGGGAAGGAAGTGGGGGCAGAGCTGAACTGTCTGTTTGGACATCCACCCTCACCGAAGGTGGTTCCCATGGATACAACAGAAAAATACATTTGTCTGCAAAGGAAGAACAAAGTTCCAGTAGATAAGGGACATAATGTGTCCTGTTCAGAGAGAACAAACTCTGATCTCCTGAGCTGCACAGTCTATAAAGGATATTTGAGAACAATACAGAGGGAAACCGCAACCTGTGTCCGCAAGTAGCGTGACATGAAAAGGTCTGGATAAGGAACCTGAACCATTTCTTCTCCTCCCCAACCCAAACTTGGCAGATTGCACTGGCATCAAGCTAGTTTACAGGTACAGAAACAAGCAGATGAATCAAACGGGCTGCATACTTCGTGGGATTATGTATTGCACGTACTCTGTAATGATTTAAGAATTGATTTGTTGCCAAGAATCAGAGTAAGAAAAAAGAACATGTATCAAACTTTCCTGTATTATGGACTTACAAAGGTGTACATAGTCTGAAGGGATAGTCCTTGGTATCAATGCACTGTTTTCCAAGCAACCACTATTTTTATCACAGCTCCCATCTTCCTTCAGTTTTCTACCAGGTCAACACACACCCTCTCCAGTGAACTACTCTATATAGTTAAGCTGTGGAAATCCTTCCTACATGATGCTGCAGATGTGGGATCCTAAATTTGTTCACACAAGATTGATTGAAAGCATGATATAAACATTCTGAGGGCTATTAAGCACAAAACCATCACCTCTGGCTCATGAGCACCTGCCTGCACAAGGTGGGCAGGACCAGTCCTTGCTGCCCACTGGCAGAGGCAAGATATGGGGTGAAGGACTTTGGTCTGACCACTACAAAAGTTCTTACCCTCTGTTGTATTTCATGACTTCACAGAGCCATAAACACATAATGAGTCTCCTAAATTTAGTCACTTAATTGAGATTCTTAAGTTAGGAAATGAGATGCACCAAGGTGCCCCTATAACTCCTGGAGAGAGGATGACGGGGAGGCACCCACCTCATACCTGAATTGCCCTACTACTGGGCAGCCAACATTCTCAATTCCCTCAGTGCATAATGGCTTAAATTTAGGTAGGCTAAACCTAGGCCTGTGCTTTCATATGAACATTTACACAGGAAATACCACGTAATTGTTGAGAAGAGATGTCTAGTGAGTGCCTAGAATAATGAATGTAAATTTGTTCTGTAGAGGAACCAGGTTTATTCCAAACTGTAGAACTCAATCCAGAAATCCAGCTGGAAAACTCTAATTTCTGAGGATTTCGTTTTAATGATTTTTATACTTTTTTATTTGTTTGTTTCTTCAAGGAGCTATAAAGCTGAAACCTGTTTTTTAAAAAACATTTCAAGGGAAATAAATAGCTTTGCTTTTGAAAGTCCCCAAAAGTCATTAGGAAAAAGCTTTATTTTGCAGATTTCCTGTAAAAATGAAGAAAGATAAAAACCAAAATAATAGAAAATATCAGACAGAACAAGCTGTCTATAATTGTTATTGTGGTCAAAAGCTGCTTTTCAATTAAAAAAATGCCAATGACACAATGTCTCCAAGTTCTAATCTTCAGTTTAGAAGTGCTTACTCATATGTGGTATCACTGACTTCATTAAAGCTGTTTATAAATAACAAGTGCTATTTAAAGGCATATATAATATACCCTAAAATTATGGTTTCAAAAATAATACCATGTATTTCATTCAAGTCAATGCAATTTGAAGTCTCTCGGTATCTTGCAAACCTCAGGTCCCTCAGCTGTTATTAGCAGTGATGTTTCATACATCATTTTTATGCTGTTATTGTTTTATATTGAAATAACATCTAGACCCCGAGCCTCAACAGAGCGTTAGTGTAATGTATGCAGGTACAGTTTGTAAAAACTTTTAGAAAAATCACCATAACATGCTGCAATGGGAACATAAACAGGTTGGTGTTTGGCTGAGTATTAACGCAGCTACGTGGCCAAGGTTGGGGCACAGGAACTTTGTGCACACTAATTTAATTTGGGCTGGATTTTGTTAGCTTTATTTACACGGCGTTGCAGTGCAGCCCCTGTATGAATCGATGAAATATTTAGAGAGCGTGGGGCTGACCATGACTAAGGACATGTTTACAACCAGAATGAAAGGTCATGTAAAGAGCCCAAAGCCAGTTCTGAAACCGATATTATCTCTGAGAAACAGTACATTAAAGTCAGACTGATGGGACAGTGTGTCTACAACAGCACAGAGCATCAGAACTGGAGATTTGCAGTCCCTGACCCTGAAAAATGCAGAGCGCTTGTTCTAGTTGGAGCAGCCAGAGACCATACTATGAAGCACGGGGCTCCAGCTCTCTTCCAAGCTGCCTCTACGGCTCTGATGCACAAATGTTCATTTCTGCGTGGGTTTTCTAGCTTGTTTTGTTTTCAGTGGCACAGTGCATTGTGAGGGCTGTGATGTAGCCCACCAAAGGAGTGTTTCTATACCACAAAGCTAAGAGTACGTGTTGCATGCTCCCTGGTGTGGGTTGACGGGACATGGGTGGTTTTTAAGGACACAGAGGACAATGGAGGCAGCCAAGCCCAGTGCCATTTAATGCAGTTATATTGCTTCTGGACCAAATTATCCCAAAGCAGTGCTCAGGCTTTATTTCAGTGGAGAATCAGGACCCATGCCCAGGACTGCCTCAGAGAGTTGAGCTGTTTGGTAGTGCAGCTACAGCTGCTGCTGAGCCCTGCCTCCTGCCAGACACAAAGAACCTGTCCAGGAGGATCCCTTGCCTGGCTCCATCCTCATCCTCCACCCAGCAAGCCCTAAAGACACCTGGTGTCATGCAGTAGCTACCTGCCAGGTTCATGGGGTTGCAAAGCAGAGAGTTCAGACTGCTGCTACAGAGGAACCATGGAGGAGCTTAAACTCATACACTGGTCCTAAAACAGTTAAATGGTCTGCTTTTCTCTCCACCGTTTTTCCTCTCCCCTAAAAATGTCTCCATTTTCTTCCTAAATTCATCTGGGTTTGAGGATCTCCTCTTCATTTCCTTCTTTATGCTGAGAATCTGTAGCTGCTAAGTGTATTCTGTGCACAGGTCCCTGACACTTTGTTGCCAAGATTTAGGCCACAAATTGTGAGACTAAAGAGAGGACATGTATAAATGGTTATCTCCAAGGTGTTTTCTTGCTGTATCTGTATTTTTTCTGCTAAAAGGTGTACATTTTTAATACCCCCGGTTACAGAACCCCTGGTTCTGTAATTCAAATACTCTGTAAAAATATGTATTTGCACACCAATCTCTACTACATATAAAATAACCAATGGGAAAAAAAATTGATCTGAAAAGCAAATGATTCAGATTCTACAATACTGCAGCCTAAGTGCCATTGTTTCAGCAAGGAAAACAACCCCATAAAGGTAGGGAAAATGATTTTACCCAATGTTAGATGCAATTCAGTCACTGGAGGCTTCCTTATGTTCAGTGCAGTAGAATAAGTAATGGACAGGATGTATATGTGAAAGAGGCTAGATGAACAGGCTCCCTGCAAGTGTTTGTTTCTCTACCCTGACAATAAAGGGAGTATAGAGCAATGCAGATGTCTTTATTATAGATGTTTGAAGTTAGGTGTAAACAAAATACTTACTTCTAGACTAGGATGTCTTGGTGCCATAAATGCTCAAAACTATTCTTTTATACCTGCTAATAATTATGAAGTTGGCCCTAATATCAAAGATATTTAGAGATGAAACATATTTTAGACTTTTTTTTTTCTTTTTTAATTTTCCTTCTAAGTTGTGGGGGGCGGTTCAGCCTTCAAGGCACATTTTGGTCACATATTTTCACGTATTTTAGCTCTCCCTTATAATGAAGGCTGCAGCTGAAGTCTAAAAGTCTCATGTAATCAGATCACTCTGGAAAGTGGGGATTCAGTATTCCTTTTACCTTTGCTAAGAGTTAATGATAATGACTGGGTTTATAATGCAAGAATCTGAAAGAAATTTTCTAGAAAAATTTAAGTGCCTGCTCTTAAAAGATTAGGAATCAAGTCTCTCTTTTTCACAGCGAGTGTTGGAGATTAATTACTTCAGGAAAAAAAAAAAAAACCAGAGCTGGTTGCACAGCTACAAACACTTGCACAATGTAATGCCTTTGAATGACACGTAGTCATTGTGGATCCTGTATGAAGAAAATGTTGCTAGGTGGTTGATAAATAAAAATAAAGTGGGATGGATGCGTAGCTGAGTCTGAACATGAATTTTCAGAACTAGCAAATGAATATGTCATGAACAAAGGAGTCAACAAGGAAATGAGAAAGAGTTTCAGAGTAATGCTGGAGTTACTTGCATTGCTTTCCAGAGGTAATTAAGCGCAGTCAGGTGCAGTAGCCTTCACTGTTATGTGGCTGCAAAAATTAAGGCAATAAAGAAAAAAGCAAGTTAACTTTAAGGTGGAACCAAGGCAGCTTCCTAACATAGAACTACAAATTCAGCCAGTGCAAACGGTGGCCCCTGAACGAGCAGAAGAGTTAACTTAGGTAAGGGATGAAACGAGGTATAAACAAATCAAACCAGCTACACAGTAGGAAATAACATTTGAAATAATTTATTCTGAGACTTGTTTAGGTGTGGTCTAATTCTATTCAGCTATGTGACACAAATTATATATAAATATTATTTTAAAATGATAACCTGCAAAATTCTGTGGATCTGGGAGATCTTAGAGATGCAAAACTTGAACTGGCAAGTTTAGCAAATTGAAGCAGGTTTTGATTTGTTTCATAGAAATAATGAAAAGTTGGTAAGCATCTCCTCAAAGCTGTTATTTTGTTACTCTAACCACAGCTCCACATTATCTTCCTGTAACTTACTAAAAATGGGAGCAGGCCATGCCTCCAATATCATGACTACAATTTGTAGAGGTTTTCAGTTGTTTGGGTTTGGTGTTTTTTTTGTTTTTTAGCCGTAGTTTAATACAAGAGACCTCAAGATGAAAACGGACAGATTTTCCCTCTTAAAATGGCAAAGGTAACTTCCTGACTTCTGAATTTCACTAATCTAACAGTACAGCAGCCTCCATTTTAAAGAAAGTGAGAGAGATTTCCTTCTTTCCCTTGAAACTGGAATTTCCCCTCAAAGTGGTGGCGGAGCAAAGGGAGGTTCAGAACAGGTGACACTAAGCCATATGGAAGGGTGAATTTAAAAGGCACCTTATGCAAAACACATGTTCAATAACTATTTTTAAAATTAATGTTCATTCCCTCAGGGCTAGAAACAAGAACCTCATGCTATTGCTTCTAGCTGAAAAGGTCCTACAATAAATATTAGTTGCATAGCATAGTCTCAGGAAAACCAGGCAGAAGTCCCCCACCACTCTGATGGTTACAAACCTCCTCCTAATTTCCAGCTTCTATTTATTCATGGTGAGTTTATACCATTTGTTCTTGTGCCAAACTTATCCTTTATTTTTAATAGCTTTTCAACCTCCCTGTATTTACCTCCCTAATGTATTTATACAGAATGATCACACATTCTCTCAGATCTTTGCTAACTTTTTCAGTGTCCTCTGGTAAAATACATTTAAAAGACAGTGCTCTAACATACACAGCACACGCAGAATACCTATTATCCTCTCATTTTTTTTCTTGCCACTTAGAACGATCTCCACGGTTTACCCACAGCTTTCCACTGCTGAGTACATCAGTCATCCCAAACTTGGGTGTACATTTCCTTCTTAATATAGTCTCCTTTATGTCCACGTACGTGTATGCTATGTACATGATTCTTGAAGAAATAATGTTTTGCTCAGGCTGTACACAAATAAGTATCTGAAAATATGGTTTATTATTTTTAATTAATTATCTACATTACCATTAACCTGAAAGTAATGCACATTTCAAGAGCTTGGCACAGAGTAAATTGACGTAACACAGAGTCATCTCATGAAAACGGGTAGCATGTTGGTGAGACAGTATAAGCATTCAAAACTTAGGAGCCACTATCATAAATTAGGGACACAGCAATAAAAGTCATGACATTAAAAGTATTTCTTGAGGTATTGATGTAGCTTTTGACTTTTACATTTTCATGGCCCAGATCTTTCTCTGCAACTGTGAGGATTATGTATCAAGTCATAAAAAATAAGATGGGATTTTCTTCTAATTAGCTGACTTCAGTGGAGGTTTACATAAAAAATACAAAATATTATGAAACTTGTGATAAAATCTTAAGAGTCAGCAGTGCTGAGTTATAGAAACAGAAATCTGTAGGTGGCAGGAGCCAAAGGAACAAAACAGGCATCGCTTGAATGTTAATGGGTTACCTGGATGTCCAGAGAAGGCCACAACTTTAGAAAACCCTGCAGATTTAGAAGGAAAAAATGAAAGTCTTAAAGTTTTCAAATTACAGGTTTGAGAATGGTGGTAAAAGGGGTTCCTTCTCATGAAAAAATACTTCATGTAACACCTATTGTAGCTCTGCATGATGAAAGAAGCTTTTGGCCTCTTCATGTGCCATCTTCTGCACTCTTAGAAGTCCTGCAGCTGCTTGAAGGTGTGCTGGATTGTGGCCTCTCTCAAATGGAAATTACACAGCAGAGATCATTGGAGAACAGTTTGCTCTTGTCATAACCCCTCCAGCTGGGAGAGCGGTCAGCTGCACACTTCGGGCAATTTTCCAGCCTCTGTGTAGCCAGGAGTGGATCTATCCCAAGATGTATGAGGAGGTACAATAGGTTTGAGCAAGTGCTTGAAAAGTCCATAAAACCAGGAAAGTTATTTTGAACTGGATCTTGAAATAAAAAAAAAGAAAAGAAAAAAAAAGAAAAGAAAAGAAGAAGCTGTAATAGTTGCTGCAATGTGGGGGTGATGTGTCTGCACTTCTTTGTACTTGTGAAAAGGCGCCAGCAGCACTCTGCACCACTTCTAGTCTGGAGGTCTGGGACTTCTGGAGGCCAAAGAGAAGCAATTGCATTGATGCCAATAAAAAGTATATGGTATGCTGAGTTTTAGTTCAAAAGCAACATGACTAGCACACCTTCCAAGGGAACAAATAACCACAAAAAAGAAAATCAAACCATGGAAATTGTTTAAAGAAGAAAACTCACATTTAATTGAGAATTGCTTCATGTGAGGCAAAGGAGCCAAACCCACTGAGTGTTTCAGCTATGCTTGATTTATTGAGCACAGTGGGCTTGTCTCTATCACCTGACACGGTAATTTTAAACTATCTTTGAATTATCTTTTTTAATTAAATTTCTAAGGGATGATTGGATTTTCTGTTTGAGTGATTATTTGTTTGCTTAGAAAACATACTAGACATCTTGCTGTTTGACCTTTCTTTTACTTCAGATGAAGCCTTAGAAACACTTAATAGATGGCCACTTTTCCTAACAGTCAGCCGACTGTAGCTCCAAAGCTGTTACATCCTTCCCTAGCAGGACTCCCTCTGCTGCACAAGAGTTACCTGGTAATATAGACCTCAGGTAGCCACCTGCATGTTTCCCACCAGCTTTTGCTGCTGACGTATGATACTTTACGTCCATCTGTCACCTGTCAGCCATACTGAACACCCATGTAGCCTTTTCTGTGGCTACAGCTTGGCCACAGCTGAGAATACTGGGGAAGGTGTTGAAGAAACGTTAGGTGTACATGTAAGAGGTTCAGAAAAGAAGACAGGTTGTGGGGAATGAGGCTGTAGATGAAGCTCAGCCTAAGCCAGTACTTTGTATTAATACATAAATAGCAATTTTTATACCTACAAATAAACATAAGAGATTAACTTTCTACAAATCAAAGAAGAGTATGGCCAGAAAAGGGAATTTCACTGTCATTTCATTGGTGGTAGAGTTAAGCAAAGCTCATCCCATATCTTGTACCGCAGAATCAGAAGCACAGAATCACCAGTGGGTTTTGGTTGGTTAAAAACTGGATTGGTTTAAGCTACTTGGCTGCATTAACACTAGAAAAGCAGCACTAGAAAAGCACATCCTAATAGAGACTGAACAGGCAGCAAACATTCTAACACAAATGTTGGAATTAACCCAGAAATTAATTTTAAAAGAATGACCTTTTCAACCACTCATGACCACACTTAACCCTGGGATTTAGGCACACCTCAGATTAACACTGTTCTACGGAGTCTGTAGATTTTATCCCAAACAATGCATGAATTATCAGACCAGTGGCCATTACACTGTTGTTTTTTTCTTCCTCTGAGGGAAAGATTTTAATAAAAAATTTAATAAAAAAGATTATAGACAGATCTGGCTCCTCTGACAGCTTGCCATGCTCAGATCCCTCTTTCATTAGAAGCAAATTTCACAGAGCTGGCTAGTGATCTAGTCAGTCTCTTAGGGAAGGAGTCTTCTTACCTAGTTTTGCACTAGTACCATGTAGACATCTACATCTGATCTAGTCAAGCTAGTTATCATTGATGAAAGGAATAAGCACACGGGACACATTTCGTCTGAACTGGCTCAGATGTTTCTGTTATGATGGAGATGAATCACACACTGCAAGCACCTTTTTCTCTCCAGTGACTATTAAGGAGGACCACGTTAACTCAGATGTAAGCATCTATTTTATAGACTGCATGTAGACATATGCATATAGTTAATATACTCCACTCTTTCATACTCTTACGACATAACATTACACATGATCCAAACTCTTTCTGTTTTGCCCACTTAATTTTTGTTTGTTTATTTATAATGCATAGAATATTTGTGCATTATCAACTTTGCATATATTATAACTTAACTTTTTCATAAAGGCATACTAAGTTTCTGACCACAGATGGTCTGAACCATTCATTTTGGTACACACAAACACAAAAGTGCTAGCTCATGCCCAAGTAGAAAGCACATTATGATAGTTGATCTCATAATACCAATAAAAAAAGTGATTGTTCTGTGCTAAATTACCTCAGTCATGACCTGCAGATTGTCTGTAGATGATCTGTCCTCTGTGACACCCTGACTGTTTCTCAGGCTGTTCTGCTTCACAGTTATGACTAGCTGTGATGAACTGAGCCAGCTGACTCAAGTTCTTACTATCTCTGATTAAAATGTTATGCTTTCAAAACCAGTTAAAGATTTTTCATTTAATTCTAAAATTGACTTTTGTTTCCAATGGGAAAAAAAAGATTTATTTTTGCTTTATTTAGAATTTTCCATTTTACTGTTTCTATCTCTTCCTGTTATTTTGAGGGTGGATTTTTTTTTACACTTTACTTTCACTGGAAAAATCATCCGAGTTTTTGTATAGTAGTTGAAAAACATATTTCCCAACTATTGAATTGTTTAAAACTTTATATTAGAAAATGTCATGGTACAAGAACACTGTTCTGTTTTGTCCCTTTCCCCTTGCATTCTCTGTGTCTTCAGTGGGAGGAAATGAAGGGAGGGTAGAAAAGACAATGAATGAAAGCTGATGCATTATTTCTTATTTGTTTGTGTTGGTTCATTTTTTTATATAAACACAAGCTTTCCTCAAGGAAAATGACAAGAAATGATAATGAGTAACTCAGAGTCTTTTAAAATAGAGTTGTGTTTCCTTATAGTGCCTAGAATAAATAACCCAGATCTCCTCTGCTTTACAAATTGCTTACTTCTTGAGCACCTTTGGCTAGCCTACACAGACATCTCATCCAGCGCTCATGTTTGCTTTCCATTTTCAAGCAAGGTAAATTTTCATCACACAATAAAAGTTTTTTGCCCATTAATACTGTCCTCAGAGGAGGTGATTTTCAACTGCTACACCAAATCAGCCAGACAATACTGTTTCAGAGGGAAGGCAGGCAAAAAGTATCTTCAGGTATTTAGACTCCACCAGACTTCCTAAGCACTTCATGCATGAAATTTTAACTAGATTTATATGGAAAGCCCCCTTCCCTCCTATTCCTCATTCCAAATGTTAGCTTACTTCTATAGCATTGCATCCAAAATCACTGAGGACAGAGAGACAAAAGAGCCTATGTAGGCTTCTGGAAAGTTTCTGAAAGTTTCAGCCAGCTCCTGACTTCCCCCATCACCCACAACAGATTTACATGCTGGTGTAACGAGCATGAATGATGAGCTGCTCTTTGTCATGAGCCACCTTATTGGTCTGTCTGCAGAGAGAGAGTTTAGCCACAGATAACCTTTGTATTGTAGGTTCTGCTTTGAACGGGTAGATGAGAAGAAAATAGATCTCAGTAGATGTAAAACTAGAGATAATTGAATAGAAAAGAAAGGAAGTAGAGCTCTGGAAAATCTCTGCAGGCATAGTGGGGAGTTCAGGACATTTGTGCAGTGTGGAAAGGCATAGAGTGTTGGTGAATAATTTGTCTACATGATTTGACTTTTGAGACTGACTTTCATGTGATTATAAATTATCATAAAATGATCCTTCTCAGCATGTTTGTTCTCCTCTGCCATGATGTGGAGTGAAAGAGAGCTAACAAAAAAATTTAATTAGCCCAGCAAGCACTGAAACCCAAGTTTTTAGCAACCTACAGACTTCTATATGTGTACAGGCACACCATTTGAGTGTTTAGAATGAGACACAGTCTAGGTATAGTGAGGACAATAGAGGCAGGAGAATAAAGAGTCAAGTTTTTTCCAGCAGTCACTCAATAAAAGTGAAACATCCACTTTGATCCACGTTTTTAAATATTTCTCACAGAGATGAAAACAAGCAATTGTTTTATCTTAATTCTTACTATGAAGTGTCAAAGTAGTATTAATTTGCTGTTATTTGGCATAACAAGAGTATTACTGAGAAACAAAAGTCTCAAGCCAACGTGTAAATATGACCTAGATTTTTAAAGGTGTTAAAAAGTATGAATTAATGGATTTTTCAGAGGTAAGTATTTAAGTGCTTACCCATTTAAGTGCTTACCCATCTTTAATCCCATTAAAGAGCTATCTGCATCTAACATTTCTTACATGCTGTTTTAAAAACTGACCGTCTGTTTTTAAAGAAAAGGTTTTAGTCATCTTGAAATCACTTGTATTCCTCTGGTCTTTTAAAAATGTCAGTTATTCTCTGAGGTAGCAGATACTAATGTACCACACAACCAGTCAAACACCATAAATAGCTGTTAGCAAGTAGTTTGAGGTGTGTACAATTTAAGTAGTTTATGAATAACCTGTATGCCTAACTCACTTACATGGAAGCTTTTTCAGAAATAATTTAGAGATACTTCACAGAGAGACAAAAAGATTTTTTTAAAAAAATATTTTCTAGGAGTTGTTCTCCCAGCTCTACAAGATATTAATTGGCGCTCACAAAACCAGGGGGGTTTTTTTGTTTGGATTTGTTTGAGGTTTTTTTAACATAGAGTATGCTTTCCTCTCCCCAAGGTTACCTTCTGTATTTTGCAAAAATAAAGCATGTAAATGACTACTTTAAAAACTGGAACAGGGAATTAAAATGATATTCAAAAGGAGCTGAATTCATCTAAAACTAAAGTACATTGTCAACCACCTCCACTTGCTCCAGGCACTGATGCCATGATTAGCTATGCAAGAAGCTACCTGCTGGTTTAGAATTATATGAAGTCACCTCAGGGTATCTACAAGCTTCTCACGCACAAGATACTGACAGTTTTTTTACTTGGCTTGAAACACAGTTGTTGCTACATCCAAGTACTATATCATAGATTGTTATTTCACAAGCTGTCATTAAGGTAGCTTGCCTTATTCTCACCAAACAATTAGTCTGCAAACAGTAATGGTTTGTTCCAAACACCCTCAAAGACTACAGGACCTCTAGCATCTGAAGCATGAACGTGCACTGTTTTTTAATAATAGAGAATTAGGGAAAAAAGTATTACAGACTACCTTTACGTAGCAACTTAAACTGGGGAGTGGTGGTGTAAAGATGCCTGGTAGCAAAGATACCTGCAAATCTGGAGAGTGATATGTACATACAGAAGTTTGGAGATGAAAGTGTTACCTGAACTGGCTGATTTTCTTTGGAAAACTGATATTTTAATTGTTTAACTGATATTTTAATTGTTTATTGTCACTTACTGCATACATGAAAAAGTAAATCCTGGCAGTGCAGTAGATGAGATGTAGAAACACAGAATCAAATCTGTTGGGATGAGCAGCATAAATGTTGTTTATTCTTTTTGAAGTCAATGAGAGCACTTAAGCCAGAAGGTGTTTGACCTATATTCTGTGAGCTTTTTTGCACACTTGACCTGATGATACCTGGTTATCACCAACTCACACGGCACAAGAAAAGGATAAGCAATTCCAATCAGATCAGATGTTTTGCAGCCATCTCTAAGCAAACGCATCAATAAAACTCAACACCGACAATCAGCTCAATGCCCTTCCATGTTTCTCCTAGGCCAAAGTCAACAAACTCTACTGAATTTTGCAGCTCTACTTTGACATGAACAAACATTTCCTTAAAAAGGTGCTTCAGTAATTGCTCGCTTCATAATTCAAGATTTAGTTTGGATCAACTGACTCATTTTCATTTGTAGTCTAACCAGATCTTCCTTGCCATAAAAAATCAAGCCTAACAATTGGTCTTCGCTCTGATCTTCCCAGCTTCTGTACTTACTTAATCATCCCCCCTGAAGTGCGTCCATACAACCTTCCTCATCCCGGTCCTTTTACGTTTCCAGATGGCACTCATGATATTTACATGTGTTTGCACGTCAGGAATCCCTGCTTGGCACAGTGCAGCTATGAAGGTGCCTGTTAATAATTCTACCAGGGAAGATGGGAATAGCTGCTGTCAGCACCAGTCCGGAGCAATCTGCACCTTTGAAAATGAAACCATTTATATTTAGATATGTAAATATAGACTGAAGAATCTAAATTTAATTCTTAGGTTGAAATGTTGACCTCAATGAACAGACCCATCTGGTGAAAGCTGCAGAGGAATGGTATTATTAAAGAGTTGAAGAGGATGATCTGAACTCTGCTGCATTTATCTCCTGGTATGACTCTGTGGCCCTTAAGCAAACACTTCCTTGAAAATTACCTTTATCTTAGCTCACACACAAGATTCAAATTTTAATGTGACTGGCACCCCTAAACAGTAAAAAAATATATTTTTATAGCTGAGGAACTATAAAACATAGTGTCACCAGGACCATATAGCTGTCCTTTGGGAAGTTCATGCACAGGATGAAAGGATCGAAATACGTGAGATGTCACGTACAGAAAGATGAGCACAGAGACACACACATGTATATGTTTATACATAAGTATACAGTCTTCCTGTCTTAAGGAGCTTATGCTGTAATCACAGACAAGAAGTAACAACAGAAAACCACAAAAATAGGAAGCAGGAGCAAGGAGGAAGTATGGAAAACAATCACCCTAATGCTAATGTATTTACTGTTTCAGCTGAGATTTCACACTATATGTTATTCAGAAACATACTAATTAGTGACTTCAAAGCACACGGAAGTCAACATAAAGGCTCCTATTTGTCTGCCATAGACGTTGAAGCAGGCCTTTGAAAATGCCAGGCTACCTGCTTTGTGTCAGGTGGCGTTAACCAATGCAAAACGTCAGTCACCGAAACAAACAACCTGCATGAATAGCTTTTCTCTTTCTGCCATATTTTGCTGTCAGCTTGTCATAAGTGAATTGCTTCACAATAATAAACAGACCATGGCAGGTTTGATTAATATCAGGTTTTATTACAGCAGTTGCAACCATTAATTATCTGGCTGACTAATGATGAGATGTAATGTGGTTCTTATCTAATAGCCAAGGCTATCAAGTTCATTAAAGTTCATCAAACATAAAACTAAAAAAAAAAAGGACGCCGCAACTTTTCTAGAAGTCTCATAAGAACAAAATTCTCCAGCTTGCACACGCACATGACAGGGTTTTTTCCTGTTGTGATATAAAACTCAAACTGCATTAAACAAGAAGAGCAAATGGAAATTAGTTGGAAGAGTATTTCAAGTTGCTCCCATCTTAAAGTTATTTGTTCTTCCCAAAAAAATATTTAGTAGCTTCCTTAGTGGGTGTTTTCTGTTATGACTTAAAATTATATCTCATAAATCCCTTGAAGAATTATCCTAAAAATACAGGGTGAAACACAGGCCTATTGATGTCAATGCCAAAACTCCCATTGACTGCAGCAGAGCCAGGATTCCACCCACATTAACATTCAAAACATGAAATTACAAAATGTCCTTTTTTGTAAATGTTTAATACCATTGTTCAATGCCCCTTCAGTGGTTTTGGTCTTCAGTTCTACCTTGTCTTTGAATGAGGTTTTAAATCATAACTCAGCTTACAAATGATCTTGCATCTGTGTTTGTATTTATAAAAATGTTCACCCTGTCCTCACACAGCATCTAGAAATAAATACAGTATGTTCACTTATTTCTTATTTTTCTGTATCCAAATGTTTTATGGCTACAATTTGCATGTATATTAAAATGCTTGATTAAGGCAACCAAAAAAATCTACTTGTAAATGACTTGGGCGATAACTGGGTGCCTTGGAGAAAAAGCACAATTTCTGTAACACAAGATAAGAGCCTTTCTTAAATGCACTACATCTTGAATCTTAAGTGTTTGGCATCCAGATGACATTTTAAGAATTTAATGCTAATATCCAGGAAATAATAAAGCTGCTATAATTAATACACAGAAATCCTGCTTGTGAATCTCATGGGGCTGCTACATATGCAGCGTATCCAAATCAAGACTAAAAAGCAAGGAAATGAAACCATAAGCTACATGAAAGCATGCAGATTCTTCTTGTCCTTTCAAAACTTGTTTATTACTGTCCCAGATGCTACAGTCCTAATGGAGCTTCCTTAAGAGGAAGGCTTCCCAGAGAGATTGTGGGGTCTCCATCTCTGGAGATCTAGGTGATCTGCTCTAGGTGATCTTGCTCTGGCAGGGAGCTGCACTAGATGATCTCCAGAGGTCCCTGCCAACCCATGTGTTTCTGTGAAGAGCACTGAACTCCTGCCACCCATTTAACAACTTTTCCCAAAAAATCACTTAACCCGACTGCTCTCAGCATGTAAAAGCCATGGGATGAATATAGAGTCACTCACATTGAGGGACATTCACCTGGCAAACACAAAACCAGACTGGGAGGGAGAAGAAATCTTGTGTGAACACAGTGGATGTGTGGGCACAGCAGGATGGGCACATCTGTATCCAGCACTGCCCCATGCAGAGTGGTCCAGGCAGCCTGAGCCAGTCATTACCTCCATCCAGAGAGGTTCATATTTGATGGTCTGAACTTTGTTAATGAGAAATAAATAACTGAGGTTGCCATACAATTCAGTCCTGTCTGCAAAAGCTTTAATGAGATTAAGAATTGCAATGAAATTGTATAATTAATCCACCGTTTTTATTCTAGCTTTTTGGATTTGCTTGCCAGATGAAAATGATAATAGGATGATATGGTCTCTCAAACAAGAACCTAACTGCCACTAGCTTCAGGGTATTAGATGACTTGTTCTCACAAAAGGAGATATTAATAGTACTCATTAGCAACAGACTGACTTTCTCCTGCTGGCTTATAAAAGACAAGTGTCTAGTTTTCTTGGACCTGGGCAGTGCTTATTTAACACACTCAGAACATGTTGTTGGTGAGTCTGAGAAAAGGACGAGGCAGAAAAATGAACCTTTTACCCTGAAGATCTCTGATGTGGCCCTGGGTGGCTGGGAAAGCATGATAGGCAAGTGAAGCAACTCGTCAGCATCTTCAGCGGGATGCTCAGCAGAGTGAAAATGACTTGATAACTTTGAGGAATGTGTAGCCTCCTGCTGACCTAAATTTTGCAAGATACAAAGGCATAACTGCTTTCAGTTCTAGGTGGCATTGTGTTTTGGGTTAACATAAGATCTGAATCCTGCATCTACCCAACCTTCACTCTCACAGATGCAGTGATTTTCTAAAGAGCTGTGAAGTTCTCTACCCTTCGCAGCCATCTCACCCACAATGTCCCATACTGCTTTTCTCTGGTCAATTATGAGAACCACCATTGCTTCCTGTCCTCAAGGTGAGAAAGAGGCTACAGCACATTCCTTGCAGAAGCTTCACAGGACTAGAAATAACTTGCTTCTGTGACCTCTGAGAGCTAAGCCTGCTGATTTCTTGAAGGTGGAGCGGAGTCTTTATTAATTTTGACATTTCCTCCATATAGACCTGTAATTACAACTTCCTTGTTTCAGACTGGCAGTGTTGTTTCTGACCTATAAACTCCTGAAAGTCTTGACAAGTGTTTACCTCAAGGATTACCTCTTTCCCAGCTCTGTGCTGCTGCAGCTGAGAAAAAGCAGCTGAAATAATACTCTCAGAGACAAGAAATTGTTGGTGTAGCATGGAGATGAAACAAGTTTGGTTGGATATCTAGAGGAATAATGTTATTACTTTGCTGTTAATGGGAACTGGACTGCACTTCTAAGGACATGTACAGGGTACCTGAACCCTATTTTAATTAAATGATATGTTTATGATGCAAGTTTTGACTCACTAGCTCCAGTGCAATGAAGAATGTGGAGCACAGAAAGTGAGTAGCAAAATGGTACGGGTCCCTTGTGCTGTTAACTCCTCAGGAGAACATTGCAGAACCTTCCAGTAGGACTCACACAATACTTGTTTTCTCCTGCTGCTCTTTCCCAGGAAGAAAGTGGAATCTCCTTTTGTGCAGCCACACTCCTTCAGGCTTGGAGTCACTTGAAACAAGTTTCTTCCTGGAACATAAGTATTTTTGGGGTCTTTCATACCTTTAACCCTGGATTAGTGGTGCCCAGAATAAAGTGCCACTGAGACAGCCTAACCCCCTTCATTCCTTCTTGGGTGCTTCCTTTTTCTGGTCTGGATATCTGGTCACATGAAGTCATGGTGGTCAGCATTAAGACAGCTAGAGGTACAGGGATATGTGCCTTTATGTAGGATGATTGTTTTAGTCTCACTCTCTGTAGGAGACAAAATATCTTGCTCCTGCCTTCAGGGGATAGGCTGTATCCTTTCCCTGAAAATATTTGAAACAGGTCTTGTGGAGTTTGCACTACTTCAAGTAGCGTGGATGATTTCACAGGTATTTCAAGCATCTGTACACTCACTACTAGATGCATCCTATAGTCCAGTCAGTTTCACTTCTATGTTCAGGAAGATCATGGAGCAGATCCTTCTGGAAACTATACTAAGACACATGTAAAATATGGATGTGATCAGTAACAATGAACTTGGCTTCAGTAAGGGCAAATCATGCCTGATAATTTTGGTGTCCTTCTACAACATGAAATACAGTGTTGGTGGATAAGCAAAGACCAAGTGACACCATCTACCTGGATTCGTGCAAAGCATTTGACACTAAGCTGCATGACAACCTTGTTTCTAAATTGGAGAAACATGGATTTGACAGATGAACTTTGTGGTTGATAAGGAATTGTCTGGATGATCACACTCAAAGAATTGCAGTCAATGACTCAGTGTCCAAATGGAGTGGCATTCCATAAAGGTCGTATTGGGACCAGCGCTGTTTAACATCTTTGTCAGTGACATGGACAGTGGGATCAAGTGCACCCTCAGCAAGTTTTCCAATGACTCCAAGCTGTGTGGTGAGGTCAATGCACTGGAGGGAAAGGACGACATCCAGAGGGACCTTGACAGGCTGGAGAGATGGGCCCATGAGAACCCTGTAAAGTTCAAGGCCAAGTCCTGCAAGGTCCTACACATGGGTCGGGACAATCTCAAGCACAACTACAGGCTAGGCAGAGAATGGATTGAGAGCAGCTCTGAGAAGAATTTGAGGGTGTTGGTGGACACAAAACTCAACATGAGCTGGCAATGTGCACTTGCAGTCAAGAAAGCCAACTGTATCCTGGGCTGCATCAAAAACAGTGTGACCAGAAGCTGATGATTCTGGCTCTCTATTTCACTCTGGTGGCACCAAATCTGGAGTACTGAATGCAGCTCTGGGGTCCGAAGTACAAAAAGACATGGACCTGTTGATCTGAGTCCAGAGGAGGGCCATAAAGATGATCAGAGGACTGGAGCACTCTCCTATGAAGAAGACAGGCTGAGAGAGCCAGTCTTGTTCAGCCTGGAGAAGAGAAAGGTCCAGGGAGATCTTATTGCAGCCTTCCAATACCTGAGGTGGTCCAACAGGAAAATGAAGAGGGAAACTTTATCAGGGAGTAGAGTGATAGGACACAAGGTAATGGCTTTATGCTGAAGGAGGGTAGATGTAGATTAGATATGATGCAGAAATTCTTCTGTGTGAGGGTGGTGAGGCACTGGCACAGGGTGCCAAGAGAAATTGTTGTCTCCCCCTCCCTGGCAGTGTTCAAGGCCAGGTTGGATGGGGCTTTGGGCAACCTGGTCTAGTGGAGGATGTCCCTACCCACCCATGGCGGGGGCGGGGGTTGGAACTAGATGATCTTTGAGGTTCCTTCCAATCCAAACTATTCTATGGTTCTATGTTTCTATGATTTTTTGATTCTATACACATCCTGTCATGGTGAGATAGTGCCTTCTCTCATTTAGATATAGGATAACCATAGCTCTGCTTATGTACCCATTTGAAACTAAAGGATTAATTGATGAGAATATGCTTTCATGTCAAAACTGATTGCTCCTTCTCAAAATACATAATGAGACTGTCAAGAAAGTGGGGTAGATTGTTGCAGGTAATGCAATGGGTACTGGAAGGTATCTAGTGATGAGACTGCTGGACAGGGGTACAAAAGTAGTACACAGATAGGCTCACTTTAGTCTAACCAGGTTCCCCACTCCTCCAGGACTTGTTCAGGGCACTTAAAGCTAGGGTTCTGTTCTACTTCATCTATAAAGGCAGAGAGTGCTTCCCATCATGAAGCCCACCTTTGAACCACAAAGCAGAAATCAATTTGGGCTTAAGTGATTTTTCAGAGTGCTTAAAGCAACCATAGAGGGACAGAGAAGACTATTGCCTTTCCTTCTCCTGTCACTGCTTAGCTGAGCTGCTCTCCTGCCAGGGACTCCACACAACATACTTAAAATGAGGAAGGGAGGCACAGAGGATAACTCTCAATTCCTAAAGCTCAGGTAAACATACCAGAGCTGCTCATTAGCTCAGGCAAAGCTAGCAATGTAGCTGTGGCAACAGAGAACTTGAGGCAAGGTGCAAAGGTTGATCAAAAAGCTGACAAAATACTTGGGTAGTTAGCTCATGCTGTTATGTGCTACGAGGGCATGGTTGCTATCAGTACCTGTGCAAGGAGGCACAGATTGAAGCTGACAGAGGTACGTCTGCAGAAGCTGAAGTCACAGCATGAAGCCATACAAGGCAACAAGGTCTCAGTCAGAGATGTGTGGTGGGGATGGAGCAGCTCAGTTACCAGGACATGCTACTTTTACCTTATACACCGTACACACAGAAGTCTTCTGTACTCAGCAGAAGAGTATCTAAGAGATAGCAATGTTGTACAAGTGCTTGAATGTTAAACCTATTTTTGTCCTTCTAGTAGGAACTTCATTCCACTAGAATTTTCCTTCTGGTTTTCTGGAAGGTCAGAAAAGGTAAGTGAACTTTGTTTTGTCTGTCAGTATTACCCACAGGGGGTCAGAAATCCCCCTTACATCATCCTAGACGCTTGTTGCCTTCAGAGGAATGCTCATGCGTCTAAGGAAAGCTCAGCTGTGTAGACCATGACCAGACTGATTGTGTTTCACAACACAGAGTTCAAGTTGGAGGGGAAACAAAGAAAAGTGAATGTGCTCCTGTCCTATCCACTGCCTCTGACAGAGAGGGTATTTCAAAACACGGTTAAAATGCCAACATTTTCAAAGTGTTAAGTGCGGTTGGACCTTAAACCTGTGTTCTGGCACCCACAGCATGTAATTAGCTTTAATATCAGAGCTGGTGAGGAATCACAGCCTGGGCTAAAAGACAGGCAGAAAGACTTAAGGAAGCTGGGATTATCTGTAAATCAAGACAGTGACTCCAGGCCTGTCTTTAGAATAAAAAGCTCCATTTTTACAGCACCAAAGCCCAAATCCTCAAAGACATTCAGGTCTTCAATTCCCATTGATTTCTCTTTAAGGTTTCAGAATTTTGGAACCAAGTACATAAACATGTTCCTCAGATCTCCTAAAATCAACATTAACCTTCCATTTTTTTCTAGCTTATAACTTATATCAAATGGTGATGGCAGAACATTTGACAGGTAATAATAACATTATGTCCAATTTGTGATTCTAGGTAAAAATCCAACAAGAAGAACTAACATCAAGTTCTTTTGCTGCATTGTTGTTTTCGGTCATACTCTTATGACTGCCAAAACAATTTGCACCTGCAAGTGCTGAAACCTGCTAATGCTATGTGAAATACATGAAACAAGCAAATTTAAATGGAATTGCATTTACAGAAATACATCGATAGAAAAATAGATATTGGAGCTACAGAATAAAGAAAGCATTCAACTGCATCTACTTTTCTGAATAGTTTCTAATTTGAATGTGATTTTTATCTGTCCTTGTTTTCCTCAATATGCTGGTTCCAGGATGCCCTAAGAATCACACTTACATAATGTAAATGCTGAGAAGTCCAAAAAGCTTTAAAAATAAATTATTTTGATAGCTTGTAAAAATTAACAATAAATCTATACTATTAAAATAAATTAAAAATTAACTCCAAGTGGTATAATGCTTTGAAAAATAAGTTGTATGTATTTGATATTATAAATAACTCATAATTTTTTTTAAAAAGGATTTCAAAATCACTGGGGAAGATATTTCATTTTAAATGTTTGTACAGATCTAATGGTGAAGACTACCTCAGAACTTAAGATGTCCTGTTATGCTGATCTTGTCAGTTCATATACACTGATCATGTGGATAGGTATAATATTACATGTAATGGAGAATGAGAAATTTGCTGAAATCCATGCTTAAGGAGGGAGGGAATACCAATTTTCAAGAAACACCCGCTAAATATTGAATAGAAATGTCCAAAATATCTGTTTAAAAGGAAGACATGATATTAAATTAAATAAATAATAATATTTTGATTTGTACCTGAACCAAAACTATAGAGTTCATACGGAAGATCACCCAAAACCTTTTGCTTGCCCACTGGCCAATAAGCTGTCCATGAATATTTTTGGCATTAAGTAGTTTAAAATTAAAACTCGAGTGCTCTATTTCATCACAATTCTTTTTTTTTTTTTTTTTTTGGATACCCAATGCCAGACAGCATAAGGTTTGAATGACAGAGCCACATCGCAGATTTTAATTCCAAGTGTAACCTGTGGAGAGGCGTGAGTGTGTGAGCAAGAGCATTCCAACTGTGTCTAGAGTATCTGGATTGCCAGACTTCAAATCCCTAGTAAACAGCCTGTTGCAAACCTAAAAATAGCTGGACATGTGCAGGACCTGATGCAGCAGCTTTTAGAAGGAAGATTCCCAAGCAGGGGGACAAACAGAAGGCATCAGGAGGAGTTCAATGAGTTATTATAGCTAATTTCTTTTCATTTTTTCTTCATGGATGTCTACTTTTTTGTCACGCTATAAATACTACTCTGAGTCAAGACATCAATTAAATACTTAATGGACTCTGGAAAATAATTGTTCATCCATTTCCAGCCACATAGTAAGATTTTATTTTATTTGGTTTTTTCCCACCTAAGTATTTGCAAAACTGTCATTATAGAGAAGGTCTACGTGTCTGTTCCTTACACTTTGGCAGCCAAACACTAGTATTTCATGAATAGAAGAATTTGGTCTTTTTCTAGTGTCTAATATACTCTTCTAGTATCTAATAACACCTTAGTTTCAGGGTGTCTAGAAGTTGTTCCAAAAATGTTCAAAAATTCACTTAGCATATATGACATTAATTTATGCTATTGACATGTTTTGGGCTTCATGAAAGTCTTGTAGAAAAAAAGCAAATTGCCACAGGCCATCTTACATATTCCCTTGCAACAGGTTGTCTAACTGTATGGCATATATGGCTTCCATTAGATATTTTGAGGGAGAAATGAAGCAAACTTTAGTTTTATAAACTAAAGAGAAAAAAATATAATTTTATTTTAAATTTTCCTTAGTCACAATCTGGCATACAAAGGAAATATTGAGAGTATTTCTAGCAGTATCTGCAAAGAGTGTACACCTTTAAACACCTCTTTAATGGAACTTTGGAGGCCTCCTCAAGAAATGCTTTTCCATAGCACTACACTTCCTTGGTAAAGGTCTCCGTATCAGTATGTCTTTCCCCTCAGTGCTGCAATGCAATGCGATAATTAGCACAAAGTGATAAAAAGTGGGATAGAAAAATACTCGCTCATTGGTCCAGGAGGCAAGTGCAAACAATCGCAGCTCTGTCGAACTGCCATGCGTGTAGGGTTTATCAAACGAGCACATTTGAAATACCATTTCTGTATAATGCTCATGATGTTCTTTTCTGACTATTACTTTGCTGGAACTACAGTGTAAACATGTTATATAAAATGTTTTCAAGTCTTAAAATAAAAAAAAAAGCCTGGCACTTGTTATGTATGCCAAGGATTTATATTGCAAATATACATGCGTGCTGAAATACTCATATTTCAGCATCTTATAGCACCTTACATATGTAGTTCATCCTTTCCAAAGAATTTCATTGCAGGGATGTTTTGAGCACTGCTCTATTTATACTCATCCTGCAGCAAAGTACATTCAGAAACTACTTCCATGACTTCAGTACCTATTTTGAAAGAACTTCGTTCTGGTGCATTTATGTCTCACATACATGCTTAAATCCAATATAATGACTGTGAGTAGTTACTGTAAAGGTGTGTGTGCACCAGAGACATTATGCGTAACCTACAAGTACTCCATCAGTCATTTCACCACACACAGAGCCAGAGGAGCTTTACTATTACTGCATGATACAGAGGCTATTAAAGGATCATCTGTGAGTATATGTCATAGAAATTTTAGTAGGTTCAGATGTGAATAACAGGCATAAGAAGCTCACAATGAATTTTCAAGCATGCAGAATCTCAAATGAGAGCAGAAGCAATATTCCTTTGTTTTATTTCTTGCAGGGGAAAGTAAACCAGTAGTTCCTCTTTTCACTTAAAGAAATCAAGGTGCTACAACAGCATAACCTACATTTTAACAATGGCTCATTCCTACATGATAATAAAGTTTTTAAACACTTACATATGTGAATATTTTTTCATTAAAGTTCATGTAACTGGAAAGACAATGGACAGTACCCTTTGATACCATCAGTTCCTCTTTGTAAGTGAAAAATACTCCATTTTTCTATTTTGAATTTAAATGTGGCCTGCAGCATGAAATTAGTATCACTGCTCAGGGTGAGTCAAACCCAAAGATTCAAATCTGGGCTCATTTGAAACTTACAGGAACTTTAGATTCCAAAACCAAACTGGGATTGAAAGCCAAGCTCCCATTCAGATGGATATTAAATCTCATCAAAATGCTGAATATCTCTTAACTTATCATTAGCTTTTCTATGATGCCTACACTTGAACCTTCATCATGATTAGGCTAAGAACCTAATCTATCCCATATGGATTTGAGAATAATGTTGTGGATTGTTTCACGTTTTTTTCCACTCATCTGCTTTACTAAGGCAAAGTACAGAAAAGAAGCACACTATGAAGTTGGTGTGTAGTAAGGTTTAGGATGTGATTCCAGGAAGCAATCATGAAAGTAAATACAGAGGAGTTGGGAAATATGGCACAGAACTGTACTATTAATTAGCAAATAACACTTTCTTCAGCAACTAAAAAAAATAATGAGCAAATGGAATGCCTCCGCCCTTTTTCCTCCCTGCATACATCTCTGACTTCTAGCAAATTGCTGTCTGACATTCAAACCATGCTACGCCTGGAATTACATAGTGCCCATACTGAACATATATTCCATGTACTGACAGACACAAGTGACACAGGAGACACAGAGCCCACAGGGGCAGGGGAGTCCAGAAGCGGGGGAAAACAGAGCTTCTCTCAAGTGACTCAGGGACAGACCGAAAACTAAGCAGCTATAGGCATTTTCCTAGGAAGCTATTTGACCAGGATTTTGAGTACTGCCTTGGCATCTGGGACCCAGTGCAAGCTTTCCACCTATACCCACTCCCATCTGAGGCACCTACATACTCTTGAGGCTTTCTGCCAGGAGCTGTGTTGTAGAATGGTGTCGGACCCAGGTCTTGCAAAGGCTTTGGCTAGCACCCCAACCACCAGAAAATCCTTCCTTATGTTGTTTTTTATCATTCAAATGCTGAAGTATGGTCTTGTGGTTTAGCCCCAGTCAGGATCAGAAAACATGGAGCCAAGAACCTCAGGCGTAGGCAGGTGCAACATGCATTGTAATCAGTTGGAGGCACACCCACCTTAAATCAAAGGTATATTTGCTTCCTGGCTCCTGTTCCTGGCTTGGACCCTGCACAAGTCACTGGAACTGGTGGTGCTTCTGTTTCCTCACCTGTAATTTTAGGATAATGAAACTGGCCTACCTCCCAAGGCTACTGTGAGGCTCCACCAATGCAGACTCACAGAGGACAGAGAGATTGGTGGTCGGGCAGCTGTATGTAAACACACCATACAGTTATCATTAACATTACTCACAGAGGAATCAGATATGTAAATACACGCAACCATTCAGTTGGATTGGTTCATTATGTGCCAGTGAACTAATTGTAAACTACTGTGTCATTAGCCTTAAATAGTACTTTTTCCAGAGTTACTGAATTGCTCAGTCAAGCATCAAAGCCTGTCTGAATATTTTAAAATAATTTGGGTCATTTTCTCCTCCATATAAATGAGTGGCTGTGGTTTTACACAGCTGAGAATCTGGCTCCCAAATTTTTGTTAGGTAAGGTTTTAATCACTCCCATCAGCCTGAATGAAATGTTCTAAACCGATTGAAAAGTTATTGAAAATTAATAACCTGGAAAGAAAGAGCTCCGGAGCTGCCCATGTGGCATTCCTGGAGGGAGGAAGGGTAAGCTTGCTGTGGCTAATTGGTAGGGCTGCAGCCTGGCTCCCATCCTACTGGCAGCTCTCAGGCATTCCCTGTGCAGCCCGACTGCTGCTGCATCACTGGTGGCATTAGCCCAGCTTTAGATGGGGCTGTGTAGGTTGCTGTTTTGCCACCCAGCCAATATATTCCTGAGAAGCTCAATTGGGACGAAAGTGGGAAACGTTACCAGCATACAAGTCAGCCAGTTCCCCAGAAACGGCATTTCTTTCCCTTGCCAAAAATCAAAGTCTACTATATACAAAGGAGGCATTATAGCTTCCCATAAAAAGGTCACAAGAACCTTTTGTAGTGGGAACTGTACAGCCTAAATATAGGATCTCTCCCAGAATTCCTATAGTGTGTAGATAAAATTCTGTTTATTGGTAATGTGTGTGCTGCTGCTATGCTGTGCCGTACAAAACTCGGCAGTTGAAAGAGAAGCAGCCCAATCTATTCTGTGTGCAGCTATGTAACTGGAAGGACATGTCGTTATACATATTTTAAAGCAGAGGAATTTTAATTCATCTGCAGAATATTCCAAGATGAGTCACTGACCTCTCAGCCTCTTATGGAAAATGTGTGTGTTTCGTTTGTCTTCCTTCATGAGAAATGCAACGTGGCGTCTGCATTTGTGCAAGTGAAAATAGTTGTATGCGAGCTTTTAAAATATATCATAAAAATCTATGTTGTGAGGAGTTCCTGGACAACACATGCCACTGTGTAAAAACTCCCGAGTATAGAATTACATCGCAAGCCATTACAGTGTCAAATTATGTAAAGATTAGTTTTCGATGGCCACTGGATCACTAATGAACTTTTGAAATGTCCCTTAATACATATTCACAAGATACAGTTTTGCAGGCCTGACAGAGTTCTTACCCAATGGTGATGGAAGCTGATTAATTACAATTAACTATAATCCTGTTTAGAAAGCAGCAGTTATTCAATAATACATCGTGTGCTGCCCAGGGAAATGGGAGTGGAGATTTCTCTCTGATCTGTCTTTCATTGTGCTGTTCATGAAAGCTTCTCAAATCCCAATCCTATGTGGCTTCCACTAGGAAAACCTT